>JBBGZY010000708.1:1502500-2102500 GCA_037952925.1 Lithobates clamitans
AATGAAATTCAAGTTGAGTTGCTTAGCACTTGCGTACTGTTAAGGTTCCTGCACTATTTTTGGTGATTTCTTGTGGGACTTGCATTGGCATCTGTGTATGAAGTCACATTGATCGGCGGCTTTGAAATCTTGCTGAAGTAGCGTGATTTTAAAGCCGCATTCGGTGTGAACGGGGCTTAAAGTGATACTAAAGTCACGTTTCTTATTTTTAACCAAAAAAAACAAAACATGTTATACTTACCAGCTCTGTGCAGTTGGTTTTGTACAAACCAGCCCAGATCCTCCTCTTCTCAGGTCCCTCTTCGGCGCTCCTGGTCCCTTCCTCCTGTTGAGTGCCCCCACAGCAAGCCGCTTGCTATGGGGGCAGCCGAGCCACAGCTCTCTGTGTCCATTAAGACACTGAGCTGTAGCCCAGTGCTGCCCCCTTTCTCTCCTCATTGGCTCACTGACTTGGACAGCAGGGGGAGCCAATGGCACTGCGCTGCTATCTCAGCCAAAGAGGAGGGGAGTCCCAGACAGCAAATCCTGTCTAAAAGGACCTTCCATAAACAGAGAGTGGTAACGGTTCAGGGGAACGTATCCTTAATGGTAATGAGTAACTTTGTGTGAAAATATTTACCAGTTTTATTGGTAGGAGAAAGCCCATGTAATGGCAGGCCCACAAAAGGACATCTTTATGCATAGTTACTGATGTGCATAACTCCTGACTGGTCTTTAAACATTTCATGTATCCCCAAGGTTTGACTCTGAACTAACACAGGCCCAAGAAGAGGTACAGAGGGAGAAGATTATAAAGGAGAAACTGAGCAGAGAAAAGGATATGCTCACCTCTGAGGTTTTCAGCCTCCGACAACAGCTGGAAGTAAGTGCAACTAATGAAATCATTTGTCACAACAAGTCCAATTCTTCTAAAAAAACAAATAGCCCAACACTGGTAAAATTAAAGACACTGTGGCCTCAATATCCACCTTTTCTCTTGACACTGGCCCCTGCAGACTTGCTGTATAATCCAGCACCAGTATTCTTCTGGGTGGAAAGACACCCATCGTCATCCAACCCACTTCCTGTGAGCTTACAAGGTCGTGAACACACCTCCTGGGGGTTGTCATTATGGCAGCCTTGGCTGACGATACTTCTCGACAGCACCCACATATTGTTGTGTAAGCGACACACTGTCTGAGAGTAAGGACCGGCAATGATGAAGGAGAAGAGGATGGACCAGTAACATCACAAATTTTGACTTTAGGGTTTACAGAACTTAAAGAATAAGTTCACCTTTGTAAAAAAAAATGTGCATTGATTTTCTTATTTTTTTGTAGGATTCTGTAAAGCACTGCACCTGCGATCAGCAGATGGCGGGTGCAATCTCAGGCTCCTGCAGACTGTCAGTGTAGCCTATACCTCGCACTGGTATCCTAACAGTAGTTGTAGTTCCCCCATTTACGGAACTCTGTGAATGAATGACACGGCCGGATGGGCATGTTTGTTTTAAATTGTGATGGTGGATGTGGGGAGAAGATCCCTGGCCTGTTGTCACAACGGGGACTCGGGCGGGGGCGTCTGAATAAATTACATTTTACACCCTGAATACAGGTATAACAATAACATGTTCGGAAAGGTGAACTTATCCTTTAAGTCAATACAAATTGTTTTTTATTGTTTCTGTAGCAGAGCTGTATTAAACCCTATCACCAACTTAAAACGTGGGTGGAAACACAGAAAAAGCACGTTTTTTAAATGCTTTCTTGAGCATTTTTCCTTTCGATTTAAACTTTTTTTTATATACTTGCATGTGCCTTTGAAACAGATTTGACTTCTTCTTCAAAAAAAAGTCAATTTCCTAGCACAGCTTACATCCTTCCTGCACGTTATAGCTCTCTCCTTTTCTGGGATTGTCTAATTACAGTCTGTGTTGGCCTATCTGTTCCACCCCTCCCCATTTTTTGTACCTAATATTTTATGTAGCAGCTGGGGGAAGAGTGACCGCTTTGAGTCTATGAGGGCTAGTAACGTCACAGGAGGGTGGCGCCCAGCAGCAGTCTCAGGACTTTTGGATATCTACACAAAGGGAGGCTTTTACAATTAAATAACATGCCAAAATGTTTTATATATCTATGTAAAAATTGTTGTTGAAATGAAATGTTTGCATCAGGGTTTCTTTAGGAAAACTCCACTTTTCATTAACTTTTTTTTTAAGGAACCGATCTAGCTTTATGCGGTACTCGAGCAATATTTGTCATGCTACTAAAGTTCCATTTTCTATTCAGCCTGCAAACAAATTTATGAAAGTTAAAAGATGTTTTTATTTGCATGCTTTTTCTGGCTTAGTGATACAAAGCACTGAAGCCAAATGGTAACTGGTGATAGCCAGGCAATTTCCAAATGAAAGCCAGCAATGTGAGTCTCTATGCTTCTCGTATGACAGTTTTATTTATGTGTCTACAGAAGCATAAAAGCAATAAAAGTAAATTTAAAAAAAATCTGTGGTGCTCTTGTGTTTATATATATATATATATATATATATATATATATATATATATATATATATATATATATATATATATATATATATATACACATACACACATATAGATAGATAGAGAGATAGATAGAGAGATAGATAGAGATTTATATATATATATATATATATACAGTATCTCACAAAAGTGAGTACACCCCTCAGTGTGACAACACTGAATAAATGACACTTTGCTACAATGTAAAGTAGTGAGTGTACGGCTTGTATTACAGTGTAAATTTGCTGTCCCCTCAGAATAACAAAACACATAGCTATTAATGTCTAAACCGCTAGCAACAAAAGTGAGCACACCCCTAAGTGAAAATCTCCAAATTGGGCCCAAAGTGTCAATATTTTGTGTGGCCACCATTATTTTCCAGCACTGCCCTAACCCTCTTGGGCATGGAGTTCACTAGTGCTTCACAGGTTGCCACTGGAGTCCTCTTCCACGTCTCCATGACAACATCACGGAGTTGGTGGTTAGAGACTCCACCTTCTGTTTGAGGATGCCCCACAGATGCTCAATAAGGTTTAGGTCTGGGGACATGCTTGGCCAGTCCATCACCTTTACCCTCAGTTTCTTTAGCAAGGCAGTGGTCGTCTTGGAGGTGTGTTTGGGATCGTTTTCATGTTCGAATACTGCCCTGCAGCCCAGTCTCCGAAGGGAAGGGGATCGTGCTCTGCTTCAGTATGTCACAGTACATGTTGGCATTCATGGTTCCCTCAACGAACTGTAGCTCTCCAGTGGCAGCAGCACTCATGTAGCCCCAGACCATGACACTCCCACCACCATGCTTGACTGTAGGCAAGACACACTTGTCTTTGTACTCCTCACCTGGTTGCTGCCACACACGCTTGACACCATCTGAACCAAATAAGTTTATCTTGGTCTCATCAGACCACAGGACATGGTTCCAGTAATCTATTTCCTTATTCTGCTTGTCTTTAGCAAACTGTTTGCGGGCTTTAAAGTGCATCATATTTAGAAGAGGCTTCCTTCTGGGACAACAGCCATGCAGACCAATTTGATGCAGTGTGCGGCGTATGGTCTGAGCACTGACAGGCTGACCCCCCACCCCTTCAACCACTGCAGCAATGCTGGTAGCACTCATACGTCTATTTCCCAAAGACAACCTCTGGATATGATGCTGAGCACGTGCACTCAACTTCTTTGGTAGACCATGGCAGGGCCTGTTCTGAGTGGATAAATATGGCAAAAAAAGAACTGCTATTAAATAAAATGCTAAAGCTGCAACTCAAAGTGACATACAACACAAACGAAAAAATGGAACAAAGGGAGCTGCGCTATGGTAAAACAAAAAAATGTGATATAAACACCAAAATGATGTAAAACATTGTGATATAAAAACCAAAAATAATTCAAACGAATAAATGCTACAAAGTAAATAGAACGTATATGTATGTGCATCACACCAAAATACTCATAATGTGAATAAACCCTCTGAACCCAAAGTCTATGATACTAGATGCTCAAAGTAAATGTGCACAAACACGATAAACAGAAAGTCTGTGACAATTGAAATCAGCTCGATGGTAGTAGAATAAATTATTCCAGTACAGAGAACGTGCTGCATGACCAACGAGTGAGTGTGTCAGCTGATATTGACCTACTGTGATCACTGGATCTTCCAAGCTGGGACGCCAGGAGAACGCCAGGTCTGTGAATCGTTCTTAAGTAGTCGTTTACAGCAGCAGGAGATCTCCATTACCCAGGATTGGGTGACAAGCCTATCATATTGGGTATCTGGTAAGCCTGCATTCCTTAAGGTGGTGGAATCACACAGTCTTTTACCCCATGAAGATTTGTCACAGGGTGTTGCAACGCTACCATCGAGCTGATTTCAACTGTCACAGACTTTCTGTTTATTGTATTTGTGCACATTTATTTTGAGCATCTAGTATCGTAGACTTTGGGTTCGGAGGGTTTATTCACATTATGAGTATTTGGTGTGATGCAAATACATATACATTCTGTTTACTTTGTTGTATTTATTCGTTTGAATTATTTTTGGTTTTTATACCTCAATTTTTTACATCATTTTGGTGCTTATATCACAATTTTTTGTTTAACCATAGCGCAGCTCCCTTTTTTCCACTGTTCTGAGTGAAACCTGTCCTGTTAAACCACTGTATGGTCTTGGTCACCGTGCTGCAGCTTGGTTTCAGGGTCTTGATAGTCTTTTTGTAGCCTAGGGCATCTTATTGTAGAGGAACAATTCTTTTTTTCAGATCCTTCTTTGCCATGAGGTGCCATGTTAAACTTCCAGTGACCAGTATGAGAGAAGAAGAGCGATAACACCAAATTTAACACACCTGCTCCCCATTCACACTTGAGACCTTGTAACACTGACATGACACCGGGGAGGGAAAATGGCTAATTGGCCCAATTTTGACATTTTCACTTAGGGGTGTACTCACTTCTGTTGCCAACGGTTTAGACTTTAACCACTTAACAACTGGGCACTTAAACCCCCTTCCTAACCAGACCAATTTTCAGCTTTCGGTGTGCTCACACTCTTTGAATGACAATTACTCAGTCATGCAACACTGTACCCATATGAAATTTTTGTCCTTTTTTTTTCACACAAATAGAGCTTTCTTTTGGTGGTATTTAATCACCACTGGGTTTTTTATTTTTTGTGCTATAAATCAAAAAAGACTGAAAATTCGATTAAATAAAAAAAAGAAATTCTTTGTTTCTGTTAAAATTGATGGCAGAGTGTTGGCAGAGTGTTGGCAGAGTGTTGGCAGAGTGTTGGCAGAGTGTTGGCAGAGTGTTGGCAGAGTGTTGGCAGAGTGTTGGCAGAGTGTTGATATTGAGCAGCGCTGTGGGCACTAAACATCCAGTCCACAGTGCTGCTGCCATCTCTCCCCCTCTCCCCTCACACTGTACCGATCGGTACACAGAGGGGAGGGAGGAACCGGCGTCATGACGTGACGCCGGTTTGTTTCACATGTGATCGCTCCGTCATTTGACGGAATGATCCTGTGGTAAACGGCCACGTTCAGCGGCTATTTACCGTGATCCATGATGCGCTGGGTGCTCCGGACCCGGCGGTCACGGATGTTCCCATTCTGGAATGACGTCCCACGGTCGTCAACCCAGAATAATCCGACCGCGCTGTTGCCGTCTTTAGGCTATGGCCCGGTCGGCAAGTGGTTAATGGCTGTGTTGAGTTATTTTGAGGGGACAGCAAATGTACACTGATATACAAGCTGTACACTCACTACTTTACATTGTAGCAAAGTGTCATTTCTTTAGTGTTATCACATGAAAAGATACAATAAAATATTTTCAAAAATGTGAGGGGTGTACTCACTTTTGTGAGATACTGTATATGAGATACTGTATATAGTCTTGTTTTTGAACCTGCAGCTCTTTAAAAATAAAATCATATACCACTAAAGAACCAATCATGTTAATTTGTGCAAATTGGCACCTTTAGCTTGCAGACCTCCTCCTAGTAGGGTTTTTGCAGCAGTCCAGAAATTAGCGATCATTTGTTACTTTAAAAGGCTCTGTTTCATTTATAAACACTTGCACTGCATGGCATGCTTATCTCAGCGGGATAACATTTTATTCTCTTCTCCGCCAGCTTAAACTTCTTTAAAATCAATAAGCCAGTGCTTTTTTGTAATTTTGCCTTTTTTCCTACCTACGCTGATATTTGTTTCATCTGAAATAGCCACTTTTTTCAAAAGTGGTCCTGTCAGTTAGTGCTTTTACATATCTGCATTAAAGTTCAGTATATTTGAACATTGTTTTTTTTTTGTTTTTGTTTTTTTGCACAACTTGATGTAGTAAAGCAAAATGTTAAATGTTTGCACCTTAAAGTATCTAATACATATACATTTCTTCATCAGGAGAAAGACTCTGAGATCACTGTCTTGACACACAAAGTTGATCAGTTGGAGGTTGAACTTCAGGACCTCTCATCACAGGAGTCCAAGGATGAAGCTTCTCTAGCAAAGGTCAAGAAACAACTGCGAGACTTAGAGGCCAAAGTTAAAGACCAAGAGGAAGAACTTGATGAACAGGCTGGATCCATACAAATGCTGGAGCAGGTATAGAAGTTTGTATTTTATAGTCAGAAGGGATGCTTCAGTGATACAAACACGGGAGTATGTCTAAAAATTTGTGACCGTAACATTTACCAAACAGGTGAATCTTCCTAGTGCATGTTTTTTTTTTTTTTTTTTTTTTTTTATTACAGTGATTGATTCATCTGCAGTGAATATTTAGTGAATGTTACATGTGCCCGTAAAGTCCTTCCTTCAAAAATGTATTTCAGTTTTTGTGGGCCACGGCAAATTTAAATATCCACTCGGCTTATATCTTTTGTTTAGTGAAAGGATTTTTTGTTCCTTTTAGCTCGTGTCACCTTTAACCTGTTTAGGTATGCTTTCCTATTATTAAGCTAGGTAATATTGCCAATTTTCTAGTGCAGGGATTCTCATCCAGGGTTCCTCCATAGGTTGTTAGGGGTTCCCTGAGCTGTGGCTGATCGACCTCCCATCTTATGGTGCCTTCATTGTTCCAGGTCCAACCGAACTTGGCAGAACCAGTGGTATGACACCAGTGAACATTTAGTTGCCTGTGGCTTTCACCACTGTAAGAATTTAGTTCTTCCTATTGACCACTAATGTAAATGGTATTCCTCTTACTGACCCTGACCCTAATGAGTTAATTTTTGCAGGGGTTCCCCGAAACCTGAAAATTATATCAAGGGTTCCCCTGGGGGTAAAAAGGTTAAGAAAGGCTGATCTAGTGGTTACTACCATCGCTTTTACCTTTATGACAGCATTTCTATATGAATTGAGATGAATGCAGGCACATTTATTTTCTCACTGCCTACAGATGCAGGCACATTTATCTTTTCACTGCCTATACATCTGTGCTACAGAGTTGCTAATGTGAGCTGACTTTTCAACCAAATAGAAGCTAACATTCCAAAATCTGTTCACATACTGTATAAAGGCAAAAAAATTGTGGACTGCTGACCATCACTTCTATGTGAGCTTGTTGGACAATCCATTACAAAACCACCAGCATTCATTTGGATCGCTCATTCCCCTTTGTGGCTGGGAAGGTTTTCAATTTAATTTTGGAGTGGGTCTGCAGGAATTTGTATCCATACAGCCAAAGTAGCATTTGTGAGGGCAGATACTGATGTTGGATGGAAAGCCATGGCTCACAGTTAGAATTCCAGTTCACACTTGGTGTTCAGCGGGGTTGAGGTCCAGGCATTGTGCAGACCACTCGAGTTCCTCCACATAATACTTGTCAAACCATGTCTGTTTGGAGCTGGCTTTGTTCACAGGGGCACACTATCCTGGAACACAAATGGGCCTTACCAAACTTGCCACATAGGCACACAATAATCTAAAATATCTTTGTATGCTTTAACTTTAACAGTAGCCTTCCCTGAAAACACCTGAATAATTTGGAGGCTTGTGTGCTTTCATGTTCTAGACCAGTTTGGAAGGATAACTAATCTAAATCAAGTGGTTTTGTGGACAAATTTCCACTTCATGCCCTAGTTTCATGCATGAGCTCAGTCTGGCTTAGGGTATAGGCTATACTCCCTCGCTTATCATGAATTTCTAAGCCTCTGGAAAAACATTTCTGTGTTAATGCTAACGGTGTTGAACTGAAGCTTGCACTTACTTTGTTTTCAATGTGTATTTACATTACAGAAGTAATGATGTATGCCTGGCACATTAGAGAGTAGTATACTGCCATTCCCAGGAAATCAACTTTTACTTTTGTGGCACTTTTTCTTATAATAGTCATTTTGTGTAAACAGACCGTCTGGATCATTGTGCTTGATGCTTTGAAGAAAATTACAGCTTACTGGGATAGATGAGGGATTCGAATAAGTATTTAAATAGAGATATTGGGAAGGATTTTACTACAGCAAGCAAAGTGCTGAATACCAATTAAATGCGGTATTAGTCACAGAATAAAATCATTCCTGGAAGGGAAAGAAACACATGGTGTTAAATGTGCATTTCTCAGCATGTCATTCAGTCTCATTGCTTTAATTATAAGATTACGGACATTTTCATTATGGACCGAGATCAGTTTTTGTTGATTAAACTATTTAAAATATTTCTTTTTCTCTTAATTCAGTGTTAGGCAGGCACTAGCAGGGCTGGATCATCCTACTACTTTGTCTGTCCCCAGTAGGAAGATCTCAGCAGTACGTGCTCCTGCTCCAGTTACAGAATCCATTGGAGAAAAGTGACATCATCACTTGGAATTGTAATTGCTGCAGTAGTTGGGTGGACCTGGGAATTCAGGTAGATGATATCTTGCTGTAAGTGTACCCAGAGGATATAAGCAGTGACTCACCTAGCCAGAAACCACAATAAACTGTAAAACAGGTTTTGATGCAGTTCGCCCATAAATGTGGATTTGAGACCATAAAGACCCCATAATTTGTCTTTTGGGTTCACAGACTGTCATATTTGCAATTGGTTGTATTGGCAAAGTAGTAGCAGATTTGGGCCATGTATGACCTACTGTAGTTTTTTTTTCCATCATTTCATCAAGAACTTGTGACTCTCACATGTGCTCCTCGTCCTTGGCAAGGGTCTCTCTGCATTGTCACAAGTGGTGCTCTAATCACCTCTTTTGTCCTTTAAAAGGCAACCTCAGCCAAATGGCTAAATACACAGTTTGAATACCCATTAAGATACAGTTTTACCTGCAAATTATGTTTTCACATAATGCTTATACTGTTATTATCCTTTACCCTTGGTGGGTTATATAGATGCATGACATATGAGCAATAACTTCAGAGCCTTCTAGTCTTCAGACTCTGGATAGTGCCCCTCTTCCTGCCTGTTTTAGACCATTATGGAACATTCACCACTGGTGACATTTACCTTACGCATGCCATTTTAAAGTGTAACTAAAGTCTATAGGTAAAAAAAGAACAGGCCCCTTTGTGGGACAATAAGCAATATAAGTAATGGGGCATACACACGGTCGGACTTTTCGGCTACAAAAGTACGACGGACCAAATCCGGCGGACAAGCCGATCGTGTGTGGGCTTCCCCAGACCTTCAGTGGACTTTTCCAGTCGCAAATCTGACGGACTTTAGATTTGGAACATGCTTCAAATCTTTACGTCGTAACTCTGCCGGACCCAGAAATCCGCTCGTCTGTATGCTAGTCCGACGGACAAAAACCCACACTAGGGCAGCTATTGGCTACTGGCTATCAGCTTCCTTATTTAAGTCCGGTGTACGTCATCACATACGAATCCGTCGGACTTTTGTGTGATCGTATGTAGGCAAGTCCGTTCGTTCGTAAGTCCGCCAAAAGTCCGGCAAAAGTTTGGCGGACGGGCTGTCGGACTTTTGTAGCCGAAAAGTCAGACGATGTGTACACCCCATTAGTCTTACATTGTGAGGATAAAGAGTAAAAAATTGGATCACCTTCACTTGTGTCACAAGGTGCCTTGGCAGCTTTATGCCTTCCATATGCATCGTGGGAAGTTGATGTAACCGATTCTTCTAATCTGCATCCCACCTTAGCTTTACTGGAAAAAGGGATTTAGAAAAAAAATGCATCCCCAATATCTGATACTGACACTGTTAAATTCATGCATAGTCCAGCAAAAAGCTTGAAAACAGCTTAAACAGCTGTTCCAGATGTTACACAAAGGGGGGAAAATGCAAGTCCAAGGAATGCCTAATTTCATATAGCATATGTGACACATGTATAATATGTCGAGTAAGGAGGAATATTGAAATATGTTTCCAGTGTATTGGGAAGGTGGGTTACACTGCAGTAGTGAAGGTAGTGCATTCTATTTGGCATAGCAATGATATAAATCGCTTTGATGGAAAACAGGCAGCTTAACTTTAAGTCCATTTTAAGTGCAGCCAGTTACCTCCCCCTCCTGGTAATCGGCTTGCAGAACCAGCACTCTCACTTGTGGCAGCTCGGTAAAAAATACAGTTATGCTGTAATTATCTAAACTTTAAACTGTAACTTTTGAAAGCTGCATAAAAGAAACTGAAAAATGCTTTCTAGATTTGCCTAGAGTTGTTCTTAAGGTTATTTAATAACCTGCAGGCTTACATTAAAATATAGACTTTTAATGGGTACAGTGGAACCACAAATCATTCCTAAGGTACGAGGAGAAGCTTTAATCTTCCTGAATAAATCCTTCTTGCTGGCTGTAGCGCAGGTGTAGGAGGAGGGAGGAGAAAATTGCACAAACTGCTCAGTAAGAGTCTGTTTCCTGGCTGCTGTAACAGTCATCGTAGAATAAAAATTAAAAAAATCCCCACTTTCGGTGAGAATTCATGCCCTTGTTCATCGGATGGGCTACTGCCTCCCATTGCTGTTCTTTGGCCATTTCCTATATATCTTCCTCTTGGTAGCTGTAAAAGTTAAAGAAGTGCCATTAGCTGTCCGCACATCAAGGAGCAATTGCCGAGTCAGCGACTGGGCCAGAGAGATGAATGGTCATCAAGAGACTTGCTTGGCCTCCGTTCCTATACCCTCAGCACTTAGTGCTCTCTGCTCACTGCTTAAATCATCTCTTTGTAGGAAATGTGGCTTGGGACCTGTGAGACGAAATTTTGCACCACTCAGGACCTCTCACTCTATCTCAGTGCACGCTGGAGTATTCCTTGTAGATATAGTCTCTTCCTTTTAATGGATCCTTCCATGCTTACAGAGTAATGATATAAATATCTATCTCTTGGTGGACCATTAACGATAAGCTGTGCATGTAATGCTGGTGCAGGGATTCAAACCACAGACTGCAGGCCTGCTGAGTTGCTTTGGATTTGTGTGGACCCTTTCAGGCCTGTTCTGTTAAGTTGTGCAGAGGATTGGTGTCTTGCAGTGCGATGCCAAAAAGAGTGTCTCTGTTATGTTCAGATGACATGTACTCTTTAACCAACTTACAGAAACATTTTTTCCTTTTTCTTTAATAGAAAAGACCTATTCTGGCTCTTTAGTCATCTTTAGTCATCTCTAGTGTAATTCTGCTGATCTGGGGTTGCTATGTTAATGCTGGACTGCTAAACTGCAGTGATGAAGAGTGACATCAACCAGCCTGGCTATGCTGTTATGCAGGCATGTCTGCATCACAAGTAGTTCAGGAACATCTATCCTACACTTGTAAGGCAGTGTTTCTCTACCTTTTTCAGTCAAGGCACCCTTCAAAATGCTGCACAATCTTGGAGCACCCCCTTCTAAAATGTAAAAAAATGCAACTAATAGTTTTGCATGTCCCAGTAGGATCCACACACATAAGACACCCAACTTTAGAGGGTGTAATTTATTCTTTCAAAGCAAATAGACTTTTGAAAACTGCTACTGACTAGTATTCCGACATTTATTCTTCCTCATTTTCTCTCCCCCATGTAGCTAACCAGAAATAGGCTGTATGCACACTTGAGCTAAATGTCTTTGGTAGTTTTTTACAGATTTGTTTGCTTTTTGAGTGTTTGTACGGACTTTTTTGAGCATTTTTTGCAGGAGTTTGTGTTTTTCTAATTATTTTTAGCCAATGTAAAGCTTGTTACTAGGAGAAACAAAAGTGTGGCACCTGTTTTCCTGGCATTCCCATTGAAGCCTATTGGGGCCAAAAACTCTTGAAACCTGTAGCCCAAAATATGCTCATGTACATTTTTAAGGCTTCAAGCTGCACTATTATCAGATGTAAACAGGCGCAATTTAAAACCATGATATTGGGCGTTTTGGAGCATCGGTGTTACAGATCATTTGTCAGGGAAGTTCATTCACATGTATGTGTTTGTTTTCAGCTATTTGTCTGGAGAAATGTACATGTTTGTCTAGACATAATTTTACATGTTGGGCAGATTTTATTTTATGTAGGATCTGCATTTGACTTGTGTTTACTTGTGGGGTCCTTTTATGTCTATCATTGCAAATGTCAGCAGCACCAACATGATACTGGGTCAGACGTAGAAGAGGGTTCTGGCTGCATATTGGTAATGTTTGAAACTAATCAGAATATAAAGGCATATTTGGCATGAATTAAATGATTTGCTGTTTATTTCTAGTCCAAACTGCGTTTGGAGATGGAGATGGAACGGCTTCGGCAGTCACACTCTAAGGAATTGGAGAACAAAGATGATGAAGTGGAAGAGATTCGACAGTCTTGTCAGAAAAAGGTAATCTTGCTAGTCATTTTATTTATAGTGACATATTTCATGATTAGAGGTTAATGTTAATTGCATCTCTCACAGATAATGTCACTGACAGTATATTGTGGGTCATGGTTAAAAAATGAGCCTGGTACTTCAGGTCATACAAGCTGAAGCAGAACTCTAATCAAGCAAATAATTGAGTTTTAGGTGGAAGTTGACATAATGGCACATTACATGCTAATACTATACACACACAGTGTTAATATCCAATCTTGTTCATGTTTTATTTGTAGTGTTTTTATTTTAAATCTCTAACATCTAGAACTGCATAATTAAATGCTGGCAGAAGACTTATTAAGATGGCTATAAAATGCATTAATTGTTCACACAAGGTGCAATTTGTCTACAGATCCTATTGCAAGCAATGTGGATGGGCTTTTCTTAACCCCATCTGCTGTTCATAATTCTTAGTTTCCATAGTGGTCTATTAATTAGGATCAAAGTATGATATCTACTGTCGTGTCATTAGACTTTTCCCCCTGACATTGCCTCAATTTCTTTCTTTTAATAGCTGAAACAGATGGAAGTTCAATTAGAGGAGGAATATGAGGACAAACAGAAGGTGCTAAGAGAGAAGAGAGATCTGGAGAGCAGATTAAATTCCGTTAGTGAACAGGTATGGTGAAGAAGATGCCATAGAGCTGACAGTGCAAGTTTTACCATTAAGTAATCTTAGGCAAGAGCCTGGCTTTTTGTATCCTAATTCATACTGTCGCATGACCTCAGGTCAGCCATCGTGACTTTGAAACCGAGAAACGTCTGAGAAAAGATCTGAAGAGAACCAAAGCTCTGCTTGCTGATGCACAGATTATGCTGGACCACTTAAAGAACAATGCCCCCAGTAAGCGTGAGATTGCCCAGTTAAGGAGCCAGGTATGTGCTTCCACAAAATATTGATGTGTCAGGCTGAAATTTTGTCCACAAGTCTATCTAATCTCTGTGTTTGCAAGAAGTCTTTTCATTTGTAAATGAAAGATTCAAACTTTAACGTGATGTCTACAGTTTTGTTATGTTTTTTTCTTAAAGCTCTGTTCACATTTGCCTTAATAATTGTTCTGGGCTCTTACACTAATGATTCTTAACAAATCTGTTTGGATATATTTTTATTGTAAACAGATTTCTAGGTGCCCAGGAAGATCCTAAGATGCATCTGACATTGCTCCATTAATCATTTATTATTTTTTAAATAAAGAATAGATCTCTATTTTGATATTCAAAAGGCAGTGCAATTCTAAAAAAAGATATGCAAATACTTCTTTCATTAATAAAGCAGCAGCATCACTGTCTATAAGGAAAATGTAAGAACAGAAACAAGTCTCATATATTCTGGTAGTGTGCATTTACCACATGGTGTCATAGTATAGATTGATTAATGTTTTGTGCTGTCTTGAAGTACATTCATGTAAACCAAGGACAAGAGTTGAATGTCGCTTGTTCTATTCTTTGCGTAAGTGCAAGTCTTTGATTTATGTTTTATGTCTACAATGAGCCCAACATTTGACAGCAATTGCACACTGACAGAGGAGATTTACGTCCCCAACCTTAACCTTAACCTTTACATCACTATAAGAGATCCTGTTCCCCCCCCCCAAAGCACCTCCCATGTTGAGGGCACATGGCCTGGTATGGTTCAGGATTTGGGGGGCGCTCGCTGTTTGTTTGTTTATTTTTTTTCTTATTAATTCGGGCGTGTGGTTCCCCTTAAAATCCACACCAAACCCAAGGCCTGGTATGGATTTGGGAGGGACCCCCATGCTGTTTTTTTTTTTTTTTTTTCCCTCCATTTTTTTGGATTGCTGGCAATGTGTGTTTTTTTTACATTCCGCTGTCAGCGGGTTCCCCACTGACAGTTGATGAGTCATCCATTGTTAAGGATGTGGCGGTTGACTTCCTGGCCTGCTCCTTAATGACCAGCTAATGTTAAAGATACTGCTGGCTGCTGACTCCAAAAATTAGAAAGAGAAAAATTTAACCCTGCGCTCACCCAACAGAAAAGCAGCTCACACAACAAATAGGATATTGTCAAAATTTCAGTGCATAGACAAGTGTAGCGCTTGTAAATTTAAAGACTTATATAAATTTGTGAGAGTAAAGAAACGTCTATAGCGATCAACAATGAATACAGAATATGATAAATTAGCAAATAAAGTCTTTGATGATATTCAGGTGTTTTTTAGACTGAAAGAGGCTGATGTTAGTCCAAAAAAGTATATAATTCCTTATTCACCACGTGGGTAACGCATGCAAAGATGTGATGGACCCTCCACATAGAGAAAAAGTGAAGGCTTACCAGAAGGATTGAACTCATAGGAACGTACGTTCAATGATTCAATCTAGCTTGTAGCCCCAACGGGCAATGAGAAGGAAGGGCCTCACGATTAGATGGCGACAAGACTCCCAAACATATCCAGACTCCTGACGGAACTTTAGAATGGATGGCAGACCTTCCCATAGATCATCTCAGATAGATAGCCCATAGATGAAGTCTAATAAGACGAAACGCGTCGGGAGACTCCACTGCCTGCCATAATTTTACTTGAAGCGCTTTTTTTTACTACGGAAATGTAAGTTGTTTACTTATTTTAATAAATCTCTTTTACAAAACGGTATTATGCTATGTGGCCCCCCTTCTTTATTCCTATATGGGCTATCTATCTGAGATGATCTATGGGAAGGTCTGCCATCCATTCTAAAGTTCATTCAGGAGTCTGGATATGTTTGGGAGTCTTGTCGCCATCTAATCGTGAGGCCCTTCCTTCTCATTGCCCGTTGGGGCTACAAGCTAGATTGACTCATTGAACGTACGTTCCTATGAGTTCAATCCTTCTGGTAAGCCTTCACTTTTTCTCTATGTGGAGGGTCCATCACATCTTTGCATGCGTTACCCACGTGGTGAATAAGGAATTGTATACTTTTTTGGACTAACATCAGCCTCTTTCAGTCTAAAAAACACCTGAATATCATCAAAGACTTTATTTGTTAATTTATCATATTCTGTATTTATTGTTGATCGCTATAGACGTTTCTTTACTCACAAATTTATATAAGTCTTTAAATTTACAAGCGCTACACTTGTCTATGCACTGACTCCAAAAATTAGCATCTGAAACCTCATCTAAATCGCATCTGAACAGCTGCTTTGGAAATTCACAGTGAAAATGGAGGGAGATTTGCACCGGACACGCATGAACCTAGCCTTATGCAGCAGCAGTGGCAGGAGAGAAGGGAAATCGTATAGATTGACAGTGACAGCTGAGTCTGTTGCAGCTGGTGACATTACACCCAAGATGGTGGCTCCCGGCAGCAATCTCCGAGCTTTTGGATGTCTACAAAAGGGAGAATTTTGCAAGTAAATAACATGTCTAGAAATGTTTAATTCACATTTAATCTTATGGGAAGATTTTTTTGTTAAAATGCAAGGTCTGGCGACGGGGTCACTTTAAATTGTAGCTCCACTAAATAGCAGCCAGTGGAGAGGTTGAGGAGAGTTTATTTTGTAAGAAATTCTCACTTACCTGTGTCAAACATGCGAACATATGAACAGAAAGCATAGACTAAAGACTTTTATCGTTAAGCCTCGTACATACAATCGGATTTTCGGCAGGTAATTATGTAATGACAGACTGTTGGCCTAAAATCCAACCGTTGGTATGCTTCATCAGACAATTGTTGTCCAACTGTTGGATGGCAGGCTAGTAAATTTTCATCGGACAACGGTCTGTTGTCAGATTTTCATCTCGTGTGTACACAAGTCCGTCACACAATAGTCCAAAGTACAAACACGTATGTTCGGAATCAGTGCTCAGCAAACACAACATTAGCAGAAGGTGCCCAAAGGGTGGCGCTCAAGAGCTGAAATTCAACATAGTACGTCACTATGTTCGTGTTTGTTAGTCGACAATTGTGTACCATTTGTTTGCAAGACTAGTTCACGGCACATGCCCTTCGGACAAAGGTCATGGCGCTTTTGCAGAAAATCCGATCGTGCGTACAAGGCTTTAGATTAATGACTTTGGATAAAATCTTACTCCATGCCAAAGCATACAGCAGGTTCAAAACTGTGTAAGTGCTCTTTACATACCTCTCTAACTAGAAATTTTTATACAGTGGCTTGAAAAAGTATGAATATCCCTTGAATTTTTCCACGTTTTGTCATGTTACAACTAAAAACGTAAATGTATTTTATTGGGAATTTAAGTGATAGACCAACACAAAGTGGCACATAATTGTGAAGTGGAAGGAAAATGATAAATGGTTTTCAAAATATTTTACAAATACATTTTTGAAAAGTGTGGCGTGCATTTGTATTCAGCCCCCCCCCCCCCCCCAGTCAATACTTTGTAGGACCACCTTTCGCTGCAGTTACAGCTGCAAGTCTTTTTGGGTATGTCTCTACCCGCTTTGCACATCTAGAGAGTGAAACATTTGCCCATTCTTTGCAAAATAGCTCAAGCTCTGTCAGATTGGATGGAGAGCGTGTGTGAACAGCAATTTTCAAGTCTTGCCACAGATTCTCACTTGGATGTAGGCCTGGACTTTGACTGGGCCATTCTAACACATGAATATGCTTTGATCTAAACCATGCCATTGTAGCTCTGGCTGTATGTTTAGGGTCGTTGTCCTGCTGGAAGGTGAACCTCTGTCCCAGTCTCAAGTCTTTTGCAGACTCTAACAGGTTTCCTTCTAAGATTGCCCTGTATTTGGCTCCATCCGTCTTCCCATCAACTCTGATCACCTTCCCTGTCCCTGTTGAGGAAAAGCATCCCCACAACATAATGCTGCCACATAGCATTTTGCTTTTAGGCAAAAAGTTCAATTTTGGTCTCATCTGACCATAGCACCTTCTTCCACATGTTTGCTGTGTCCCCCACATGGCTTCTCACAAACTGCAAACCGGACTTGTTATGGCTTTCTTTCAACAATGGCTTTCTTTTTGCCACTCTTCCATAAAGGCCAGATTTGTGGAGTGCATGACTAATAGTTGTCCTGTGGACAGATTCTCTCACCTGAGCTCTGGATCTTTGCAGCTCCTTCAGTTACCATGGGGCTCTTGGCTGCTTCTCTGATTAATGCTCTCCTTGCCCGGCCTGTCAGTTTAGGTGGACGGCCATGCCTTGGTAGGTTTGCAGTTGTGCCATACTCTTTCCATTTTCGGATGATGCATTGAATAATGCTCCGTGAGATGTTCAAAGCTTGGGATGTTTTTTTCATAACCTAACCCTGCTTTAAACTTCTCCACAACTTTATCCCTGACCTGTCTGGTGTGTTCTTTGGCCTTCATGATACTGTTTGTTCACTAAGGTTCTCTAACAAACCACAGAACAGCTTTATTTATACTGAGATTAAATTACACACAAGTGGACTCTATTAATTAGGTGACTTCTGAAGGCAATTGGTATCACTAGATTTTAGTTAGGGGTATCAGAGTAAAGGGGGCTGAATACAAATGCACACCACACTTTTCAGATATTTATTTGTAAAAAAAATTGGAAACCATTTATCATTTCCTTCCACTTAACAATTGTGTGCCACTTTGTGTTGGTCTATCACCTAAAATCCCAATATAATACATTTATGTTTTTGGTTGTAACATGACAAAAGGTGGAAAATGTCAAGGGGTATGAATACTTTTTCACGGCACTGTAAATCATAGATTATACCATTTTTCTTTCCTTCCACCACAGATCAGTGTTGATGGGGAATTCCCTCCCGCAGAGCTATTGTGTTCTGCCTGTGGGGGCGCGTAGAGCCTTCCCTGATGGAAGAACACAATGATCACTACTGACGGCTATAGCTGCTGGCAGTGATCACATGCAAAAAATCTGACAGGTTGTACTGAAGACGATTGTTGGATCAACTTCAGTACAACTAGCCTGCTCATAGATGGATCGAATATCGGCTGGTCCCAGCTGAACTGGCCGACATTTGATCCATCTGTGGCCGACTTTAGTTGCTCTCAGCAGTAGAGGTAAATTAAATTATAAAGGTAGCTATAGATTAGAATGCAGCAGGTCCTACACTTGGAATAGACCTAACTTCATATGCCTCCATCTTCAAAACTGCTGAACATAAAAGCTGCCAACTCACTTAAGAAATAACAGGTGCACTTTCAGTTGACATATTGTATAAGAACACATATAGCTAGCACTGTAATGGTAACCGCTTGTGGACAGAAATGTAAAAGCCTTGCAGTTTATATTTTAAAATGTTTTGTTTTTAATATTGTCCTCTGAAGGGGTAGAAACTGAGAACAGTGCGGAGTTCCCAGGTGGCCATTTCATAATGCAGAGTAGAATGTGCCCCCAGTCCCGTGATGTGTGGCTATCCCAGAATATCTGCTCCCTCCTTTTTCCATCACACCATAAATTCTCTATTTGCTGAAATGTTATTTACTTCTGGGGAAATATTTTACCAGGCAAGGCTTGCTCTGCAATAAATCTGGCTTCAAGTATGTTCTTTCATACAAACCAGATAAATGGTATAGAAGCACAACAGCAGCACACATTTATTTTACAGGAATATCATCAGGAGACTAATGAAGCGTCTTATTAAAAATTCTTCCTGATATTATACCACTCCTGAGCTATCAACATCTGATAGGCCTGCATGGAAGTGTATTATTTGTGTGTATCTAGGCTGCCCAGGCTATTTGTGCTTTTCATGTAGTACCATTGGGAGCCATTGCTAAAAATACGAAGGGAAACACTTGAGATGTTCAGTAGAACAACTAATTCATTTCACTAACTTGCTCTGGAAAATTAAGGTGGAAGTTTGAATGCTATAGTTTGAACCTCCTCTTTCATGGCTTTCCTTCTGTTATTTTTTCCAATTTATACAGTCCTGTAAAAGTACACTGTGGGTAGTCAAGAACAGACTTTCAACCTTTTTAGTAAAACAGCATCGAGCGTAACAATGTTGTCAAAAATGCAGTAATTTATAGCAACATCATTTGTTTGCTGTTTTGTTAAAGATTAATTCTGATTGGTTGCTAAGTGACCAATTACATGACCATTCACAACTGTCTGCATTCTGAATTGAACCTCATTTGTACAGCAGCGTAAAAAATTTCCCCTTTGCAAGCCCTACATTTATATAAATATGAGAATTTATTTTAATCAATAAATGAGCTGATTTTTCAAAGATGTCCCCATTGCTGACTTCCTCCTGAAATACTAGTTGCCTGTTTCTAGCCTCAGTCCTTCTGTGTCTCTGCCCTAGAATAGACACGGAGCCTGTGAAGTAGAAGCAGTGTTGAAACTTCTCATCTGTATCATTGTTTGAGGACAGAGACTTCAAAGATTTTGAAACCAGTCGATTAGCAACTCAGTCTAGTATCTAAATTTCTCTAATGTTCATTGAGCGACACAGCCCAAAGCTTATGAGTTTATAATGCCACTTACAGGAGGAGGACACTAGGTGCAAGAAAAAAGAAAACCCAGGGGAATTGCATTACCCTATTACTAAACCCCCATAACTGCCAAAATGCTTTGTTTTTTCTTAGTGTCCACAGAGGAAGGATGCTTCTCACCCAACTCTGTTGGCTCAAGACTTTACCTTCAGGATCTTCAGTCAAGTGCTGAGTGAAAGGCTGCATATTCTTGTCTCCCCAGTTCAGCTTTTGAGCACTTTTATATCCTTGTTGGTATAAATGGATGGATTTGTTTCCTGGGTGATATAGCATTTGAAACTCTTAATGTGCCTTATAAAGGCCCATATATCCAAGAAGCAAATCATTCTACTGTCACTTCTGGTAGATTTGGATAAAGATGTCCAGACACCCCAGCCTCATTTCAAGCAGTGGTTTTGGCTGAGGAATCTTTCCACTTTCTGAACGAGGATGAGGAATTGGCAAACACAAGTCAGCACTTGTAGTTTCCAATTTTCCAGCACTGCAGGCTTTGTGAAATCTGGCCAAACATATTACACTCTAGCTGTACATTATCTGTATGTTCTCCTTAAAAATTTCCAAGTGTTTAGTTTGAGATCCTCCTAAATTATCTATTAATTTACTATCCAGTTAGGAAGCCTTTACATTACATTGGTAATTGAAAAGCTGGCCTTACATTTTACAGTCTGATTGTGCAATTTCTGTACAAACTATTTTAGATTTAATAGTGAATGCATGATAACCTAAAACTCCTTTCAATTTGTGTCTAGTCTGGCAAGCCATTGCACTAATCTAGAGGAATGAGATTGTACAGTCAAATTGTGTTGTTTGACTAGTTTTACACTGCCTAGTGTTTCCCAACCTTTTTTTTAATTGTAGTACCCTTTACAATTCTGCACAAGTTTAAGGCAACCCATTCTAAAACTTTTAAATAGTTTTAAATAACACAGCAGCATTCACACCGGAAGATGCCCAACATTAAAGCCCGTTTGTTCTTACAAAGCACCTTGCACACCGATACTGACTAGTATTCTGTGTTTCTCTTCTTCCCCAATTTTACTCCCTCATTCAATTTACTTTGCCCCAGTGCTGGTGGAGAAGGGCAGGGGATAGGCAAACAAGGATGCTGTGCAGGAGCCCAATGTCCATCTTATCCACAAATGATGTTATTGGTTGTTAGGACACCTGCGGCTTGCCCTCACCGTATCCAAGGTTATAATGCTGCACAATAAAAAGCTGTGGCTTTGTGTAACAAAAAGGCAGGCTTAATAAATTGTCTGGCTTGTTGACAATTTTTTGACAATTTGGAGTAATTTGTAAGCATTTTGCCAAGGCACCCCTGAAGAATACAGACGGTACTCTGGTTGAAAAAGGCTGGTCTAGCTAAAAACAAGCAGCACTCCACATTTGAACCTTGCTGTTACCAAGTTTCCCCTCCTTAATGCTGCCCAGAATTATTACAAACATTTTGGAGATTTTTATTAGAAAAAAAAATAATTTGGTCAAATTGGATTTTTCACCAGGATCCATTGTACTGTTCATTTATAAATTGAACTGCTCATTTATTGCAGTCAGTTTTTAAAGGTCAAATTATTTTACTGAAATTACCCTTATACCATAAGATGTGTGATTGTGTGAAAACAGGTTCCTCCGTGCATGTGCCACCTGTTGAGTATATCTGGTTCCTGGCACTATATGTGAATCGGATAAGAATTGGTAGGTTGTCCCAACCTACCTTTCATGAGAAGATATTTTCATGTCTATATCCAGCCTAATACAACTTAATTTGAAAAAAAAACCCTGTTTTGGGCACCTGTAAGCTAGGCCTAAACCGAATAAACTCTTCGGATATCTGGTTGGTCTTTTATATAGCTAAATATAGTAATTATGTCCTGCTGGGTTTTTTTTTTTTTTCTTAAAAGCTTTCAAAGCTGTGAAATAAAGCGATCAAATGTTTACATGGTTTTTTTTTTGCTAAAAACCTAAAAAGGAACATTCAGTGGCTGCTAGTTAGTATTTTTGAATGATATAGCAGCTAGTAGACCTCTATTAGAAGCTGTTGTGTGTGTCCATTAGCTGCTCACAAATAAAAGCTCAACTTTTCTGATGCTGTCTAAAATAATAATCAAAATTATGCCTAGTACAAGAAGGGATTTTACCACTGTGTTAGACAGTAGAGCCACTGCTGGTAAATGCATTTTCACAGTGTTTCATCTCTTTTCATATCCTGTTTTATTTACAGCTGGAGGAGTCTGAGTTTACCAGTGCTGCAGCAGTAAAGGCTCGGAAGTCTATGGAAGCCGAAATTGAAGATCTCCATCTTCAGATTGATGATATTTCCAAAGCTAAGACAGCGGTAAGATACATGGTGATATGCGCCACCTATTTTGGCATTTGTCTGTTTTCATCTGCCGAAGCTGTTTCCTGTCTAAGCATATGAAGGTCAAGCTCATGTCATATTCTTTTCTGTTTTTCCGGTCCTGCCTGAAAAAAAGTTATGCTTTATGTGGCTTCTCTTTGTGTGCCACCTGTACCCAGTCGCGCTTTCCTTCTTTGTATGCTTGTGTATGTGACATATTTTCCTGCCTCTGCCTGTTTTCTGTCTATGCAACTTGCTGGTGTTCCCATCCATCATATTTGTGCCACACATTCCTGCTGTATTTTATCAGTGACATCCTTTTTGTTTTTTCCACCTGTCAGTTCACTGTAAGATGAGTACATCCAATCTTTTAGCATAGTCGCTTATGGATAAATTGACAGGTAGTTATGAAGTACTTTAGCAGATCAGTATTGTGTAAATACATGTATAACATCAGTGTGTATAATCCCAAATTTCAGATGAGTTTACATATTAGCACTATTTGTGGAAACACAGGATGCATTCGTATAAATTAATGAGACAAGAATACTCACTTCTGCTAACTACACCTCAAAGGGAATATTAGGGCAAATAAAGAAAAAATACATACTTGATATAGATATATCTATATATAGATATATCTATATAGATCTCTCCCTCTCTCTCTCTCTCTCTCTCTCTCTCTCTCTCTCTCTTCTCTCTCTCTCTCTCTCTCTCTCTCTCTCTCTCTCTCTCTCTCTCTCTCTCTCTCTCTCTCTCTCTCTCTCTCTCTCTCTCTATATATATATATATATATATATATATATATATATATATATATATATATATATATGCAATACATGCACATCCCCCTATGTTTTATTCCTTTGAAAATTCTGTAAGTACTAAATTAATGTCTGGGCAGACAACAGATTGCCTTGTGCACTTCATGCTGAACTCCAATTTTCTTTTCACTAGAACTGAATGGAATGATCAGTCCCAGCATAGGTCATACCTCTTTACCATGTTGCTCTGTTGTCTGCAGATCCCCTGATATTCTGGGTATAGTTGTGGCTTTGTGTCATATGACACTGTATATCCTGCTGATAGACTCTCCCCCTTCCACAGCCACTTGCTGCAGCAGCTAGGGCCTATAACACACCTCTTTGCAGTCTTTCGGGCTCTGCAAATGATATAATTTCCTTCATAGCTGTGATGGTGGGTGGGATTGAATACATTCCAATTAGCATTCAGTCCTGCCCAGTCACACCTACAGAAAGAGTCCAAACCTCCCAAGTCCTGTCTCTCAGATCACAGCATTATTCAATAAGGAGACCCCTTCATACACAGCCTGTTTTGAAAGCTAGCTGTGCTGCTGCTGAGAAGGACTGAATTGATCACAGTTAAATATGCTGACTAGTTTGAACAGGGAGATTCCCACTCCTCAGATCTGCCCTCCCATAGCCCCGCTCTCTATGAAGTGATTAATTTACATATGAATGACACCCCTTCATAAAAGTCTCCCATAGCCCTTCCTCTGTAATCTTGCAGTAAGCCATTATTCTTTGGCATGCTGCAAGACTGGAATGACACAGGAGGAGGTATGACACATTTACACCTTTCACCAACCACATGAAGGCCCAGAAACGCCCACAGTATCTCTAGAACCAACCCACATCTACTCTCAGAACTCCTAAAACTACAGAGGCTCTAAGGATCATGGGACATGTAGTATCAGGACTGGCAAAGAAAGGATATCAGGAAGTCAGAGAACTTAGAAATTCAGCCAGGAGGAGTGACATCACAGACACAGAAACCTGCTGTATACAGCTAAAGGAGGTAAGTTATACAACAACTGAGAGTGGGGTTGTGATTCCCTTACATGCACAATTCATATGTTTTGGGGAGAGAACGCTGGAGTTTTTTTTTTAAATCCCAGCCTGCGTTGTCAGCCCTGCCTGGTGGACTACAGAATTCTGCCTGTCCCCAGCACTCTTTGGCCCACTCTGGATGCATACAGTGATTTCTCTTCCAGTAAAACAATACAGCTGCCTTGAATCCCAAGAGCCTCCTGACACTGTGTGTGTAGGGAAAGGGATCTTTGGAGATGTAGTTCCAAGGGTGGGCCTACTTTATTAGGAGCGGAGCTCCCACAGCTACACCTGCAAGAATTTTACAAGCCTAGTCATTATGTCATAGTGAGTAATAGCTATTTCTTGCTACAGGAACAAAATAAATTAAAAAAAAAGATTTCTGGGGCATGCTCAAGAGGGGAAGGAGAAGGTATGGGGGTATATTTGAGTAATGCCTGTACATTCAATTTAAAGGAGAAGTCCAGCCTCAGCTCGTTTGGCTGGGCTTCTTCTATGGGTCACAGGAGTGCAATTCGATTTGCACTCCTGTGACCCGTTTTCAGCAGAGAGCAGACTTTAGCCCGCTCTCTGCTAAAAACGGGTCACAGGAGTGCAAAAATGTCCCTCCACAGTTCAGCGCTCCAGTGAGGGCGAGGGGGCAGAGCGGAGAGCTACTGATTGACAGTCAGCAGCTCTCTGCTCAGGGAGCTGTGAGAACCGAGCCATCGGCGGTGTTCGATCGTTCAGTTCTCAGTGCAGAGGCAGCAGGGGACAGATGCAGCATCGGACCAATGCTGCATCCACCTAGGTAAGTATAAATCTGGGGAAAAAAAACATACTTCTCTTTTAACTATGCCATCTATTCATCCTTTCTGCCCACTTCTTCTTTCCATGTGTATCTTCTGTGCTGCATGCTGTCACAGTTGCTTTGTCACTTTGCTGTCCTGCGTATAAGCAGGAGTAAGGTATCACAGCAACATCCTCCGTGGTTTAGAGACTAACAGGCCACTTCATGGACAAAACTGGAAAATAGAAAAGTTTATTTTGTCATTTATATCAAAATAAAGTATATTCAGTTAAGCACGTGTTTAAATAACATTTTAAAAGGTTGTCCACCCTTTCATTCCCTGCAGTAAAAGGGGAATAACAAGAAGAATCTGGTTGGCTGTGCTAGTTCTCAATGATTCTGCATGCAGACTTAATTTCCAGCTTTGTAGAAACCATGCACTCAGTGCTGCAACCACTCTACATGGACACCTTTGTCCTTAATTAACCCCTCCATTGCTGTACACGTTTGCTCAACTCATTATCCCGGAATGGAAGTAAAATGCCAGTGGTGGAAGGCAGCCTTGAAATGACATTTTCATTTATTCTGAGCATAAGAGATTTGACTCTTTAGCTGTGTCCGGTTTTCTTCCCCCCCACTAGTAATAAGATAGATGACAGTCAGGCTGAGCCAGGGAAGTCGTTTTGCTTTTGGAATTATGTGCCAATAGATTCATTAACTTTTGAAGCCTACATTATTCTTTTTATTAACAGGACCACCCCTCCCAAACCAAATCACTCTCTTCTTCCTCCAGCTGTATTGCAGTACAGATTTTCATAAAAACTTACAGAAACATATTTGGGCTTCATATTCTGGATGGTTGTACTTCTGCAGAGGGGACTAGAGAACCCTAATGAGGAAGTCAATTATCTGTCTTTCCAACGCAACCAGGATCTGCTTTGATGGCCTTTTCTCTGTGCTGGAAAATTACATGTGAAATCTGGATACTTTGAGTAACCAAAACACATTTTGTTTAAAACATTGCTTAAAAATAAAAATAAAATATGCCACTATGTTGGTATCCTATTGCACCCTCTTTGCCCACAGTTATGCATTGTAATAAACACCCAAAGTTTATCCTTCTTACGATGTCCAAAGATGATCTATGTATATCATCAGATCAGTAGGTTGGGACACCAGTCACTTGCCCTATGTATAGGCTTTTTACACATAATAGCACACTACTGTAAAAGGGGCAGAGTAAAATTACAATCTGACATGGCCTCAGGGCACCACTGTTTTTGTCATGCATCTCCAAAGTATACATACAGTTTGTTATATTAAAAAACTAGACACGTATGAAATGTCAAAGAGTTTAATGCCTGTATTGAGAGCTTGGGTTTGGTAGCTAGCCAAACACAGTGCAAGCTGATTGTGCATGGATTCCCAATACAGTCTCCTTTAGATCAACCAAAACTATGTAGTAAAAACTCTCCTGAAGGCCAGCCCATGGAGCAAATTTATTTTCTGCAATTACTGACCATGTTGACAGGGGAACTGTAGCACAAACAAATCCAACCTTTGGATCGCACAATGCTTCTGTCCAGCCAGAAAAAGCTCTCCCTAGTTTTTATTAAATTCTTGCGATAGAGCATCTTGTTTAACTGATCCAAAGTTGGCATTCTGCGCGCATTTATTTCTAGACCAGGTGTCACCTTTTCAGTATGAACTAATATATACAACTTCCACCACTGGCATTAATAAGATAGTTTATAATAAAAGAAAGCAGGTTTAATCTCCGGTCAACAGATAACTACTTCATTCTTCAGTGTTTTATTGTATGGTACAAAGTACAAAAATAAAAATCCTCAGTAAATGTACTTGGCTATTTTAGTAGGGGGCTATCGCATGCTGTTTGTTGAGTTTAATGCATGCCTTATTTTATATGTTTGAATGACAGCTGGAGGAGCAAGTTAGCCGCCTGCAGAGAGAGAAGAATGAGCTACAAAGCAGAATGGAGGAGGACCAGGAGGACATGAATGAGCTGATGAAGAAACAAAAGGCTGCTGTGGCTCAGGTAAATTCCTTTTAATATTTGTGCTGTTTCACAATAGACTCCTTACACTGTCTCCTGATGTTGAGTTTATTGATTAAATTAAATTGAAAAAGATCGATTTTTAGTGACTACCAGAAATTCTGAAGAACTATGTGAAGCAATGTCCTCTAAATTAACTTCTAAGGGATTGTGAGGAATGCAAATAAAGTGGTAATTTGCCAAGTAACTTCAACATGTCATCAGTACTAACCATATCCTCTGTTACTGTAATTTGAGCAAAAAGACCAGAAGACTTAAAACGTACATTTTTGAGAATCGGTGGTATGACCAGAGTATTTATATCCATATATGAAAATTCTGTTCTCTTATTTATGGTTTTTAATTGTGTTACAAGTGTTGCACACGCAGAAGATAACTGCAATGTATGATCAAGCAATACTACTCCACACAGATAGAATCTCAAATTACATTTAACCCAGCTTTGGGACATGAGTTTAAAGTGATTCTGAAGGTATTATTTCTTAAATGTAACAAACATGTTATACTTACCTGCTCTGTGCAATGATTTTGTACAAAGCACCCCAATCCTCTTTTTTTTGGGTCTCCTGTCGGCAGTCCTGGCTCCTGCCCTCTGCGGAGTGCCCCCAATAGCAAGCCCTTTGCTATGAGGGCACTCAAGCAGGCTCACTCTCTAGCCATGGTCCTGTGAATAGACATTGTCCATTCACATACACAACGTGTCTCGGCCCCGCTCTCCCCTCACTTGCTCACAATGGCTCCCGCTGCTGTGTGAGTCAATGAGGAGAGAGAGACCCAGGAGAGCCGCTGCTCTCATGCCCATCGCTGGATCGAGAAGGTTGCATAGAATACATTAAGGTAAAAAAACCTTCTGCCTTTAGAACCACTTTAAATTACACTCAAGATATTGTATGTATAGCGTATTTTCTCATGTGTCTGCCTGGTTTCTCCTGAGTGCTTGAGTTTTCTCCCACAACCCAAAGACATACTGGTAGGTTAATTGGTATCCTCTCAAAATTGCCTCTAGTTTTGTAGGATTCTGATAGATTATATTGTGAGCTCTTTTGTGGGACAGGGACTAATTATGGGGTTAATTTACTAAAACTGAAGAGTGTAAAACCTGGTGCATTTGTGCATAGTAGCCAATCAGCTTATAACTTCAGCTAGTTCAATTAAGCTTTAACGATAATACCTAGAAGCTGATTGGCTACTATGCACAGATGCACCAGATTTTGCACTCTCCAGTTTTCAGAATCATACACAACTAGAGGCAATTTTGAGAGGATACCAATTAACCTACCAGTATGTCTTTGGGTTGTGGGAGAAAACTCAAGCACCCAGGAGAGACCAGGCAGACACATGAGTTTTAGTAAATCAACCCCTGTTGTTTTTTTTTTTTTTTTTTTACTAATTGGCTTCATTGGAGTGCTGTAATGCCATTTATGTTTTGGTGGCAACTCAGTTCTAGATAAAATCAGTCTATGTAAATTCTCCATACTACTACTATGAAAATTTGAAGGCAGAATTACTATAGACATATGTATCAACAATGCGTTATTCCCTGAGACTGGTCTGGGTTCTAGGAAGTAAGAGTCAAAGCTGTGGCTGAAAATCTAGGGGCATATGAATAATTGGGCATTTTAAATCGACCTCCTATATGACCATCCACAGTTGACTGGTTTCAGTTTATCATCCAAGTTTGTGTAGCTTTGAGACAGTTTTACACTAGGGATCCTGTCATTGCTAGGAACTCATCGACAACAAGAATATCTTACAGAGCAAAACACTGTACAGAAATACCTGCTTTCATGTGTCGTTACCTCGCTGCCCAAATCAGAGAGGGGCCAATCTTTCTCTGGCCACTTACATTCTACAGCAATTGCATCAGCTAAAGAGTGACACCTTGCTCATCCGGGCAACACAGGAGCGACACTTTGAAGCAGGTCAGCATTTTATCTTCAGATAGTGTAAAATGGTATTTATACTAAATGCGCGTGGATGTCTTGGCCTGATAACAGACAGCTATTTTCTGCTCTGGCCTTTTCCTTCTAGTTCAGGGGGTTCCGATTTTGTCTTGTTACTGCCACTCCATATTTTTGTTTTCTACAGGAGTTACCACTGAATTTTTTGTAATATCCTTGCATTCCTTGTTAGCCTTTTTGCCATTAGTAGAAAGTTCTATGAATAGCGTTCATAAGAAAATACATTTTTAGTGTGCTGTATTCCTGTGGATGAGCCATAGGTCATGGTCTGCAGCGCCCAGGGTGGTGTGTTTGTTCCATGCTCTGCTTATTTGGGCAGAAGACCGCTCACACAAAACTCTGCTGTCTGCAAACATCCAGTTTAATTAAATGCACAACTGTATCAATAGATTATCTGCTTGTAATGTAAATAAAGTGAATTGATTTTTTACTTTGGCCCAGTTAGTTGAGCCTGGGAACCCAGAGATTGAGCAGAGACTGCTTTACAACAAATATTTCTTTGCTTTTACTAAAGCTTAATCTTTTCCTCACCAAACCATCCCATGAAACCTGTTTTTTGATTCACAGTCCTCCCGAGACCTGGCGCAGATCAATGACCTGCATACTCAGCTGGAGGAAGCCAGTAAAGAGAGGCAAGAGTTGCAGGAAAAGGTAAAAGAAGCTTTCCTAATCTCATTAGCTGGGGTATACAGTAATCAGTGCAGACCTGCATGTATTTGGATAAAGTATAAATTATTTACTAAATATAAGTGTACCTGTTATGTGTGAAACATTAGTCATAGGAGCTTATAAATTAACGAAGAATATCATGTGTCATCATTCATGGGCTGTGTATTCATTATACAATCAGCTAAGTCACTAAAGAGCTGCACTCAACACAGGATGACCAGATATATAGCAGTTAAAGGGAACCTTTAGACAAAGTACATATACATTTGTAGATGCCATGTTTGACAATATTAAATTTCAGGCGACTGAAAACTCCAAAACCAGTTTATAACACAGGGATCTCTAATTGTGTGGGACCATGCTACTGTCATCCTAAACATGCACTCACTGTAACCCCAACAAAAAGTAGTGTCTGTCACATGTAAAACTGATAATCAGTAGTTGTCACTTTGAGGTGCTGGTACTTTGAAGCTGTGCTCCGGGCAGATGTAAAAGACACACGTTAAGGTAATATAAAAGCACTTATCAATAACACTTTAAATGCAATAAAATAAACATTCATCAGTTTAAATTTAAAATTGCAGTTTACAATGATGCTGACACTTGCTGCTTCCCTGAACCTCTGGTTTTCACAGGAATAAGTTGACAGTGGACCATGCAATCTCCAGCTAGTCTGTTAGCTTGGAGGAGGGATGAGCAGGGGAGTGCCTTCTTATCCTAGGCTATAAATTATAATGGATTTGAGCAACTTTTTTGTGAATACCTTTTTAAACTAATGTTTTTATTATTTATTTTAGTATTTATCAAAAAGCTTTGTTTTTACAAATAAACCTTTAATACTTGGTAATGGTACACAAAAATAAAAAATATTAATTTTCAAGATTTCACATTTACCTAAGAAAATTATTTTTCACAATTTGTTTTTTAGGCCTGTCCTTAATAAAGAAAGTGTGTATGTAAAAACCACTATACCCCTTTTAGATCTCAGTACAGAAACTTATGGAAAAATCCCTTCCCAACTCCAGAACAGTGATTTTCCAGCCTAAATAGTATTGGTACTTCCTTAAAGTGTTTCTATACCCTTACAACAAGCTTCTCTTTTTAGCTCTCTTCTGGTCTGTTAAATGTACCATTGAAAAAGTTCTGTTATATATGCTTAATAAATGCAAAAAAATACCCATTGATCCTGCCACAAATCCAGCGTAACTTCCTGTGCACTCTGAAGGTGCCAATATGATATTTCAAGCAGTGCTATCAGCTCTTCCCAGTTATGGAGATGAGTGGGGAGTGTTCATTTCAGAAGAAAACAGCCTACAGTGTCAGTCCATCTATATACAGTACAATCAGTGAATGTTGTCACCTGGGAGAGTTAATGTGTTATTGGCAGGATGCCAGGTGGGAAAAAATGGAAAGAAGCCTGAAAAACGTAAATTAATGCAGCCACCACCTATAAGGTCTAATCAGTTCAATATATTACAGTTTTGTTCTTGGGCTTCTGTATACTTTAGGTTCTCTGCATTTTCTTTTTAGAAAATTCACTAAAAATGTGGTTTAAGGGTCTGTTTGGTCCTTTTAGGCCAGGGGCCTACAAACTTTTTAAGCAAAGTGCCAATTTACTGTCCTTAAGACTTTAGGGGGGCCGGATGTTGGTGTCAGTGGGAGGAAGAGTACCCCATCATTGGTGTCAGTGGAAGGAAAAGAACCCCACCATTGGTGTTCATAGGAAGAATAGTGCTTCATAGTTGGTGGCAGTGGGAGAAATAGTGTCTCCTATAAGTGAGAGGAACAGTGCCCCAAGGGCCAAATAAAGGCAAGCAAAGGGCCGCATCTGGCCCCCAGGCCACAGTTTGGAGACCACTGTTCTGGGGTTTGGGAGATATCTCCCCATTGATGTCTGTGAAAGCAGTAAGGACCTCATGTCAGATTTAGCCTTGTCCCACTACTCTTATTGGGGGATATTTACTAAGCTTCTAGCTTCACCTTGTTCAGTTGTACTTAAAAATAAAAGCTTCAGATTCTGACTGCTCCATTGTTAGTAAGTTCCCCTTGCAGCTGTTTGGATAAAGTTGCCATTCTTAAAAAGTGTAGTATGGATTTAAAGGGTTATCTTTTTAATTCCACATGCTTTAAAGCAGAGTTCTGATTAAAAAATAAATAAAAGTCAGCAGCTACAAATACTGTAGCTGCTGACTTTTAATAATTGGACACTTACCTGTCCAGGGATCCAGCGATGCAGGGGAACGAAGCCCTGCTCGTCTCCCCTCCTCTCTGCGGCGCCGGCATTGTAACTGTGTTTCACAGCCGGGCACCCACTACGCATGCACGAGCCGTGCCATGGTTGGCCGCGCAATCATCTGGGACCTGTGACGTGTCCCAGATGATTGCCGAGAGGGAGGGGGGAGAGGTGATCTCCCTTCTGGTGCCGCGATGCGCCGGGAGGAAGTGGGAGCTGGGGCTCCCCCCCAAAAAAAATTAGATGCCAAATGGGGCATGTCAGGGGGTCACCTCCCTTAAAGCGGAAGTTCCATTTTTGGGTGGAACTCTGCTTTAAGTATAATTTACATTTATAAACATGATCCTTACATACTTGAAGCTGCTTCTACCATGGGCTTCTCCTTTCGGTCCTGCCTGGAAGTCAGGAGGTCCAACTGTTGGATGCGTGGCTCCTACACCTCACGAACAAGCACTTGGCTACGAGAATTCAACTTGCCTAACCAGGCATGCATATTCTATTTTCTCACTCGCAGAGCACTGAGTTTAGCATTAAGAGAGTGGACTGCAAATGCTTGGCTGGGCAAGCCAAGCGCTCATTCGCAAGGTGCTGGAGTTGCGCATCCAATGTTTAGATGCCCTGCCATATAGGTAGGGCAGAGAAGGGAAGCCCATAGTAGAAGCAGCTTCAAAAAAAAGGATCATTTATTTTAAATGGAGGATAGAATTTACAGTGTATATTTAAAGCTGCAATGCATATGGGTTTAAAAAAATGTTTTAAAAGGTGCAACCAACTAGCAGTCATTTACATTTTTCTGCCTATACTAAATCCCTTAAGCCCTCCACATGCCTAGTAGCCCATATCTGGCTGATAAGAATGTGTAAGAGGCAAAAGGGGAACCAGATTACTCCGGAACTACCATAAAGTGGTGGAGCTATGCGCAATTACAATAGCCTGGCATTTGGGCTTAGAGGGCACAATTTATGCTCATGTAGAAATGTGGTGCACTTCTAGGTACCTCTCTTTTTGTATCTGCTAGCTTCTTTAATATTTTAAATTTAGTCTCTTTTTTTAATAGAGTGCACTTTACATAGTGGCCAGATTTGGCACCCAGAACCTGTTTTTGTTCCACATGTACTGTAATTTTCAGCCAGCTAGCTCCAAGCAGGACCTCAGGGATAATTTGAAATGTAAGTGTCTGCTTTTGTCCATTTTTAGTGCATTTGTATTGTTATTTTATTATTCTGTTGGGCATCACAGCACATGAAAATGCACAGAAAATTGGACACAATGCACAGATGTAATGCAAGAGAGTGGACTCTCGAAATTTTTTTTTAAAACACATGCATTTTTGTCTGTTCCAAAGTGCACAGAAAAATGCAAATGTGTGAACCGGGCCTAAGGGCTCATTCACACATAATATGGTGATTGGCTTTTTTCTGCACTAGATAAACACCAGTCACCAAGTGGGCACATAGCAAATAGCAAACAATTGTTTTTATGTTTTAAAGGGGGATATGATCAACATGTATAAATATATAAGTGGTCTTATATATAGTGAACTTGGTGTTGATATATTCACTTTAAAGTCATCACAGAGGACAAGGGGGCAAGGGGGCACTCTGTACGTCTAGAGGAAAAGAGATTTCATCTCCAAATACGGAAAGGTTTTTTCACAGTAAGAGCTGTGAAAATGTGGAATAGACTCCCTCCAGAGGTGGTTCTGGCCAGCTCAGTAGATTTGCTTTAAAAAGGCCTGGCTTATTTCCTTATTGTACATAATATAACTGGGTACTAACATTTATAGGTAAAGTTGATCCAGGGAAAATCCGATTGCCTCTCGGGGGATCAGGAAGGAATTTACCTTTACCCCTGCTGTAGCAAATTGGATCATGCTTTGCTGGGGTTTTCACCTTCCTCTGGATCAACTGTGGGTAAAGAATTGTGTATTATAGGATTGTATGATTTATTTATTTATTTTTTGGTCGAACTAGATGAACTTGTGTCTTTTTCAACCTAACTATGTAACTATGTGCCCAGTTTACACTGCAGTGCAGATGAGAGGTGTGGTGAGCTGAGATAAAATGCCAGCGTAGAATTTTACCGCAAGCACAATGTGGCGCGCTGCTTTGCGGAGACATGGATGTTCACTTTTGACACTTAAAAATAAAGTAAATTGTGTGCTTAAATGTGCATCACACTGCCCCTCACTATGCATGCAACTGACAGCTGCTAAAGGGGTGGAATTTGCATGCAGGCAGTATGAAAAAGCCCTAAGGGCCCATTTACCTGGGCCAGATCTAGCCTATCTGATCTGGGGGTGCAGCAAAAACATCAGGGATCATAATGTCAATAGTATGTGTGAGTTATTGACAGTCTATCACACACTGTCATAACCTGAGAAATGCCAGTAAACAGAGCCTGTGCCCCCTTATATCAGATGTCTCTATCAGAGTCCCTCTGTACATCAGGTTTCCCCATCAAGTGTGCCCCCTTACATCAGGTCTCCTCATCAAGAGTGCCCCCTTACATCAGGTCTCCTCATCAAGAGTGCCCCCTTACATCAGGTCTCCTCATCAAGAGTGCCCCCTTACATCAGGTCTCCTCATCAAGAGTGCCCCCTTACATCAGGTCTCCTCATCAAGCGTGCCCCCTTACATCAGGTCTCCTCATCAAGAGTGCCCCCTTACATCAGGTCTCCTCATCAAGAGTGCCCCCTTACATCAGGTCTCCTCATCAAGAGTGCCCCCTTACATCAGGTCTCCTCATCAAGAGTGCCCCCTTACATCAGGTCTCCTCATCAAGAGTGCCCCCTTACATCAGGTCTCCTCATCAAGAGTGCCCCCTTACATCAGGTCTCCTCATCAAGAGTGCCCCCTTACATCAGGTCTCCTCATCAAGAGTGCCCCCTTACATCAGGTCTCCTCATCAAGAGTGCCCCCTTACATCAGGTCTCCTCATCAAGAGTGCCCCCTTACATCAGGTCTCCTCATCAAGAGTGCCCCCTTACATCAGGTCTCCTCATCAAGAGTGCCCCCTTACATCAGGTCTCCTCATCAAGAGTGCCCCCTTACATCAGGTCTCCTCATCAAGAGTGCCCCCTTACATCAGGTCTCCTCATCAAGAGTGCCCCCTTACATCAGGTCTCCTCATCAAGAGTGCCCCCTTACATCAGGTCTCCTCATCAAGAGTGCCCCCTTACATCAGGTCTCCTCATCAAGAGTGCCCCCTTACATCAGGTCTCCTCATCAAGAGTGCCCCCTTACATCAGGTCTCCTCATCAAGAGTGCCCCCTTACATCAGGTCTCCTCATCAAGAGTGCCCCCTTACATCAGGTCTCCTCATCAAGAGTGCCCCCTTACATCAGGTCTCCTCATCAAGAGTGCCCCCTTACATCAGGTCTCCTCATCAAGAGTGCCCCCTTACATCAGGTCTCCTCATCAAGAGTGCCCCCTTACATCAGGTCTCCTCATCAAGAGTGCCCCCTTACATCAGGTCTCCTCATCAAGAGTGCCCCCTTACATCAGGTCTCCTCATCAAGAGTGCCCCCTTACATCAGGTCTCCTCATCAAGAGTGCCCCCTTACATCAGGTCTCCTCATCAAGAGTGCCCCCTTACATCAGGTCTCCTCATCAAGAGTGCCCCCTTACATCAGGTCTCCTCATCAAGAGTGCCCCCTTACATCAGGTCTCCTCATCAAGAGTGCCCCCTTACATCAGGTCTCCTCATCAAGAGTGCCCCCTTACATCAGGTCTCCTCATCAAGAGTGCCCCCTTACATCAGGTCTCCTCATCAAGAGTGCCCCCTTACATCAGGTCTCCTCATCAAGAGTGCCCCCTTACATCAGGTCTCCTCATCAAGAGTGCCCCCTTACATCAGGTCTCCTCATCAAGAGTGCCCCCTTACATCAGGTCTCCTCATCAAGAGTGCCCCCTTACATCAGGTCTCCTCATCAAGAGTGCCCCCTTACATCAGGTCTCCTCATCAAGAGTGCCCCCTTACATCAGGTCTCCTCATCAAGAGTGCCCCCTTACATCTGGTCTCCTCATCAAGAGTGCCCCCTTACATCTGGTCTCCTCATCAAGAGTGCCCCCTTACATCTGGTCTCCTCATCAAGAGTGCCCCCTTACATCAGGTCTCCTCATCAAGATTGCTCCCTTACATCAGGTCTCCTCTACATGGATTGTCCCCAAAGTGCCTCCTTACATCAACTTTCTGCATCATACTGGCTTATAGATGAATAGATGCACTCTCAGAGACTAGGACGGTCATAGCCCACCCCAGCACTACCCTAGATCTGGCCCTGTCATTTACACGGATGCATTACGGTAAATGTACTATGCGCGTAGATGCACTGCAATGCTATTCATATAAATGGCACCCCAACACACTTTTCCCAATGCATAGCCTAAAATAGTGAACGTGCCTTTTTGTTGCATTAGAGTACATTTAATGCAACACACACATTTCAATGGGTCCTCAAAGGTGCCTTACGTGTATAGCCTGGCATGTCTGTTTCCTAGTACCAGTTAAATTGTAATTTGTTTTACGCTTCAGGATGTCAATATTTGTATAAATTACTTCAGTTTCTCTGTAGAAACCACCAATGATGACTATATACAGATTTAATATGCCTAATAACGGCAGTTGTGCAGAAAGCTTGGGAATAATTTGATAAAACTTGAAACACATAATTGCTTTGAAAATAGAACCTTTTTATCTTTTCAGAAGGACTTTTATCTACTTTTTTACTTAATTACTACACAAGTCATAGCAAGATTGTGATTGCAGACAGAGGTCACAATTGACTGTATCTTTATTAATGCAATTAGAACACTTAAGCACAGAATGAATACAAATGGGTTGTAGTACATGTTCTTGATGTAATGTGTAGGCTTCCTCCGGTCATTACCATACTGCAGTGTTTTAATCCATCTTCAGATGTCTCTTGTGGGGATATTCGAAATAACTATAGAAAGGGAACAGCAGTCAATCACAAGTTTTCTGTGCACGTGCCCCCAAAAAATAGAATTTATAAAATGTATGGTGTCTTTAGAATTTCTTTTCTCGCCTGCATTGTAAGTCCTATTAATGTGCAGTGAATTTGTGTCGCTTTATTCAGCGGTATAAATGTGTTCAGCATGTTCTGGTGAAATGCTACCTTTTGACTGTCAAGTAGTTACACTGCACCTGAAAATCACTTTCATTTCCCAAATGTACTCTATGCCTAATGGCAACAGACTGCTGAAATGTACTTCTAATGAGCTCTTGTAATGCCATTAAGAAGCCATTTTGTTTTCAGACTTCAGATGCCTTTAAATTATCTGCTTATGATGGCAGCTAATAATATTTTGGACCTAGCCTGGGAATTATTAGTCTATTTGTTGGGGTGAATGATTTCCCAGGATGGGCAAAGCATCAGGATCATTTTAAAGCCAACACTTGCAGTATTATATTCTCCTTTTCACTCCCTTGCTGCCCCTTTTGCCACCAAAAGCAAGGAGATGAATCCCTGGTTAAGATCTAAGTTAATTCTTTTTTTTTTTTTTTATTTTTTTTTTTTTATATTAGGTTTGGTAGGGTCTGGGGTATTTAGTAAAAGGAACTAAAGGGAGGATTAGAGAATTAAGTAAGGAATAAGATCCTGGGAATAAGCTTGGTGGTATTGAACTTTTAATTTAGGTAAATTATAAGGGTACAATCTATAAATGTCTATGTAGAGATTAAGGAACTCTAAGTTAACATAAAATGTAAGTATTAAATAGATGTATTTGTAAGTATTGAAATGCGATGTATTATGTACTCTCTATCACCCTTTATATAAATAAAAAATTATAAAAAAAAAAAAAGATCAAAGTTAATTCAAATGGTACTTACCGTACATAGGGCTGAAGACTCTCTTCCCACCCCATGTGATATCAATGGGTCAATCACCTAATTTCTCCTCTTCAGCATGTCGGAGCTGAGGTGGGCAGAGTCTGCAGTTAATGCTCAGCACTGCTGACTGTTGGCATGATGCAGTTATCTATTAGGTTGTAGGTAAAAGTATTATTTTATTATATTTATTCTTTAACCACATTTTAAAGGAAAAGTCCAATTTCAGTGTACTTTTAATATTAAAGGTTTGCACTGAGAAATCCCATGTATAGGCACCCACCTCTATTCACATCAGTCCTTGTAAAACTGTGCCAACTGGCACACTGCTTAGTTCTTCCAGCACTTAAAGAACATATTACCACAGTTCATATTCCTGATATGTGTCTGTCTGTACCAGGAACTTAAAATGATCCTGTTCTTTGTATTGCTTCCATTTTGTAAAATACCAGGTGATCTTGCCAGTCACCCTGCTTTTCTATTTTAAACTGACCACCCTAGGCATAAGAACACATCTATCCCAATGTGGTCAGTTTTCTGGCTGTGCTGGGAGAACAGCCTGCCTGACCTCCAACAGTCAGATTTGTGCTGATAGTCCATCCCTCCACAGTACTATGCAAATGTTTTAGGCATGTGAAAAAATGCTGTAAATTAAGAATGCTTTCAGAAATAGAAGTATTAGTAGCTTATTTTTATCAATTAAGAAGAATAAATTCAAATTAAATCAATATTTGGTGTGACCACCTTTTGCCTTCAAAACTGCATCAATTCATCTAGGTATGCTTGCACTTATTTGTGAAGGAACTCGGCAGGTAGGTTGTTCCAAACATCTTGGAGAACTAACCACAAATCTTCTGTGGATGCCTCAAATGCTTCTATCTGTTCATGTAATCCCAAACAGACTTGATGATGTTGAGATCAGGGCTCTGTGGGAACCAAACTATAACTTCCAGGACTCCTTGTTCTTCTTTAGGCTGAAGATAGTAATTAATGACATTGTTTGGGGTTGTTGTCCTTATGCGGAATACATTTGGGGCCAATCACATGCCTCCCTGATGGTATAGCATGATGGATATTGCTTTTATATCTCAGCATTGAGGACACCATTGATCCTGACCATATCTCCAACTCCATTTGCAGAATCGCGGCCCCAAACTTGCAAGAAAACTAGAACCATGCTTTACTGTTTACCTGCAGACATTCGTTCTTGTACTGCTCTTCAACCCTTCGGCGAACAAACTTCCTCCTGCTACAGCCAAATATTTTTAATTTTGACTCATTTGACTGCAGCAGGACAACCCCCCCCCCCCCAAACATACAGCCAATGTCATTAGGAACTATCTTCAGTGTATAGAACAAGGAGTCCTGGAAGTGATAGTTTGGTCTCTCACAAAGCCCTCATCTCAACATCATGGAGCATGTCTGGACATCATGGAGCTTGCCTGGGATTACACAAAGACAAAAGGATTGTAGGCTGCCTACATCCACAGAAGATCTGTGATTAGTTCTACAAGGCGTTTGAAGGAACTCAGCAGGTAGATTGTTCCAAACACTGTGCAAAAGGTACCTAGAAGAATTAATGCTGGTTTGAAGCCAAAGGATACTCACACCAAATATTGATTTTGATTTTTCTTCTGTTCGCTCACTTTGCATTTTGTAAATTTATAAAAATAAACAATTAAAATATACATTTCTGGAAGCATTCTTACTTTACATCCTTTCTTTACAACTGCCTCAAACTTTTGAACAGTACTGTGTGTATATACAGTATGTACATTAGGTCTATCTATATAGAAAGATAGATATACACACACAAAACATTTGTTTTTCATCTTTAGGTTCTTGCTTGATGTCTTTAACTAATTAACAATTGTAGCATATCCTTTCCTAACCCTGGAACTAAACTGCTAATTGTTACTTTTTGGCAGCCTGCATCCATTTGCAATTGACATTTTGACAAATCATAGAAGTTGATTGAAAAGAGCTAAGCAAACATTATTACACTAATGCAAATTGTGACATCGACCCCTAAGTTTCAGTCTAATGAGGCATAATATAATCTATGATAACACATATCTCAGACGTCAGGGTGAGCCTTACGGGGTTCACAGGAGCTAGGCCCAAAACATTGATCCATAAATCTGTGCATTCATATATTAAACACTGCGTCATTAATTTAAAGAGTGCTGTGGTCACTGCCTCTCTATTTTCAGTTGAGCCAGGAGGAAAAAAAAATCACTGGGCTGGAAGAAATGATTTGCTGGGATGCAGAATTAATGTGAATGCTTTCAGGTGATGAGGAGCCACAGGCTAAAGATATGTTTTGCATAATATATTATTATTGTACTGTTTGCTTAGCTGTAGTTTAAACCTAGTGCTGAATTGTGTAGTACAGTGGTGGAGATGTGCTGCCTCTGGCAAAACCTCTGCAGGTGGAATGGTCAGCATTTGACAAGCAACGTATGTGGTCTTTTATGCCTGCACGTCTTCCGTGTTGGATCATCCATGTTCCTCATAGGGGTCTGCTGCTATACAAAGGCTGAAAGTAAGCTGCAAACTGTGGAGTAAGCTAGAATACAAGTTGCGTTACATATAAAAAAAAAAAAAAAAAAAAGAGATCAATCATCTATCGAGAATAGTGGAAAAATTGACTGACTGCCATGTTTATACAAACACTATGCTTCAATGAAATGACCAAACAGGAAAGCTAGCAGTTGGTAGTAAAATATCTGTTTTAATGACCAGCTTATCTGAAATATACATGCCTAAGCGATTGAGCTAACTACCACTAAATATTACTGCTGTTTATATAACCTTGCCTTTAATGCTGGACTGGACATTTTTATTTTGCGTTTTAAAGGGCCCATCCTTGCACTTATGTCATTCATCTCACTAGCATGAGCACTCAATTACTTAGTTACTCCTACTCCCATTTTAAAGAGAATGTATAGTGGTTTTGTACAAGATGTATTTATTATGCTCATGATGAGGAGAAAAATCCTTTTTTTTGTCAGGTAAATGTGAAATATTGCATGTTAATATTTTGCATTTTTATTTATTTATTACAGATACTAGTATAGTGCCATCAGTTTACGCGGCGCCTTTACACATATATTGTACATTCACATCAGTCCCTGCCCTCAAGGAGCTTACAATCTAAGGTCCCTAACTCACATTCATACACACACATACTAGGGCAAGGTTAGACAGGAGCCAATTAACCTACCAGCATGTCTTTGGAGTGGGGGAGGAAACCGGAGTACCCGGAGGTAACCCACGCAGGCACAGGGAGATCAATGCAAACTCCATGCAGGTAGGGCGATGGTTGGGATTCAAACCAACAACACTAGTGATGCTAGGCAGAAGTGCTAACTTAAACTTACATCTGCATTGCACTCTCTGAACATTTAATAATTTTGTTTGATGTTAAATGCCTGCTTACTGACTTTATTAGCTGGAGACAAATTTACACACACACATTTTTTTACTCATTGCAATGACTAATCGATCATAGGATGGCTGAGTCTGGTGTTTAATTCAGACAAACAGTCTGATATAAATACATAAGTGGTCCAGATAGTGAACTTGGTGTTGAGTTATTCAATTAAGGCCATCACAGAGGTCAAGGGGGCACTCTTTTTGTCTGGAGGAAAATAGATTTAATGTACAAATACGGAAAGCTTTTTTCACAGTTGAACAGTTGAACTAGATGGACTTTTTTCTTTTTTCAATCAGACTAACTATGAAACTATGTAACAAACAGAGCCTCAAAGCAGGCAGTATACATTGCATTGTCTCTTTAGCTAACCCATAGTGCTTTACAAATCCTTTGTCATGTAGTAAAATGTATTTAAAGCCAAAACCCATTACAATGACTCGTCCCTTATGGGATGGTTCAGTCTAATGTTTGTCAAACAAACTGAACCTTAAAGCAGACAGTATCAGTTGCATTATCTTTTTAGCTAACCCATAGTGCTTTATAAATCCTCGATCATGTAGTATCATTTTGCTTGTGGAAGGAGAAGCCACTCCACCCAGGTCCCTGTTGAACTTTGTCACTGAACAGAAAGTGTAAAGAAATCAAAAATATTATAGTTGCCACTAAAACAGGAGGTGAGGGGAAATTAGGACATCTGTTCTGTTGACAGATAAGAGTGGATGTCCCCCCTCACTTTTCTTTAGTTTCCTTCTCACCTACCGCTGTTTATCCAGCACTGGAAGTCAAAGTCGATCTCCCTAGACACAGACAAGAAAAAACATAACCAGGGTACTAACCATCCCCTACTATCCAGAAAATAAGTCCTTAGGGTATAGGAGCATTTATTTAAAAAAAAAGTACAGTACAAGGTCAGCTCCATAAAGACATATTGGATAAGTTTGGTGTGGATGAACTAGCATAGCCTTACAGAGCCCTGACCCCTAACCTATTGAACACCTTCGGATGATTTGATATGACACTTGTAAGTCAGTTTTTTTCACCTAACATCACTACCTGACCTCACAACTATTTTTTTGCTGAATGGCCTTAAATTCCCAAAAACCCATTTCAAAATATTTTGGAAATAATTCCAGAAGAGTGGAAGCTATTATATGAATGTACAGTTGTGCTCAAAAGTTTGCATACCTTGGCAGAAATTGTGAAATTTTGGCATTGATATTGAAAATATGACTGTTAATGCCAAAAAACTGTCTTTTTATTTAAAGATAGCAATCACATGAAGCCATTTATTATCACATTGTTTTTTGGATCTTTAAGTCGTAATGATAACAGAAATCACCCAAATGGCCCCGATAAAAAGTTTACATACCCTGGAATGTTTGGCCTTGGTATAGCCACAGAAGGTGACACACACAGATTGAAATGGCAATTAAAGGTTAATTTCCCACATTTGTGGCTTTTTAAATCACAATTAGTGTCTGTGTATAAATAGTCAATGAGTTTGTTAGTTCTCACATGGCTGCACTAAGCAGGCTAGACACTGAGCCATGGGGAGGTAGAAAAGAACAGTCAAAAGACCTGTGCAACAAGGAAATGAAACTTTACAAAGATGGAAAAGGATATAAAAAGATATCCAAAGCCTTGAATATGCTAGTCAGTACTGTTCAGTCACTTAATAAAAAGTGGAAAACGTGGGGATCTCTTGATACCAAGTCAAGGTCAGGTAGATCAAGAAAGATTTCAGCCCAAATGCCACAGGAACTGTTCGGGATACAAAGAAAAGCCCACAGGTAACCTCAGGAGAAATGCAGGCTGCTCTGGAAAAAGATGTTGTGGTTGTTTTAAAAGAGCACAATACAATGATACTTGAATAAAAAAGAGCTGCGTGGTTAAGTTGCCAGAAAGAAACTGTACAAGTTCCACAAAAAAGCCTGGTTACAATATGCAACACCTTGACATGCCTTATTGGCTTTTTTTGTGGTATTGGGGCAGTAAAGGCTTCCTTCTGGCAGCTCAACCATGCAGCTCTTTTTTGTTCAAATATCGAATTGTGCTTCTTAAAAACAACCACACCGTCTTTTTGGAGAGCAGCCTGTATTTCTCCTGCGGTTACCTGTGGGTTTTTCTTTGTATCCTGAGCAGTTCTTCTGCCAGTTGTGGCTGCAATCTTTCTTGGTCTACCTGACCTTGGCTTGGTATCAAAAGAGCCCCTATTTTTCCACTTTTTAATAGGTGATTAAACAGTACTGACTGGCATATTGAAGGCTTTGGATATCTTTTTATATCCTTTTCCATCTTTGTAAAGTTTCATTACCTTGTTACGCAGGTCTTTTGACTGTTCTTTTCTATCTCCTCATGGCTCAGTGTCTAGCCTGCTTAGTGCAGCCATGTGAGAACTAACAAACTCATTGACTATTTATACACAGACACTAATTGTGGTTTAAAAAGCCACAAATGTGGGAAATTGACTTTTTAATTGCCATTTTAACCTGTGTGTGCCACCTTCTGTGTCTGTACCAAGGCCAAACATTCCAGGGTATGTAAACTTTTTATCAGGGCCATTTGGGTGATTTGTGTTATGATTTGAAACGGATCCAAAAAACTATGTAATAATAAATGGCTTCATGTGATTGCTATCCTTAAATAAAATACATTTTTTTTGGCATCATGATTAGTCATATTTTTAATATTAATGCCAAAATTTCACAATTTCTGCCAGGGTATGCAAACTTTTGAGCACAACTGTATGTGGTGTTGGAATGGGAAGTGTTGTTTTTTTTTTTTTTCATTTAGTGTTATTTGTGCAACATTACTGCTTGATTAGCCTGTCCAGGCCATAGGCTACTACGCTAGAATGCTTCTATTCTGGACATATTTCAGGTTGGTAAACCATTATTTTCCAGAAGTTTATTTATATGTCCCATTTATAAGATGACACAGAGAAGAAATCACTCCATGACCTTTTCCAACCCCTCTAAGGCTCCTGTCTGCAGTTCTTTCATTTAATACATTTGTCATTGGTAATTAAGAGCCATGTTAGTGAAACTAAGTAAATAAAGCGCATTAAGTAATTCCCAATCAATATCCTGGAAGGGAAGGGGGTGGAGGGGGAGACACTTCTTCAGTGGTGGATTAATGTAGACTTGAAGAAAGAAAGAGTCAATATCTTATAGATTTTTCTTTTTGTCTTTTCTGTACGTTATTCAGAAAATACAACCCTTCTGAACCCTTCTTTCTGATTTTCATGTACATTCTTAATCTTTTGTTTTTCTCCTTGCATCATGTTGAATTGTCATATGAAAAGAGTGTCATTCAGCTTCCTAATGACCATGCTAACGTTTTGTAATCTGAAATCCAAATGAAACTTGCAGTGCCGCTCTAAGCTGAGACATAGGTCTCCCCGCCGGTTGCAGTGAAGGGAGCTGGCGTCAGTGCACCATTCAGAGGTCTAAATGCATTATCAAACAGAAGAAAAGGCGCCACTCACCAATGCATTGATATGTAGATGAATGTGGCCTCAGCTAGCACTGCTCCAGCCACGCCCCCTGACATGTGTCACAGAGGTGACCAAGCCCCAGTGAGCGGGGCAGAACATGTCAGGGGGGCATGGCTGGAGTGGCGCTGGCTGAGGCCACTTTCATCTACATACTAATGCACTCTGTTCTTGGGAGGCCGTGAAGCAATTAAAACCCCAAAGAGCTCATTTGCACCACAACCACAATGTATGAGTTGCCATCCTTTCTTAATTACAGCCCAATGCACATATTCAGCTGTTTACACCTCTCATGTTATTTGCTGTGATTGGTCACAGTGATCACATGGTACTGGCAGTTGTCCAGTACACTGATCAGTCAGCTGATGTGTCCGGTGGACACATCGAGTGACAGATTGTGCCCAAATGCGGTCCGTTCTCAGAAGGCCGTCATATGACGCCCTCCCAGAACAATGGGGTTCCCGCCTGTCATTTTACAATGACTCGGGTGGGAAGCAATTAAAAACACACAGAGCTCATTTACACAGCAACCACAATGTATGGTAAAACACTGTACACGCATGCTGATTTGAGTTGCCAGCCTTTCTTAATCACATCCCAATGCACATATTTATTAACTACTTGGTGCCCGTGCTATAACCGAAAGACGGCTACAGCACAGGCTTAAAATGCCAGGAGGGTGTACATGGACTTGGCTGATCATAGATCGGAGTAGAGGGCCGATCACGGCCCTTTACTATGTGATCAGCTGTCAGCCAATGACAGCTGATCACATGATGTAAACAGAAGCCGGTTATGGGGGGGTTTTTTTGGTTTTTTTTCCTCACGCTGACAGCGCGAGTGGGAAAAAATAACGCAGATTACTGGCTTCTGTAAAAGGGACATTGGTCCCACTAGTGCTGCTAATCAGTGCCACCTACCAGTGCCCATCAGTACTGTTAATCAGTGCCACCTATCAGTGCCTACCAGTGCCGCCTCATCAGTGCAGCCTAATCAGCGCACCCTAATCAGAGCACATCAGTGAAGGAGAAAAATTACTTGTTTGCAAAATTTCATAAAAAAACTATGAAAACTGTTTTTTTGGGGGGTTTTTTTTCAAAATTTTTGGTCTTTTTTTGTTTGTTTAGCAAAAAATACAAAACCCAGTGAGGATTAAATACCACCAAAAGAAAGTTTTATTTGTTTGAAAAAAGGAAGGGGGTATTTGTGCCCAGTAGGCAAGTGGTTAAAAAACATGCACCTGTACTATAACCCACCACATCGCACAGATGTGAGTACTCTGTGCATTGTGTTGCTGTGTGCTACATTATCAAAAATAGTCCAAGTTGCAGTTTTTCATGGTGGCACGTTGAGGGTTCTTTCAAAATCTTTGCAATTCACATTAACTCAGAAAAACACCTGCATTGTTTTGGGTGTGAACCATTAGGAAAGGGAATTCTTTGTCCTGCCAGTCATTTTAGTTAGGTTTAGTTGGCCTACGGAGTTGCTGTCTATTTTTGGGTAGGATTCCCTGTACCAAGATGCCTATCCTACTTATTTTCTGTTTTCTAAATTGCATTTTTTTTTAATGCTTCCTACCTCTTCTCTGGTGTCTTTGCCTTTACTGAAGTTTTCACTGTACCCTGACCTCTTCTGAATCCCTTTTGCTTTCTCTGACTTCATATGACTTTTTTGCACTCTCTCTGGTTTCCTCTATCTTCTATCTTTTCTATGGCTGCCTCTTCTCCTTTTTTTTTAAATTTTGTCTTCTCCATCGTTTTCACTTTCAAGAATCCTTTTCCTTGACTCTGTTATCTCCTCTTGTATTTATTGTTACTTCCACTCCTGCCTGGCATCAAGGACTCATATTGAAAGGCTTCAGTTAACTAGCTTTGCCACGACAGAGCCTTTTCATGGAAAATAGAAGCCTCTTTGGTTACAGACATCTAGCACATTAAGCATCTTTTATCATAAGTGTAGCCTTGTAGGGTCATGAAAGCGAAGAAACATTAGGTAGATTTTTCATTCCAGTTTATATTGCTCATTCGTTATACTTGTCTCAAAACTTCTATCTTTGACAATCCTCGTTCTTTCATAACATGTTCTGATGGTGTGTATTTCTCAGTTCTCTTATATTTTTCTCTGGTCTCATATCATTTTATCCATTCTAGTCTATCTCCTTGCAAAGCGTCTTATTAAGACAAACATTTCTGCCTTTGGTTGAGGGTATTAACCGTGCTAAAGGACAAAACCACTGCCATTTCTGGGTATCCTGTTAGCAGATCGTTACATTGCATAGGACTTGCTGTATTTTAATCTAAATATTTTGATCCCGTTCTACTTGGGTCTAGATAATTTGACATAGAAAATGTAATGAGGGCTCCAGTTATAATGAATGATTCCGCTTACCTTGTTGCGATGACCTGCAAATGTTTTTTGTAAGATATCTGTGTGCCCCATTGAGGCAATTTCTCCTCGCTTTCTGATTTGTAATCTGGCTTGTGCCTGAAGGCATTTTTCTCCAGATGGTAGTGAAAAGATGACAACGTTTTTACCCCTTCTCCACTCTATTAGACCAGTTGATTTTCTTGATGCCAGTGTCCCAGTTTGGGATGGGAGATTTCTGTTCACTTCCTGTTCTGTCTGATTCCCAGCAAAAAAAAAATGATTTTCACTCATTGTGTTTTATATGGTTAGCTGTCCAATTTTAGGTTCTTATTCAACTTTTTCCATGTAGCTATAATGTGTGTTATGCTTTGTACAGTACAAAGGGAAGTGGCGGAATACGAGACAATAACCTTTTTTTCTGGTCATCCTCTGAAAAGTCTTTCTCATGTTCTTCTATCCATTTCTGTTACCCTTTATTTAAAAGTAACAGGTAGTCTTCTTGTGTCGCCTCCATCCATAAGTATTCATATTTAACATCTTCCATGTAGCTGCCTCTTTTACAAAATAAATACTTGATGCATAGGGATGTACTATCAACCCCATTGTAATTTGATTATCTGCCCATTGATCTTCGTGTGACTAGTGATGGCTGACCACTGAATTTTACCAAACACAAAAGATGATTCACTCCTATGTTATATGAATATTTGCATAATCAGATCAGAATCTTTTCTGTTCAGTAAAGCTAATAAGCAAGAAATGCAGATCAATTTAGGACAATTGTCACGGGAGCCTGTAAATGCAATCTCTATTTATGTTCGTTCTTCAAAAACAGAACAATGCAAATACTACTTTAAATATCATTCAGGGGGTTATAAATGCTGTGTAATGGCAGCATTTTATTGCTTGTTTGGTAGTTTCAGTGACACATGTTTCTCATTGTACAGTTACAAGGCTTGCAGAGTCAACTGGAGTTCCTGGAGCAGTCTATGGTGGATAAATCTGTAGTAAGCAGACAAGAGGCCAAAATTCGAGAACTGGAAACCCGGCTGGAATTTGAGAGAACTCAAGTGAAGCGCATGGAGGTAAGAGGAGTCCCTGACCTCTTCCGTGAATGATTTCATTGCATCTATTGTTGTGTTAGTATGCTTTGTATGCACCTGTGCTCAGTTGATCCATATGTTCTGGTATTACCATGAATAACATATATTGTAGAGGTTTAATAACCCCCAAGTGCAGTACCAGTTGAGTTCTAAACGTGGATCACATGCAGCACAGGTGCTATTAAAGGATCATTGTACAAATACTAGACATCCAGTACTGTTCATTTCATTTTGGGTAGAGTGTAGCGAGGAAAGGCAGTGCAGGTTCTTATTTAAACCTAGGTAACTGTATTTTAAGGTCAGTTAAATCTGTACCTAATTTTGACATTCATTGAACAATGAGATAAGAAAATCAAAGAAATAACTTCATGGTGTAATGTCTTACCCTAGCATAAATTATAATAAACATATGCTCCTTCCTTGGTTCTATGTAAAGGACTTCTTTAAAACTTGTAATGAGCAGCAGTACCTTCATAGTGCTACAAAACAGCAGAAAAAATAGATTTCCTTAATGCTTCAAAAAATGTATCTCACATTTTTTGATTTTGTAGAATTTTATATTCTACACCAAATATAAAGAAAAATAAAAATTTGCAAAGTAAGACTTCAAGACTTACAGTAAAGTGGACCATGGAAGCTCTGCCCAAAAAAGGCCAAGCAGAAAACAAAAGACTAATCGCCAATATTTTCTATAAGCTTTCTGCAGCTGATCTCTTTAATACTGACTTACCATGCATTGTTTAGCACTGTGTCTCTGTGTAGAGTCAGACATCTTGATAGAGCCAGGGCTTTGCTTTCCTATGTCATAGCTGTCCCCTGATAGGCGGTAAGGGAATATTTAAGAAGAAGCTGGAGAGGTGCAGAAAACATCAGTCTACAGAATGAATGAAGCATAAGAAAGGATATCTTGCACTGCATGCCATCAGGTACAGCTTTCTCTCTAAGTGAACATTGAGCATCACAGCAGTGACATCACAAAATCTTAGTCCAAGTTTTTTGGTAAGACTAGCAGCAGAGCTGTGATGAGCTCACACTGAAGATAAACAGATGTGAAGTTCAAGGTGTTTTCAGATGGCATTCCAGAAAAAAGTAGATAGGTTTCAGTGTACTGCTTAGACGCAATATTATTTCTAGATGTTACCAACTTTTTTGTGTTAGTTTTTTCTTAAGTCCAGGTCCACTTTAAAAGAAAACACAGAAAACTCAAATACTGTTTTTTTTTTTTGTATGTGTGATAGTTTTCTAAATCAAGATAGAGTACTCCATTCACAGTCTCATGCTGTTCCTCCTACAGAGTTTGGTTGCCCGGTTAAAAGAAAACATAGAAAAGCTGACAGAAGAACGAGATCAGCGAGCCGCTGCAGAGAACCGTGAGAAGGAGCAAAATAAAAGGATACAGCGACAGATCAGGGACACGAAAGAGGAGATGGGAGAACTGGCCAAAAAAGAGGCTGAAGCCAGCCGCAAAAGACATGAACTGGTAATTTATAGGTGTACAGTATAGATTTATTATACTTTTGCCATTTAGGACTACTTCTGTTAATAGTGAACCTGTGGCATAAACACTGTTGAGGCCCTTGCTTTGTGAACCAATTAAATACCTATTATCAATTTGAGGGATGTTAGTGTGGTGCTGCGGGTTACTTTAATCATTTCACTTGTTGATGGATGTTGACCTGGTATTAAAAAAATAAATAAATACCTAAATATAAATATGTATATATATGTATATATATATATATATATATAATATTATACCCCGTGTTTCCCCAAAAATAAGCCCAGGTCTTATATTCATTTTGGCAGCAAAAGACACAGTGGGGCTTATTTTTGGGGTAGGTCTTATCTCATGTGCTGTTCTCTCTCTCCCCCTCTTCCTCCCTGCCTGTCAGGAATCCCCAGTAGAACTGAGTAAAATTGCTTGTAAAATGCTAGTATTCACTCTATTATATGATGTAAACTGTGTATGTTTCTGTAATATAATTGTGTCAAATACCTTCCTATAGCGCCGCTCGGTGCTTCCGTGACCCGCCAGAGCTCTCTTCCCCGCTTCGAGCACTGCAGAGGGGGGCAGAGATTCCCCACTGAGAGGAGTAAAGGAGGAGAGCAGCGGGAGGTCAGCTGAGCACAGAGCAGCGCTATACCAAAGGTATATGACACAATTATATTACAGAAACATACACAGTTTACATTATTTACTACTTTAATAGAGTGGAATCTAGCATTTTATAAGCACTATCAACTACTGTGTGTGTGTGTGTGTGTGTGTGTGTATATATATATATATATATATATATATATATATATATATATATATATATCACCTACATACACACACACATGAAAAGATATAATAAAATAATTACAATAATCACCTTATGTGATACTTCATGTGTGTATGTATATATATATATATATATATATATATAATATATATACACACACACACAGTATCACAAAAGTAAGTACAGCCCTCACATTTTTGTAATTATTTTATTATATCTTTTCATGTGACAACACTGAAGAAATGACACTTTGCTACACCATAAAGTAGCGAGTGCACAGCTTGTATAACTGTGTACATTTGCTGTCCCCTCATAAACTCAACACACAGCCATTAATGTCTAAACCGCTGGCAGCAAAAGTGAGTACACCCCTAAGGGAAAATGTTCAAATTGTGCCCAAAGTGTCAACATTTTGTGTGGCCACAATTATCTTCCAGCACTGCCTTAACCCTTTTGGGCAAGGAGTTCACCAGAGCTTCACAAGTTGCCACTGGAGTTCTCTTCCACTCCTCCATGACGACATCGCAGAGCTGGTGGATGTTAGAGACCTTGCGCTCCTCCACCTTCTGTTTGAGGATGCCCCACAGATGCTCAATAGGGCTTAAGTCTGGATACATGCTTGGCCAGTCCATCACCTTTACCCTAAGCTTCTTTAGCAAGGCAGTGGTCATCTTGGAGGTGTGTTTTGGGTTGTTATGTTGGAATACTGCCCCGCGGCCAAAGGGAGAGGATCATGCTCTGCTTCAGTATGTCACAGTACATGTTGGCATTCATTGTTCCCTCAATGAGCTATAGCTCCCCCGTGCCGGCAGCACTCCTGCTGCCCCAGACCATGACACTCCCACCACCATGCTTGACTGTAGGCAAGACACACTTGTCTTTGTACTCCTCACCTGGTTGCCGCGACACACGCTTGACACCATCTGAACCAATAAGTTTATCTTGGTCTCATCAGACCACATGACATGGTTCCAGTAATCCATGTCCTTAGTCTGCTGGTCTTCAGCAAACTGTTTTTCGGGCTTTCTTGTGCATCATCTTTAGAAGAGGCTTCCTTCTGGGACAACAGTCATGCAGACCAATTTGATGCAGTGTGAGGCGTATGGTCTGAGCACTGACAGGCTGACCCCCCACCCCTTCAACCTCTGCAACAATGCTGGCAGCACTCATATGTCTTTTTCCCAAAGACAACCTTTGGATATGATGCTGAGTATGTGCACTCAACTTCTTTGGTTGACCATGGTGAGGCCTGTTCTGAGTGGAACCTGTCCTATTAAACTGCTGTATGGTCTTGGCCACCGTGCTGAGGGTCTTGGCAATCTTCTTATAGCCTAGGCCATCTTTATGTAGAGCAACAATTCTTTTTTTCAGATCCTCAGAGAGTTCTTTGCCATGAGATGCCATGGTGAACTTCCAGTGACCAGTATCAGAGAGTAGGAGAAAAAACACCAAATTTAAGACACCTGCTTCCCATTCACACCTGAGACCTTGTAACAATAAGAGGTCACATGACACTGGGAGGAAAAATGGCTAATTGGGCCCAATTTGGACATTTTCACTTAGGGGTGTACTCACTTTTGTTGCCAGTGGTTTAGACATTGATGGCTGTGTGTTGAGTTATTTTGAGGGGACATCAAATTTACACTGTTATAAAAGCTATACACCCACTACTTTACATTGCAGCAAAGTGTCAGTTCTTCATGTCTTCATATATCTTTTCATGTTGTCACATGGAAAGATATAATAAAATATTTACAAAAATGTGAGGGATGTACTCACTTGTATGAAATGCTGTATGTATAGATCATATTTGGGTATACAATTTTTTTGCATCTTGAATAAGCTGCAATGATTTTCATAATGTTTATTTTTAAATTCTATAACTTTTCTTGTATTTACAGTATATCAGTCCATACAACTTTAGATCATATGTATTCCCTACTTTCACATTACTTTCCTCCATGCAATTGTATGTGTTGAACTCATATTGGCTTGTGCATCGAAAAGGGCTAAAGACACTACTGGTTAATGTACACTGCTTTGTTCAGTCTTTACAGGCTACTGTATATGGTAACACTGAAAAGTTTCATATTTCTGTAGGAAATGGATCTGGAGAGCTTGGAAGCTGCAAATCAGAGTTTGCAATCAGATCTGAAACTTGCTTTTAAGCGCATTGGGGATCTTCAAGCCGCCATAGAAGACGAGATGGAGAGTGATGATAATGAAGACCTCATTAACAGGTATAGGACCTTTTGACTCTCTTATGGTGGTTGCTATAATTGCATTCTCTTTAGTAATAGCAGAAATTTAGCCCTAATGTTGTATTATCTGGTTTGTTTCTCAGCGGTCAAATTTGTTAGGGTAAGCCATGTTTGAAGCATATTCAGCCACATTTACCAACACTTTTGGGCCCCAGTAACAGTTTTCCTAGATTTCATCACTTTGGGCTAAACAGCAGACTTATCCCAGAAATGACTGGCTGTGGAGACATCCATTGAGTCTCAAAAAACATTGGACTTTAGTTATAAAAGTGACGGCTGAAAGAACATTGCATCAGCCAGCCTGTGTCCAACAAAGTACAGTCATGTTTTCCCTTTGCAGTATAGGAAAACAAAAAGGAGAATTTGTATGGTTGATGGTGGGCTGCATGACCTGTCTGAACAATACATCTCACACTTTGATAAATGGGGCCCATTACTCCATTATTCATGTTACTTTTCTTTTTTCATATGACACTCTCTCATGTTTTATTTTATTTCCATGTTTTCAGTCTACAGGACATGGTGACCAAGTATCATAAACGCAAGAATAAAAAGTGAGGACATGGTGTTAAGTTATGATTTTAAATTGCCCTTAACTTCAGCATGCATTAAGCAACAATAACTCCCCTTTCAATTACCTTCCCTGGAAAGATCCCTTACATAACTGCATGGTTCCTCTCTCACCCAGACAAGTGCATGTCTGTTTTGTTAATCCCATTGACTATGTTATGAAGGTTTCTTTTTTTTTAAAGTATTTAAACTTCCTAACCTATTTATTCTTACAGAAATTTACAATATAATATAAAAAGATTGTAACTTGTTGATTTGTCCTGTGGAATTGCTTCTTTTCACACAGTGAGGCAGGCTATACCTGTGCATAGCCTGCTGTCCATTCATTGAGTCATACTGTTTAATTATATAGGTTAGCTAAATCCCTCTGTATTATGTCTGCTGCAGTGAGGGCTAATTCAGTGTGGGAAGACGCGCAAAGTCATACATTTTTCTCGCACTGCATGAAAACACGCTGCCTTATACAGATGCACATGGGTGCCATTCATTTTTAATGGCGCCCCCTTGCATCTCGCAAACGTGTGTGCCAGCTGCCAAAACACATGGTTCTGCATTTTGGTGCAATGGAAAAAGTTGTGCCTGTTTAATGTATGTGCATTTCATAGATGTAGGGCGGCCCATTGAAATGAATGGGCTTCCCTAAACGCACGGGAATATGCAAAAAAAAAAGCGCATGCTCGGACACACTATATGGTGTGAACAAGCCGTAAAGGCACCCCTCTCTATAGTTTTGGATTTGTTGATGAGAAAAATAATAACTTGGACAAATATGTCATATTGGGAATAGTACAAATATTAGTTACTGACCCTGTGTCTATCTGTAGATTTACTTTCCAGTAGGTTTGTAAATACAGTCTTAATCTGACTTCACTGACCGGAGGCAGACTTTGGAAGTGATCAGCCTGTTCAGTCTGAGTGACTGAGACACAGATCACATATTGTTTGCTGTCTGCGTGTCTTGTTAAATTGGATACCTATGTGATTATGATGAGCATAAGTGTAGATGGCTAACTGTAGATGCATCAGCATTGCAACAATGAAGAATACGGCAGGAATGAAACCTGTATGGCATCATGGTTCCTCCAGTGCATTCCCACTTTAAATCCTTTTGAGACCCTGGTTTCTTGCAGAACATAATTTAGTAGAACTTAATATGAACTAAGGGATAGTGCTCATGAATTCTCATTTTATCTTGTGTTTTTTTTTTATGGCACATTTTCTGAAAACATTTGTTTTTACAACTTCTGCCAAACAGAATGGAGCCAATAAAAGAGGCATTCTTCTCTCTCTACAGTGTTCACTTAAAATAGCCAATCAGGTTCTGGAGGATTAAAAAAAAAATTCACCTGGGGACTGCTTTGGTATTTAATGTGACAATAGGTTAGGAAAATGACTCTTCTTTAGTAGTTTAGAGCCAGTGAATAGATTTTTAGTCCGCAGAGACGGCTTCTTGCCGTGGTTGATGTTGATACTCTTTGTTTGCTGAGTAGTCAACAAAAGTTGATACTATATAAAGAAAAAATCAGTGCACTACCCAGATTTGAACAGGATTAATATTGTGAATATAGGTGAATATAAATATAGTTCATATAGGAACTAGTTAGTATTATGAATCGGAGGTGCAATTCCTCATTACAAGCGATGTTGTCTTCACTAGGCGCTTCATTGTGCAATCGTTTTAAAATGCTTTAATCCATGAACGCGGAGGGCGGAGCCAGAGGACCTGACACCACCACTCTCTCAGCTGATCGGCTTCGGCCTTGGCTGTGTTTTTTAATTGCAACTGTGTTTGCCCTACCAATGCTTTGGATGTCAGTTGTCCGTTCATGGATTAAAGCATTTTAAAACTACTGCACAATGAAGTGCCTCTTCTTCTTTTAAAATATACCATCCCCTGCTATGAGCAGTCTTGTTGGAGCAGTGAATAGAGAAGATTGTTCCTGATTGCCGCATCTGAAATTTGAACTTCTGACGTGAAGGGAATTCCGTCTCTGCTCAAAGATCAGCTGTTCCTGATACCGGAGTGAACCTGTTCAAGCCCCCGCGATCTCTGTAATAGGGATCCATCAATTCCGGTAAGCAGCCCCCTTTACTAATTTTACACTGTCTTAGAAGAGAAGATTTAGTGAAGACAACATCGCTTGTAATGAGGAATTGCACCTCCGATTCATAATACTAACTAGTTCCTATATGAACTATATTTATAGCCACCTATAATCACAATATTAATCCTGTTCAAATCTGGGTAGCGCACTGATTTTTTCTTTATATTGTGTAAACCTCATGTTCAAGGTTTTAAGTTGCAGCACCCAGGACTATTAGTGTTTCACATACCTGCATTTTTTTGTGTCTTCATGTATTACTTTTAAACAGATTTTCACATTTTATTTTTTCACACTGTTTTATCACCACTGGGGGTAGCGCAGAACGTTTACTATACATTAAAAAGTTGATATTAGAAACTCTGAAACTCAATCCGATGTATCACCTGTTAATGGGCCTGTTCCAGCCAAAATGACAATAAAAATTCTTCCTTAAAGTATTTAACCAAAAAAAAGATCCTGTTCCTTTAAAGCATGTTATACAGCACAGTGCTTGTGCTGTGTCATTTGGCCCCCTGTATCACCTAAAATACCTGGCTGATCCTGCCTGGCTATAACCCCACCCCCCCTCTGCGCTGACTCTGATATATCAGGGCTCAGCAGCCGGAGTCACCGGAGTCATCCGTGCGTGCCTCCATCATCCGCAGCCTGATATCTGTCTCCTCTGTACTCTCTCCCCCTCCCCTCTCTACCTGTCAGCTTGTGACAGTGCCTGCCCCCTCAACTCCTGCTGCTCAAATAACTTTCACATCTTCATACCATCCCCCCGTGTTGTAATCCTGTGTGCCCCTGTGTGAGTGATTTATAAAACAAAAGCCTGCTATACCTTATTTCACAGGTCTTCTCAGCTATCACATAATCAGCTGGCTCTCTCTCTCTCTCCTCTCCCGAGTGATGTCAGTGGGGGGCATGTCGGCACCGCCTGCTGCATCTATCGGATGGGGAGAAAAGAAAGCCAGCCACTCATGTGATCGCTGAGAAGAGCTCTGAAATGAGGTATAGCAGGCTTTCTTTTCATAAATCACTCACACAGGGGCTCACAGGATTACAACACAGAGGAGATGGTATAAACATGTGAAAGTGGCTTAACCAACTACTTTCATTAAAACCTCTGTGGATTATATTATGTTTGTGCATCTTCCTGTGCCAGCCACACAATTTTTCATGTCCTGGTCTCAATGTGGTAGGAAGTGACTGACTTAAAATTTGCCCAACAGAGATACAAGCCGTAGCAGAAACCTGACAAAAGTTCTAACCCATTTCCTTTCTGTCAGAAGTTTGAAAAGAAAATGGTCTAGCTGGAGTTGGGCTTTATGAGATGAAGACTTTCCCCTTTTACCTAACAGTAGACAAAACATGTAAATAAAAAAAAAAGAAAAGTTAATGCCGCGTACACACGATCGGAAATTCTGCCAGCAAAACTCTGATGAGAGCTTTTTGTCGGAAAATGCGACCGTGTGTATGCTCAATCTGTCTTTTGCTGGCGGAATTCCAGCCAGCAAAAGATTGAGAGCATGTTCTCTATTTTTCGGTCGGGAAAAGTTCCTATCCGAAAATGCGATCGTCTGTACAAATTCCGACGCGCAAAATTCCTACGCATGCTTGGAAACAATTCTACGCGTGCTCGGAAGCATTGAACTTCATTTTCTCGGCTCGTCATAGTGTTGTACGTCACCGCGTTCTTGACGGACGAAAGTTCAGAGAACTTCTGTGTGACCGTGTGTATGCAAGGCAAGCTTGAACAAAATTCCGTCAGAAAAACCATCCAAGTTTTTTCCGACGGAAAATCTGCTTGTGTGTACGGGGCAGAGTAGTTATTCAAGCCCTAATTTTCTGTTTAGTAAATATTTCAACTTTTAACATGTAGGAGCTCCAAAAGCCTTTGATTGACAGTAGTTTGTATGTGGATCATAGGTTTAGTTAAAGTGTTTCTAAAGGCAGGAAATCTTTACCCTCATGCTTTCCTTGCATTAGGTTAAAAAATGTCCCATTGGTTGTATTGCTTCTTCGCCTTCTAAATACTTACCTGAGCCCTATCTCAATCCAACGCTGTGCCCGAGTGTAGCAGCCCTGCTCTCCCTTCCTGTCTTAAGTGAGAGCAGTGATAGCCATTGGCTCCTGCTGCTGTCGGTCAAATCCTGTGAGGAGGGAGTGGATGGCAGGGCTGAGCCAGGTTGTATGCACTATAAATGCACACAGCCTGACTCCGGAGCGAGCCCGCAAATGCACCCCCAATGTAAGCAGTTTCTTATGGTGATGCACCAAGATAAGGAGGTACCTAGAGCATCGGCAGTTGACCCAAGAAGAGAAGGGCTGCTCCATGCAAAACCACTTCGATAGAGCATGAAAAAATGTTTGTTATTTTATAAAAAAATTAAGCTTTACAGTCACTTTAAACCTTCACCGAAATATCTATCAGTCCTTCAGTGGTCACTCTAACGTGCAACTCCTTACACTTCGAAACTGCTGACAAATGACTTTGAACTTTAGTGTTTTTTCTGTAGCTGATGCACAAATGTTAATGCCTTTATTGTATTACAATGTTACTTGTTCTGGCAAACTTTGTCATTTTTTTAATGTTCTGGGAGTATGAGTTTTCTTTAATTGTAAACTTATTTTACTCGAAATTTGTAAATTTATGTTACTCAAAAATTTATAGTAATGAGTTACTAGTCAAGAGATAAAGGTTACAATATGCCTTGTGTCTCTAGACAGAAAAAAGCTTAATACCATGGAGTAAATTGTTGATTGCCGCTAATGCCATGTAACCATTTTCAGGCATGCTTTCAATTTGAGCAGAGTTTGTCCCATTCTCCCATGAGAGCTCTTTGCTGCCTCAGTTGAAGATAGAAGGGAAGGATGTGAGGAAGAGAGGAAGACACAAGAGGGTTAAGGGGTGAGGAGAGGTGGTGTTGCTGTTTATACTATTACCCAGCCAAGCAGGAAAAAAATTATTTCCATTTACTAGCAGTGCAGCCACAGTTGTCGTTCCCTCCACACATAATGAGAGCAGGAGGCCACTCTGTATTCAGACAGTGTCACCAGAAACTGCTTTAGGAAAGCAGGGAATGGATTTAGCAAATCTCCACAGCGGTGTTGGAAATCAGATCAGCAGTATGCCAGGGTGGGAGGAAGGAGGGGCGGCTGACGGATGTTTCTGTGTGCCGGGAGGAGGCGGCAATTTATAGTACAGCTACATATGTCAAGCAGATTTACAAGTTTGCTAGGTCCCTGTGTAGGTGTAAGTCAAATGGGAAGTGATTATGGCCTCTGGTTCCCCATACTTACTTTAAACACACTGTTTACTTGGTCCATCAAATTGTTATTCATCTCCAAGGAGAAAGTCGTTAAATAAGGCCAATTCTTTAGCTGCCATCACTTTCCTCACTCACTGCAGGGGACAGTTATTATTTTTGAAACAGATACAGGACTATTTTTTCCCACGTGTACCTTCTTTTTTCTGGACGCTTTATCAACCTCCTGAAACAAACAAACATTTTTAACTTAAATAAACTCTGTCAAGAGTGGCAGAGTTTTAGATTGCTCAGTTAACGTTCATTTATTAGAGAGATGGTGTTGGATAAACCATTTCTGTTTTAGAACCATAAAGCAAACTTATTCACATTCTAGTTGTTAAAACAGCATTCTTTTTTAAAAATAATGAAAATAAAAAGCTGTAAAGACTAAGTCTAACCAAGATTGATAGTCTAGTTGTGGCTATAGCTTATATCTTGAGGTCACCAGTTATGAAATCACTGGATTTAACTTTCCATCTCTTCCAATCAATACCTTTAACTTTGAACACTAGATTTTCATTACATATGTTTTGAGGATTTAACATCAAACAGTTGGACACACACAAAGGTCTGAACCACTCACCAGTCGCGGTTTCCCAGCATGGATTGGTGGCCGGAGAGCCCACCTTTGCTCTCTGGCCAGGCTCAAATCTTTAAATAGGATCCATATTCCTGTTCCACTCTCAAAATTTCTTAGGAGTCCTGGATGTTAGAAAGCAAGTGGGGAAGTCTTTTGATGGACATCAGCGGACTTTGTTTCTTGGTGGTGTCCTATGCCCAGAGGTTTTCAGCTGCAAGATCTACCTTGCAGTGTTGTCTTATGAATTGTCCTCTACGACCATGAGGTGACTTTAAACTGTGTCCACTGGATGTTTCATGTTTTCTTTTGGTGGAATTTGCATAAGCCAAGTTAAAACAACTTGCTTGTTTTCTTTCTCAGAACCTCTGAGAAGGAGCTACGCTGAAAGATCTTAGATTATAGTGAGTGATTCTTGTAGCTTCTGCACACCCAGTTTTGGGTCAACTTGTCAGGTCTCTGATTTTGACTTTGAGGCTTGGCCTTATCAATGGCTCTGGATATTAAATGAGCAAAAAATGACAACACAAAGTGTTTCACATTTTATTTTTTAATTTATATAGAAAAAATTGACTGCACCAAGGTGTGAAAATCATTTTCAGATCATCTTTTATTTCGAATGCTCTTGTCATTTTTGTAAATTTTTTTCATAAATTCGCCTGTAAAGCAATCTCTCTGATGAATTGCACCAGCTGCCGGCGTGAGGATGAAGAGTTCAGCTGATGACACATTGCCGTGACAGCAGCCTTTTAATACACTCAGTGCTGCAAATTAGTTTTCTTTACAGAGCATCACTAAATATTATGTAACGCTGCCTTGGCTGAAATATCCACTCTCTCTTAAAGCCTATCCTGCCGCCCAGCCTTCTGCTCTAGTCATCTCCAATACGGACGTCAGGCCAGAAATGCTGAAATATTTATTGATTTTAAATTATTGTAACAGGCGAGTCGGTTTAAATTACCCTTGCTGCTTTCAGGTTTGCAAGCAGCTGCTTGAGTGAGTCCGTCAGCACCGCAATTGGCATTCCCATTTGATCCTAAACCTTTACCAGGCTGTCATAATGACACAAGTAGATTTTAAATGCAACAAGGCGCTGTGGGAGATAGCAGAACAATACAGAACTGTGAATTCTATTGCAGATTTGTATTGCAGTTTTCACTGTACCTGTATGCTTGATGAAGCATTTATGTTTTTAAGGAGAATTGAAAGGAACAAGCCAGAATCACTGCTTTGTGGCATATGTTAAGGTTCTTGCCATTAATGCATTTGTTATCTGTGCCCACAATTTTCCCTATATCGCTTTATAGTATGTGTAGCCAAAGCTTTTCAATCTTTTATTGGATTGGGGGGGATTAGAACCCATGTGATCTTTAATGCTGTTTGAGGTGATTCAATCTGCCCTGGGGACCACTATTGCTGAGACAAAAATAGATAGGAAAGCAACATTTTACGTTCCTTACACTACACAAAACTAAGAAAAGAAATGGCCATACATCCAAATCACTAATGGATCAGCAACAATGCTGGTGTGCAAGAGGTAACCTCATTAACAGTGAGTTGTTTCTGATGCCTAAATCTAGGAAATTATAAAGGCCTGCTCTGTTTTAGCTATCAGCCTAACTAACATTCAGGTAAAATTGAAAGTGATTTTAAATACCAAACAAGTTTATACTTGCCTGCTTTGAGCAATGGAATTGCTCAAAGCTCCCAGGGCTCCTGGTTCCTCACCTCCATCCGCGAAGTGCCCCCATAGAAAGCCACTTTCAATGGGGGCACTCGTGCAGGCTTGCTCCCGAGCCTGTCTGCATTTATTGACACAGATAGCAGGACTCAGCCCCAAGCAAAGCCCAAGAGACCAGGAAGTGAGTAGAGACGAGCTGCAGACAGGCACAGCACTGGATCGAATGAGAGCTCAGACAAGTAAAATGGGAGGGGGGCGCGATACTGATGCCCTAGCATTTTCTACCTTAATGCAATGTTTAGACTTTATAACCACTTTAAAACACATAGAGAGGTTAAATTCAGAGTGAGTTATAGCAGAAAAACCTGCATCCCTGGTGCCAGGGTGTGGGACCATTATCTTTTAATTAGGGATTGAAAAATGTATAGGTAAAGTAGAAAACCTGCTGTCATATATGGATCAGTCCCGGACCAACCGGCAGACAGCGAGCTGGGGGTGTGTTTGCCCCCCCCCCCAAAAAAAACCATCAGCCGCCACTGTTCACAGGGTATGACCAATGGTTACATGGTCCTCGTTTTTAGCTGGTCAAAGGTTCAGTCAAGCAAACGGTTTCTGAATGTGCTCTTTAATAAATGTACCTATACTAATAACAATAGTGTATGCCATATATCCAAGAAAATGAATTGAATATTTGGACGGTTACTTAAAAAAAATTTTTTTTTTTCTTCTGAACATTATACTTAACAGTAAAATCTAAAATCTGCAATGAAACATTCCTCAAGTATTATCACTGCCGTTATGTATTGTTTTTTTTGTCATACTAAATCCAGGAATGGCTAACGTATAAATCTTTGATTACATTCTTCTATCCTTATCTTTTTCTCTGTTCTTACCCCTTACCTTTTTAAATAAACTAACTTTGTAAATGCAGATAGCCCATACTTTATGACCTTGGGGAATTAAACTAATGAACTGTATATTATTGTATGACAGCGATGGAGATTCAGATGCAGATTCTGAGCTTGATGAACGAGTGGATGGTGTAAAGTCCTGGCTGTCTAAGAACAAAGGTTCTTCCAAAGCCTTCTCAGATGATGGCAGTTTAAAGAGCTCAAGGTTGGTGAATGTTAATGTGAAATTTTGGTTCCTTGTAATTGAATATATCTGGGCTTCTTTATTGTGACATACTCCAAGGATATGTTCAAACGGTTGGTTAAACGGGGGCGTTTGGCAGGTAGTTCTGATCCCTGGCAAGTATCCGCAAATGCCAGTAATGATTATTTGTGCTGAGCTTAACTGTGCAGTCTATATGCAGACAGTCCAAGGATGTCAAATCGGGGTGGTCCAAAAAATTAGATGCAGTGTTTAAGCAACAGCTGATCATTTATTTGTATGCATTCTAGGGGCAGGCTTCCTGCCATTCATGTTATGAGTCTGATAATGATGGTTTAAATGTGTAATTCTCCTATGAACCAAATCACTCATACATTGTAACCTAAAATGCCAAAATAGTTTAAATAGGCTTCATGTTCTGATTGGATGAAGAATGTGCTATAAAATGTTTGTATTGTTCTGGAGATCATCTGAGGAAGCGTACAGTTTCGTTGGTGAATAGTGAAGCGACAACATGCAATCTTTTACAATGTTTAACCTCTATTACTTTCCATCCCAAACAAAATCTGCAGTCAAAATAATGTATACCAATTTATCTGGAATCAGAAGTATATCTTCTCATCTTAAGTTTCACATCTGTGTTATGACACATTTAGAAGGCACAGGGTAGGTTACCTTTAAATGTTCTGTTTTAGTCTTCTCACCCTCACTTGCCATCTGTCTCTCAATCTCTTCTTTTAAATTTGTGTCTTTGAATATGAATACAATTGCATATTCTCCAAGATTTACATTTTAAAGTGACAGCTGGCTTCACATAAAGAAAGAGAAAATATCCTTACCCAAGAGCTGACTGTTTCATTTGCAATAAATTATTTGTTTATGCCAAGTATACAATTAGTTATTTTTTTAGAGATCCATGTCTACATCAAGTACTGAACGCTGGGGAGTTGTGCCAGAGATCTGCAGTGGTAATTGTCTATTTCACTCGTTAAGCAGGCCCTCGATGTGGAAGACTTCTTGAAGGAGCGTGTTTATGTCAGCCTGCATCCCTTTGCTGAGGGTCATCAGCAAATTGTGTGCGTCATTAAGCAGGAAACCAATCACAATTTATAACTTGGGGTGCTCTCTAGCCAGCTTGAATCAGGCTATACATTAGTCATTTCCGAGCAATTAGTATCAGGCCACAGCATTGCAACTCGATGCCAATATCCCCAAACTAATTTTTCAAGGCATATTGGTGAGATCAAATGGGCTGCCATGAGCTCTTAATTCTTTCATCTGGCCAAAGAAATAATTTAGTCAATAGGATTCGATTAGGTTGTCTGTGTTGTGTTACTTGTAGCATCATCCATTTTGGGAGCTCATTTACCACAGTCTTCTGTTAGTAAAAACCAGCTCAAGATCCTTAGGCTCAACTGGTAATATTCAATCTTTGACCTGAGAAAGTTTGCATGAGAATGTTATAATCTTTCGAATGATTCTCAAAAAAAAGTTTAATAATAGGTACAATTGCGTAGTTCTATCATTTTAATGTACACGTTTGTATATTTTTCTTCTTTTTACATTACATTATATTTTATTTTCCATCTCTGTTTATAAAGATATTACGTTTTTCTTTTTCCCTTCACTTTTCATTTATTTTTAACTCTTTCTGTCTACTTTCTGTTTCACCTTCAAAATTCCACACATATTGAAAACTTAAGACCTAGCCAAAATACAGACTTAAAAGAAGGAAAGGAAGCCAAGCCAGTCAAACAAGGGAAAGAGTTGGAGGAGAGGCCAATGTCTGTAATGAGTTCCCTGAGTTATAGAAAGAGAGCAGTTATTAAAGACTCAATAGGCGGTAAAGGTGATGAGGATTCACTGTTCTCAACTCTGAAAGAAAGGCCTGAGTCCCCAGAGAGATCTTTCCGAAAGGCTCCGAAAGATTCAGCAGGAAGCGTTCTTGATGACACATTATCAGTGAGTTCGTGGAGAAAATCTCAGGGCAGTGAAGACTTGGACGATCGCTCATCTATGGTTTCTCAAGCATTTACTGAGGCATCTAGTAGGGCAAGGAAAGGACTTGACAAAAGGTGGTCAATTGCAAGTCCTGAATTTGATAAAGTTTCTGTTGTATCCAGTCGTCTATCTAGTAGACGGGGTTTGGAAGATGAAGATGACACAAAATCAACCCTGAGCTTTGGTATTACCAGTCCTCCAAGTCTAAGACGTAGTACTTCCAAATTAGAGGAGACCCGTAATGGTTTGTCAGCTGTAAGTCCCTCACTTAGTAGGCGTTCTGACTTTAGCCTGGAAAGCCCTACTCTTGGAAGCCGATCAGACACTCGAATGTCTATGGCCAGAAGCACTTTAGATGATTTTGATGACTCTGTTAGTGTTGGATTTAGTGATAGTCGCTCTTTGTACAGTCAGCATTCTGGGCGTAGTTTTTCTGTACCTCCTCAAGCAAGAACACCAGGTGCAGATGACAATGAACTGGAAAGCAGAGATCTTCAGCCAGTGTCTCATCGCAATTACTTAGATCCGGATCTTGAGGCTGCAATCAATGAGGTCCTGAGCTATAAGCCTATAAAGTTCAAGAGAAAGAGTCTTGATCCTGATTCTGATGATGAAGATGATTCAAAAAGTGTACGGAGTGTAAAAAGCTTACACCGAGAAAAGGGAGAATCATCCTCTGGACTCAAGAGGTCAGCTTCAGCTATGGAATTCTCTCGGGCAGCAAGCAGGAAAAGCAGAGCTAGAAAAAGTAGCTCTGACTCGGAATCTGAGGACAATCGCAAAAAGAAGAGTTCTAAAAAGCGCTCCAAGAAATCCAAGAAGAAGTCAAAGAAGAAAGAATCTGATTCCTCGTCATCCTCCTCATCATCTGAGTCTGACTCCTCATCTGGTTCTACAGTATCATATCGTAGTGGGGGTAGTGTGAAAAAAGGGCCGAAAAATAGGGACCTCGTTGAAGAAGACCTTCAAGGTGACAAAAAAGATGAGAAAAACAGTAAGGTAAAGAAGGAGGATAAGAAGAGGAAGAAGCAGGTTGACAGTCTGATGATGAAATATTTATACCGGCCAGAAAGTGATTAAAGCAGTAGGTGTTTTGCTTGTGAGTGACCTAGCATGCTCTGAACGGTGTGGATTACTAATATTAACTCAGGGTGACATTTGGATTGAGTTGTTTTAACAGCCTGTGTTGTAATTTACATTCACCTTTGCAGCATTCTGTCCCTTGTTTTAAAATTGGATTGGCTCATCTGGTGCTAGAGTGCCAAAAGTGCAGTAATTGTGAAGTTGTCTGTAGTTGTAGATAATATTTTGAAAGCCTTGAGCATCTTCATAGCATCTGAAGTACATTATACACCAACATGCAATACTAAGTTTGCACATTAAAGTTCCTAATTTAATACTTTTCGATGCACACTTGCACAACAATAGAAGCTGGTGAGAAACACTCCAGTCGAAAATTAAAGTAGAACTATAGGCAAAAAGTTTTTTTTCATTTTGGATAGAGCAAGGGTTACAATCCCTGTCTGATTATTTTTTATTTTTTTGCGATTTGTGTCCCATTGCAGAGATTTTACTTCACTTCCTGTCCCATAGCCAAACAGGAAGTTAGAGGAAATTGAACATGTGCATCCAAGCTACTACCTCCTGTGTAATGCCCGTCAGCTTCAAGAACACAGCACTTAGCCTGGGAAGTCTCTGTAAACCTCCATGTGCAATCCGTGCAAAAAAGGGAGAAAGGCTGGTGCCATGTAAGTCGGCTAAAACATTTTATTAATGCAGGTGAATAACAGTCAAAAAAGCTGATGTGTTTCGATCATCAGGCCTTAATCATAGGCCAAAAAACATTGGATTTTTTGTTTTTCGCCTGCATTAATAAAACTATGTTTTAGCCGACTTCCATGACACTAGCCTTTCTCCCTTTTTTGCACGAAGTGAAAGGAAATCCCTGCAAATAATGGGGATTCCTTTGGGACCCCCAGGTCACCAGAACTAGTGTCTCCATTAGAAGATTTCCCCTCCCATTACTTTTGGGGATAACCCAAAATTTGGGATTTACGTTTACTTTTTTAACTTTTCAATGATAATAGTAAATATGATGAATAGAGAGGGTGAATCTCCTTAATAGGGCACAGGCAGCAATAAAAACTGACAGGGGTTCTAATTCCTCCACTCTATCCAAAACTGTATTTTGGTTTATACAGGGAATACTTGTCCTGCAAGACCTTAGGTAGTGACCACCCACTTTTTAATTGGCTTAGGGAGAGAGAGAGATGTGAGGAACAGCAGCATGGAAAATCAACATTCAAGGAGGCAGTGCTCATTATATGTTTTGTCCTAGAAATAAGTTGGTGCCCAGCAGGCAGCTAAAACAGGCTGCATAGACGAGAAAGTTCCAGCACTGCAGCCTTTCAATATCAACTTTTGTAAGAAATGTGACAGATAGATATAACTATATTTTTAGGATGTGTGTTGGTAATGTCATATATTTACTGTATAGATGTTCTTGAGAAAAGAATTTCTAAGGTGAAACAGACTGCACATTTACATTGAGCCAGTCCTGGAAATCCACACTACATAAAATAACACAAGCCTAGGGCATTGTGTTTTAAAGGCTGTGCTTCTGTTCTGTTCAGCTCTTGCACCTCCTGTTGAGTGACCTCAATCTTTCCAGTCCTGAAAAGAGGTTTGTGATCCACAGATATGCAAATATCCCTTTATACATATTTGTTGAAAATAGTACTTCTGCTAAGCATTGTGTAGCTCTTTCTGTCAAGGAAGCTAGTGAGTGAACAGACTGAAAATTAATCTGCACAGCAGGAGCAGTTTGCAGTTCTTGTCGCCTGTTTTATTATCCATGGTCTTTTTGCGGCAATCTAGCACCTTGCTGTGTAACCCTTTCCATTCCAAGATGGATGAAGCTTCCCCCTCTCAAATAACAGTATTAAAGTGAACCTGTCCTCCACACAGCAGGAAATCTGTGTATGAGCATACATTCTATATAATTAGATGTCGCACTCTCTGTAGTAGTTTTTAGAATTTTTCTTAGCTGCACATTTTGTACATAAACATTAATGAGGGTTTGCTCCGTCTAATCACCAGAACTGAGCATGCTCTTTGTGCTTTTGAGAACTATGAAAAAGATTGCTAGAATTTTCCAATATGCATAGCAGAATTATTGAAAATGGATTTTTGTGCCCTGTATGCACCCCCCCGTTCTCCCTCCCCCCCTGTATTCCCTCTCCCCCCCGTTCAACCTCTCTCCCCCCCCGTTCTGACACTCCCCCCGCCCTGTCCTCCCACCCGTCCTGTCCTCCCACCCGTCCTGTCCTCCCACCCGTCCTCCCACTTCCCCCCTCCCACCCATCCTCCCACTTCCCCCCTCCCACCCGTTCTCCCACTCCCCCCCCATTCTCCCACTTCCCCCCACCCATTCTCCCACACCCCCCCCACCCATTCTCCCACACCCATTCTCCCACTTCCCCCCTGTTCTCATCTCATGGCTTACACAGGTAGGGTTCTGCAAAGAAAAAGGAGAATATGTATAGCTGGGGGGGGGGAGCCTGTGAACCTATTGTTTCTTTTTCTGCACAGATTGACTTTAAAAGTGTTTTCCAAGTAAGTTGGAGCTTGGGAAGTTCCCATCTACTTTGATTAATAGCAAGGAGCAGGTTGTTTCTCCAATACATTTCCCCCAACCCTTATCAAACTTTTGTTATTCAAAAAATTCAGTGGTAGCTCAGGGTTTGCGCACACCGTAATGCATGTGGCAACGCTTGGGAAAATGCGAGTTGCCATACAGATGTGCTGCGCTGCGTTTATTCTAACACGTTGAAGTTGACGTTTTTTTTTTTTCTGACATTCTCCATGACATATGTGAGAATATGCTCCATTTGAAGGCAATATTTTCTGCCTGTGTTGCAAAATATAGGGTAACATAAGCAGTAACTAAGCACATTGGGAAATTAGCAGATAAACTGTAGCGTAATTCCTTTTTTTTTTTTTTTTTTTACTGTCTATGCAAACTTTTACCCCAAGGCTGTTTTTTGCTGGCCTGGTGAAGTACCTGCCCATTATTTAACCCAGAACAACAACTCCATCTAGTGTTTGGGCTGTTTTGCTGGTCTGGTGAAGTCTCCAGCAGTGGTTGGCAGTCCTTAATGCAGCATAGAATGTCACTGATGTAATGACATGCAAACAAAATAATGTACTTTGCGCCCAGGCTAGCATGAAGACACAACCCAGGAGGTGGGTCCATGAAAGACTTGGCTCACCAGAAGTAGGTTGAATGACCTTCATTCAACCCAGAAGATGAACTGCATCTAGTGTTAAAAAGGAGTTTCTATAAAGAACAGTGACAGACTTGAAGGTAAGTATCGCAGCCAAAGTTGTTCTCTGTTATTTTAACTTTTACTGGACTTTTATTTTTCTACTGAAGTTTTGCTTCAAGACATTGAGGGACACCATTTCTTTTTGAATTCCTTATGTAAGGAATACCCTGTTAAACTGAATTGTCAAGCAATTTTTCTTTATCGTACATCATGGGGCACAGAGCCTTAAGTAATTAATGGGTTATAGGCCACCTTCATGTGATGGACACTGGTATACCCAATCCAGGAAGTTCACTCCCTATATAACCCTTCCTCCTTCCAGGAGCAAATCAGTTTTTTTCGCCAGTGTCTAAGGTGTTGGTCACGAGTGAAGATGTGCTCTGAGGAGCCCCAGGAGGGATCCATGCTGAATAGCCTCCATAGACCAGATCCATCAAAGTGCCACTGAGGCCTAAGTGGATGGTACCTGGGGCCTCGTATCCAAAGCACGAGGTTTTTGCCTGTAACGCCTCTCTTTGTAGGGCTGGACCCCGGGACCCAGGGCTTAGGTCTTGCTACATTACCTAAAGCTTTCCTGGTGGGGTGCTTTTACAGGTCCAAGGGAGTGGAACCCCAATATCAAGGGACCTGGTCCTTGAAGGTTTGCTAAACACAGCCCACCGTAATGGGTGAAGGTTGGATTGTCTGTTAATTCAGCAAATCCTGCGGTGGGGATAAGGTAAGGGAAGAAACTTGGGAACTGAAAAATCCACCTATGTATTCTTCTAGTAGGGAAAAAATGTTGTCATGCCTTAATTCTCCACTAGAGGGAGTCTATGCACATACCTTAACCACTTCACATCCGCGCTATGGCCGAATGACGGCCACAGTGCGGACCTGAATCCCCGGGAGGCCGTCAAATGACGGCCTCCCCTGTGCACGCACCAAGCAGGGCGCGCGCCGAGCGCGCTGTGATCACCAAGTCACTGATACTCGGGTGATCACCGATCCAAGTAGGCCGGTCCCTTACCATGTGTTCAGCTGTCAGCCAATGACAGCTGATCACATGATGTAAACAAAAAATCGGTATTCGGTTTTTTTTTTTCTACTCACGCTGACAGCGTGAGTAGAAAGAAAAGCCGATCACTGGCTCGGATGTGAGGAACATCGGTCCAGAAGTGGAAGAGGCACATCTACCTCATCAGTGCCACCTATCGGTGCCCACAAGTGCCACCTATCAATGCCCACAAGTGCCACCTATCAATGCCCACAAGTGCCACCTATCAATGCCCACAAGTGCCAGCTATCAATGCCCACCTGTAGTGCCAATCAGTGACACCTAGCAGTGCTGCCCATCACTGCCACCCATCACTGCCGCCTATCAGTGCCCATCACTGTCGCCTCATCAGCGTACATCAATGAAGGAGAAAAATGACCTGTTTTAAATTTTTTATAACAAAATTAAAAAAAAAAATTTTCTTTTTTTACAAATTCAGATTTTTACATTTTTTTTAACAAAAAGTAAAAACTGCAGAGATGATCAAATACCACCAACAGAAAGCTCTATTTGTGGTGAAAAAATGATAAAATTTTCATTTGGGTACAGTGTTGTATGACCGCGCAATTGTCATTCAAAATGAGTCAGCACTGAAAGCTGAAAATTGGTCTGGATAGGAGGGGGGTTTAGGTGCCCAGTAAGCAAGTGGTTAATCTGTTGTCTTCACTGTAAAGCTCAGTCAGTCTCTGTGTGGTCGCAGCATCATGTGCAGGGGGATTTCTCTCATGTTTATAAATCTGCCAAATGCTTGCTTTCTCCCCCCTGAAGGGACCAGAGGATTAGGGGAACATCAGCGGTATATCCCCCTTACATTAACCCCCCCCCCCCCCCGCTGCGGGGAGTGCGGAGGTCCTGCAATTACTGTTTTTTGTTACTGCTATATTGTTTTTTCTATGTCTGCAGCTGACAGGGCTCTGTCTCTCCTCCACCCCCCTGTAGACCCGAAACCCATTGCGCACGAGCGTGGTGAACATTTTAAAAATGAAACGGGGTGGGGCCTAAGCGCAGCGTCCTGAACGTCCACGAGGCTAAGACAATAAAACCACAGCTGGGACAGTGTCTCCTCGGCTGACGAGGAGGAAACAAACAGTCTGCACACAGGGACACAGAAGCTGTTGGACACGTGAGGGTTGCAAACTGGTATTCCTGATACAGGAAGGACACTTTTATCCCAGCACTAGGCTGAACTTTATAGCAGCTTTTAATGTCATGACTATATTCAGCGATTAAGTGCAATTGTATAGTGCCTCTGTTTTTGTGCCTAGGACTATGCCTGCTAAAAAAGACACCACAAAGACCAAAAAGGTACCAAAGGTTTCACCCCCAGGCACTAGAATCTTGAGTCGCATTTCAATGCTGTCATCCTCGCCTGAATTACCAATTATGGCAAGCCAGGGTGAGCCATTGGAACAAATTAATGGTGCAACTGCTTCTCACATCTCAGCCCCTGTATACGTGCCTGAAGATGTCCTTTCCTCCACCCTACAGGGTCTGGAAGGAAGATTAGCAGCTTTAATCGCATCCTCCATTCAAATGGATAGGAAGCGTGCTAGATCCCCCTCCCCCACTTCAGACCCCTTGCAAGGGGAACAGTGGGCACAGGATGAGGTGTTACCCTCAGGCGGTCAGGAGGAAAAACAAACCGATGATTCCTCTGCGGAGGAAACAACGGTAGATGAACCTTTTTCAGCCTCACAATCTGAGAAACTGCTGATACAATCTCTTACGGAGATGGTTCGTTCTACTTTCATGCTACCCCTTACGGAGTCCTGAAAGCTCAGTTTCTTCCTTGGGTTCCTTAAAACCCTCTCAGCCTTTGCATGCTTTTTCCTGTCCATGCATTATTAGAACAGTTTATTTTTGCTGAATGGGATCATCCGGATAAGCATTTTCTCCCTCCTAAAGCCGCGTACACACGGGCGGACTTTTCGACCGGACTGGTCCGACGGACTTTTTAACGAACGGACTTAAATACACACGATCACACCAAAGTCTGACGGATTCGTACGTGATGACGTACACCGGACTAAAATAAGGAAGTTGATAGCCAGTAGCCAATAGCTGCCCTAGCATCGGTTTTTGTCCGTTGGACTAGCATACAGAGGAGCGGATTTCTGGGTCCGGCGGAGTTACGACGTAAAGATTTGAAGCATGTTCCAAATCTAAAGTCCGTCAGCTTTTCGACTGGAAAAGTCCGCTGAAGGTCCGATGAAGCCCACATACGATCGAATTGTCCGCCGGACTCGGTCCGTCGGACTAGCCAGGTCGAAGAGTTCGACCGCGTGTATATGTTGCATAAGAGATTTTCCGTTCTCTTTCAGCTGGAGGAGAAATTCTCCAAAAAATGGAAAGTACCAGCAGTTGACGCTACGATTTCCAGTGTACATAAAAGCCTAACTTGTCCTGTAGACAATGCACAAATGCTTAAGGATCCAACAGATAAAAAGTTGCTGCAATAGGCGTCTGTCAATCCCTAAAGGACCAAGTTAGACAGACCATTAAAGCGGTTCCTGCACAATAAGCCCAGGAATTGGCTGAACTACCAAAGGCATTATGCTTTGCCATAGATGCCATTAAAGATTCTATTCACCAGGCGTCCCGCCTTACGCTTATGCTTGTACATATGCGTAGAATCCTGTGGTTAAAAAATTGGTCAGCCGAAGCACCATGTAAAATTCTCCTAACTGGGTTTCCTTTTCATGGAGAGCGGCTTTTTGGAGAAGATTTGGACAAATATATCCAAACAATTTCTAGCAGGAAAAGTACTCTTTTGCCAGTCAAAAGAAAGTATAAACGCCCTTCATTTAAACGGGCTCTTTCCCCTGCGCCAGGGGCTTCCGCCTCTAGACAGTGGCGACGGCCTCCACCATCAGACTTTAGAGGAAAACCTCAGGGTCAGACCCAGGCTCAAAAGAAGTCCTGGGGTCGCAAACCTGCAAAGCAGAATCCTAAAGCCTCATCATGAAGAGGCAAACCCCTTCACCAAGGTGGGGGGAAGACTTCTGCAGTTTTCAGAAGTCTGGCAAGAGGAAATTCAGGACAGATTGGTCATCTCCACGGTAACGCTGGGGTACAAGCTGGAATTTCGGGACTTTCCACCGTCTCGTTTACTGAGGTCAAGCATTCCCAAAGATCCAGAGAAAAGACCATCTCTATTTCAGGCACTAGACTGATTAATATCTCAAGGGGTGATCATACAGATCCCCACAAAAGAGCAAGGTTTGGGGTTTTATTCAAATCTTTTTATGGTACCAAAACCAAATGGAGATGTCAGACCCATTCTAGATCTAAAAAATCTAAATCAGTTCCTAAAGATCCGCTCCTTTCGAATGGAGACGATCAGGTCAGTAGTTTCTACCCTTCTAGGAGGAGAACTTCTGGCATCTATCGACATCAGGGATGCATATCTGCATGTTCCTAATATTACCAAAGGTTTCTGCGGTTCGAGTTAGAACAGCAGCATTTCCAGTTTGTAGCCCTGCCCTTCGGGCTAGCCACAACACCCCGGGTGTTCACAAAAGTGCTGGCCTCACCTCTAGCCGGGGTAAGGACACAGGGCATAACAGTCGTAGCGTACCTAGACGATCTATTGCTAATAGACCAGTCGTGGCTTGTTTGGAGCAAAGCGTGCGCATTACAACCAGTTATCTGGAAAGTTTGGGTTGGATTCTCAACCTAGAGAAATCTTCCTTAATACCGCTTAAAAGACTGGAGTACTTGGGTCTGATCAAAGACACAGCCCAGGAAAAGGTGTTCTTGCCTCAGGTAAAGATCAACTCCATAAGAGAGCTGGTGCGGATGGTCAGGTCAAAAGGTGATCCCTCCATTCGCCTTTGTATGAGGTTGCTAGGAACCATGGTGGCTTCATTCGAAGCAGTTCCCTATGCCCAGTTCCATTCAAGACTGTTTCAAAACAGTATCCTGTCCTCTTGGAAGAAAATGATTCAAGCTTTAGACTTGCCAATGCGGCTGTCCCCTAGGGTGTCACAAAGCCTCAGTTGCTGGTTACTAACTCTGCTGAAAGGAAAATCCTTCAGACCAGTTGTCTGGAAAGTGGTAACGACAGATGCCAGCCTTTAAGGCTGGGGAGAAATACTAGAAAAGACAACTGATCAGGGACAGTGGTCAAGAGCCAAAAGAACCTTGCCCATCAATATCTTACAGATTTGGGCAGTGCGTCTGGCTCTAAAGGCCTGAACTTTTAGGTTACAGGATTGTCCTGTCAGGATCCATTCCGACAATGCCACAGCTGTGGCCTATATCAATCCCCAAGGGGGCAGCAAGAGTCTCTCAGCGCAGAGAGAGGTGAACCATATTCTAACTTGGGCAGAAAGGAATGTTCTGTGTCTATCGGTAGTCTTCATTCTGAGAGTAGAGAATTGGCAGGCGGACTACTTGAGTTGCCAGCAGTTATTCCCAGGGGAATGGTCTCTTCACCCCATCGTTTTTCGGGCTGTTTGCCAAAGATGTGGGACTCTGGACGTAGATCTTCTAGCGTCCAGGTTCAGCATGCAGTTAATCAACTTTGTGGCCAGAACAAGGGATCCACTCACATGCGGAACGGATGCGTTGGTGACCCCATAGGATCAGTTCTCACTGATCTATGCATTCCCCCTATTCAGTTGCTGCCTCGACTTCTTTGCAGGATCAAGCTGGAAAGAAAGCCAGTAATTCTGGTGGCACTAGCATGGCCCAGAAGGTCATGGTATGCAGAAATCATAAAGATAGCAGTGGAGGGCCCATGGTCCCTCCCACTATGGCCAGATCTGCTCTCCCAGGGACCGATATTTCATCCTACCTCATGGTCTCTAAATTTAACGGCTTAGCTATTGAAACCCACATTCTGAAGATACGTGGGCTTTCCAGGTCAGTTATCTCTACCCTGATTAATGCAAGGAAGCCAGCTTCCAGAACTCTATATTATAGGGTCTGGAGGGCTTATGTTTCCTGGTGTGAATCCAAGGGTTGGCACCCTCGGAGATATATCATAGGCAGAATTCTTGCCTTTCTACAATTAGGGGTAGAAATGAAATTGGCCTTGAGTACTATTAAAGGCCAAGTCTCAGCTTTATCGGTTCTATTTCAAAGACCACTTGCTAAACATTCTTTAGTCCGGGGGTTTTATGCAAGGGGTGATGCGGCTTAATCCGCCAGTCAAACCTCCCTTGAACCCTTGGGACTTGAACTTAGTTTTGTCTGTGTTACAAAAACAGCCATTTGAACCAATACAACATATTCCCCTTGTCCTTCTGACAAGGGAGTTGGTATTTTTGGTTGCTATATCCTCAGCAAGGAGGGTTTCAGAATTTGCTGCTCTTTCTTGTAAAGATCCATATTTGATTTTTCATGAGGACAGAGTGGTGTTAAGCCCTCGTCCAGACTTTTTGCCAAAAGTGGTTTCAAGTTTTCACCTGAACCAAGATATTGTCCTGCCATCTTTTTTTCCAAAACCATGTTCCAGGGAAGAAAAGTCACTACATTTTCTTGATGTGGTGAGAGCAATGGAAATCTATTTAAAGGCAATTACTCAGATTCATAAGACTGATGTCTTATTTATTCTGCCAGAGGGTCCTAAGAAATGACAGGCAGAGTCAAAATCCACTGTCGCTAAGTAGATTCGGCAAGTTATAATTCAAACTTATAATTCAAGGGGTAAGATTCCCCCTTTTCAAGTTAAAAAAAAAAACGAATACAAAAACATATTTGGGGGGCACACCCTACAATGCGTTTAAATTCAAGATGGTGCTGATACAAGACCTACAAACAGTACAAAATATTTTACAGCGCACACATTCAAGAATGACATTTCCTGCAAGGCTAGTTAAAAACACCTGAACATATTCAAAAAATATGGGGGTTTGGTCACACTATATGGTCATATAGTGCTAAGCCCACTTACTGCGACAAAGTACCCCAAATTAGTGGGTCCTACTTTAGTAATAGAATGGAAGATCCTTTGTCTCAACCATGGGAGCTGAACTCCTCTATGTGGGAGAACTGAAGGGGATACATTTTATGCACTGGTGGCCACTAAATAAGAGGTAATGAGGAGGGGGAGGGGTGCTCCAGCCCAAAAAACCTGGTCAAGGTCTATTACAATATACAAAAACATATTTGGGGGCACACCCTACAATGCGTTTAAATTCAAGATGGTGCTGCTATAAGACCTACAAACAGTACAAAATATTTTACAGCGCACACATTCAAGAATGACATTTCCTGCAAGGCTAGTTAAAAACACCTGAACATATTCAAAAAATACGGGGGGTTTGGTCACACTATATGGTCATATAGTGCTAAGTTAAGGCGCACTCTACCAGGGTGGTTAGTGCTTCTTGGGCAGTGCGTCATCAGGTCTCCATGGCTCAGATCTGTAAGGCCGCAACTTGGTCTTCAGTGCATACATTCACAAAATTTTATCAGGTAAATGTAAGGAGGTATGAGGATATCGCCTTCGGCACAGTGTGCTGCAGGCAGTAGGTCCTCAAGTCTGGGGGTACCCACCGGATTGTGTCTCCCTCCCCTCAAGTAGCATTGCTATGGGAAGTCCCATTAAGTAATTACTTAAGGCTGTGTCCCATGATTAACGATAAAGAAAATCGGATTCTTATAACAGCTTACCTTTTAAAATCCTTTTCTTGGAGTACATCATGGGACACAGAGGTCCCTCCCCTCCTTTTTGGGATTTAAGTATATTACTTTGCTACAAAAACTGATGTGCTCCTGGAAGGAGGTGGGGTTTTTATAGGGAGTGAACTTCCTGGATTGGATATACCAGTGTCCATCACCTGAAGGTGGCCTATAACCCATTAAATAAATACTTAAGGCGCTGTGTCCCATGATGTACTCCAAGAAAAGGATTTTACAGGTAAGCTGTTATAAAAATCCTATTTTTTTTGTTGGATAGAGTGGGGAAAGATTACCATCTCTGTCAGATTTTAATTGCTGACTGTGTTTTCTTTAGGGTGGTTCCACCTCCCTAGTGTATGATGTACTGCTACATGCATAGAAAAAAATTGCGTTAAATGCAGTCTTTATTTTTTCTTCAAAGGCTAATGCTGTCACAAAAAATTGTGAGAAATCTGGGTTAGTGGAGGAGATATTTCACCACAAAACTCAGCGAAAGCAAGAAATAACAGTAGGTAGATGGAGATCTATCCAGGTTACGTAGTTCACCGCAGCCATTGGAACCTACTAAAAAGTTGCTTTATCCAGTGTACTTGACTGTTGAAATAATAAACACTTCTTATGCTCATAAGCGCATATTTCGTTCCTACAGTTTCAAATTTATTGCAGATTATCCATAATTTGTATTATCTGTGTAAGGCCTCCTTAAGACAAATGAGAGTATTCATCAGGTTTCATCTCTGGAACTGAAAAGTTGCAGTTTTCTTTTATTAAAGTGTTTACATTGATTGGTGAATGCCTTGTATATTTGCTGAGCCGTTTTTACCTTTGCTATTCAATTTTGTTGACAGTGCATTTTTTTTTTTGCTGTAGACAAAGTTCATGTCATCCTTCAATAATTGCTATTCTGGTCTGCACATGTAAAAGCATAAATAATGCCCCACTCCTATAATACTAAGCTGATCATTGATCATTACTGTAGAATTCCATTATTGTAGTCTTGTTGATTTGGTTATTTCAAACTGTACAATAATACCTGAAGCAAAGGTTTTTTTAAGTGAATCATGCTCATAGAGGAGAAAATCCATTACTCCATGGTTCTCCAAAAATGAATGCCAAGAAATTGGATCATAGCCAGATATATACTTTTCTGCTATTAAAACAACCCTGCCAGTACAGTAAAAAATTAAAAGGAAATAGTCTGATGCATCACCAAATAATGAATCCTGTAACTAAGAAATCCAAATATTACCCATGGTTACAAATAGAAGGAAATGTAATTCTTTTCCACTTTACTAAAAAATTAGTTTTTCTTACCATCACTGTCCCCAACGGAGAGATTTCTGTCACTTCTCGTCCTTTAATCCCCTATCATCCACACAAGAAGTGAGTAGAAACCTCTCCAGTGGGGGACACAGATGACAATAAAACCCTAACACACATTTTAACCCTTCCCTACTCCGTCTGCTGAAGTCCTTTGTCTTTTGAAGGAAGAGTTCTTATGACAATAATGTATTGAAGAGCATTTTTACAGCAACAATCATGCATCTTGTGACCGTAGACGTCATTGGCATCTAATAACATTGTTTAAATCGTGAAAAAACTAATTTTAGTACCGGTATTTACTGGTCAGGCCTACACTAAACAATTTAAAGGAGAGCTCCAAGTTACCAACTTTTATTAGGAAACTTTTTTTTTTTTTTTTGTGTGGCTCTTTGTTTTTTAGATGTTTTGTTTGAGATTTTCTGTACAAAGCTTTGACCCTACAGTAGAAGGAATAGGCCAGTGTTTCTCAACCTTTTCTTTAGTCTAGGCACCCTTTAAAATGCTGCACATCGAGACACCCCATTCTAAAATGTAAAAAAGGAGTTTTACATAATGCAGCAACATTCACACACATAGGACACCCAATGTTGGAGGCGATTTATTTTTCCAAAGCAAATACACCTTTGCACACTGGTACTGACTACAGCTAATGTGATCCCAGTGCTGACAAGGAGCGGACCGATAACATCATTGGTTGTTAGGATGCCAGCGGCTAGAATATTGTAATGGTGCACAATGAAAATCTGTGGCTTTGCATAACTAAAAGGCCGGTTTTGATCCACCAGCTGACTTGTATACAGTTTTTGGGCAATTTTGAGACATTTTCCCAAGGCATCCCTGAAGAAACCTGAAGGCACTCCAGAGTGCCTGGGCACTTTGGTTGAAAAAGGCTAGAGTAGGCTACTTGTGACTTGTAGCCATTCCACATAATGTAATTAATTCAACAGTGGAGGCATTCACATCCACACCATATGTTGATTACACATAGGGAATAGGAAATAGTTTCCTTTCTCTTCAGTTACCTTTATAACTGATGTTTTTTAAAGGACCTGTACTGTCGAGGCTGCTCCGTAAAAAAAAAGAAAGAGGGTAACTAGAGGGGAAATGACTAATAACCAGTTTTGCCCATAGGCTCCCTGAAGCTGTTATTTTCTCCATTGCTTCAGAGATGCCCCCCTGATAACTGATGATCTGATGACCAATAGGATAATATTTAAGAAGCGTCAGGAAAGATGCGCAAGAGCATGCATCCAGAGAATGGCTAAAGCAGGGAGATCCTTAAACTGCAGGTCCTCAGGTATAGCTTTCTCTCCAGCAAGGAGTGAATAGCAAAGGGTGAGCAGCACAGTAGGGGACATCACCAAATCTCACTCCAAATCCCATGAGACTTGCAATTAGAGGCCACAGTGTCTTAGGGAACATTATGCAGTGGTTATACAGTTATAAGACTTAAGGCTAGGAAAGTTCACTAATTTTGTTCAAGAGAAGAAAGCGAAATCTATGGTTTAGGTAACCAACATTTCTAGATGTTTCATAAGCAAAAGCAAATGTATACTTCAGTTTAGGTCCACTTTAAAAAAAACATCAAGGACTCATAATTTGATATTATGGGATATTTTGGAATTGTTTGGCCAATTGTTTCCCTAGGCAAGTTTTAGGTTCTCTAGTTTTTCAAATGCTGTTCTTTTCTGGATCCTACACCTAGCCTCAAAGAGTACAGCAAGGTGATAAGTCAGGAATAAGTAGACCATTTTATTTGTGGGATATTCTGGATTTCATGTGCATTGGCACATGCAGGTAGACCTAATTTATTTCCTTTAACTTGTGATTAAGATTTTAATTGATGCATGTTGGTATATTAAATAAACGTTCACCTTTTATAACATATTCATTTTTCTTGCGTGTAATTTTTTTTCTCACTAGCAGTCTGGGAAATATGCGGACTAAGTATAAATAGTGGCAAGCTGCACCTTGATCATGGAAGTTATATTAGCGAAAGGGCAGTGACTGACCCTTTTGTACTTTAAAACAAACAACAAAATACACAAAGTAATTAGAGAGTCATCCGGAAGAGTTGGGGATAGCCAGTTCTGGCAAGAGTTGAGCTTTAACAAAATGTGGTTTATTATAGGTTTCTTGTATAGCGTCATCAATTAAGCAACACTTTACATATATAAAGTTCATTCACACCAGTCCCTGCCCTCAAAGAGCTTAAAAGCTAAGGTCCCTAACTCACATTCATACACACACATACTAGGGCAAAGTTAGACAGGAAGTATGTGTGTCACTGGCGCAAAACCTATCCTGTCATCAATATATGAGTGATATCTGTAGCTGCTGCATCCAAAAAAATTTTTTTAAGAGAAAAAAATTAAATTAAAAGTGCTATATGTGTGGATGCGCTGCTCACTTTTGTGCTCTCTATCTTATCTGTGTATGTGCTATCCTTTGGACATAATCTGTTTCACCATCCACCTATAAAAATTCATCACATTTAAGTAACAACCATATACCTGTAAAAATTCATCACATTTAAACAACAACCATATACAAATGCTGTAAATCATATAGAAGTCCAGTGACATATGTCACATGATAATAAAGTCTCTTCATATGTGTTTGCAAATCTTCCGTTGAATTGCCGTGAGCGGCGTGCTCTTGTGTGTTAAATTAATTTAAAGTGACTTAGTGCTTCACCACCACCTGTGAGATTTGCCACTCACCAGATTAATCTTTAAAACTGCACCTTTGGTTCATTCATAGGGATAACCACTCCACTCAAAGGGGACTTTCTCCAATAGCTATACCAGGACCTCAATGCTCCTCATAAAAACGGATGAAAAACGATCATCGCACAATAACGTTTAAAACCTTTATTTCATAAACAAAAAAACACTATGCACTCACGTTTCCAAGTGCCATTGAGCCGGCACAGAGCTTTTCCAGCAGTTAGGGACGGGTGGGCGCTGCAGCCCGGTTCGTCTGGTGTGTGCTGTGCTGTCTCCGTGTGCCGCTTGCGTTCCCCCCTGTGTGTTCGTTCGCGTCCTCACCAACCCCGTTCGTTCCCGATCACGTGGGTACAATAATCTCCCAGCAGCCTCTACGCGTTTAGCAATCCAATTTGCATCATCAGGAAGCTCGTCATCAGAAGAGCTTCCTGATGACGCAAATTGGATTGCGAAACGCGTAGAGGCTGCTGGGAGATTATTGTACCCACGTGATCGGGAACGAACGGGGTTGGTGAGGACGCGAACGAACACACAGGGGGGAACGCAAGCGGCACACGGAGACAGCACAGCACACACCAGACGAACCGGGCTGCAGCGCCCACCCGTCCCTAACTGCTGGAAAAGCTCTGTGCCGGCTCAATGGCACTTGGAAACGTGAGTGCATAGTGTTTTTTTGTTTATGAAATAAAGGTTTTAAACGTTATTGTGCGATGATCGTTTTTCATCCGTTTTTATGAGGAGCATTGAGGTCCTGGTATAGCTATTGGAGAAAGTCCCCTTTGAGTGGAGTGGTTATCCCTATGAATGAACCAAAGGTGCAGTTTTAAAGATTAATCTGGTGAGTGGCAAATCTCACAGGTGGTGGTGAAGCACTAAGTCACTTTAAATTAATTTAACACACAAGAGCACGCCGCTCACGGCAATTCAACGGAAGATTTGCAAACACATATGAAGAGACTTTATTATCATGTGACATATGTCACTGGACTTCTATATGATTTACAGCATTTGTATATGGTTGTTGTTTAAATGTGATGAATTTTTACAGGTATATGGTTGTTACTTAAATGTGATGAATTTTTATAGGTGGATGGTGAAACAGATTATGTCCAAAGGATAGCACATACACAGATAAGATAGAGAGCACAAAAGTGAGCAGCGCATCCACACATATAGCACTTTCAAAGTTAGACAGGAGCCAGTTAACCTACCAGCATATCTTTGGTGTGTGGGAGGAAACTGGAACACCTGGAAGAAACCCACGCAAGCACAATGAGAACATTCAGACTCACTGCAGGTAGTGCCGTGGTTGGCATTTGGAACCTAGTGCTTCTAGGCAGAAGCGCTAACCACTTAGCCACTGTGCAGTTTAGTATGTTGTAACGAGCCCCTTGCTCGCTCAGTTCCACTCTCCCTAAACTCCTCTGCTGCTATAGAATCAGATTGCAGATCGCAACATCTGATTGTTCGGTCATCCGATGCTCCGGGATTACAAATACAGCTATGTGCCGTTCTAACCCAGTTGTGATAGCTCAGAACAAACACCAGGCAGGCTGTATGTAAGTTCAACCAGGAATCTCTCTTTATTGACAGGAATACAATCTCTTTTATACAATAAAAGAGGAGGTGCGTACCTCCGGCTCATATTACTCTGAACATACACCTGTGACCAGAAACCTAATTAACATGGGCTAATTAACTAATCCCTTTAGACAGCCTAGATGACTCAGACATGACCTTTAGGCCAGACTGGCCGTCTTGTAGCTCAGAAAACCCAATCAACATGATCACAATAGCAGAGTTAATTGACACAAACAACAATGGGGATCTAATGACTTTTAGATCCCATACTAGAGACTTCTTTATAATACACATTCTAGCAGGCAACAGACAGACAGGTGGCTGGAATTGACACCAGCACCTCCCAACAGTATTTGTCCCAGCATTATGAATCAGCCACTATTTCTAATATGGCAAATCCAGGGTCTCCAGAGTCTGTGTGTCCTGGGGGACCAGGACCCGAATCCACAGTAATACCACCTCAAGGGTCCCCAGGCACACAGCTCACAAAGAGCACCGTTCCCCCAAATGCCAGGGCCCACGATCGATCGGCAAGAGGCTAGCATTCAGTCCCCTCCAAAAGTCTCTCTCCCGGCTAGGTCTGTCACATATGTCCTTTTTTTTTAGTAATCAGAAATATAGGTTCAAACTAGAGAGTTAACAACAAACTGTCCTGCAGTCCATAGCTCACAACCATACTGTACCGACTTGTATGTACAGAGTTTATAGAATTGGAAGATTTTTATGTTGCCAATTGTTCCCGTCACATTGTTATTTTTTTCACCAAATTAGTTCAAGCACCTTAAAGTTTAGATTTAAGCCTAATACACACGGGCTAAATGTCAGGCGAACTGGCTGACTTTCTGCCCATGTGTACAGCAGCCAACTTCTGTCGAAGGGTCATGACCGAAATGGCTGGGGGGGGGGGGGGGTTGTTCAACCCTAACTAATTGTATGTACGGGCTTTAGGCAGGCCATACATTATACGATTTTCTAATTCAATTTCCTTTAGATTTACCTTATGTAGTACAAGGGCCTGCCTGATTGCATACAAATTGAAAGTCTTTAGGTGTGACCTTATATTATATGGGTTTGGTATATCTAAAGGAACATTTTAAGAAAATTGCATAATATATGGCCAGCCTTAACATGCCTTATATATAGGGCAACTATGTGGCCAATTACTGTAGACTGTTGTAGACCAAACTTGCCCAAAGTCCTCTCCCGGGAGGAAGACCTGTCCTGATGTCTATCCATTTTATCCATGAATATAACTGTTGTACAGCAGCATCTCTTTTGTCCTTTTTGCTTTGGTTTATTTGTATGTTTAGCCACAACTAACAAATATCTGGGTGTTCCATGGTAGGGCCAAGTAGCTGGATCCGATGGTATGTATGCTGTGCCCTGATTATACGAAGTGCTTGCACAATTAAGATCTCTAGTCACACAAAAGTGAATGCCTGTCCATGCTTTAGGTAGATGCTTCTTTATCAGATTATAACTTGCTGTACACCCTTGTTAGCAAAGACCTAAACACTATGTGGAATTTCCCTTTCACCACATACATATATAAGGGCAGTCTTTGACAGATTAGGTCCCAGGGTGTATAGCATTTTTTGTGTGACAGATAAAGTTTTTAATTAAGCAAGACAATAGCAACTAGTAAACAACAATGTTCACTGTTCTTATTTTAATAAACTAGAATCTGATTGCTAAGGAAAGGTGTACTTTGCACACCAGTTTTGCACTTTGCTGTGCTCTGTGTAATAAGCCTGTTCATCTCTATACGGCAGTTCATTCATCACCATACAGAATGTATTTGAAGTATTGCATTTTAAACAAGAATCATCAATTAACCTATCAAACATTGTCAGCATAGGTGTGTTTATAGGATGACAGGGGCTTAGTCACAACATTTCATTGTGCTCTATGTAGCCAGGAAAAATAACTTGCATGATGCATAACATGTTCATTGTTGGCATATTACATGAGCCCTCCACCTGCAAGCTAGCTGACTTGGCTCCAGGGCTAAGCGTGTTCATTTGTTCAGTTAGGAGAATCCTCACAGGGCAAGCAGCAAATTCCCTGACAGATCCTTTGTTTTTCAATCTCCCTCCGCTCATTGATCTGGATTAATACTCTGGCGTGCCTGCAATTTGCACAACTTCAACACAATTTGTTTCTGCCTGGAGGGTGCATTTTGGAACCGAATGAAGATTCATAGGGGTAGAGAATCAGGAATACGAGGCAGGAGGGAAAGTGGGTTAATGCATAAGCTATTACTAAAAGTAGCATCCAGCTTATTTGATTGGAAAACCTCCTCAATACCTCCCAGCAGATTCACTCCCGCCTCCATCAACATTACCATGTTCAAATGAAAGAATCCTTACATACATGGCGTTTTAATCCATGCACATACATAAATATTTTATTTATAGGAATCAGGAATTGGCACTTAAAGAGAAAACATCACTGTGCCTCAGATGCAATAGTCACAGATGCTTTCCATGTGTCTGTGTGTGTGTGTATATATATATATATACATATACACACACACAGTGCCTTGAAAAAGTATTCATACATCCTAGTTCACAAGCTGATTAAATAGATATCACCTTGACTGTTCTATGTTTATGGTTATGTTGATATTACTTCTTTACAGTTATGTTGTCATGTTCACATGATCAGTTCTCTATTATAAACCGCTTATAGCTAAAGAGTGAGGGGTTGACAAAATCAACTAGTGGAATGTCCACGGCGACAAATTAGAGTGATCGCAAATGGGTATTCATTGAAACCTTGTGCTACAACACAAGGATAGTACCTCTTACCTAATACTTTGACTACTGATATTAATGTAAGAAAAATAATGCACTACGAGTTTGCATGGAGTGCAGGAAAACAAGGAACGTTAATATTGATACTAATGCCATTGTTTACAATGCACTGAACATTTTGTTGATTTTTCTGTTTGTCAACTAAATTCAATAAAAATTATTGATACAAAAAAGTATTCATACCCCTTGAAATTTTCCACATTTTGTCTTATTGTAACCAAAAACGTAAATGTATTTTATTGGAATTTTATGTGATGGACCAACACAGAGTGGCACATAATTGTGAAGTGAAAGGAAAATGATAAATGGTTTTCAAATTTTTTACAAATAAATTTGTGAAAAGTGTGGCGTGCATTTGTATTCAGCCCCCCTGAGTCAATACTTTGTAGAACCACCTTTCTCTGCAATTACAGCTGCAAGTCTTTTTGGGTATGTCTCTACCAGCTTTGCCCATTCTTCTTTGCAAAATAGCTCAATCTCTGTCAGATTGGATGGGAGAGCGTCTGTGAATGGCAATTTTCAAACCTTGTCACAGGTTCTCAATTGGATTTAGGTCTGGACTTTGACTGGGCCATTCTAACACATAAATTTGCTTTGATCTAAACATTCCATTGTAACTCTGGCTGTATGTTTAGGGTCTTTGTCCTGCTGGAATGTGACCCTCCGCCCCGTCTCAAGTCTTTTGCAGACATTTAACATTTTTTTTGTAAGATTGCCCTGTATTTGGCTCCATCCATCTTCCCATCAACTCTGACCAGCTTCCCTGCCCCTGCTGAAGAAAAGCACCCCCACAACATAATGCTGCCACCACCATGTTTCACGATGGGGATGGTATGTTCAGAGTTATGTGTGGTGTTGGTTTTCCGCCACACATATCATTTTGCTTTTAGGCCAAAAAGTTAAATTGGTCTCATCTAACCAGAGCACCTTCTTCCACATGTTTGCTGTGTCACCCACATGGCTTCTTGCAAACTGGACTTCTTATGGCTTTCTTTCAACAATGACTTTCTTCTTGCCACTCTTCCATAAAGGCCAGATTGACTACTAGTTGTCCTGTGGATAGATTCTCCCACCTGAGCTGTGGATCTCTGCTGTTCCTCCAGAGTTACCATGGGCCTCTTGGCTGCTTCTCTAATAAATAATGCTCTCCTTGCCCAGCCTGTCAGTTTAGGTGGACGGCCATGTCTTGGTAGGTTTGCAGTTGTGCCATACTTTTTCCATTTTCCGATGATGGATTGAACAGTGGTCTGTGAGATGTTAAAAGCTTGGGATATTTTTTTAGAACCTAACCCTGCTTGAAACTTTTCCACAACATTGTCCCTGACCTGTCTGGTGTGTTCCTTGGTTTTCATTATGCTGTTTGTTCACTAAGGTTCTCTAACAAACCTCTGAGGGCTTCACAGAACAGCTGTATTTATACTGAGATTAAATTACACACAGGTGAACTCTATTTACTAATTAGGTGACTTCTGAAGGCAATTGGTTCCACTAAATTTTAGTTAGGGTTATCAGAGTAAAGAATACAAATACAGAATACAAATGAACGCCACACTTTTCACATATTTATTTGTAAAAAAAATGTTAAATCATTTTCCTTCCACTTCACAATTATGTGCCACTTTGTGTTGGTCTATAACATAAAATTTCAATAAAATACATTTACGTTTTCGGTTTTAATATGACAAAATGTGGAAAATTAAAGGGGTATGAATACTTTTCCAAGGCACTATATATATATATATATATATATATATATATATATATATATAGATCTATATATATAGATCTATATAGAGAGAGAGATTACTCTGTACAGATCTATAGCATTGGTCTAAAAACATTAGATTGAGGGATACTTCACACCAGGTGTGCTGGGACTGTAAGCTGCCCAGCACAAAAAAGACAAAAAGCCTTGTTCCCAATGAGGACAGTTCATACCACTGCGTTGCAGTGATGTGTGCTGAAGTAGAGTACCACATGCAGTATTTTTTTTTTTAACCGCACAGGATGCCATGCAAACTCATGTTCAAAACTTGAACTGTGGAACTATAACTGATAGCTTACAATATATTGTACCTTGAAAACTTTTTAATAAAGTTTTTTTACAGGTAAAAACAAAATACAGCATTACAAATCCAATGTGTGAATAGAAGTTAATGAAATGACACGTGATATTTCAATAAGGTTCTAACAAAAAACACTGTAAACAGTGCGATGCACCATGATCAGTGCATTTGCATGGTTTAATCCCTGCGCACACCAGCAGCCATGCATTCAAGCCTAAAAGCAGTATTAAACCCAAAAGCAAACATTTAATGTATTCTAGTTTACCCATTCTAAGGCTTTGTGTACATTGGCAGCTCCTAAACTTGAGTTGAGGAGCTTCTGTTTTTTTTTTTTTTGCCAAAGCTCCTAAACTTAACTCCATAAAAGCCTATGTGTCCATGTACGCATAGGCTTTTACCAGAGTTTAGGAGCTGCTGCGGTTAGGGGAGCTTTAACCTTCCTCTCCTGAACGTGGAAGAATCGCATTCAGGATAGGAACGTTTTGACCGCCGCCCGCATAACGTGCTAAAATCACAGCGTGATTTTGCCACATTTTGCGTTTTCCCACAGCCAGCGTTTAAAGTAGGCTATGTGTACATGGAGCTTTAGATGTGATTTCTGCATTAGTTTCAATTTTTTAGGCTTTCTTTTTTCTATTTTCATCTGATGATCCAGACAGCAAGTCTGTTGTTTTTCAAAAGTACAAGCTCTCCAGCAGAATGTATCAGTTTACATGTATGAGACAAACCACCTAACACGGTCATTGGTGATTAAAATGGTCAGCTTTTATTTATTCCTGCAAAACCTTTATCCCAAAAGGAAAAATAAAACTGTTTGCTTTAACTGATTACAAAGTGTAAGCTGGAGTTTGGCTTAAATTTGTTAGTATATCTAAATCTGCTAATATGTTTAACACTCCCTACCCCCCAGACTGACAATGGTGCTTTCTGCCGCGCCTCCTGTGCTCATGTATCCATAGTTGTGTCTCTTAATACCAGAGGTGTTTTTTGTTTTTTTTTTACTATTAAAAAAATTGTGTCAAAACCATTATAGTGTTCATTTAGGTTTATGTTGTTGGAGATTAGGGTTAGGAATACAGAGAGGTTTCGTGTTAGGTTTTGCATGGAGGGTTAATGTAAGAGGGTAGGGCATCATTGTTTGTGCTGGGTGATCTGCATTAAAACCTTTCACTATTCACCCAGCACTGAAAGACATAAAAGCTGCTAAACTTGCAAAATTTTAAGAGATGGGAGGCACCAGAAAGTCAAAGTGTAAAAACAAGAAAGGAGGGTGAAGAAATGTTTCCTTACCCTTACCCTTCCCCAGATCTTTGCCTCAATACAATCCTGTCTCGGACAAGACAATTCCTTGGACTTCATCGCTTGGTTTGTGCTCTGACATGCACTGTTAACTGAGGAACTTGTATAGACAGGTGTGTGCCTTTCCAAATCATGTCCAATTAACTGAATTTACCACAGGTGCACTCCAATCAAGTTGTAGAAACATTTTAAGGATGATCAGTGGAAACAGGATGCACCTGAGCCTCAATTTTGAGTGTCATGGAAAAGTCTGTGAATACTTATGTACATGGGATTTTTTTGTTTTCTATTTTTATTTAATTTGCAAAGATTTGAAAAAAAACATATTTTACACTGTCATTATGGGGTATTGTTTGTCGACTTTTGAGGAAAATAATTTAGTCCATTTTGGAATAAGGCTGTAAGATAAAATGTGGAAAAAGTGAAACGTTGTGAATGCTTTCCAGATGCACTGTATTACATGGTAGTTGATAAAAAAAGAGAACCAGGGATTTTTAAGTCTTATTGTGAAAGGATGGACCATGAAATTGTTAGGGTTAAATGTATTAATTAGTGGTAGATGGTAATTTGCATCTATTAAATGGATTAATGTCCACAGCCACATGATGATTGAATGGTAGAGAGCGGTATTTAATGATGCTGTTTCACTTTCCGCATTGTGCAGTTGCTCAGGATCTGCAGACCTCTATTAATAAATAATGATGATGGCAATTCATTAGAATAGATGGAGCAGGTTGCTGCTTTAACCATTTAACACACAGTTGGTGAACATAATTTTGGAGCCCCTGTCTCTTGGAAGCAAGAAAATGTGTGAATATATTTTACAAGGTGTGATTTAAGAGTTCAGCCGTCTTTTGCGGGGGATCACTGCAACAGCTGTTGTTTTATCCCCTCCATAACAATTGAGACAATTAATAAAATAAGATGCTTGTTTTGCATATACTATCCAGAGCCCAGGATTTATTCTTTTTATTTCTAAATGAAAATGTTATTTTATGGGATTATCTGTGTAGCTATAAAGTATTTTTTAATTTCCATTTTATTTTATTTTTTATTGTGGAACAAACAGAAAAAAGGAGCCAAGTTAGATACAGGAAATTAATTTTATGTTAGGTAGCATGTTTTAGCTTTTTCAAATGGGCCACCAGTGTAATGGAACTACAATTTCTGGCTGGGACAAGAATGTAGCCAGTGAAGTCTAAACGACAGTCTTGTATACATGTTTCAGCTTGGTGACTTGCTGGTTATTGAAGTCAGAGTCTTGGAGCATGCACAGCTAAAGAAAATTGAGTATTGCTAGCTCCCTCGTTTCTTACAGATTCCCTTCTAAAACCTTTGCTACTTCACTTATTTAGTGCTTATCACACTTTTGTAGTTGATTTGCCTCCAATAAAGTGGTTAGTTTGTAAACTCACTAGGGCCCCCAAAATGAATTCACAATGTGCTGCTCCTATTTACATGTCTGTAGAAGATCATTCATGTTACATCATTAATTGACAGGTAAAAACAAAGACTAATCAGTGTGGTAAATAAAATGTAAGTATGTTGGTATTCTTTGCCCAGACAATCTGTAGGTCATTATCCCCAACTTACTGCTACTGATTCTAAAATGTCTAGCTGGGACATCTCTGTCACTAGATCAATATCATATAAACATAATATTGCAGAATTTTTGTTATATTTCTTTGCTAATTCAAAAAAACCCTATTATAAATACCTTGTTGGAGATGGCCCAGCTACAGATCCTAATAGGTTTTGGGAGAATAGATGTACTTTGCAGCACAAAGGCAACCAGTTGGCTAGGCTGAACCAATATTGGGTGATTTAAGCTAGAGGATGAAAAGCCCCACAGCAAGAAGATTTTCCCATTACAGATTAAAGTTTGTATTTGATTCGTTGCTGTGGGATACACGTCCTTTGTTTTCTTCTGGCTTTTATAAAGTCAAAAAAGTGCATTATGATTCTTTTGAGTTCTAGCTATTAATGAAGTACAGGCATTATTATTTTACGGAGCTTGATTGAACTTTTAATGTAAGTGTGATTTTGTTTGCTAGAAGGGCATACTTAGCCCCCAACCATGACCTCTACCAGTTTGCCCATTAAATTCTTCCACGCAACTAAGGCACGCCAAGGGAGCGGCCATTGCTAGATACAGTCATTCTCTTCAATGGCTTGTATGAATGATTTTGATATATGTGGTAATGGGGGCAGATTCTTGATTTGTTAGCAAAAGTATTCACACTTATGATTACACTTTAATGTGTCCTCTGTGTATTTTAGTAATTAGCTATGCCACATTCTTAAAAATATTGGTTCAGCTTACAAGATATCTGCCTGTGTGTACGAAAAATTACCAATATTTGAACACACCTTATTTACGTTTTTCTTTTTTTAATTATTATATTATTGCATGTGTGAAGAAAACCCAATAAATTCCTAATATGAGTGTAAATGCTGAAATCAGCATGCATTCGCTTCTGACTAATTTTGTTAAATAGATAATTGTGTTGGGCATCAAATTTAGATTACCAATTCCATTGAAAATTAACATTTCAGTATTGATTAGTGTATGGATTAGCATTCATCATTTTGATAACTTTTCTCTTTACCGTCACTCAGAATTTCTCTTGACTGATTTTTCTCTTTTAGAGTCTTGACTGGCTTTTGGTCTGTTTACTCGGTTCTCCGGTGCTGAATTCTCCTTTAAGTTAGGTTTAGTGATGAGTAAAGGGATGTTAACCAAAGTGAGCATTCATGTTAAGTTTAATATATAAATATAAGTTACTGGAAAGATTTTCTTGGTTGCCACCATGTTTTTTTTTTTCCTCTTTTGGTGCATATCTGGCACATGTTTGTAAAACAGCTTCATGGCCTGAGCTATAGGAGGGCTTTTTTTTTTTTTTTTTTTTTTTAACAAGAACAAGTCTCTACTATGCTAGTTATGCATTTCCTGCGATAATCCTAAATCAACTGTTTTGTGCCACCCCCCTTCTACCCCAGTCAAGTAGCTGTTCCTAGCATCATACAAGCAAGATTAAATAACGTACCCAAACAGGACACACTGGAGGCTTCCCAAGGGGCTGAGCGAAATGCATTGGGGGCATGGCCTGGCGGGAGCCCAGAGTGAGGTTGACACATACTTTCTTGAGTGGGCTTGCATCGATGTGTGGCTTAAGGGATATTCATACTTCCACACTGAGACTGGAAGGTACACCTAACACTGATGACAAGATGAGTAAAGGGCACTGTAGGATTAAAAGTATAATGTAATAAAGAGAATGGGTGCTTATGAACATTAAAACTGCATCTAAATTGATTTAGATCCAATTTTGATGACTATATAAACAATAGGATAAATCTTTTATTCAATAGTTTTTGTATTTGTTCAGCAGGTAGGACCCATCTTGTTTAATTACATTATACATCTAATCTTATCTTGATGCAGAGGAGTATCCAGTCATTTTACTGGAATTCAGCTGTTTATCATCTGTAACGTATATACACTCCTATTCTGCCAGCAGTATGGTCATAGATGTATGGAAGAGCAAAGAATAATAGTCCACCTAGTAAAATGCAGAAATTGTGCAGGGATGGCCCTACTATTCCCAGGAATGTTTTCTCACTGTCAGGAATAGGATGAGTGTGTCCCCCCCCCCCCCCGGAAACCCTACCATATGCAATGTTTTTTGTTGGCTAACCAGAAATTGGCACTGTTGGTATTCTAATTCCAAAGCTTAAACCAAGTAGAAACTGAGGTCAAGGTTGTGTATAGGTAGATATTACCTGCCGGTCTGATATATGTAACCAGCTTGTAAGACTTTCATCCACTGCCAAATACTGAAATATCAATTTTCTTGGACTTTAGCCTTATTTATTTTGCACAATCAGGTTTTTGCAAGGGTGAATACAAATCAGTGTGATTCAAACTGATCCTGCATGCTAGCAAAATTCCATAATATATTTGAATTATTTAAACCAAATCGTAGATAACATAGCTGAAAGATTAACCTTGTTGTAGAAATTGACAGTGTCCTTTTTTCTTTTTTCCCCTGAACAGCCCCCCATCCTATAGGAAACCATTAAGTTATGACGACGAGCGGGACAATTTTGAAAGTACATATCGATCGAAATATTCCACTCGGAGCTACCTGAGCGACAGTGACACAGAAACCAAATCCTCTGAAGCATTATCCTAACCATGCTGAGCGTGTGAAAGTTATTGCTACGCTGGAGAATGTGAGCACACTGCAATGTCCATGGATTGAGATTTGCAGTTTCTGTACTTGTCCATGGAACAGTCTACTGGCTTCCAAATGATGATCATCTCAGACTTGGCTAGATAACTCCACTTCTGCCCAGATCCTGCCACTCTCACTGCATGGGCTCATTTCTGCATTTAAAGTTGAAGGTGGCTTCCATCGGATTGTTCATGCTTGTGTTCATGCTTGACGGTTGGTGGAAGAGTAAACAGATATAAATTATTACTCTGATCTTTTTTCTGAAAGTTTGTCCCCCTTTTTGGAACATTGAATTGTAACACAGTAACTGGGATTTCCACTGTCCTTGGGTCTAAGAGCTCCTATCTGTAAACACTAGAAGGACGTGTAGTCCCAAGCGATCGTTATAGGTGCTGCCTTCATGGAGTGCCGCGCTAAATGGTGCCTTTCTTTTGCCCTCTTTATTGATCTTTAATGCTTTCCAGACCCTTCAAAAGTGATGATCCTGTACTTTTTTATTTACATATGTTTATTATGTATATACACTTGGTTTCCTGATTAACTAAAGAAAAGACAGCAGGTGTCAAAAAGAATAAAAGATCACACAGGCTGGCTCTGGTGGGGGTCATACTTCAGACATGCTGTTCACAGAAATGTGACAAAAAAGAGCAGCTTGGGTAAAAGCTGTGCACATTGCATTGTGGGTAAAAAGGGTGGTATTCTCACAGCAAAGACTAAAGCAAATAATATGAAGTACACAGTGTTCCTATAATTGCTAGCCTGCCAGGAGGGCCTGCATCAAATCTTTTATATTGGTATATCCAGGTGCGATACCAAAAATGTAAAACTATTTTGGTAAAAAATGTGTATGTACATTAGGAATCTCCTTCGAAGATATGCAAAAAAAAAAAAAAAATGCAAGTTCTTAGCATGGCTAACTAGGAAGTCTTGCTTGTCCTGTAGGAATGACTTGATTTGTCCTAAACCACAATGTACAGCTGTTATTGTTCTCATTCATCTGTATAAAGTCATGGCAATAACTAAATATTTCAATAAAAGGCAGCATACTGATATGCCTGACATAAATAATCACGTCTGATTCACCAGAAATCTTGCAGATACAGAAAAAAGTTGCCATTATTACCTTGTTTTTGAAGGTGCATGCTCCAAGGATTGTCATCCAGATCCTTGTGGATCTCTTACTGGAAACCTTGTTGCTGGTCAGTGATTCAACAAGTAGTGAAGGAAGCATAAGAATGACAGCATGGGGCATTAACCTTAAGAGAACTAATCAGTCATGGCAGCTCCCATATTTCTATACTGCGCAAGTACTTTTAAAAGTGTACCTGTTGCTGTCAAGCAGCAAACACGTTGTACACTTTTGCAGTATTTAGGAGAATGCAGCCTGTCCACTTACTAAACAAAAGGAAATCTATGAGGCTGCTATGCTGCCAACTGGTACACTTTTAAAGCTGAACTCCAGGAATTCAGCCACTTTGTAAAATCTGCTGGATTACAATAGGTTAAGTCCAACGAGGTGTATGCAACCTTTAGACTTATCTCTTTAATTTACAGTTTACATTTTTAATGAGCTCTAGGAGTACAGCTTTCACTATAGCTCTGACACTGGACCTTCTGGTCTCCAGCAGCTGCAGAGTCGCATACAGCTGCTGTGCTTATCCCTCCTCTCCTGCCCAATCAGAGTGCTTTGTATTATGTGAACCCCTTCACAAAATACAAAGCTCTCTGTGCGTGAACAGTAGAGGAGAGAGCCAGGCAGAGATGTTGTTTATAAGAGTGTAGTGATAGCTGTACTCCCAGCGCTCAGTATAACAATCAGTGTAAATAAAGAGTGATAAGTCTACAAAGTGGTATGCACCTCTCTGAACGTAAACCATAGTAAGCCAGCAGATTTTACAAAGTGGCAGAATTACTGGAGCTCAGATTCATGTGCAAATTTAATTTTAAAGCAAACCGTAAGCTGCAAAGGAAGCACTGCAGGCTTTTTAAAAAATCTTTTAATGGAGGTTTTAGTTTATTACTGGAAGCGTGGTGTGTGTTCTTAGTTCTTGTACCTTTTGAAGGACCTCTGTTGCAAAAATATTTTATTCTAATATGATTGTGCATTCAAAAGTAATGATTATCAGTGTTGTAATTCCTTTATTTTACACGTCTTTATGGTTTTCTTCACATTTACATGCCAACCAAGCTTACGAGCAAGAGTGACAGTCATAGGATTTGGGACAAACTATACCATGGCCAGAGGTGCTTGAGTAGTTTCAGCAAATGCGGCCAATGTTGTAGTTTGTCCCAATCCCTTCACTGTCACCATGCTGGACATCTTGGTCTACAGGTAAATGTGTTGAATATATAATTGATAACTATCATTACAAGAATTAACCGCAGTATCAAAATGCAGTTTTTTTTGTGATTATGGTCCTTTCAGTTTCACCACCTCTGTATTACTGTATGTATGTTACCTTCACAGAGCAGAGATGCTACGAAGTTGGCTTGTGGTATGGTTAGCCACTATATAGAAGGGTGTATAGGGGGATTCAAAGGGAGTATATAACTGTAGGGTAAATGTAACTGAGATGACATATTTCCCTTCACTCCCTTTCTCCAGCCTTTTCTTTGCAGCTCACCACAAGTTGTCCCCGTCACATCTAGCTCACCCACAGTCCACATTTCTAGAGCTGTCATAGAGGAATGAGCCACACCTTAAACATGACACTTGCAGAGTACACTAAACTCCATCCTTGGAAGACCATGCTCCTTCCCAACCTTCCTCCATCACAGCACTATCTTTATTTATATAGACTACTTGTGATAAACCGTGTTTGTGGGAGGAAATATGAGAGATGCCATCTTCTGGTTTTACACAGATGTATGTATTGATTGCTTTTCACTTTTTAAACTTGTGTTTTAATTTCCAGATCCATGCTGATTTCAGTAAACTGTGCAATAAAAAGTACCAAGATGCTTGAAGTTCTGCATGTAATCCATTGATATTGGGTTTAGGGATGTGAATTTCTCTTCCAAGGAAGAGAAATTTTTTTAACAATTGATTTTTCATGTCAAAAAGTAATTGGTAATTATGTGAAGTGTACCTGTTATTATACTACAGCTGAGCCTGGGATTTTGTGTAAACAACCTGTCACGGCATTGAAAAATGTTACTATAGAAACAAAATGCCGCCATTCTTTCTGCCCTCAAAACGGCTGCATCCTCTGTGTGTAGGTAATAGGTACACTTTAGAATGGATATTTTCCAGATTTGTTCCCTGGTGTCCACTAAAAGCTTGAGCAACAATGTCTATAGCTGAGGAGATACCTGTAAGCATGCCACATACTGTGTATATCCCTGGTAGAAGATCAATCCTACAAGACAGTGTGGTAATGAAGGCCCAGCTATCCATATTTTAGATATACTTGAGCTGCTGCTTTTTTTTATCAACTGTGTGTAATTAAATTGAAATAAAAAAAAAATCAGACTGTTTATGTTTTGTTTACTGTATCATACGCACTTTTCCGAAAACATTGCCTAAAGGTATAGTTAACTTTTGGAACTATGTTTCATGTTGCACCCATAATTAAAGTTTAACATGAAACATTGTTACATTCCACAACCTCCACCCCCCCTTTCAAACCTGCCCCCACTTAGCTGAATTGCAGGGTGCTTCTTGCTTCCAGTGGGAATTCGCTTGGCAGTGTGAGGCTCTGCCCTCACAGTTGTCAGTCATATACGGGGATCTGTGAATGGGAATACTATAAGTCCCCTCTGTCACGACACCACTGTGACTCAGCAGATCGCGCCAGCAGCAGGATGGCAATGTCACCACACTTTTAGTCTATTGTTTGCTTCCTCAAGCCGTGTAACAGGAGGTCTGTACCTCCTTACGATTTTTTTTTCCTGACAACCACATGTTAAAAGTGATGGTTGTTGAAAATAGATTTGTAGGAGTTAAGTCTGGTCTGCACCTGCTCCCACGCCTATTCTAAGCCTTATACTAACTATCCTGTAAAGGAAAGATGTGTATACTTAATCTGAGGGGTTTCGGTCCAGTCACGTGATTTGCTCCCAGCCCCTGCTTCAGGGGAGAGGAGGGACAGCAGACAACAGATGCCCTATAGAAAGTCCATGGGTGATGTCACTGCAGCCATTGTTTCTCCTCTCCCCTCCAAACCGGCTGCTGAGGGGATCACTTGACTAGACTGGAATGCCCTTCGATTAGGTAAGTATAGACATCTTTCCTTTTACAGCGGGTTTATGCTTAGGTATATTAATAATATATTATTATTTTACGGGATTTATATAGCACCAACAGTTTGCACAACACTTTAAAAAATGAAAGCAGACATTGGTTACAATACACTTCAATACAAGAAGGCTCTGCTCATTAGAGTTTATAGTCTGAGGGTTGGTCAAATAATGCAAAAAGTAATAACTGTGGTGGATGAGCTGATAGAGAAAGTAAAAACACAGTATATTAGAAAGGAGCAGGATAGGCTTCTTTAAAGAAATGGATTTTCAGGGATTGCCCAAAGATGGAGATGGTCAGATTGGGGTAAGGAGTTCTAGAGGATGGGAGAGGCTCTGGAGAAGTCCTGGGGGCAAGCATGGGAGGAGGTGATGAGGGGGCTAGAGAGCAGGAGGTCTGGGAGGACCAAAGAGCGATTTAGTTGGTATTTTGAGATTAAATTAGTGTTGTAGCTGAAGGCAGAGTTGTGGATGGCTTTGAAAGTTGTTGGAATTTTGAACTGTATTCGTGAGGGGTGAGTGGAAGCCAATGGAGAGACTTGCAAAGAGGGGTAGCAGACACTGCAGGGTTGGTAAGGTGGATGAGTCTGGAAGCAGCATTCATGATGGACTAAAGGTAGAATAACCTATGTAAAGGAAAGAAGGGAGTTGCAGTAGTCAAGACGAGAGATGACCAGATAACTAGAACATGTGTGGTGTCTGTTAAAAAGGGGTGTATTTTGGAGATGATGTGGAGGTTGAGGCAGCATGATTTGGACAGTAATTAGATGTGCGGCCAAAAGGAGAGTTATGTGGGGGAGGGAATATTATGGGCTCAGTTTTGGATAGATTTGAGGTAGGGGTGTGACATTCATATTGATGTGTCTGTTAGTAAATCACTGATATATGAGGACACTGATGGAGTGAACTGAGAGGTGGAAAGATCGCTTCCCATATCTTCTAATACCATTTCTATGCTGATGACACCCAAATCTATCAGTGGACCCAGGGAGGAGGTGTAGATTGAGACTGAGAGGTCCAAAGACGGAACCTTGGGGGGACCCCGATGGAAAAAGGAATAGGAGATGAGGTACAGTTGTGAGTAACACTGAAGGTGCAGAGAGATGGGTATGATGAGAACCAAATGAAGAGTACAATCACGTAGACCAAGGGAATAAAGTTTTTTTTTTTTTTAGGAGATAATGGTCAACTGTATCAAAGACAGAGAGGTCCAATTGTAAGCGTACAGAATAGCGACCATTCATTTTAGCTGTTGGTAACTCGTTTCTGAGTTTTAGGAAAGCAGTTTCTGTGGAGTGTTTAGGGCGAAATCCAGACTGAAGGGGATCAAGAAGGTTAGTCTCAATGAGGTAGCAGCTCAGAATTTACCTGCAGGTTAAGGGGGCAAAAGGAAACCAAACCTGGAAGTATATGACACTTGACCACTCATATACAGCAGTGAAAAAAGTTAATACTAATGAATTTGCATAGAAACCCTGACACATCAGTCCATAGCCCTTTGAAACCTAGGAAAAAATATGCTGACTCTCCAGCAAAAACATAAATAAGGCTGTCACAAACCTGGACAATTAAAACAACTGTCTATATTTAAAGATTATCTTCAGTAAAAAAATAAACATCTCAATGAGCATCCTTTGCAGATATATAGGCCACTAAAAATATATACAAATCCTCACAATTCCCTACAAAAATCAAATTGCTTGATCATGGCCCTTTATGAATCCCAAGCTTCCGATACTGGCCATTTAAAGTCATTGGTACCTTCACTGACCAATAGGGCGGTGCAGGGAGGGGGCTTTGTTCATACGTTTAGCAAAAAATTACAAGATTTACCTATAACGTAGATTTACATCTTACACCTATTTTCAAACTCCATTTCCCCCACCTCCCATCGCCCTACGCTAAAAAAGACATATATTTATTTGTTCCTTCTACAATAGTTATTTTACAGGTCTATGACAGTAAGTGAATGCATAGTTACAAATTTTAATAAAACATCATTATGACATAAATAACATGACACATAATATAACATGGTGTGGATGAATAATCTCCATGACAGAATTCCCTATAAGACTATATAACATGTAGGGTCTAAAATATATCGCTTTAAAAGCATGGTAGACCGTCTATAGGACAAGGTGCATCTGTGTAAGCTCTTCAGGGGCTGATGCAGCATCATTCTATAGAAATACAAATGTATACAAGTAGCTGAGTCTAATAAATATACCAAAAGATTGGGAAAAGCAGTATCAGGGACCAAACTGACAACGCTGGAAATACGTCAACTGTGCATGGAAAACAAAGGACAAGGACTGTATAAAAGGGTCCACCCCAGAGCTGAGGATGGGGCATGCTGAGGGAGCCAAGAGCACTTGTGAATTTCTCCCATGGGGAGTGACCAGGAAGTGATCGATGAACTCGACTTCTGAAAATGTAAATGATTGATTGAGTGAAATTAATATGATGTATGTAAGGGAACGGGAAAACCCATAACTAAGTGTGGTGAGATTGAATGTCTAGATGGTGAGGGATTCAACTTGGACAAGGAAAAAAGAAAGGAAAAGGTGATTGGCATGAAAATTGTGGAAAAATCGCATGACAGGCATGCAAAACCAGAAAAGATGTGCAGTCAGTGTGATGGAGGAGAAATCAGAAATAGTTACCTGGTGGCATGGTTCAGAGACACACTCGAAAACCTGAAGTGCATGTGTGAAAGGAAAACCAAAATGTGAACAAGACTCCCAGTGGGGGTATAAGTAGCACCCAACACACCCAGGGCCCCTCCCATATAATCACGGAAAGGAAGCTCGCACCCATTGTTGCCTGGAAAAATAAAGGGAGTGGTGAATTCAAAGAGGAAGAAAAGCACACCACAGAGAGGAAAAGAATAGAAAGGTGAAAAATCACACGAGGATTATGCAATTTCACAAGAAGGGAGAAAAGTGAGGAAAAACAAGGACAGGTGTATAGCCATAATTAAACATGTGAAAGAGTGAAATAGTGTATGGTAAATAGGGGAGAAGCACTTACCGAAAAAACCCCACAAAGTTACACAGAAAAGGTTAAGGACCATGGTGCATAAAAGTGTATGGAGTGCTCATGAAAGGACTAACTGGCCTCCCATGAGTGTTTTAATGCTCTCAGCCTCATAAGTGCGCCGCACCCAGTGTCACGCTGGCATGATAAGGGGGGGAGGAGCATCCTCGCTGGAATGGCCGAAGCCGCCCATTGAGGACCAAGGAGACTCCCGTCCCTCAGCCAAGATGGCCAGATGTACTCGCACCTACAGCGCCCCACCCTAAAGGTGCCCCGCGTACAGGGCGGTGTAGTGGCATCGACACGCGAAGGATGCATCCGCCCAATCCCCCATTTCCAATCAGGAGGGAGGGGGAGGAGCCCCGAGGCGCGTCGCAGCTCCCAAGGCACACACAACAGCAGCCCAAAATTCCCAGGCGCCACAGCACAGGACATGCCAAACCATGGAACACAGGGTACATGAGAAAATTTATATACTCATATATTAGTTTGTATAACTAATTATATACTGAAGGACATAAGCCAACCACGGTCCTGTCATTTACGTGCACGTTGCATGGACCAACTGGGTAAGTGGTTGATAACCCTATACACGGGCCAATAAGTGCGCCTCTATCGCTAATAATACGAAATGGAAGAGAAGTTTGGGACTTTATATGAGACTCATATGTACCCTCATGCATATGTGCCTCCATCCCTAGTGGTCCCAATCTCTCTTCCATTTCACACCACTAGGGATGGAGGCACATATGTATGAGGGTACATATGACCTGACCGTGGTTGGCTTATGTCCTTCAGTATATAATTAGTTCATATACATTTTCTCATGTACTTGGCGTTCCATGGTTTGGCATGTCCTGTGCTGTGGCGCCTGGGAATTTTGAGCTGTTGTTGTGTCTGCCTTGGGAGCTGCGACGTGCCTCGGGGCTCCTCCCCCTTCCTCCTAATTGGTTGGAGATGGAGGATCGGGCGGATGCATCCTTCGCGTGTCTGCGTCATGCCACCGCCCTGTACGCGGGGCACCTTTAGGGTGGGGCGCTGCAGGTGCGAGTACATCTGGCCATCTTGGCTGACAGATGGGAGTCTCCTTGGTCCTCAATGGACGGCTTCGGCCATTCCAGCGAGGATGCTCCTCCTCCCTTGTCATGCCAGCGTCACTATGTGTGCTGCCCGCATATGAGGCTGAGAGCATTAAAACACTCATGGGAGGCCAGTTAGTCCTTTCATGAGCACTCCATACACTTTATGCACCAAGGTCCATGACCTTTTCTGTGTAACTTTGTGGGGGTTTTTCGGTAAATGCTTCTCCCCTATTTACCATACACTATTTCACTCTTTCAGATGTTTAATTATGGCTAAATGCCTGTCCTTGTTTTTCCTCACTTATCTCCCTTCTTGTGAAATTGCATAATCCTCATGCGATTTTTCACCTTTCTAATCTTTTCCTCTCTGTGGTGTGCTTTTCTTTCTCTTTGAACTCACCACTGCCTTTACTTTTCCAGGCAACAATGGGTGCAGGCTTCCTTTCCATATGGGAGGGGCCCTGGGTGTGTTGGGTGCTACTTATACCCCCACTGGGATTCTTGTTCACATTTTGGTTTTCCTTTCACACATGCACTTCAGGGTTTCGAGTGTGTCTCTGCACCATGCCACCAGGTAACTATTTCTGATTTCTTCTCCATCACACTGACTGCACATCTTTTTGTTCCCTTCACTCTTTTCCCCTCTGGGTTTGCATGCCTTTCATGCAAATTTTCCACTATTTTTCATGCCAGTCACCTTTTCCTTTCTTTTTTCCTTGTCCAAGTCGAGTCCCTCACCATTACAACATTCAATCCCACCACACTTGGTTATGGGTTTTCCCGTTCCTTTACATACATCATATTAATTTCACTCACTCAGTCACTCATTTACTTTTTCAGAAGTCGAGTTCATTGATCACTTCCTGGTCACTCCCCATGGGTGAAATTCACAAGTGATGTACACACAGCATGCCCCATCCTCAGCTCCCGCGGTGAACCCTTTTATACAGTCCTTGTCATTTGTTTTCCATGCAGAGTTGACGTAAGTATTTCCAGCGTTGTCAGTTTGGTCCCTGATACTACTTTTCCCAATCTTTTGGTAGATTTATTAGACTCGGCTACTTGTATACATTTGTATTTCTATAGAATGATGCTGCATCAGCCCCTGAAGAGTCAGCATTGTCCCACGAAACGCGTTGGGCTTACACAGATGCACCTTGTCCTACAGGCGGTCTACCATGCTTTTAATGCAATATATTTTAGACCCTACATGTTATATAGTCTTATAGGGAATTCTGTCATGGAGATTATTCCACACCATCTTATATTATGTGTCATGTTATTTATGTCATAATTATGGTTTATTAAAATTTGTAACTATGCATTCACTTACTGTCATAGACCTGTAAAATCACTATTGTAGAAGCAACAAATAAATATATGTTTAAGAATTATTTATTATCCAATAATATGCCTCATTTAAAGTCCCAATATCTCTTCCATTTCACACCACTAGGAATCGAGGCACATATGTATGAGGGTACATATGAGTCTCATATAAAGTCCCAAACTTCTCTTCCAAGATGTATATACTTACTTATTTTCAACCTGGTCTGGCCCCGTGGTCACTCCTGTGTCAGCCAGTGGCAGTGTCTAGTAAAACCTGGAGCAGCAACATCCCCCATAGTCTTCAATGGCCCATCCGTTATCCGCTTCCTCTTCTCCTCTACAGCCACGCTGACTGACACAGGGGAGCTGGATCACATAACTGGACATGAGCGGCCTGAAAGTAGGTAAGTACACAGATTGGTTAGCAATAGGAGTTAGCAGGGGAGGGCACAATGTTAAGGCTAGTTAGGTGTAAGCTGGCATTCTAATTTATCTTAAAGCGGAGTTCCACCCTAAAGTGGAACTTCCGCTCATCGGATTCCTCCCCCCCTCCGGTGTCACAATTGGCACCTTTCAGGGGGGAGGGGGGTGCAGATACCTGTATAATACAGGTATCTGCACCCACTTCCGGGAATAGCTAGCCACAAAACCCCCGCCCACCCCCGTTGTGTTGTGGGAAATACACAGTTCCCACAACACAACGGGGACCAGTGTAGACGCACAGCGTGACTCGCTGAGCTGATTTTCTACAAATGCTATTTACATGCCTGTCATGCTTCAATATTATCAGCCAGTGACCTGGAACAGGTAAGCAGCTCAGGAAAATTAAACAAAAGTCAGAAATCCTTATTTGCATACTGGCCACCTTGTATGTTTTGTGTAGGTCTTCAGCTGCTGTACAGTTATCAGGTTTCTGACACGGTCTGTAGAGCCTGCGCCAATAGCTTTGTCATTTTGGAAGTAAAACATATATTGCTTTTTGGAGAACACAAAAGCTTTACCTTTTTTGGTAGTAATATTTTTCAATATATTTTTAAAAATAAGCAAAAAAAAAAAAACAAAAACACATTTGTTCTGGGTCTTCATTTATAATGCTACCAAAGTATGTTTCTTCTACAACAAATTTCTTTAACAAATTAGCTAAGCACATTTCACAGTTTGGCATTCTCTTCCAGCACTAACGTCCTTTGTGACTCTGCATTTGGTCATATAACATCTCAGAGCCGCCAGGTAATTTATGACAAGTAGACCTTCCTTTGCTAGGCTATGTGATCGCAGGTCTGAACAGGGAGCAGATAGGGCCCTCTGATTCCTACTGTATTAAATTGTATTGTAATTGTACTGCCCTTATGTTGTAACGTTGTCGCTGTATAAATCCTGTATGATAATAAATAAACCAAGCAGCTGGTTGACTGCAGGACATGCTATGATTGATGTATAAATAATCAGGAGTATTTCAACTTGGGGCCCCAGCCCAATATCTGGTATTTGTAATGGCCTAGTGAGCAAATGCCCCAGTTACCAAAACTTCTAGCGTATTGCCTTTTCCCCCTCACTGTAATACTGTATTTTTCTGTAATAAAAGTGCTGTGCTAAATCTGTACGTCTGACACTTAACCATAGCAGCCTCTGCGGTGTATCTGCACAGCTGTCAAATGTTAAAAAAAAAAAAAAAAGTTTTTTTTATCCATCTAAAAGCAGAATTAATCTTTTGGATTCATTTTTCTGCTATCTCTGTTTTGTGTCTTGGTAAAGATTCCATGCTGTCCACAGGCCAGATAATGCAATCTCAGGATGTTGTATAAAAGTTTGTGACCCATATGGCAGTACAGCAATAATGTATTAGGTTTGCTCAGTCTTTTAAGGCCTGCAGCTAAAGCTTCTAATCCTGTAATCTTTGTGACTGCTTATGAAAAAAGAAAGGGAGCAAGATCATTGTTCTGCGGGTTATTTATTGCTTCAATCGCTGGATCATTCTGACACTTGTCTGAGTGTCCCCTCTTCCTATCTTCTCTATTGGTATGTTACAGCAGCTCTAAAGTAAGTTCTGCTCCATTGTACTTGTTTTTCAGTTTTGATAGCTGAGGAAAAATGTGACAACAGAACAAGGGACAATAGTGTGATGAGAGCCACCTTAGAAAAAACATTCCCTATTTTCTATATATAAATCAATCGACAACTTTATAGACATTTTATTTTTTGGTGGCTGTACAGGTGTTATTGCAGATACTATATGTAGTTGCAGGTCATCTTGGTTTCCCCCTCCTTTAGGCCTTTAACTTATTTTATTATATCTTTTCATGTGACAACACTGAAGAAATGACACTTTGCTACAATGTAAAGTAGTGAGTGTACAGCTTGTATAACAGTGTAAATGTGCTGTCCCCTTAAAATAACTCAACAAACAGCCATTAATTGCTAAAACCGCTGGCAACAAAAGTGAGTACACCCCTAAGTGAAAATGTCCAAATTGGGCCCAAAGTGTCAATATTTTGTGTGACCACCATTATTTTCCAGCACTGCCTTAACCCTCTTGGGCATGGAGTTCACCAGAGCTTCATAGGTTGCCACTGGAGTCCTCTTCCACTCCTCTTTGACAAGATCACAGAGCTGGTGGATGTTAGAGAACTTGCGCAATTCCACCTTTCATTTGAGGATCCCCCACAGATGCTCAATACAGTTTAGGTCTGGAGACATGCTTGGCCAGTCCATCACCTTTATCCTCAGCTTATTTAGCAAGTCAGTGGTCAACTTAGAGGTGTGTTTAGGGTCGTTATGTTGGAATACTGGCCTGACTGCCCAACTTCCAAAGGGAGGGGATCATGCTCTGCTTCAGTATGTCACAGTACATGTTTGCATTCATGGTTCCCTCAATGAACCTTAGCTCCTCAGTGCCGGCAGCACTCATGTAGCCCCAAACCATCACACTTCCACCACCATGCTTGGCTGTAGGCAAGACACACCTGTCTTTGTACTCCTCACCTGGTTGCTGCCACACACGCTTGACACCACCTGAACCAAATAAGTTTATCTGGTCATTAGACCACAGGACATGTTTCCAGTAATCCATGTCCTTAGTCTGCTTGTCTTCAGCAAACTGTTTGCAGGCTTTCTTGTGCATCATCTTTAGAAGAGTCTTCCTTCTGGGATGACAGCCATGCAGATCAAATTGATGCAGTGTGCGGCATATGGTCTGAGCACTGACAGGCTGCCCCCCCCCCCCCACACACACACACACCCTTTCAACCTCTGCAGCAATGCTGGCAGCACTCAGAAGTCTATTTCCCAAAGACAACCTCTGGATATGATGCTGAGCACATGCACTCAACTTCTTTGATCGACCATGGAGAGGCCTGTTCTGAGTGGAACCTGTTCTGTTAAACCGCCGTATGGTCTTGGCCACCATGCTGCAACTCACTTTTGGGGTCTTGGCAATCTTCTTATAGCCTAGGCCAGGGATATGCAATTAGCAGACCTCCAGCTGTTGCAGAACTACCCACGAGGCATAGCAAGACTCTGACAGCCAAAAGCATGACACCCAGGGGCAGAGGCATGATGGGACTTGTGGTTTTGCAACAGTTGGAGGTCCGCTAATTGCATATCCCTGGCCTAGGCTATCTTTATGCAGAGCAACAATTCTTTTCTTCAGATCCTTAGAGAGTTCTTTGTCATGAGGTGCCATGTTGAACTTCCAGTGACCAGTATGAGAGAGTGAGAGAGAACACCAAATTTAACACACCTACTCCCCATTCACACCTGAGGCCTTGTAACACAAACGAGTCACATGACACCGGGGTGGAAATATGGCTAATCTGGCCCAATTTGGACATTTTCACTTAGGGGTGTACTCACTTTTGTTGCCAGTGGTTTAGCCATTAATGGCTGTGTGTGAGTTATTTTGAGCAGACAGCAAATTTACACTGTTATACAAGCTGTACATTTACTACTTTAAATTGTAGCAGTGTTATTTCTTCAGTGTTGTCACATGAAAAGATATAATAAAATATTTACAAAAAATGTCACCGTCTCTCTGCCCTGCCCCTCCAGCTTTACTGGAGCGCCAGGCTGTGGAGGGGGCAAGAGCAGCTGGCTCAGGTTCTCAGCAGCATGCTGAGAGGCTAAGCCAGCTGTCGGTTAGGCATCTGGGTGAATCCCGACATAAAAGTTGGGATCTCTCCAGAGCCTGGACCAGCTGAGTGAACATTTTGCATTCACTGAGAAAATGCAGTATTCTCTGAATGGCGTTTTGGGCTGAGCAAGTGGCCACCTGTGTTCACTAATACGAACAAATGGCCACTGCCCTCACCTATAACAGGCTTTTACAGCAAGAAGCACATGGAAGGGGCAACACATGCAAAACAAAACCAAAGAAATTCCCAGCTCAACTTACCAACCAGCCTGCAATCAACCAAATTGTCCTGTCTAACAGTATGCGTTAAAAACAGGTTTAGTTTTCACACATTTTCAAATACACGGGTAAGCTACAGAGCCTTGTCACGGCATCCCGGTATTTTCTGTAGTCCTAACTCTAAATTTTGAGAACCTCCACAGTGGAAGCACATGCATAAAAAAGGCCAGTTATAGGTGAGGGCTATTTGTACTATTGAAATATTGGTGAGGGGGCGCACTGGATACCTTTTGTTGCCATTGTCCTATGTAATGTAAAAACTGCCACACCTAAACTTCAACCTTATCACCATGTCACCAACTTAAAAAACTGAAAGAACAGAAAATGTAAATATCTTATCAAATAGCTTACAATAATTTAGTGCTTAGGCCCCTTTCACACAAGAGATCCAATCGGGTCCACCTGTCCATTTTTCAGATGGACCCGTTCGGATTCTCTATTCTCCTCTATGGGTAGTTGGATGTAAACGGACTTGCGGCCAGAACGGAAGAAGATCTATTCCCCTCTGGTCAGATCAGAGGGCAGTCGGGTGTAAACGGACAGCCGGTCCGTTAAATGGTACTGCCCATGGAGCAGGGTGGACTGTGTCCGTGTCTACTGCACATAGGTGGGGTGGACACAGACCTGTCATCTGGCCGCTCCGCTCAGCAGCGGATCAGAAGATGGTTTCCCTGCTGAGAAAAAAACAGATCTGGCATGGGTAAAAGGGGCTTTAGTCAACAGAATAAACCGTGAACAGAATATTATATCAATGTATCTAATAACCGAAACCGTGTTTTTACAGTATTTCCAGTTACTGTACTGTGTACCCTGCACAGTTGCACCTACAGTATAGCTACCTGAAGCCAGGTGCTTGTGTGGGCTCTTGACGTATTTCCAGTTACTGTACTGTGTACCCTGCACAGTTGCACGTAGAGTATAGCTACCTGAAGCCAGGTGCTTGTGTGGGCTCTTGTCGTATTTCCAGTTACTGTACTGTGTACCCTGCACAGTTGTACCTACAGTATAGCTACCTGAAGCCAGGTGCTTGTGTAGGCTCTTGACGTATTTCCAGTTACTGTATTGTGTACCCTGCACAGTTACACCTACAGTATAGCTACCTGAAGCCAGGTGCTTGTGTGCTTCATGTGATCCTATTAATAGCACAGGCAGGCTCTTGACGTATTTCCAGTTACTGTATTGTGTACCCTGCACAGTTACACCTACAGTATAGCTACCTGAAGCCAGGTGCTTGTGTGCTTCTTGTGATCCTATTAATAGCACAGGCAGGCTCTTGACGTATTTCCAGTTACTGTACTGTGTACCCTGCACAGTTATACCTACAGTATAGCTACCTAAAGCCAGGTGCTTGTGTAGGCTCTTGACGTATTTCCAGTTACTGTACTGTGTACCCTGCACAGTTGCACTTACAGTATAGCTACCTGAAGCCAGGTGCTTGTGTGCTTCTTCTGATCCTATTAATAGCACAGGCAGGCTCTTGATGTATTTCCAGTTACTGTACTGTGTACCCTGCACAGTTGCACCTACAGTATAGCTACCTGAAGCCAAGTGCTTGTGTAGACTCTTGACGTAATTCCAGTTACTGTACTGTGTACCCTGCACAGTTGCACCTACAGTATAGCTACCTGAAGACAAGTGCAGGTGTTCTCATACTAAAAATACTACAGGCAGTAGGGATGAGCTTCGCGTTGGAATCGAAGGGACGTTCGACTCGAACATCGCCTGTTCGGACGTTTCGCCGAATTACAAACGATATGGGCCGTTCACGCCAAATTCGAGTGGCGCGTTACGGCCCATAATTCACTGCGGCATCGCAGTGCATTGCTGGCTGATGATCGGCCAAGCATGCACTATGACCCGCATGCTTGGCCAATCACAGTGCCTTTTGTACAGAGAGCCGTAATTGGCCAAAGCCAGGGTGGCTTTGGCCAATTATGGCTCAGGGATTTAGTACACGCCCCACACTATAAAAGGCCGCCTGCACGGCGGCCCTGTGTAGTGTGTTACGGCGTTGAGATAGAGAGACAGTGTCATTTGATTTAAGTTAGAGTAGGCAGGCGAGTCAGTTAGCTGCACTTACAGTGTATAGTGTGTGTGTGTGTGTATATATATATATATATATATATATATATATATATACATCCTAGGTGTTTTGTGTATGTGTGTGTGTATATATGTGTGTGTATATATATATATGTGTATATATATATATATATATATATACTGTATTCAGTTTAGCTGGATCCGTTCCTTATTCTCTTCCTACTACTGACAGGCAGGTGTTTTTACAGTATTTACAGCTACCTGAAGAAAATTGCTGGTGTTCTTCTGATCCTATTAGTCCTATTAGCTACAGTATTTATAGTTAGTGTAGTGCGTCCTCTGCACAGTGTGCACCTAAAGCTACCTGAAGAAAATTAGTGGTGTTCTTCTGATCCTATTAGTACAGTACCGCAGGCAGCTGCAGTATTTACAAGTTAGTGTAGTGCCGTCCTCTGCACAGTGTGCACCTAAAGCTAGCTGAAGAAAATTAGTGGTGTTCTTTTGATCCTTTTAGTACAGTACCGCAGGCAGCTGCAGTATTTACAAGTTAGTTTAGTGCATCCTCTGCACAGTGTGCACCTAAAGCTACCTAAACAAAATTAGTGGTGTTCTTCTGATCCTATTAGTACAGTACCGCAGGCAGCTGCAGTATTTACAATTTAGTATAGTGCGTCCCCTGCACAGTATGCACCTAAAGCTACCTGAAGAAAATTAGTGGTGTTCTTCTGATCCTATTAATACCACAGGCAGGCAGCTACAGTATTTACAGTTAGTGTAGTGCGTCCTCTGCACAATGTGCACCTAAAGCTACCTGGAGACAATTGCTGTTGTTCTGCTCTTATTAATACCACAGGCAGTCAGCTACAGTATTTACAGTTAGTGGACTGTGTCCTCTGCACAGTGTGCACCTAAAGCTTCCTGAATGGAATTGGTGGTGTTCTTCTGATCCTATATTAATACCACAGGTAGGCAGCAACAGTATTTACAGTTAGTGTACTGTGTCCTCTGCATAGTGTGTACCTAAAGCTACCTGAAGAAAATTGGTGGTGTGCTATTCCTATATTAATACTACAGGCAGGCAGCTACAGTATTTACAGTTAGTGTACTGTGTCCTCTGCACAGTGTGCACCTAAAGCTACCTGAAGAAAATTGCTGTTGTTCTGCTCCTATTAATACCACAAGCAGGCAGCTACAGTATTTACCGTTAGTGTACTGTGTCCTCTGCAAAGTGTGCACCTAAAGCTACCTGAATAAAATTGGTGGTGTTCTTCTGATCCTATTAATACCACAGGCAGGCAGTTACAGTATTTACAGTTAGTGTACTGCATTCTCTGCACAGTGTGCACCTAAAGTTACCTGAAGAAAATTGCTGTTGTTCTGCTCCTAATAATACCACAAGCAGGCAGCTACAGTATTTACAGTTAGTGTACTGTGTCCTCTGCACAGTGTGCACCTATAGCTACCTGAATAAAATTGGTGGTGTTCTTCTGATCCTATATTAATACCACAGGCAGGCAGCTACAGTATTTACAGTTAGTGTACTGTGTCCTCTGCACAGTGTGCACCTAAAGCTACCTGAAGACAATTGCTGGTGTTCTCATACTAATAATACTACAGGCAGGCAGTTGATTCTGCTAGTTTCAGTATATTTATATATATATATATATATATATATATATATATATACACACATATATATATATATATATATATATATATATATATATATATATATATATATATATATATATACATCCCAGCTTTGTGCAGCTATATCTCACTGTAGGCCATTAGTATGTCAGGAAGGCCAACAAGGAGAGGCAGACAGTCACAAGCCAATAAAAGAGGGCAAGCAGGCTTTGTGACTATAGGCAACAGTGCTGGTCGTGGAGACGGTGCATCCTCATCAGCACGTGGCCGTGGGACACGCTTGTCCTTTTTTTTGGGCAGCTGGCCGTGTTGAACCGCAACATGCGGAAGACTTGGTAGAATGGATGACCAAGCCGTCCTCATCCTCCTCATCCTGCCAACGCGGCCTCCTGCCAACGCGGCCTCTTCCCTCGGCTCAATGGCATCAGTCACTCTTTCCCTAGCCCCACCATGTCCTCCTGAGGAGTCACCCGAACTGTTTGAGCACAGTGTTAGTACATGCTCCAGGAGGATGCCCAGCGTTTTGAAGGCTCCGATGATGGTACCCAGCTAGAGGAAGGCAGTAACGTGAGCCCAGAGAGAGGGGGTACCCAAGAAGGACAGCAATCTGGCAGTCATGTTCCCCCAGCTGCAGCATACTGCCAGCTTTGCTCCAGTGATGAGGAGGGAGGGGATGATGAGGTCACTGACTCCACGTGGGTGCCTGATAGGAGGGAGGAGGAGGAGGCACATCACCAACGAGGCAGGATGCCCTCCAGGGGCCAGCTTAAGGGCAGCACACCGACTGCATCACACCGCAGAGCTCCGCATGTACAGGGCGCTGCTGTCTCTGCGCGTTATTCCAAAAGTTCTTTGGTGTGGGCCTTTTTTGAGACGAGTGCATCAGATCCCACCGCTGCTATTGCAACATATGTCTCAAGCGTATCTCTCGTGGCCAAAACATCTCCCGCTTGGGTACCACATGCTTCACCAGACATATGTTGACCTGCCATGCAGTTCGTTGGCAAGCATACCTAAAAGACCCACACCAAAGAACAAAGAGGACCTCTCCTTGCTCCTCACCAGCTGGGATCTCCAACCCCACTATATCTTCAGTCCTCTCTGAGACCTGCACTGAGAGGAATGAAGGTGTAGAATTAGGTGTGTCACAGCCAAGTACTTGGGGGCAATCTGCTATTGGTACACTGACGTCAGATTGTACCTGGCAAATTTCCCTGCCCCAGCTGCTGCACCTCCAAAAGAAGTTCGCTCCCAGTGATCCACATGCCCAGCGCTTGAATGCTAGCTTGGATAAATTGCTAGCACTTCAACTGCTGTCTTTTCAGTTGGTAGACTCTACCCCCCTTCTGTGAGTTTGTGGAATGTGCGGTTCCTCAGTGGCGGGTTCCCAAACGCCACTTTTTCTCACGGAAGGCAATTCCGGCTCTCTACCGGCATGTGGAAGGCAATGTCTTGGCCTCGCTGGACAGGGCGGTCAGCGGTAAGGTGCATATTACCGCTGACTCATGGTCCAGCAGGCATGGACAGGGACGTTACCTACCGTTCACCACGCACTGGGTGACTCTTCTGGCAGCTGGGGAGGATGCAGGACAGGGTGCAGTAGTGTTGGAGGTTGTTCTGCCACCACGCCTCCAAAATACTACTAGTGGTGATTCTGCCACACCTCTCTCCTCCACCCCCTCCTCTTCTTATTCCTCCATGGCCTCTTCCTGTGCTGATTTGACTTCGGAACCAGCGGTGCTCCGTAGGCGTTCAAGGGGCCACGCAAGCACATAGGCCAAAAGATGCCATGCGGTGCTTGAGCTGGTGTGCTTGGGGGAGAGGATCCACACTGGGGCAGAGATTCTGTCAGCTCTGCAGGGGCAGGTTCAGAGGTGGTTGACGCCACGCCAGCTTAAGGCAGGTATGGTGGTTTGCGACAATGGCACCAACCTCCTCTCCGCCTTCCGACAGACAACTGACCCATGTGCCCTGTTTGGCTCACGTCCTTAACTTGGTGGTGGAGCGGTTCTTGGGCAGGTACCCGGGCTTACAGGATGTCCTGAGGCAGGCCAGGAAAGTCTGTGTGCATTTCCGCAGGTCATGTAATGCCAGTGCTCGGCTTGCTGACCTCCAAAAGGAATTTAACCTGCCCAAGAACCGCCTAATCTGTGACATGCCCACCAGGTGGAACTCAACGTTGGCCATGCTGCAGCGGCTGCACGCGCAGCAGAGGGCCATCAATGAGTACCTGTGCGACTATGGCACCAGGGCAAGGTTTAGGGGAGCTTGGATTTTTCCCCACGCCAGTGGGCCATGATCAGGGATGCATGCACTGTCCTGTCACCATTTGAGGAGGCCACGAGGATGGTGAGCAGCGACAGTGCATGCATCAGTGACACTGTCCCCCTTGTACACCTGTTGGAGCACATGCTGCATGGAATAATGGACAGGGCACTTGAGGCAGAACACAGGCAGGAAGAGGAGGACTTCCTTAGCTCTCAAGGCCCCCTTTATCCAGACAGTGTTCCTGCATGCCCGCCGATCACACAGGAAGAGGACGAGGAGGAAGAGGGGGATTGTGTCAGCATGGAGAAACCCATGGACTTGTACGTGGCTGGGAGGAGGTGGCTGCGGATCATGTTGTCCTTAGTGACCCAGAGGACTCCGGACCGAATGCCTCAGCAAACCTACGCTGCATGGCCTCCCTGATCCTGCAAAGCCTGCGGAAGGATCCTCGTATTCGTGGTATCAAGGAGAGGGATCAATACTGGCTGGCAACCCTCCTTGATCCACGTTACAAGGGTAAGGTTGCGGACCTTATCTTGCCGTCACAGAGGGAGCAGAGGATGAAACATCTTCAGGAGGCCTTGCAGAAAGGTCTGTGCAACGCGTTCCCAGAGACTGGGAGGTTACAAACTCCTGTTCCTGGACAACATGTTGCTGAGGCTTCGGTCAGTCAAAGAAGGAGCAGTGGAGAAGGTGGCAGTCTAACAATTTTCAGACAATTTTTTAGTCCGCAGCCCCAAGGTATGATTGGTTCCAGCAACCATCGCCAGCGTCTGTTTTACATGGTGCAGGAATACCTAGGGGCAAGATCTGACACCTTTCCCACCGAAAATCCTCTGGGTTACTGGGTCTTGAGGATGGATCACTGGCCAGAGCTTGCACAGTATGCAATTGAACTACTGGCCTGTCCTGCATCCAGCGTTCTTTCGGAGCGCACATTCAGTGCTGCTGGAGGCGTGGTAACCGATCACAGGGTGCGCCTGTCCACCGACTCGGTCGATCGACTGACCTACATAAAAATGAATCAGTCTTGGATCACCACCAGCTACCAAGCACCTGATGCTGATGTAACCGAATAATTTTTTTTTTAAATGTCAGATCCCTTCAAGACTGCCTATGCTGATGCTGAGTGACTATCCTCTTCCTCCTCAATGATCATGCTGATAGCTTGTAAGAATATTTTTGGTTCTGGGCGCCACCACCAGTGGCTACGGCCCAATTTTTCAGCCCCTGTTTAACAGGGGCATATAATTACAATTTTTGATGCAATACTTTGCAGCAGGGCTCGTTCCTGCGCTCCAACTAAAGTATCTGTGAGGGGTTGCAGTGTTGTGGCACCAGCACCAGTGCCTAAGGCCCAATTTTTCAGCCCCTGTTTAACCACTTCAGCCCCGGAAGGATTTACCCCCTTCCTGACCAGAGCACTTTTTACAATTTGGCACTGCGTCGCTTTAACTGCTAATTGCGCGGTCATGCAATGCTGTACCCAAAGGAAATTTGCATCCTTTTGTTGTAACAAATAGAGCTTTCTTTTGATGGTATTTGATCACCTCTGCGGTTTTTATTTTTTGCACTATAAACGGACAAAGACCAAAAATTTTGAAAAAAAAACGATATTTTCTACTTTTTGTTATAAAAAAAATACAATAAACTCAATTTTAGTCATACATTTAGTCCAAAATGTATTCAGCCACGTGTCTTTGGTAAAAAAAATGTCAATAAGCGTAAATTTATTGGTTTGCGCAAAAGTTATAGCGTCTACAAACTAGGGTACATTTTCTGGAATTTACTCAGCTTTTAGATTATGACTGCCTATCTCATTTCTTGAGGTGCTAAAATGGCAGGGCAGTACAACCCCCCCTCCCCCAAATGACCCCATTTTGGAAAGTAGACACCCCAAGGAAATTGCTGAGAGGCATGTTGAGCCCATTGAATATTAATTTTTTTTGTCCCAAGTGATTGAATAATGACAAAAAAAAAAAAAAAATTACAAAAAGTTGTCACTAAATGATATATTGCTCACACAGGCCATGGGCATATGTGGAATTGCACCACAAAATACATTTAGATGCTTCTCCTGAGTATGGGGATACCACATGTGTGGGACTTTTTGGGAGCCTAGCCACGTACGGGGCCCCGAAAACCAAGCACTGCCTTCAGGATTTTTAAGGGGTAAATTTTTGATTTCACTCCTCACTACCTATTACAGATTTGAAGGCCATAAAATGCCAGGACAGTTCAAACTCCCCCCCCCCCCGAATTACCCCATTTTGGAAAGTAAACACCCCAAGCTATTTGCTGAGAGGCATGTTGAGTCCATGGAATATTTTATATTTTGCCACAAGTAGCGGGAAAGTGACAAACTTTTTTTTTTTTTTGCACAAAGTTGTCACTAAATGATATATTGCTCGAACATGCCATGGGCATATGTGGAATTACACCCCAAAATACATTCTGCTGCTTCTCCTGAGTATGGGGATACCACATGTGTGGGACTTTTTAGAAACCCTGAAGGCGGTGCTTGGTTTTTGGGGTCCCGTATGTGGCTAGGCTCCCAAAAAGTCTCACACATGTGGTATCCCCGTACTCCGGAAAAGCAACAGAATGTATTTTGGGGTGTAATTTCACTGTTCCCATATCATGTTTGAGCAATATATCATTTATTGACAACTTTGGGCAAAAAAAAATGTATCCTTTTCCCGCAACTTGTGTCACAATATAAAATATTCCATGGACTCGACATGCCTCTCAGCAAATAGCTTGGGGTGTCTACTTTCCAAAATGGGGTAATTTGGGGGGGGGGTTGAACTGTCCTGGCATTTTATGCACAACATTTAGAAGCTTATGTCACACATCACCCACTCTTCTAACCACTTGAAGACAAAGCCCTTTCTGACACTATTTGTTTACATGAAAAAATATTTTTTTTTTGCAAGAAAATTACTTTGAACCCCCAAACATTATATATTTTTTTAAAGCAAATGCCCTACAGATTAAAATGGTGGGTGTTTATTTTTTTTTTCACGCAGTATTTGCGCAGCAATTTTTCAAATGCATTTTTTGGGGAAATAACACACTTTTTAAAATTTTAATGCACTAAAACACACTATATTGCCCAAATGTTTGATGATATAAAAAAGATGATCTTAGGCCGAGTACATGGATACCATACATGACATAGTATAAAATTGCGCACAAACGTGCAGTGGCGACAAACTACATACATTTTTAAAAGCCTTTAAAAGCCTTTACAGGTTACCACTTTAGATTTACAGAGGAGGTCTACTGCTAAAATTACTGCCCTCGATGTGACCTTCGTGGTGATACCTCACATGCATGGTGCAATTGCTGTTTACATTTGACGCCAGACCAATGCTTGCGTTCGCCTTTGCGCGAGAGCAGGGAGGGACAGGGGTGCTTTCTTTTTTTTTTTTTTTTTTTTGCTTTTTTATCTTATTTTTAAACTGTTCCTTTCATTTTTTTTATGTTAGGAAATGTAAAGTAGGTAGTGACAGGTACTCTTTTTGAAAACCGACACAGAAAAAAGAAATTGACTCCTGCGCACAAGTGGTCAACCAGATAGATGGAAGGACGACACAGGCCTTGCTGCCCTCAAGGATGGGGAATCCTAGCAGACAAAGAAATAAAAAGAGAGAGGGGCGCACTGGCCATGTGCATTATGTTTTGTAAAACATTTATTGAATAAAATGATAAAAGAAATTACTCACAAGCAGTTGTAAAATCTGGTGCCATAAAACTCGAGCAACAACAAGCAGCAAGTGGTAGTAATGATGAGCGAAGCCTTCCAAAGGTCTTAGAGGAACATACAAGCTTCACTACTAGCTGACGCGTTTCGAAGGGCACGTCCCTTCTTCATCAGAGCTCAGCAGTCTCTGATGAAAAAGGGACGTGCCCTTCGAAACGCGTCAGCTAGTAGTGAAGCTTGTATGTTCCTCTAAGACCTTTGGAAGGCTTCGCTCATTACTACCACTTGCTGCTTGTTGTTGCTCGAGTTTTATGGCACCAGATTTTACAACTGCTTGTGAGTAATTTCTTTTATCATTTTATTCAATAAATGTTTTACAAAAGATAATGCACATGGCCGGTGCGCCCCTCTCTCTTTTTATTACTCTTTTTGAAAAAAAATGGGGTCTATTAGACCCTAGATCTCTCCTCTGCCCTCAAAGCATCTGACTACAAGATCAGTGTGATAAAATGCTTTCCCAATTTCCCAATGGCGCTGTTTACATCCGGCGAAATTTAAGTAATGAAATGCTCGTAGCTTCCGGTTTCTTAGGCCATAGAGATGATTGGAGCCATTCTGGTCTCTGATCAGCTCTATGTTCAGCTGGCGGAATCACTGGCTGCATTCTCAGGTTCCCTGTTGGGACAGGAGAGCCAGAGAAAAACATGATAGACGGTGGGAGGGGGGGACATTCCCTCCCACTGCTTGTAAAAGCAGTCTAGAGGCTAATTAGCCACTAGGATTGCTTTTACATGATAGCCGACCGCTGGCTGAAAAGAATGATACCAAGATGGTACCTAAACCTGCAGGAATCATTCAGGTATAACCACTCAAAGTCCAGCAACATACCAGTACGTTGCTGGTCCTTGTTGGGCATATATTGTAATCTTTTTTTTTTTTTTTTTCATGCAGCCTGTGGGCTGAACGAAAAAAAGAGATTGATTGGTGGGTTTGCCCACCATTAGAATACCTCCCTTCATCCACCCACTTCTAATGATGGGCATACATGCACCAGTTATATATGCCGAAGCATGGGGGGCATCCGCTCCAAAAGTTAGGAGCAAATCGCTCCTCCGCCCCTGCTGCCCCCATGCTTTGGCATATATCACCTCCGCTGGATTCACGGCTTTATATATCGTGGGAGCAAACGCTGTTGCTGTCAAGATAAATAAATCCGTGCTGCAGCTAAATGGCATACCTGAAAACAAAAAAATGGTTAACAATAAAACATAGTAAACAGTAAAGTATAAAAAATTGCATACCTGAAAAGCAAACATGATAAAACATAACAATAAAATACATTTCAGAGTAGATTACAGTAAAAAAAAGAGCAGAACAATAGAGAGAGAGTAGAGAGAGAGAGAGAGAGAACAATAAAACAACTATTTTAGTTTTTTTTTATTTCATATATTTTTTTTTTTACACTTTTTTTTTTTTGTAACTATAACTTTTTTAACTGTAACCGGTTCCAGGTTCGGGTCTCTCAAAATGCGATGGCATCTTGGGAGACCCTATGAAAGTGTGCCTAGTCTGTGCAATGCTGTACCCTACGCTAATACTCAACTAGTGTATGGTAGCGTTCAAAACATTCACAAATGCAAAGACCAGGATTGTCAGGACAGGAGGGACAATAATAGCGGGTGTCACGCCTATATCCACGCTTGCTGCAGACACGACATCTTTTTTGGGGGGTTCGTTGGGTAGGGGTACTCGGGAGGACATAAAGAATATGCCTCTCTTGCAGTCGACTGCATTTGGTTGGGGATGTGAATGGGGGAAGTACGGGCGCTGCAGAAGTGGTGGATTCCCAATTAGGATTGGCGAATGCAGCAGGAAGGGCATTATGGGCACGACAGGCCTGTGTTTGTCTTCTTCTTGGTGGCAGCGGGACACTACTTGTGCTTGCAACCTCACCAGCCTAAACTGCACTTATGGGACTCGCCACGTCACCAAGTGTTACTGCAGTGCTGGTTTGACTACGACTGGGGTGTACTAGGCCGCTGGTGCTTGACAGTTCACCGAAACGCTATAAAAAAAAACTGTTAGCGATCGCAGGGATCAGGCCTGACTCTGCGAATGCTGCAGTTATGCGTTTAGTGTTTTGTAAGTGACAGTGATCGATCAATACTGCACTTGGGTGGGCTGGGCTGGGACGGACGGAGGGGCAAAACGCAGGTGCTAGCAGGTATCTGGGCTGATCCCACTAACATTGCGTTTTTGAGAACCCTAAACTGCTGGGGACACTAGTATAAATCTGATCAGATCAGATATTGATCCGTTCAGATACTATACCACTAAGGGAGGTGTATGCTGCGTGCGAAGGTGTTAGCGGTACTGGTGCTAACCTGATGCTGCCTGGGGCGACACAGACCTCATCTGACCCTAAAACCTAAGTTATATCACCGCCGGGCGATCAGGGGGCTAAACCTTTATTAGGTAATAAACGGCGGGTGCCCTGACACTATAAAAAATAAACTAACTAACCAGCGTTACCCGTAACAGTTTTATGGTGATCACTGGTGAAAGGGTTAACTAGGGGGCAATCAAGGGGTTAAAACCTTTATTAGGTAGTATATGGGGGTCCCTGACGCTATAAAAAGCTGACGGCGAACCTTTACCTTTACCTCCCTAACTAGCGTCACCAGTGACACTAATACAGCGATCAGAAAAACGATCGCTTAGTGACACTGGCGACGGGGGGTGATCACGGGGTTAAAACTTTATTAGGGGGGGTTAGGGGGGTACCCTAGACCTTAAGGGGGCTAACTCTAACTGCCCTACCACACTAACTGTCACAAACTGACACCAATGCAGTAATCAGAAAAAAAAAAACTGCTTGGTGTCACTGTGACAGGGGGGGTGATTAGGGGGTGATGGGGGGTGTAAAGTATGCCTAGTGTGTTTTACTGTGTGTGTTGGGTTGGTGCACTCACTCAGATGTCTTCTCTCCTCGGTGCTGGAACTGAAAATACCGAGCCGAGGAGCGATGACATCACTTCCTCTGCCGCTGTTTACTATACAGCAGCAGAGGAAGATTCTCATTCGTTGTGAGCGATCGCGAGGGGGGTGGCCACGAATAAGTGGTCTCCCCTCAGCCTGGATCACTCCCCTAATGAAGCTGACCGCCTCGGGCACCGGTGTGACGTCAGCATGTCACCGGGAGCCGCGCGCTATTCGATCTGGCCCTGCTGTCTATACTCCACATCTACCAGCTGATCACAGCCTCTCTACTCAATCACGCACTGCATCGAAAAAACCGCCTCACAGAGGCCTCTCAGCTACGGACGGAACCTTACTCAAACTGCAAACCCACTGAGTTTCCAAATGGCTCGTAAGTGATTTCCATCTACACAGAGACCTGGAACAAAGGATTGCCACTATTCGACGACGAGGACAGCGTGATTGGTGAGACTTCCCTACTCCACTCAGCGCTTACAAATGTATGTCGATTTTCCTGCATCCTTTTATTGCTGTCTCCTTGGATAATCACCCACTGTTTTAGCTAAGCAATTTACATCTCCTTAACATAGCAGTCTAAACGGTTCCCTATGCAGTCTGCTGATATAGCTGGTAGACAACTATCATGTATCTGTGATTCAACTAGCAACTAGTCTAATCTCTCCATACTGGACTATATCACACTCAGATCTTACGGCCAGACCGTGCACCCACTCTACTCTCTCATCATACTGCTGGTATTAGAACTGTCCGTGATATTTTGGATACTTTCCTATAGGATAACTTGATATCTGCAACCAATACCCTACTAACATGGACCTTACCAACTCCAATTACTTAGAGGTGGATGTATGATGTATTGATTGATATGTTTGAGTGGATGTATGCCGCGGCTCCCCATCTGTTTTTATAAAACCCCCTTTTGTGACAACGTTGTCCAACTTTTAATTGGTTGCGGCAGCCGTCTGCCCACATTGCTTCTTTCTCACTGTTTATAAATTTCTATTTGGTGTTTAATTTATTTTGTTGGTAAATAATAAAGCTGGTTTGTAATTTCAAATAGTGTTCTTTGTTGACCCTCTTTTTAGGGTACCTTCCCTGTTTTTTCTTATATGACTAAAGGGCAACTAGAACTGCATTCAGACTTGTCTGCATGATTGATCTATACTAACCAGCTAAAGGCCAATACTGATTAATTAAAGTTGGTTGATCCGGGCAAACTCTCTGCTTTTTTTTTTTTTTTTTTTTAGGGTGACAGACAATCCAACATTTCAGCAGCCCCTACTGGGGTACCGATACGACTGCTCCGTTCACATCTAGGCATCCTGGATCGGGGGTAGAATCACTGCAATTCTGCCCACTATCTCAAATCGCCACAAATTGCGGGCGCTCTTGTGATCACTGTCACTTTCATTGGCACCCTGATCGCGGCACGATTTGGTCGCGATTGTCTCCTGACGAATTGTTGTAAAATCGCGCAAACAGAATTGCGGGATGTATGTCGCTTAAAAGAAGTTCTGGACAGAAGAATAGGGTTGAAATTTATAAGAGGGCTGTAAGAGCAGGGATCCCAATTTATTACTATAAAGCTTGTGACAGATTTACCCGGGACAGAGGCTTTTGGAGGGGTCTTGCCTACCGACTATGGGCCCTTGTATTTGAGGGAGCTACAAGCATTTAGATATTCTGTTATGTAATGCAAAAGGACATTATTAAGGAGGCCATGATGGTCTCTGCCAGCTTGGGACTCAGTGGACAAATGTATGTGAAAGGAATGCTGATTAATGAGATCTGGAAAGCCCGGGTCTTTCACCCAATAGTTTATTGTGCTCATTAACACGACATTGTCTCCTAGCAAACTATTGGGGGATGTGTTTATACTTAGGTGTATTGTAAGTTGAGTAAGATGGCAAGTCTACCCTGAAAGGTCATATCTCTGAGTCACCAAGTCTGGGTAAATGATTAGATAACTAGCTCATGTTAATTAGGTTTTTTATTACAGGTGTATTGTTAGAGTAAAATGAGCAGGAGGGGGGAACCTCCTCTTCAACTGTATATAACACTGTATTCTTGTTCTAATAAATGGTCCACGTTCAGCAACCACGAGTATTGCCTTGTTTGTTGTTGGGAGCGGTTGGAATATCTGATATCTATATTCAGACTGGGAGGAAGCGGTATATGACGAAAGCACTCAAGCGGAGTGTGGAACATGTCGTTACAAAGCTGTCATTCAAACAGATTTAGGATTTTGGGCTTTTTTGGAAATGTCTTCCTTATACATAACGAGGAATAACAGACAGCCTTGTAAAAAGCTTTGTTCTGTTTAACACTTGAGTCCCAAATACTGGAAAGATGCTCACTTCGTTATAACTGGAACATCACAGCCTGAGGCACAGAACTGACACTGTACTTGCGTAGACTTTCCTGTAACAAGCGCACGGTTCTGCTCCCGAGAGACACAAATTTCATAGAAAACAGCCGTGCTTAGTTGATGAAAACATTTGCATTCAGGGCTTTAAACATCCTACGATTAGCCAAAAACAGCAGCTTCATATTGATAATTCCAGAGGGGCATGAAAGAGGCAGTGTGAAGAATCAGATTATTCAGAGTAGATACTGGTGAAAAAAAGTGAAAGCAATTATTTCTGTACAAACAGCACACCGTCCCTTACAACACAAAATTGTGCTTTTATTCACTGTCACATTTTTTCATATAAACTAGACATTCGTGTTGTCATTGTTTGCATGACAATTCTAATAAATTTGGAGACTGCATTCACCTTGTCAATTGTTGGCTAACCGCATTCACCTCATTTAAAGTCCCTGGGCGATTTTCTGTATTTTGTTTGATATTTATGTAAGCCCTCCCAATAGCCGGCTCACTGCTTGCATCAGAGTTGAGGACTCTCCAGAGGAGAACTGAGGCAGCCGCAGGGCACTAAAGTTTTCAGGAAACTATGCTTGACTTCCTACCATCCCCCCAACCAACCGTGATCTGCCTGCATTGCATAGAGAAGTAAAGATAAGATATCTAATAAAAAAAGCAAAGCAGATAAAACTTAGGTTTTAAAGGATATCTAGGTTTTATATCTCCTAGGAGTAAAATTTGAGACCCGCATCTGTGTTAATACAAACCAAGTTCAGGATCCAGTCATTTTTGTTATTTTTCTAGACTGAGTCTGTCTCATGCTGAGCAGTTTATGGGTGCTTACCTAAGCCATAGATATCTAGACTTGGCAGCCCTTAAGGTTGGGTTCATGCTATTGCAAATTGAATGCGGCTTTCCCAGCATACAATTTACAATACAAGAGAGCGTGACAGGCTCTCAGTGGAGCTGGTTCACAAATCTCAGGGGCAGCCACAGAGCGCACAGCAGAAGGGTCCTGTGTGTTTTTGGCTCAGTTTCAGGTTTGAATTCAGACCTAATTCGGACCTGAAACGGTGAACGGGGATGCACCGGACCCCCTGCTGTGCCCCGTGGCCGCACATAGTGTAAACTCAGTCTTATGCCCCATACACGGTCGGATTTTCCGATGGAAAATGTCCGATCGGAGCGTGTTGTCGGAAATTTCGACCGTGTGTAGGCTCCATCGGACATTTTCCATCGGATTTTCCGACACACAAAGTTAGAGAGCAGGAGATAAAATTTTCCGACAACAAAATCCATTGTCGGAAATTCCGATCGTGTGTACACAAATCCGACGGACAAAGTGCCACGCATGCTCAGAATAAATAAAGAGATGAAAGCTATTGGCCACTGCCCCGTTTATAGTCCCGACGTACGTGTTTTACGTCACCGCGTTCAGAACGATCGGATTTTCCGACAACTTTGTGTGACCGTGTGTATGCAAGACAAGTTTGAGCCAACATCCGTCGGAAAAAATCCTAGGATTTTGTTGTCGGAATGTCTGAACAAAGTCTGACCGTGTGTACGCCCTATAAGACTTCTGTCAGGATTGCTAGTACAGCCCTATTTAGAGCCCTATTCACTTTGTGCAAAGTCCCATAAACCTGCAACACAAACGTTTTACATTTGTTTTCACAAAAACTGATATACAGGTGTACTTTAATAATTCTGTGTGTATGGGTTAAAAACAAATGTTGGTCAGGTGAGATTACATTTCAGGTCTTTTTAGCCAGTGAACAATAATTTTTTGCCATCGTAAAGTTTGAGCCGTATTAAAGTGTGTAAATGATACTCAACCGAGCCCCTGGTACAGTGAGATCTATAGATGAGATCTGAAACTGTGCATTAAACCCCATGACAGGAAACTCAAGGCCATAACTATATTGATTTTTTTTATTGATGCAATTCATTCCCTAGCAAGTGCAACCTTGAGGACATTCGCATTAGAAGTATGAAATGATCATTGGCATTGGTGTTTTATACATTTTGCCTGCTATGGAGTAAATTGTACCAATACAGGAAACTGATTACAACAGCAGAACTTTTCCTTTTCTAGCTGTGGATAAACTTTGTAGGACTGATTATAGATCAGAACATCACAAGTGTTTCTGCCACACTGAATCCAATGGCTGTATTGTAGCCCTTTTCTCTAATCTACAACTCTGGCTCCCTTGTGTCATGAAGAGCTTGACCACTGCTGGGAATTCTGGGAGTCATAATGTCACCCACGGGCTCCCGTGGCCCAGATGTTTAGGGTGCTCCCTCCTCTGTTCACTGACACAGGGGAGTCGGAGCTGTAGTATCATGTGACTGGATTGGCGTGGACTAAAAAAAAAACAATAAAATAGTAGTACCTTGGATTATGAGCATAATTCGTTCCAGAAGAATGCTTGTAATCCAAATCACTCGTATATCAAAGCGAGTTTCCCCATAGCAATCAATGGAAAATCAGATAATGCGTTCCAGTGCCACTGCTGGTGTATGCAGTACCGCATGTGGCCAGAGGTGCGGAAGTGCCAGAGACCATCGGGGAGCATCTCCAAGTGTTACCGGTGCCCCCCCCACCTCTGGCCACATGCTGCACTGCACACCCCAGAGGCTTGAATCCTGCTCGTCTTGCGAGACAACGCTTGCAAATCGAGTCAGAATTTAAAAAAAAAAAAATAGCTTGTATTGCGAAACGTTTAGAAACCGCGTTACTCACAATCCGAGGTATTGCTGTATTACGAAATGTGATAAAATTGGTGCCAACAATTCTAATAAATCAAAATGAATAAGCAGCTGCCCCTTTTAAGTGAAAAATCCACCTAAAGCAAGCAAAAGCATAAAATAGGTACAACGCTACCCTTTAGCCAGTAAAGCAATGAGAATGATGATACAGTTCCAATACTCATTAAAACTCCATAAAAAAAATCTAAACTCTAAGAAACATATAAACCTTTAAGGCTTGGTTCACACCTAATACTGATGCGGCTCCAAGCAGGGGTCCTGTGCGTCCCTGTTCAACGTTCCAGGTCCGATTTCAGCCCAAATTCTTGACTGAATTCAGACCTGAAACAAACCAAAAGACGCACAGGGCTCCTGTGCAAATTCGCAGTGGAGCCGCAGCGGAGATATGTGAACCGGCTCCATTGAGAGCTGGTCAAAATCTCCTGCTATTGCGAATTGGATACGGCGAAATCCGCATCAAATTCGCAATGGTGTGAACCCAGCCTAAATCCTTCAAGAATCTTCCAATCACCATGCCTTGTGATAGAGACTTTTCTTCCTGCTTAAGCACTTCCCCTCTCCCACCTGTTCACCCCCATGGACCAGAGCAATCCTCACATTTCTGCTATGGGCCTGTTTATTCTGCGAAAACATTGTCATTACTTACACTAATATCGTACATGTTAAAAATACACATACCTATATTGGGCTCTCTTTTTGTTAATATTGTCTTGCAACAATGTTTTTTTTTTTTTTGCAATAGTTAGGCAATTAAATGTAATAAAACTAAACAAAATGTACTTTTTTGTTGAGCAGTGTTAGTTTCAAAATAGCGTTACTGCACATAAAAAGTGTGCATTTTATTCTTTAATGTTCCCTGTTTAAAACGACACTAAAATTATGATTCTGTTACAAAGCTTTGCAAAGCTATTTACAAATTATGTAAAGTAGGTGTAAATATTATTAGTTAAAATAATAATAATAATAATAAAAAATAGCAGGAAAATTATAATTGAATGGAGAAGGAGAATAGGGCGTTAATTAGGGCTGATTAGAGTAAACTAAGGGTTAATGAGTTAAACAGAGGTTTCATTTTTTTTTCTACTTGTCAGATTTCTTTAACTCAAATATCAATAATACAGCGCTTACAGCCCAAAATCTATATATGTGTATAACAGTAATAAAAAATAAATAAATAAATAAACATAGGCAAAGTCCAAAGTCTTAAAAAAAAAACACATATATTGTGCTCAGTGCTCCAAAATTCCATAAATTTTGCCATGCGGTGTGCCACACTCCCCTCTCATATCCCTACCCACCAGAAAAAAGGGACTCTCAGCTTTTCAGTCTAGGGGTCAAATGCACATATGTCTGGTGTTGGGAATACCCGGCCTCTTTGGCGTCCTTATTGAGGTCTCTAAATGCTAGTCTTAGGGCTGCTGAAATATTCACCAGGCTCAATAAAAAAGAACGTACCCATAGTGAAATACAGTAAAACAAGTTTATTTGTGCAATAAAAGATTAAACTTACAGACTTTCTGAATAGAATTAAACCAAGGAGGCTCTTCCGGGTTCGCCACGATCAGTGTGCGTTCCACGCTGGGTGGAAGTGACATCTTTGGTGACAAAAAACGGTTTGAACGCTGCTGTCTGCTGACATCACAAAGTTGGTCTAGGCTGGGGCAAGATTGGGACAATAAAGTCGGCATCCACCCACAACCCGCCACTCCTGCCTCCTCCACAGCCCAGGGCTCCAGTAAGTGCGGGGGAGGGGACAGAGCGGACTCTCACCAGCTCTCTGCTCAAGGAGCTATGAGAACCAAGTGGTCGGGGGTCTTTTATCTCTCGGTTCTCAGTGTTAGAGCCAACGGAGGACAGATGCCGCATTGGATGCTGCATCCACCTAGGTAAGTATGATTATGAAAAAAAAATTTTTAATAGTCACAAAGGATATAAATCCATTTTGGGTGGAAGTTCAATAAAACATTTTTAACACTACTCTGGTAGTATTGGCCCTTTAAAGCAGGTTGTACCTAATTACAGAAAGCTTTGCTATGGTTTAATTCCGAACTTTGACTTAACAGATTTAAAGTGTTTCTAAACCCAGGACCCTGCATTCCTTATATATGGTCTCCCAAGGTACACAGAATATGGAAATGCAATTATGTTAGTAAATATTAACTGCTAAATCCCTTTTCTCTTTAGCAGCTAGAGCATTCTTGTGTCCAGCAGAGCACTGGGTAAAGTATGTAGGAGGAGTTTTCATTCTGCTCTGACTGTCCTATGAGAATGCAGAACCCCTGACCCTCTGTCTGGACAGTGTTTATTGTACCTGTGCTGATCACAATACACACCAAACTGAGCATGGAAGGAAGAAGGTACCCCTTTAAAAAGCGTCAGCCAGCAGTGGTCCTCGTGTCCTTTCCTTCATTACCAGGAGACTGTTGATATTGGGCCGATTGCCATCAGTTAAAGGCTTTCACATTTGCCATTTCTTTCACATGCTTGTGAGTCGTTTTTAATTCATTCTTTTAATAAACCTATCAAAGGATAATGCACACGGCTGGTGCGCCCCCCTTTCTTTATTTCTTTTCTGACTCCTAGGATACCCCTATCCTGGAGGGCAGCAAGGCCTGAGACATTATCCATCCCGAACTTTAGATCACCTGATCAATACACTTGTGTGCAAGAGTATTTGTTTGCTGTGCAGCTTGTCCCATGACTCTGTTCTATCAGGAGATGCATTGGGGACAGGGGAATAGGGAGAGGATCAAACAGCCTTTTTACACAATGCAGAGGATTTACCCCTTAGTTTTCCACAGTGAGTATAACAATCATGCTTTACTGCATATACAGACTGATTTTACTGTTGTGGGTTTAGTAACACTTTAATCACTTCAGCCCCGGAGGATTTTACCCCCTTCCTGACCAGAGCACTTTCTGTGATTTGGCACTGCATCACTTTAACTGACAATTGCGTGGTTGTGCGACTCTGTACCCAAACAAAATTGATGTCCTTTTTTTGCCCACAAATAGAGCTTTCTTTTGGTGGTATTTGATCGCCTCTGCGGTTTTTATTTCTTGCGCTATAAACAAAAAAAGAGCAACAATTTTGAAAAAAAACTCAATATTTGTTACATTTTGCTATAATAAATATCCCCCAAAAATATATAAAAATAAAATTTTTTTCCTCAGTTTAGGCCGATATGTATTCTTCTACATATTTTTGGTAAAAAAAAACAAAACAAAAAAAAAACGCAATAAGCGTATATTGATTGGTTTGCACAAAATTTATAGCGCCTACAAAATAGGGGATAGTTTTATGGCATTTTTATTTTTAATTTTTTTTATTAGTAATAGCAGCGATCTGCGATTTTTATCGGGACTGCGACATTATGGCGAACATATCGGACATTTTTGACACTATTTTGGGACCATTGTCATTTATACAGTGATCGATGCTATAAAAATGCATTGATTACTGTGTAAATGACACTGGCAGTGAAGGGGTTAAGTGTGTCCTAGGGAGTGATTCTAACTGTTAGGGGGCTGGGCTTTAACACACAGGACAGTGATCACTGCTCTCGATGACAGAGAGCTGTGATCAATGTCCTGTCCCTAGGCAGAACGGGAAAATGCTTTGTTTACAAAAGCATCTCCCAGCTCTTTCTCTCCGTGACATGATCACGAGCACCCGGTGGACATTGACTCCGTGGGACCTGTGGTCATGGTCACGGAGACCGCGACGGGTGTGCGCCCACGACACCGCTTCCTAAAGGGGACGTGCCTGTACGCCCTTTTGCCTACCAGCGTCATTCTGCCGACATACATCGGTGTGCGCTAGTCGGCAAGTGGTTAAGTAGTTCTTGTTTGCACCTATGTCACCCTATTGCTGTGACAGATTCTTAAAAAATTACCACCACTTCGCATATATGCAAACTGGCGGTAATTAACCACTTCAGCCCCGGAAGATTTGGCTGCTCAATGACCAGGTCATTTTTTGCGATACGGCACTGCGTCGCTTTAACTGAAAATTGCATGGTCGTGGGACGTTGTACCCAAACAAAATTGACGCCCTTTTTTTCCCACAAATAGAGATTTCTTTTGGTGGCATTTGATCACCTCTGCAGTTTTTATTTTTTGCGCTATATAAACAGAAGAAGAGCGACAATTTTGAAAAAAAACAAAATATATTTTACTTTTTGCTATAATAAATATCCCAAATTTAAAAAAAACAAAAACAGATTTTTTTCCTCAGTTTAGGCCGATATGTATTCTTCTACATATTTTTGGTAAAAAAAAAAAAAAAATCGCAATAAGCGTATATTGATTGGTTTGCGCAAAATTTATAGCGTCTACAAAATAGGGGATAGATTGATGGCATTTTTATTATTATTATTATTTTTTTTTTACTAGTAACAGCGGTGATCTGCGATTTTTATCAGGACTGTGTGCTTACACACACATATCCCAGTTCTTGCTCTGTCACGAGCGATCGAGGGTGCCTGGCGGCCATCGCAAATGCCAGGGACTCGCATCGGCTCTGGGCAGACACTGCTGGCGCGCCAGTGCCTCCTACAGCATCTAAAGGGCCGACCTACAGTTATGGCGGTTCGCCCAGGGAAGCCAACCTGCGGCAGTAAAACTGTGGCGGCCGGTTGGTAACTGGTTAAAATGGTTTTAAAGCCTTAAGGTTTTTCACCTTTATGCATTAAAGAAAAAAAACCTTTTGTGCTGCAGCAGCCTCCCCTTATTCTTACCTGAGCCCAATCCGATCCAGCAACATGCACTAGAGCAGCGATTCATTGGCCAATGTCAATGAAATGCTGTGACAAGGGAGTGGGGGGGGCGGGGCGAGTCACCCGGTCTGTGTCAATAGGCGCAGACAGGGTTACTTAGGAGTGAGCACACATGGGTACCCCCATAAAAAGCGGCTTTCCATGGGACCACTCGCTGAAAAGAAGGGGCCTGGAGCGCCAGCGAGGGACCCCAGAAGCAGAGGATTGGGGCTGTTCCGTGCAAAACTATTGCACAGAGCAGGTAAGTATGACATGTTTGTTATTTTAATTTAAAAAAAAAAAACAAAGCTTTAAAGTCTCTGGCGTACAGAGAGATGCCAGTGCTCAGAATGGGACATGTATGTGCTGGGAAGTTGTTATGAATGTAACTGCTTTATACAAATAGGTTATGGCTGCAAGGACACCGGTGGCCTCCTAGCAACCAATGATTCATCCTCTGCCCCATTGAGCTGCCAGTCAGGAGATTCCTTGGACCACAACTGCACATAAACAAACGAGGGGGGTGCTTGCTGACATAATTACACAAATATGGCAACGCTATATTTGGGTATTTACAGGAATCTCCCAGCTGGAAGATGAATGGGGAAAGGCATATGCATTGGTTGCTTCAAAACTGTCAGCTGCACAACCAATTACATCTTAGTTACCAATGACTCTGTGCTCCCAGAGCTTAATATGCACTGTGGACAGGATTGTCCTTGATATATTCTGAAAGGTACATGAATATCTCACAGGCATTAACATTTGTTGGAGGCACAAAATTTAAAGGGTGTCCTATATGCTGCACATAACCAGTGCAGAGCTATGGGAGGGTCCCAGCAGACCCACCCACTACAGGCTATCTTTATAAAACTGTAGGAGGGGACAGATACAAGACCAGTCACCCTGCACAGGACAGCATTAAGAAGACCACTTTGCAGTGCTAATCTATGGGGTGTTTCCAGTGCAGGTGGCAGCCATCTTGGCTAATTCGATCCTGGAGGTGATTGGCTGATGCAACAGTGCAAGGAGAAGTGGGTCTACAAGCTGGTGAAGAAAGGGAAGAGGACTGTGTGGAAGCAAGCGTGTGGGAAAAAGACTTGGTTGCCTCTGCTGGCTGACCACAATTAGGAGAAGCAAAGAGACTAATCACCTTGCTTCAGAGATTGGGAACTTTCTCCCTGGGAGGGTGTGAGGTGTGATTTGGGTGCCTGGTGAGATTAGACTGTACTGGAGAGCACTCCTACCACTTATGAGGAAGAAAAGGAGGGACTGTCTAAACAAAACGAGAGACATCATAGCAATTCCTATCCCTGTTTGAGGACTTGACCTGAACCAGACCACATGTCTGGAGACTCAGAGTCCCTGGGTTTGGTAAGCGACTAACATTGTACAAGTTTATTTGTGGACTGTTGGCAACTGTTGTGCTTTCTTCAAGGGCCCCAACTTTGCTGGCCAACATTTTTTTCCCCATCAATCACTGGCCAATGGGACTGAGACGGTTATAATATAATAACGGTTAAGCACTACACCCTTTATATTTAAACAATATTTGTTTTAAACAGTTAGTTCATCTTTACCAAAAAGCTGCTTATGCAGTTAAGGGGCGTCTGTAGATAAAAACAAACTGTGCAGCTCTGACTTAAGTTGAACAATGCCCTTGCTATATGTGTAGGCCATTTATGTACCCCCTGAAGCCTGACTAAGTGCGAGCCAACTGAGTACGATCATGGCTGGGTATGGTTAACTACCCAGTTAACCCTTCATAGCCCAAAATCAATCACTGCCACTAGATATTTATAATAAATATCAATATTCACAATATTAGTGATAACAATTATGACTTAAAATAAACATCTCTAAACGCAAATTGTCACCACAGACAGGTATATTCAGAGATTGACCATATGGTAGTGCTCTTCAAAGAGAGAGGAATTCTTTAGGTTTGGTGTTCGTGCATTAATATTAACACTTGTCAAAATATTGTTTAATAATAGAAAAGGTAAAATATTTACATAAAAAGAGTATTGCAAAGGAAAAAGACAATAAAACAACAGAGAAATAAAAAGGCTTAAAGAATGGAAATACTTTACAAGTCCAATTATTGAGCAAGATGGATCAGTGGCTCTCATAAGTCTTGGCTAATGTTCCTAGTTGATGATTAAAAGAAAGCTCTAGACTATTGACTCCTTTTCTGGTTCCTAAAGAGGATGTTCACAGAAATGCTCTGACCAATGAAGGTCTGAAAAGTGACCGATGGGGTGTCACAGCCTTTTTACAAGCATTTAGCTATCCCGCCCTCAAATATGGTTTTCTACATAAATTAACCACTTGCCGACCAGCCGCCATCGTTATATGGTGGCTCTCCTGTGCAAATCGCCGTAGCTGTACGGCGGCTCGTGCTGGCACAGTTGTGGGCGTGAGCGTGCCCGCGGGTCGGGGAGGCTCAATGTCCGCCGCGATCGCCTATTAAAGAGGCAGAACTGGGATCTGCCTTTGTAAACAAGGCAATTTCACCTTCTGACAGGGGACATGTCAGAGATCTACTTTTCCCAGTGATCGGGAACAGTGATCTCTGTCATGTCTCAGTGAGCCCATCCCCCCTACAGTTAGAACACACCCAGGGAACACAGTTAACCCCTTGATTGCCCCCTAGTGTTAACCCCTTCCTTGCCAGTGTAATTTTTACATTGATCAGTGCATTTTTATAGCACTAATCAATGTAATAATGTCACTGGTCCCCAAAAAGTGTAATTTGGGGTCAGATTTGTCCACCACAATGTCGCAGTCCCGCTAAAAATCGCAGATTGCCGCCGTTACTAGTAAAGACAATGAAAAAAAATAAAAGTCCTTAAATCTATCCCATAGCTTGTAGACCCGATAACTTTTATGTAAACCAATCAATATAAGCCTATTGCGATTTTTTTTTTTAATTTTTTTTTTTTTACCAAAAATTTGTAGAAGAATATATTTCAACCTAAACTGATGAATAAATTAGTTTTTTTTTTTTGGATATATATTATAGCAAAAAGTAAAAAAAAATGTTTTTTTTTTTTTTTTTTAAATTGTCACTATGTTTGTTTATAGCGCAAAAAATAAAAACTGCACAGGTGATCAAATACCACCAAAAGAAAGCTCTATTTGTGAAAAAAACGTGTTTGGGTACAGCGTCACACGACCGTGCAATTGTAAGTTAAAGCGACGCAGTGCCGTATCACAAAAAAATGACCTGGTCATTAAGGGGGCATATCCTTCTGGGACTGAAGTGGTTAATATCTTGGAATAGCTACAGGTTGCATTCTGGTAGCCTGTAGATTATTGTCCAGCATGAAATGACCACTTGAATGACTACAAATATAATGGTTATCAGATGCCTATTTAACCTAGGAGAGATAATGGGTCTAATCTACCTCTGGTACCTCCTAGGACAGTGGTGTTTCAGCTTAAAATGCTACTAATTAACTGATACAGGTAAATATGTCCTTATTCTGGTGGTACTGTTACTTTCTTCAGAGTTATGAAATACACTGAGGTCTGGTTCACACCTATGCATTTTTTTAGTGTGTTTACAGTTTTGTAGAACCACACTATAGTCAATTTAACATGGTTTCCTATGAATCACGTTCATATATGTGCATTTCATGGAAAGGGCCAGGGACCAGAAGGTCATGTTTTTGGTTCCATGGACTTCAGTGGATCAAAAACGTGTATTAAAAAAAATCAAAATGCACCTGGAATATGCATCAACTGCAGCCTGCATAGGTGTTAACCAGGCCTTAAGTTTTAAATCTCCAGGATGAGGTGGACAGAAATGTATATTCGCTAATTACTCCAACTAAACTGTTTATGACTCTTGGTTAGCCAGGCCAGTCATCTGTTTAGGATTAGCAATTACTTAAGCCTGGACTTGACCGTTTTATGATGGCTATTAAAGAGAGACTAAAGCCTGATACACACTATTCAACCCGTTGGGTTGAACGAAAAAATACCTGTCATCTCCAGTCGGAGCAGCTGTACTAACTATGCAAAGTTAGTGTAGTGATCTCCCCTGCTGAGCTGTTGTGTTCTGACAGGGGGATGGTCCCCCTTCCAGAACACTCCGATCAGCGCTCTCCACTGGCGGAGAGTGCTAATCGGGAGTCAGTCGGCTGCTGGTTTTCCAGCATCCTCACCTGACAGAAGCCAAACAGCCAGCTTCTCTCAGACTGTAAGGTACGTGTGATAGGTAGTGTCTGAAGTGGAGCTTGTGTGCTGAGGATTCAGGCGAAAACATAATCAGGCAGATCAGGTTGGCAACAGATCAGGCAAAGTGGTACACGATCAAAATCCAGGCAGGCACAGGTCATACACGAGCTGGCGGTAAAGTACAAAATCAGCAGGCTAGAGAGTAGTCAGGAATTCAGGCAGAAGTTCATATACAGTATTCAGAGTCACAAAGGAGTTACAACACCCAGGGAGCTAGTCCACACAAACGTACACTGAGAGATAGAGAGTGCTGCTGTTTATGGGCTGCTTTGATTGTAGATTGTCCACAGCTGGCAGCAGGTGGGGCTAGTGAATCCAAGGTAATGCATCAAACTGAGAGAACATAGCCATAACTCCAGAGCTCTTCTGTGGCACAGCAAGTAAGACTGCAGCTGTGGGATCAGGAACATCCCAGTTCGAATACACCCAGGTACATGACACCAGACAGAGGGGCATACACACAGGTCGAATGTCGGACGTTTTTGTTTTTTTATCTGGCCAATGTCTCCCAACATTTGGCTTGTGTGTACGGGGCTTAAGATGTGTATATTTCTGTTAATAGGGTGTAGATGAGGTAAATCAAAATGTTATCTAGTTGGCCTGCTTTGTTTTGGTGTTAGTTAATAGGGTTGAGAGAGTCTGTGGTGTCCTCTCAATAGACCTATAAAGGATGTTCTGGGATGCGGCTAAAAGTTTGGTAAATGTGTAGGATGAAGGCCTAATGTAGCCATATTCCGAAAGGGTGGTCACTGCTTCTAAAAAAAGAAATGTCATGGCTGACTAAGAATTTCGAACAACATGGCTGCCCTCTGTCATCTCACACAGTTTTTGATGTGCCCGGTACTTATTATCGTCACACTAGGGGTTAAGTATGACAGTCAGCAACTAGCATTTTCACAACAAAACATTAGGTTCCTGTTTTTCTCAGGAACAACTTCTTTTAAGCTACTGATCAGCCTGTCACTAAATGTATGTAAGTCAACTGACAGACAGGAAGAATGGATTAAAATGGTTAGGCCTGCCCCTTGGATGAGAGCTCAGTAGTTTCTCTAGAAAATGGTAGCCCGTAAAAAGGACAGTCTCACAAACTGAACAAAACTGCTTGATGTATAAGATATTTTTGAAATTACTTGTTCTCTTTAAACCAGAATCCTACTATATTCCTAGGACACCTGACATCCTTCTAGACTCGCACAATGGGATCCCATCTTTTGCCTCCTTTCTCCTGGGGATCTGTTGGGAGGTGTTCCTTTTTTTTATCTTTTATTAAAATGGGCATAAAAGGTTTATCATTAAGCATGCAACATGTCCTGCGTATTTCCAGACCACCCCATGGACTCCATGGCTTTGACTTTATTATGTCTTTTAAAAGGTTAATTATTAGGGTTTTCTTTTGAGCCTTCACCCCCCTTCCCCCTCTGTGCTGAAGAGGTTATTAATACTGACACACTGCGGTGATTCTGATTGATTGTGCCATTTCTGCAGTACCAATCCAGCCATGGAATAAGAAAACCAGAAACATATTATCAGGACCCTGTAACCTCTCTAGTGCCAAGCAATTGTGTGCTGTTCATACACAATGACCTTCAGCTGCCAGCCCATTCTGGAAGCGACTGAAGAATGGTGTGCTGTACTGTATAATGTACCAGATCACCAGTTCATATTTGAACAGTGTATTATAAATCAACAGCAATGTCAGAACACAGACAGGGCAGGGTATTGTCAGTTCCACGCTAAAACCTAATTGAAAGTACAGGAATAAAAATGAAATTAGATAGATAGACATTGTACTATTACCCTCATATTTGTACCTGCACTATCGTGGTATAACAATTGTACAGAATGCCTAAATATGACTGTATATTCTAAAAGGCACTAGAACCACACTAGAACCAATACTCTCAGTAATCAGCACTCAGTAATATAACTGATCTGTAAGTTTAAAAGGAAAAAGAAAAATGTGTATATTATTGCTGCTGGCACTGAATAAGTGTTCACATCTTCACTTATTTATACAGATTTATATATGGGTATTGGGTAATAGCACCACGCAATGCCACTAGTGATCTAATTAAAAAAAACGGTTTTAAATCGTATTTTAACTCTTATATCAGCTGTTCAGTGCATACTCAAAAATGGTTACCAGAACAAACAGTTAATACTGTATATATACAATCAATAAAGTGCTGTTTTTCTGCCAAAAATATCAATCAACAAAAAAACAAAAGTAAATACTAAGTAATGCTCAATAAAGTGCTATTTATGTGCCAAAAGACCAGTAATGCTCAATAAAGTGCTATTTTTATGCCAAAGACCCCAAAAGAATCCAGAGGTAAGTATTGAGTAATGGTGGTCCTTCAATACATACAGTGAGGAAAAAAAGTATTTGATCCCCTGCTGATTTTGTACATTTGGCCACTGACAAAGAAATGATCAGTGTCAGGTCACCTTGAGGCTAGGTGACAGATGCGCACCGTTTGGATCAGGAGTGCACCGCAAGGCAGTGGACCCTATGGCTGACTGCTGCGGATGGGAGCCCAGGTATAAGGAAGGCAGGGCCGCTGGAACACCAACACGGATCCCACCGGGGTTAGAGCGTAGGATTCCCTGGGGCGCTGAGTCAGCAGGTGTTCACCAGAGCCTCTAGTGGTGAGGATGGACTGGGCTGCAACTGGCTCCAGGTCACGACCCCCAGGGTCCCCCAGCTCACACCCACAGTAGGCAACAGAGGGATAGGAATAGTATAGGAATAAGCCAAGGTCAGGGCCACAAGCAGACAAGGACAACAGAGTACACGCCAAGGTTCAGGGTCACAGGCAAACAGGGATAGTCAGGGACACGCCAAAGGTCAGGGTCACGAGCAGACAGGAATAGTATAGAACACGCCAAGGTCGGTAACAGAAATAAACGTAGAGCACATGGCAGGCAGGAACAGGAAGCCAAACACACAAAGGTTGATCAGCAGGGCTGACATGCAGTGCAGAGGTTAATATAGAGTTCTTTGATAGGAGCTGGGGTGGAGCCATGCTAGAGGAGAGTTAATAAAAGCAGTCAGGTGAGAGACAGCTGGTCTTTGGAGATGAACACATGGAAACAGGTAAGCTGACAAACAAACTTTATTGCATAACCATGACAATCAGTCTATAATTTTAATGGTAGGTTTATTTTAATAGTGAAAGACAGAATGACAGCAAATGTATCCAGAAAAACGCAATTCAAAAAAGTTATACATTGATTCGCATTGTAATGAGTGATATACTGATCCCCTATCAATCAGCAAGACTTCTGTCTCCCAGGCAGTAGTGTATTTAGGTTTTGTGCTGCCCTAGGCCTGACTAAACTCATGCTCCCCCTAATTTAAATATGACCCACCCCTTCCTGTCAATGCCACACGCCTTGCTGTTTAAGACCCGCCCTGAAATTTTCGAGTGGGGATAATAGTTCTGAGGGCCTGGGGGGGGGGGGGGGGGGGCAATGGATTCCCTTACTTTGCATAGATTTCCTCTCCCTTCCTGTTTGGCTATGGGGCAGGAAGTGATGGGAAATGTCTGCAATGGGACAGGGATGGTAAAAAATAAACTGACAGGGGCTATAACCCTCCCTTTCTCTTTCCAAAATGAAAGAAAAAGTGTTGCCTATAGTTCTACTTTAAGCACAAATTTCTGATAATTTTATGGAGAGGACTAAGAAGATATAACCATGCCAATGGTGCAGCAGAAAGCATATAGCACAGTGAGGAAGGTTTGTGGTCCAGGGTGATAGGACAGTCAAAATTAGAAGTGGCACCCCCCCGGAAGCAGTGGGGCCGTTTTATGGGGGCGCTAGACTTATTTACCTCTCAGCCCAGTCCGCCCCATAAGACTGGCACTACACTAACAGAGCAAGCCAGCAGGGACTCTTTCCATGCTGCCCCCTTGGAAAGTGCTGGCCTAGGCCTGCGCCTTGTCGGCCTAGGCCAGGATACGGCGTTGCTCCCAGGTGTCTTCTATACAGGAGTGCTGCTAATCTCAGCTTGTTACCTGTATAAAAGACGCTTGTCCACAGAAGCATTCAGTCAATTAAATTCCAATCTCTCCATCATGACCAAGACCAAAAAGCTGTCCAAGGATTTCAGGGACAAGATTGTAGATCTACGCTAGGCTGGAAGACCATCGCCTAGCAGCTTGGTAAGAGGGAGACAACAGATGATGCGATTATTCGCAAATGGAAGAAACACAAAATAACTGTCACTCTCCCTCTGTCTTGGGCTCCATGCAAGATCTCACCTCGTGAAGTTTCAATGATCATGAGAACAATGAGGAATCAGCTGAGAACTACACGGGAGAATCTGGTCAATGATCTCAAGGTAGCTGGGACCATAGTCACCAAAAAAACAATTGGTAACATACTACGCCGTGAAGGACTGAAATCCTGCAGCACCTGCAACGTCCCCCTGCTCAAGAAAGCACATGTACAGGCCTGTCTGAAGTTTACTAATAAACATCTGAATGATTCGGAGGAGAACTGGGTGAAAGGGTTGTGGTTAGACGAGACCAAAATAGAGCTCATTGGCATCAACTCAACTCGCTGTGTTTGGAGGAGGAGGACTGCTGCCAATGACCTCAAAAACACCATCCCCACCGTCAAACATAGAGGTGGAAACATTATGCTTTGGGGGTGTTTTTCTGCTAAGGGGACAGGACAACTTCACCACATCAAATGGACGATGGACGGGGCCATGTACTGTCAAATCTTGGGTGAGAACCCCCTTCCCTCAGCCAGGGCATTGAAAATGGGTCGTGGATGGGTATTCCAGCATGACAATGAGCCAAAACCAATGCCCAAGGCAACAAAGGAGTGGCACAAGAAGAAGCACATTAATGTGCTTGAGTGGCCTAGCCAGTCTCCATACCTTAATCCCATAGAAAATATGTGGAGGGAGCTGAAGGTTCGATTTACCAAACGTCATCCTTGAAGCCTTAATGACTTGGAAAGGATCTGCAAAGAGGAGTATAACAAAATTCCTCTTGAGAGGTGTGCAAACCTGGTGGCCAACTGCAAGAGACCTCTTACCTCCGTGATTGCCAACAAGGGTTTATCTACCAAGTACATATTTTGCAACTCATTAAATCAATTTATAACTTTTTAAATGCATTTCTCTGGATATTTTTGTTGTTATTCTGTCTCTCACTGTTAAAATAAACCTACCACTAAAAGTCTAGACGGATAATTTCTTTGTCAATGGGCAAACGTACAAAATCAGCAGGGGTTCAAATACTATATATATATATATATATATATATATATATATATATATATATATATACACATACACACACACACACACACACACACACACACACAGTAAAGTGCCATAAAAGAGTTCTTTTTAAATGTTATTCTATATAGATAAATGCTCTATCTTCTTCTTTAAGATCCCTTTCACACTGGGGCTGCGGCCACGTTAGCGCTAAAGCTCCGCTCGTTTTAGCGGTGCTTTTCGGGCCGCTAGCAGGGCGCTTTTAACCCCAAAGAAGGGGTTAAAAGCGCCTGTGTTGGCGCTTCCGAAGTACTACCGATAGGCAAGGCGTTCTAGGAGCTCTAAATACAGCGTTCCCAAACTACCCCAAAGATGCTGCTTGCGGGACTTTTCCTAACGTCCCGCAAGCGCACAGCCCCAGTGTGTAAAGTTACACTGAAATGAATGGGAGGTGGTTTTCAGGCACTATTTCTAGCACTAAAACGCCTGAAAAACGCCTCAGTGTGAAAGGGTTCTTAGTGTGATAGGGTTACTCTGGATAGTTTTACTGCGTGTGCCCACCACCAGTATATCACCGCTCTCATCTTTTTGCATTGATCTGATCAGATCAATAATGCTTTTTCCCTTTGAAGCATGGGATACTGCTATACATCCTGTGTTCTCTTATCCTCCCTCTGGGTACTGGAAAGTTAATCCATCGCCATCCTGGGTTCCTTTAGTAGGTATCCTCATATCTGGCCCAGAAGAGAATAACACTAATAGTGCTCACTGTACAGTGGGGACGGAAAGTATTCAGACCCCCTTAAGTTTTACACTCTTTGTTATATTGCAGCCATTTGCTAAAATCATTTAAGTTCATTTTTTTTCCTCATTAATGTACACACAGCACCCAAAAACACAGAATTGTTTACATTTTTTAGATTTATTAAAAAAGAAAAACTGAAATATCACATGGTCCTAAGTATTCAGACCCTTTGCTGTGACACTCCTTGAGATGGTTCTACACCTTCATTTGAGTCCAGCTGTGTTTGATTATACTGATTGGATTTGATTAGGAAAGCCACACACCTGTCTATATAAGACCTTACAACTCACAGTGCATGTCAGAGGAAATGAGAATCATGAGGTCAAAGGAACTGCCTGAAGAGCTCAGAGACAGAATTGTGGCAAGGCACAGATCTGGCCAAGGTTACAAAAAAATTCTGCTGCACTTAAGGTTCCTAAGAGCACAGTGGCCTCCATAATCCTTAAATGGAAGACGTTTGGGACGACCAGAACCCTTCCTAGAGCTGACCATCCGGCCAAACTAAGCTATCAGAGGAGAAGTGCCTTGGTGAGAGAGGTAAAGAAGAACCCAAAGATCACTGTGGCTGAGTTCCAGACATGCAGTCGGGAGATGGGAGAAATTTGTAGAAATTCAACCATCACTGCAGCCCTCCACCAGTCGGGGCTTTATGGCAGAGTGGCCTGACGGAAGCCTCTTCTCAGTACAAGACATGAAAGCCCTCATGAAGTTTGCTAAAAAACACCCGAAGGACTCCAAGATGGTGAAAAATAAGATTCTCTGGTCTGATGAGACCCAGATAGAACTTTTTGGCCTTAATTCTAAGTGGTATGTGTGGAGAAAACCAGGCACTGCTCATCACCTGTCCAATACAATCCCAACAGTGAAGCATGGTGGTGGCAGCATCATGCTGTGGGGGTGTTTTTCAGCTGCAGGGACAGGACAACTGGTTGCAATCAAGGGAAAGATGAATGCAGCCAAGTACAGGGATATCCTGGACGAAAACCTTCCCCAGAGTGCTCAGGACCTCAGACTGGGCCGAAGGTTTACCAGCCAATAAGACAATGACCCTAAGCACACAGCTAAAATAACAAAGGAGTGGCTTCACAACAACTCTGTGACTGTTCTTGAATGGCCCAGCCAGAGCTCTGACTTAAACCCAATTGAGCATCTCTGGAGAGACCTAAAAATGGCTGTCCACCAACGTTTACCATCCAACCTGACAGAACTGGAGAGGATCTGCAAGGAGGAATGGCAGAGGATCTCCAAATCCAGGTGTGAAAACTTGTTGCATCTTTCCCAAAAAGACTCATGGCTGTATTAGATCAAAAGGGTGCTTCTACTAAATACTGAGCAAAGGGTCTGAATACTTAGGACCATGTGATATTTCAGTTTTTCTTTTTTAATAAATCTGCAAAAATGTCAACAATTCTGTATTTTTCTGTCAATATGGGGTGCTGTGTGTACATTAATGAAGAAAAAAAATTAATTTAAATGCAACTTCTCAAACAATCCTTTTCCTGTCTCCGACCACCACCTTATTAGTTTCTCTCTCCCCCTGTCTTCCACCAATTTTCCCTCCAATCACTTAACCATCACCCATAGAAACTTTCGCAACTTCAACTCTTCTCTCCTCTATTCTGCTACTGACCACCTCTATGACAAAATTTCTCCCCTGTCCTGCCCCTACACTCTCTAATCCACATCTTCAATCTCTCCCTCACCTCTGGCATCTTCCCCGATGCTCTAAAACATGCACTGGTCACCCCAATACTCAAAAAGCCGTCCTTGGACCCTACCAATCTTAACAGCCTACTCCCTATCTCCTTGCTCCCCTTTTCCTCTAAACTCCTTGAATGCCTGGTTTACAACCAACTGAGTGACCACCTCATTAAAAACAACCTTCTTGATCCCCTTCAATCTGGATTTCGCCCTCAACACTCCCCAGAAACTGTTTTTTTAAAACTCACAAAAAGACCTACTAACTGCAAAAATCAACGGACACTATTCTGTACTCCTACTTCTGGATCTTTCAGCTGCCTTTGACATGGTTGACCACCCCCTCCTCCTCAAAAAACTTTACTCCCTCGGTCTCCGTGACTGTGCTCTTCAGTGGCTCTCATCCTACCTATCCCAACGCACCTTCAGTGTCACTTACAATTCTACTTCCTCCACTCCTCTTCCCTTCTCTGTCGGGGTCCCCCAAGGTTCTGTTCTTGGACCTCTTTTATTTTCAATCTACACCTCTTCCCTGGGTCAGTTGATAGCCTCTCACGGCTTTCAATATCATTTCTATGCTGATGACACACAAATCTATCTCTCCACCCTTCAACTCACTCCATCAGTCTCCTCACGCATCACTAACTTACTAACCAACATATCTGTATGGATGTCACACCACTTCCTCAAACTCAACTTGTCCAAAACCGAGCTTATAATATTTCCTCTCCCACGTGCCTTTTCCCCTGACTTCTCTGTCAAGAGCAATGGCAAAACCATCCAACCGTCCCCACGTGTCAGGGTGCTAGGTGTTATCCTGGATTCTGAACTCTCCTTTCAGCCCCACATCCAATCACTTTCCAAAGCTTGCCGCCTCAACCTCCGCAACATCTCTAAACTACGTCCCTTTCTAACCAGTGAAACCACAAAGCTCCTGATTCACTCCCTGGTTATCTCTCGCCTTGACTACTGCAACTCACTCCTCATTGGCTTACCTTTAAATAGACTATCCCCCCTTCAGTCCATCATGAATGCGGCTGCCAGACTCATCCACCTTACAAACCGCTCAGTGTTTGCTACCCCTCTCTGCCAATCCCTCCATTGGCTACCACTCGCCCAACAAATTAAATTCAAAATATTATCAATAAGTTACAAAGCCATCCACAACTCTGCCCCAGCTACATCACTAATATAGTCTCAAAATACCAACCTAATCGCCATCTCCGTTCCACCCAAGACCTCCTGCTCTTTAGTTCCCTCATCACTTCCTCCCATATCCGCCTCCAGGACTTCTCCCGAGCCTCACCCATCCTCTGGAATTTCCTACCCCAATCTGTCAGACTGTCTCCAAATTTATCCACTGTTAGGAGATCCCTGAAAACTTTCCTCTTCATAGAAGCCTATCCTGCCTCCATCTAACAACTGCACTATTTTCTCCATTAGCTCATCCCCCACAGCTATTACCCTTTTGTATAACTTGACCCTCCCTCCTAGATTGTAAGCTCTAACGAGCAGGGCCCTCTGATTCCTCCTGTATTGAATTGTATTGTACTTGTACGGTCTGCCCTAATGTTGTAAAGCGCTGCGTAAACTGTCGGCGCTATATAAATCCTGTATAATAATAATAACTTAAATGATTTTAGCAAATGGCTGCAATATAACAAAGAGTGAAACATTTAAGTGGGTCTGAATACTTTCCGTCCACACTGTATATATGGCTTTATTTAGATACAATTTTAAAAGGGATATATCTTTTTATATCCCTTTCCTGTTTTATACAGTTCAAATACCTTTTCCCGCAGATCCTTTGATTCTTTTGCTTTCCCCATGACTCAGAATCCAGAAATGTCAGTGCAACACTGGATGAAAGATGCAAGGGTCTGTCAGGAGTCCAGAAACACATTGACCTTTTATAAACACACACTAATTACAAGCAAACAGATCACAGGTAAGAATGGTTACCTTTAATAGCCATTCAAACCCCTTTGTGTCAACTTGTGTGCATGTTATCAGGTCAAAATCACCAGGGTAAGTAAACTTTTGATCAGGGTCAATTGGGTAGTTTCTGTTGTCATTATGATTCAAAAAGAGTAAACACAGTTGATTGATTATAAATGGCTTCAGCCAAACACTAACCATGAGTGAAAGAAAAGTTTTTGTGTTATCATGCATATTCTCTGAAAAATGGCCAAGAAATCATAAATACTGCCAGGGTGTGTGTGTGTGTGTGTGTGTGTGTGTGTGTGTGTATATATGTAGTGGGTAGCACTCTCGCCTAGCAGTAAGAAGGGTTGCTGGTTCGAATCCCAACCACGACTCTACCTGCCTGGAGTTTGCATGTTCTCCCTGTGCCTGCGTGGGTTTCCTCCGGGTACTCCGGTTTCCTCCCACACTCCAAAGACATGCTGGTAGGTTAATTGGATCCTGTCTAAATTGTCCCTAGTTTGTATGAATGTGAGTTAGGGACCTTAGATTATAAGCTCCTTGAGGGTAGGGACTAATGTGAATGTACAATGTATATATAAAGCCCTGCGTCAATTGACAACGCTATATAAGTACCTGAAATTTATAAATAAATAAATATACACTGTACACAAATTCCATATTTATTTGTACAATTTTTAAAAACACTTACAAAACCATTGTCTTTCCATGAAGGTGTTCTACTTTAAAACACTGTTACCAATCATTCGCCTTGCGAAGACTATCATGTGGGCCTTCTTACTCAATACACAATGTATAATAATTGGTCCGATGATCACATTAATTTAATTATTGCAGATTTCTCCTTTCTCAATGCGTTTCACAAGTCCAGCTTCATCAGAAAAAAAAGAGGAAAATTCTACAATATGATGCATCAAATGCATGGTTCAGGGTGTACCTCATGTGCATATGCATCCACACAGGAAAAGAGAGGAAAATAGAATGGACCTCAGGGATAACAAAATGCAGACTGCATTGGCATCAGTGGTGTATTTAGGTTTTGTGCTGCCCTAGGCCTGACTAAACGCATGCACCCCCTAATTTAAATACGACCCACGCCATCCTGCCGAGACCACACCCCTTCCTGTTTAAGACCCACCCTATCATCTGTAAACAACACCCCTTCCTCTTTAGGCTCATTTGGCACCTTTCAGGGGGGAACGGGTACCTGTTTCTGACAGGTACCCTTCCCCACTTCCGGGAGACTACGCTGTCCCCTCTGAAGTTTGCACCCCCTCCTCCTTCCTTCACTGTGCCCATCAATTGCAGCCTCACTGTGCCCCATCAAACTCAGCCACTGTGCCCTTCAAATGCAGCCACTGTGCCCATCAAATGCAGCCACTGTGCCCATCAAACGCAGCCACTGTACCCATCAAATGCTGCCACTGTGCTATCAAATGCAGCCACTGTGCCCATCAATTGCAGCCACTGTGCCCATCAAATGCAGAAACTGTGCCCCATCAAACGCAGCCATTGTGCCATCAAACGCAGCCACTCTGCCCATCAAACGCAGCCACTGTGCCCATCAAACGCAGCCACTGTGCCCATCAAACGCAGCCACTGTGCCCATCAAACGCAGCCACTGTGCCCATCAAACGCAGCCACCATGCCCATCAAACGCAGCCACCATGCTAATCAAACGCAGCCACCGTGCCCATCAAATGCAGCCACCGTGCCAATCAAACGCAGCCATTGTGCCATCAAACATAGCCATTGTGCTTTTAAACGCAGCCACTGTGCCCTCAAACGCAGCCACTGTGCCCATCAAACGCTGCCACTGTGCCCAAATTCTGCCAGTGCCCATCAAATGCTGCCAGTGCCCATAACACTGATATACTTTATTAAATCACTGTACCTGCTGTCCTGGGGGTTTCCCTCGTGCTCCTCTCTCTCCTCCTGACGTCACAGCCCCAGGGTCGAGGAGAAGATTCACTGCAGGAAAGCAGTGCAGGGGAGGGTAGGCGGAGCTTGAGGCTCCACCTGTCACCTGTTGCTAATGGGGGCGCAAGTGACACACGCCACCCTCCCCGCATGAGAGAAAGCCCCCCCACCCGTCTTGCTGATTCCCGGCTCCCGCCTCCCGCACACATGCAGCCCACGGCGGCCAGCTTTCTGTAGCAGCGCCGTGGTGTATGGGCGTGCTTGTCAGAGGGTAGGGGGGAGTGAGATACACGCCCCCATCCTCTGCCAAGCACGCCCGTACACAGTGACGCCGCTACAGAAAGCTGGCCGCCGTGGGCTGCATGTGTGCGGCAGCGGGAGCCGGGAATAAGCAAGACGGGTGGGGGGGGCTTTCTCTCATGCGGGGGGCGGCCCTTTTTGCCGCCCCCCGCAAAGTACCGCCCTAGGCCTAGGCCTTGTCGGCCTAGGCCAAAACACAGCCCTGATTGGCATACATGTGATTTACATCCAAAAAGGCTTAATTAAGTAATGTACTATGCATGCCAAGGATGGTAAAATGCAGCAGTCCCTTCCCGAATTCCTGTTCGTTACTGAAGGACTGCAGCACTTTTCCATCTTTGCCATACATAGTATATGACTTAATCGGGGCTAAGGTCTGCCCTCTGCAAGACCTCCCACTAATTAGGGGAGGGGCCCCAGTACTGATCAGAGATGTCATTCCCAGATAGACACATGTATAAATAGCTGCAAGAGATTAGCACAGATAAGGCTCTGATTAAGAAGGGATACCTTCGAAACGCGTTAGCCAGCAGCGGTTCGTACATTCTCTTCCTAGGACCTGGAAACTGCTACCAGCAGACCAATCGCCTTGTGATTGTTTATAGTGTGATTTTTCCTCCTACCTTTGTAAGTAGATTTTAATCTTGGTTTTAATAAACTTACCTTTCGGATAAGGCACTAGGCTGGTGCGCTCTCTTTTTTTCTTATCGTTTATGACTTAATCGAGCCTGACTGGGATGCAGTGTCCTATTGGAAGATCAGTGCTGGAAAATAATGGTGGCCACACAAAATATATACACTTTGGGCCCAATTTGGACATTTTCACTTAGGGGTGTACTCACTTTTGTTGCCAGCGGTTTAGACATTAATGACTGTGTGTTAAGTTATTTTGAAGAGACAGCAAATTTACACTGTTATACAAGCTGTACACTCATTATTTTACATTTTAGCAAAGTGTAATTTCTTCAGTGTTGTCAAGATATAATAAAATTATTACAAAAATGTGAGGGGTATACTCACTTTTGTGGGCTACTGTGTGTGTGTGTGTGTGTGTGTGTGTGTATGTGTATGTATCTCTCTCTCTCTCTCTCTCTCTATATATATATATATATATATATAGATATCTATCTATATATATATATATAGAGAGAGCGAGAGATATACATACAGTGCTTTGAAAAAGTATTCATATCACTTGAAATTTCCACATTTTGTCATGTTACAACCAAAAACGTAAATGTATTTTATTGGGATTTTATGTGATAGACCAACACAAAGTGGCACATAATTGTGAAGTGGAAGGGAAATGATAAATGGTGTTCAAATTTTTTTTACAAATAAATATCTGAAATATCTGAAAAGTGTGGCATGCATTTGTATTAGGCCCCCTGAGTCAATACATTGTAGAACCACCTTTCTCTGCAATTACAGCTGCAAGTCTTTTTGGGGATGTCTCTATCAGCTTTGCACATCTAGAGAGTGACATTTTCACCTATTTTTCTTTGCAAAATAGCTCAAGCTCTGTCAGACTGGATGGAGGGCGTCTGTGAACAGCAATTTTCAAGTCTTGCCACAGATTGACTCTAATGCCGCGTACACACGGTCGGACTTTTCGACCGGACTGGTCTGACGGACGCCGACGAACCAAATCCGGCGGACAACCTGATCGTGTGTGGGCTTCACCTGACTTTTCCAGTCGCAAATCTGACGGACTTTAGATTTGGAACTTGCTTCAAATCTTTACGTCGTAACTCCGCCGGACCCAGAAATCCGCTCGTCTGTATGCTAGTCCGACGGGCAAAAACCGACGCTAGGGCAGCTATTGGCTACTGGCTATCAACTTGCTTATTTTAGTCTGGTGTACGTCATCACGTACCAATCCGTCGGACTTTGGTGTGATCGTGTGTAGGCAAGTCCGTTCATTAGAAAGTCCATCGGAAGTCCATCAAAAGTCCGTCGAAAGTACGCTGGAAAGTCTGTCGGACCTGTCCGGTCGAAAAGTCCGTGTACGCAGCATAACAGAGTTTCTTCTAAGATTGCCCTGTATTTGGCTCCATCCATCTTCCCATTAACACTGACAAGCTTCTCTGTCCCTGCTGAAGAAAAGCATCCCCACAACATGATGATGCACCACCATGTTTCACTGTGGGGATGGTGTGTTCAGGGTAATGTTCAGCGTTCGTTTTCTGCCACACACAGCATTTTGCTTTTAAGCCAAAACGTTCAATTTTGGTCTCATCTGACCAGAGCACCTTCTTCCACATGTTTGCTGTGTCCCCCCACATGGCTTATCACAAATTGCAAATGGAAATTCTTATGGCTTTCTTTCAACAATGGCTTTCTTCTTGCCATTCTTCTATAAAGGCCAGATTTGTGGAGGGCACTACTAATAGTTGTCCTGTTGACAGATTCTCCCTCCTGAGATGTTGATCTCTGCAGCTCCTCAAGAGTTACTATGGGCCTCTTGGCTGCTTCTCTGCTAAATGCTCTCCTTGCCTGGCCTCTCAGTTTAGGTGGACTGTCGTGTCTTGGTAGGTTTGCAGTTGTGCCATACTCTTTCCATTTTCGGATGAGAGATGTTCAAGGCTTGGGATATTTTTTTATATCCTAACCCTACTTTAAACTTCTCCAAAATTTTATCCCTGACTTGTCTGGTGTGTTCCTTAACTTTTATGATGCTATTTGTTCACTGAGGTTCTCTAACGGCTTCACAGAACAACTGTATTTATACCGAGATTAAATTACACACAGGTGGACTCTATTTACTAATGAGGTGACTTCTGAAGGCAATTGGCTCCACTAGATTTTAGTTAGGGGTATCGGAGTAAAGGGGGCTGAATACAAATACATGCCACACTGAAATTTATTTCTAAAAAATTTTGAAAACCATTTATAATTTTCCTTCCACTTCACAATTATGTGCCACTTTGTGTTGGTCTATCACATAAAATCCCAATAAAATAAATTTACGTTTTTGGTTGTGACATGAGAAAATGTGGAAAACTTCAAGGGGTATGAATACTTTTTCAAGGCACTGTGTGTGTGTGTGTATATATTATATATATATATATATATATATATATATATATATATATATATATATATATATATATATATATATATATACACATATTATATTAAAGTCCATAAACCGTTTAAACTTTAAACAGAAAGGCTTTTATTTGTAAGCAAATCAAAAATAAAGCTTCATTTAGCCCACAGCACAAAAAATATAAAATAAAGTCCGCTTATCTTCAGCACAAAGAAAATTAAAGAAAAGACATGTACAGTTTGTGGCCGGGTCTTCACCCCAGAGTTTTAAGAGTCCTTGTTGAATCTTTAGCAGCTTCCAACAGATACACAGCTCATCATGACAGGTGTAGTCACCTGTTTCCTGGAGGCCTTTAACCAACTGTGTACTGAATCCCTGTGGTCAGGGGTGGAGGCTCTTTCCCACCGGAATAACATTTCAGAGCCTCCCAAATTCCGGATCCCAAATATCTCTCTATTAAGACAGAGAGGACTGCGAGTCAGGGCAGTGGCGGCCCGTCCATAGGGGGTGCACGGACAAAGCCCCCCCCCCCCTCCAGGCAGTTACAAAAAAAAAAAAAAAATTTTAAATGGCCCTTAAAAAAAAAAATACAAAAAAAAGGTCCTTAAGTGCACTGTGTTCAGATGCCGGACACAGTGCACTATAGGAAGCGCCACGTCTATGCAATCACGAGATTGCAGACGTGGCATTTAATTTGCGGGCTTTTGTCTCGCCTTGCGGGGCTTTCCGAAGCGCCGAGTAGCTTCCGCCCGGCGCTCGTAGTATCTATTACTACGGCCGGGCGGTTTGATTGACATCTGAGTTAGATGTCACTTCCTGTTTTCTCTCTCCCATTGCGCCCGAGAGAGAAAACTGCAAGGAGTGGACTTCTCCATCGCCGCTGCCTGTGGAAGGAGACAGCGAGAAGAGGACAACGCTGCAAGGTAAGTACCGCTGTGCTGTGGAGAATGGGGGGAGGGGGGTTTGTTGTGACACAGGCTGCATTTAATGGGACAGAGGGAGGCTGCATTTGGTGGGACACAGGCAGGCTGCATTTGGTGGGACACAAGCTGCATTTGGTGGGACACAGGCTGCATTTGGTGGGACACATGCATTTGGTGGGACACAGGCTGCGTTTGGTGGGACACAGGCAGGCTGCATTTGGTGGGACACAGGCTGCATTTGGTGGGACACAGGCTGCATTTTATGTGACACGGGCTGCATTTGATGGGACACAGGCTGCATTTTATGTGACACAGGCTGCATTTGGTGGGACACAGGCTGCATTTTATGTGATACAGGCTGCATTTGATGTGACACAGGCTGAATTTTATGTGACAGGCTGCATTTGATGTGGCTGTATTTGATGTGACACAGGCTGCATTTGATGTGACACAGGCTGCATTTGATGGGACACAGGCTGCATGTAAGGAGGGACTCTGCTGGGGGCACCTGATGTAAGGACGGACTCCACTGGGTACACCTGATGGCACCTGGTGGCAGATTTGGTGGGACGCAAGCTGTATTTGGTGGGACACAGGCTGCATTTGGTGGGACACAGGCTGCATTTGGTGGGACACATGCTGCATTTGGTGGGACACAGGCAGGCTGCATTTGGTGGGACACAGGCTGCATTTGGTGGGACACAGGCTGCATTTTATGTGACACGGGCTGCATTTGATGGGACACAGGCTGCATTTTATGTGACACAGACTGCATTTGGTGGGACACAGGCTGCATTTTATGTGACACAGGCTGCATTTGATGTGGCTGCATTTGATGTGACACAGGCTGCATTTGATGGGACACAAGCTGCATGTAAGGAGGGACTCCGCTGGGGGCACCTGATGTAAGGACGGACTCCACTGGGGACACCTGATGGCATCTGGTGGCAGGCGACGTGGCTAGTGACACGCTCAGGGCTCCCACTGATCCTGCATTATAGTGAGTTGAATGATTTAATTTTATATTACAATGTAATAATAGAAATAATGAGCTTTAATCATCCTGACACCATAACAACCATGGTGCCGGGATGATTGAAGTGCTAACACCAAGCGTTTGGAATATCTTTATCTGCTGATTGTTAAACTTTCTAGAATACACATATTTCTATTGTTGTGTAGGATCTGGGCCTGCTGTCTCTCCATCCCTCTTTCCCTCTCCTTCCATTCCTCATTCATCTCAGACACTAACCACACCACCTTAGAGCCCTGCCCACTATTTCGCAGAAACCACGCCCATTTTTACCAAGTGGGAGGGGTCAAAAAGGAAGGGCGGTGTCTGGCGCCCCCATCCTAAAACGTCACCAGCCGCCACTGCTCCTGGGAATTCCTCACCCATTCTGGGTGACCCCCTGAACACTACAGCACTTCCCTTAAAGGGACCATACCCCAAATATCGGTGCTATATAGCAGCCATCCAGGACCCAACCTTGGCGTCCTGTACAATATATATATATATATAGGTGTGTGTGTATATATATATATATATATATATATATATATATATATATATATATATACACACAGTATCTCACAAAAGTGAGTACACCCCTCAAATTTTTTAAAATATATTATTATATCTTTTCATGTGACATCACTGAGGAAATGACACTTTGCTGCAATGTAAAGTAGTGAGTGTACAGCTTGTATAACAGTGTAAATTACTGTCCCCTCAAAATAACTCAACACACAGCCATTAATGTCTAAACCGCTGGCAACAAAAGTGAGTACACCCCTAAGTGAAAATGTCCAAATTGGGGCCAAAGTGTCAATAGTTTATGTGGCCACCGTTATTTTTTGCAGCACTGCCTTAACCCTGTTGGGCATGGAGTTCACCAGAACATCACAGGTTGCCACCGGAGTCCTCTTCCACTCCTCCATGACAAAATCAGGGAGCTGGTGGATGTTAGAGACCTACCTCCACCTCCAGCTTCCATTTGAGGATGCCCCACAGATGCTCGATATTGTTTAGGTCTGGAGACATGCTTGGCTAGTCCATCACCTTTACCCTCAACTTATATAGCAAGGCAGTGGTCGTCTTGGGGGTGTGTTTAGGGTTGTTATCATGTTGGAATACTGCCCTGCGGCCCAGTCTCTGAAGGGAGGGGATCAATCTCTGCTTCAGTATGTCGCAGTACATGCTGGCATTCATGGTTTGCTCAATGAACTGTAGCTCCCCAGTGCCAGCAGCACTCATGCAGCCCCAGACCATGACACTCCCACCACCATGCTTGATTGTAGGTAAGACAGACTTGGCTTTGTACTCTTCACCTGGTTGCCGCCACACATGCTTGACACAATCTGAACCAAAGAAGTTTATCTTGTTCTCATCAGACCACAGGACATGGTTCCAGTAATCCATATCCTTGGTCTGCTTGTTTTTAGCAAACTGTTTGCGGGCTTTCTTGTGCATCATCTTTAGAAGAGGCTTCCTTCTGGGATGACAGCCATGCAGACCAATTTGATGCAGTGTGGGGTGTATGGTCTAAGCCAGTGGTTCTCAACCTGGGGGTTGGGACCCCCTGGGGGGTCAAATGATGATTTGCCAGGGGTCACCAAATCCTTGGCTGTTTCTGAAACCCGCACCGCTCTCCCAGCCTTTTTGTGGCCGCCCAGCAGGGCTGTCCCTGGAGCCCGCAGCCACTCGTTGTCTGGAGGAGACCCTAGGTGTCACTGCTACGAGACACCACAAAGTCGGAGACACAGTGAGTAACCCTACCTGTGATTATAATTGCCATTAAAAGTCCCCACTACAGTCCCCCCACCGCCCCACCAAGGAGTAAGAGAAGGATTAAAAATAGAGAATACATGGAAGGGAGAGGAAATGAGGGGGAGGAACAAAGAAAAAGGGGGAGAAAGAATAAGGGAAAGAACAAGAAAGACGGCTAGAAACAGGGATGGGGGAATTTTTTTTTTTTAAAATTAGGATAGAGAGAGATAAAAGGGAAAGAAAGGGGAACAAAGAGAAAGAGTGTACCATAAGGGGTTTTAATACTGTACGAGTGGAAGGGACTCAGGGAGCACTAAATGTCTGTGGGTTAGGGGCGCAAATTACTTGTCTTGCCTTGGGTGCTGACCACCGATGTTATGAAAATAGTTTTACGTTTAGGGGTCTCCACAACTTGGGAAATTTTATTAAGAGGTCACGGCACTAGAGAGGTTGAGAACCACTGGTCTAAGCACTGACAGGCTGATCTCCCACCCCTCAACCTTTGCAGCAATGCTGGCAGCACACATAAGTCTGTTTCCCAAAGACAACCTCTGGATATGACGCTAAGCATGTGCACTTAACTTCTTTGGTCGACCATGGCAAGGCCTCTTCTGAGTGGAACCTGTCCTGTTAAACCGCTGTATGGTCTTGGCCACCGTGCTGCAGCTCAGTTTCAGGGTCTTGGCAATCTTTTTATAGCCTAGGCCATCTTTATGTAGAGCAACATTTTTTTTTCAGATCCTCAGAGAGTTCTTTGCCATGAGGTGGCATGTTGAACTTCCAGTGACCAGTATGAGAGAGTGACAGAGAACACCAAATTTAAATGCTCCCCATTAACACCTGAGACCTTGTAACACTAACGAGTCACATGACACTGGGGTGGAAATATGGCTATATATATATATTGTTTCTCTATATATATCTGAGTGTGCAATAAATAGTTAATATATGTATTAAAGGACCACCGTTACTTAGTACTTACCTCTGGATTCCTTTTCGGTTTTTGTTTTTTTTGGCATAAAAATAGCACTTTGAGCATTACTGCTTTTTGGCACATAAATTGCACATTATTGAGCATTACTACCACTTCAGCCCCGGAAAAATTTACCCCCTTCCTGACCAGGCCATTTTTTGTGATACGGCACTGCTTCATTTTAACTGACAATTGCGTGATCATGCAAAATTGTGCCCAAACAAAATGTACGTCCTTTTTTCCCACAAATAGAGCTTTCTTTTGGTGGTAATTGATTACCTCTGTGGTTTTTATTTTTTGTGCTATAAACAAAAGAATAGCGCCAATTTTGAAAGAAACACAATTTTTTACTTTTTGCTATAATAAATTTCCCAAATTAAAAAAAAATATTTCTTCATCAGTTTAAGCCAATATGTATTCTTCTACATATTTTTGGTAAAAAAAAAAAAAAAAAAAGTCGCAATAAGCGTATATTGATTGGTTTGCACAAAAGTTATAGTGTCTATAAAATAGAGGATAAATTTATGGTATTTTTATTATTTTTTTTTTTACTAGTAATGGCAGCAATCAGCGATTTTTGTCAGGACTGCGACATTGCGGCGGACAGATCGGACACTTTTGACACTTTTTTGGGACCATTGACATTTACACAGCGATCAGAGCTAAAAATAGCCACTGATTACTGTATAAATGTCACTGGCAGGGAAGGGGATAACACCAGGGGGCGAACAAGGGGTTAAGTGTGTTCCCTAGGTGTGTTTCTAACTGTGAGGGGATGTGACTGACTAGAGGAGGAGACAGATTGTTGTTCCTACTTAATAGAAACAGATGATCAGTTTCTCCTCCCCTGTCAGAACAGGGATTTGTGTGTTTACACACACAAATCCTCGTTCTGGCTCTTGTGCCCACGATCGCGCCCGCCGGCTATGCGCATTAGGTCCCCCTCCATGCAGCAGGTGCATGCTTGCCTGCTAAAGCTCTTAAAGGAGCCGCTGTACACATACAAGATTCGCACAGGAGAGCCATCCTGCCGCCGTATATGTACAGGAGCCGGTCAGGAACCGGTTAATGTTTACTTTTGTTTTTTTTGTTGACTCATTTTTTGGCACAAAAAAGAACTTCATCGATTGTATATGTAGCGGGTGCCTCACTCTGTCACCGTGACCCCGCCAAGCTGGCCGCCACAATATACACAATTTCCAGCCTGAAAGAGGGAGAGAGCTGCCTGCCATTTCCTGTATGGGCTTTTCACCTTCTCCCTCTCCTCACTGACTCACACAAAGCCGCTCACTCTGCAGCCTCCCATGTGCTCCTATTGGCAGGAGAGGAGCCAATTAAAGACACAGTTACAGCAGCCAATCAGAGGGACTGTACTAAGCTGCAGTAAGCAGCTGCAAAGGACTCTGGAATATGAATTCTCAGCACAGAGTGGCCTCACTGACTTTTAAAGAGGCAGGATTACAAATCCCAGGATGCTCGACTGGCAGGAAAGTAGAGCCTCCATTTTGACTCCCTGAGAGTCAGCACGAGGTGGAGGAAGGGATCAGACCTGAGAGAGAGATGCTGTCTCTCAGGTGATCTCACCACGCAATTCAGGCCTCCGCCGCCAGTTGGGACATCCAGCCTGAGAGAGGAGGATCCCAGGTGCACCTCCAGGCGCATCTGCACCGACGGTGAAGCGTTCTAGTGTGAGGTGACCAGTCATGTCGCCAGGAGAGCCTGCCTGTTCCAGGACGTTCATTTGGGCCTTGATCGCAGGATTGGGTGAGTGTTTTTTTTTGCCTATTTTCAGGAAACAGGAACACTGCACCACAGTAGGAGTTAAATGAACATTGTATACAGACATCATTGCTGGTAGTCATCTTGCTGACCACAGGGATAAAGGATAACGCATACCTCCCAACTTTTTGAAATGGGAATGAGGGACACCTATTGGAAAAAGTATGCGGGCATAGGACACACCCCTTGCCACGCCCCCTTAAAGTAGAATTGTGCAAAAAAACAAGATTGGTTAAATCTACAAGTGCTTTTTTTACCACTACTATTCCTTTATATTGGCTTTTGGAATTTACAAATGCAGCAATTTAGAAATTAGATGAAAGGTTTAGCACTGGGAAACACTTTTTGATAGATAAAAAGTGCATTTTATATAGACTATATAGAGCAGACCAAAATGAGGGGCAAATGAGGGACAGAGGGACATTGCTCCAATTCAGGGACAGTCCCTCAAAATCAGGGACAGTTGGGAGCTATGGATAAGGCTATCCATTTCTGGGACCCTGTATACAGACATCATTGTCCTTTCACCTTGCTGAGAAAGATCCTGCCTGCTTCACTTGATAATCTGGACCAGTTGTGTTGTTTAGCCCTGCTATCCAGGAGTTTAAGTGAACCAACGAATGTGGCTAGCTGAAGCCACAAAGTTTTATCTTTAGCTTCAAAAGGACTGAAGCTACTAGTGCCATATGGATCCACACACACACATATTCAGGGCTTTGTATATGCAGTAGGTGTGTGTGGGACAGCTTACCTAGGAGGTTAAGCCATTGCATGTTGATTTGAATAAGGCTCCATGCACACTGGACGTTAAAATAATGTTATAAAAAGGCCAGTAGCTTTGCAGTGAGTCTTTCAGCGTTTTTTATTGTTTTTGCAATAGCGTTTTTTAGCGTTTTTCCACAATTTTTTTTTTTTTTTTTTAAGAAAGCAATTTTTATTTTTTTATTTTTTTTGATGGATCAAAAACATTCAAAAACGCTGGTGAGCCACGTTTTTGAGCGTTTATCAACATTTATCAGCGTTTAACGTTTTTAAGCTCTTTTTGTGGTCAGAAAAACAGTTCCTGAATGCAATTTTATGGCTTTCAGACAATAGCCCATAAACTCAACTGCTGATAAACGTCCAAAAACGTTCATGTGTGCATGGCCAGTTGGACACATAGGATAACATAGAGGGGAGTTTATGGGCTGTTAAAAAAAACAAAAACGCCCAAACTCCCAAAGACGGCTGTTTAGGAGATTCAGTGTGCATGGAGCATAAAGTGTTGGGCCTGTGGCATCAGGAGACAGGAGAGGGAGGCCTGAGACAAAGAGGGTCATTCTTCTGCTCTCTTCCTGCCTAGACTCATCGAGCCAACCTGAGTAGTGGTATCCAATCCAATTTAAAGTGTCATATTGTGCTTTATGTACCATGTGCTTTAACCACTTCAATACAAGGCACTTATACACCTTCCTTCCCAGACCAATTTTCAGCTTTCAGCGCTGTCGCATTTTGAATGACAATTGCGCGGTCATGCTACACTGTACCCAGACTAAATTTTTATCATTTTGTTCCCACAAATAGAGCTTTCTTTTGGTGGTATTTGATCACCTCTGGATTTTTATGTTCTGCTAAACAAATAAAAAAAGACAGAAAATTTTGGAAAAAAATGTTTTTTTTTTGTTTCAGTTACAAAACTTTGTAAATAAATAAGTTTTCTCCTTCACTGATGGGCACTGATGGGGCTGCATTAACGGGCAATGATAAGGCGGCACTGATGGGCATCAATGAGGTGGCACTGAAGAGGTGGCATTGATGGGCACTGATGATGGGCACTGATAGGAGGCACTGATGGGCATTGATAAGTGTCACTGATATGCGGCACAGATGGGCACTGATAGGTGGCACGGATGGGCACTGATAGGTGGCACTGATGTACTTAATGTATTGTACTGATGGATGACAATCAGTGCCAAACAATAATGCCTGCCAATCAGTGATGCCCATTGTGGGCACTAATTGGTATCCAGTGTGGGCACTGATTGGCATCCATTGTTGGCACTGATTAGCATCTCTGGTGGTCTAGGGTGGCATACCTGGTGGTGGGCATCCCTGGTGGTCTGGTGGCATCCCTGGTGGTCCAGTGTGGGAATCCTGGGGGGGGGGCTGCATTGATAATCGATCAGCAAAGACCCCCCTGTCAGAGGAGCAGCCGATCGGCTTTCCTCTACTTGCATCTGACAGACGCGAGTGAGGAAAAGCCGATCACCGGCTCTTCCTGTTTACATAGTGATCAGCTGGACGCGGCTGATCATGTGGTAAAGAGTCTCCATCAGAGACTCTTTACCTAGAGCGGTGTTGCAATGTGTCATACTGACACACTGCAATAACGATCGGCGCAATGTGCTTGTGCACATCAGCCCATTCATTTAAATGGGCTGCAGTATCCACTGAAAACACAGAAAAAAGGTCCCTGCATCTTTTTAGAAAATGCAGAAACTGCATAGCTCAGTGCGTTTTGCAGTGTGTGGGAGTGCCATTAGAATGAATGATACCCCCACACATCTCTTGTGCGGCAGCAGCAACTTCTGTGTGAGTGATTGTGGCTGCGGGAACAGATGCAATTGTGCAGCAGTAACCACCTTCACAAATGTGAACCTAGCCTTATATAGCGCCAACAGTTTGTGGAGCGTTTTACAAAATAATGACAGACTGTATAGTAATAGCTAAAGAAAGCTGCAGCCCCACCTGCCAGCATATACCTCTGGCTCTACCTTCCAATAACAGGGTAGTACTGTAGTGGGCTGTAAGGTCCTTTAATGTGGACCTTGAAAATCATACCTTTTAAAGCATCGTTTATAAGGAATGGTGGATAGAGCTTCTAGGCATTTCAGGAGGAAAAGGAGGAGTAGATGTTTATCTTCTTGTCTGAACTGGTCAGAGGAAAACATGTAAGTGCATGTGGTGCTGTGCTGGGGTGTGTGCCCCCCTAATAGAGAAGAGAGGGGACCTGAATTTTCCCCCTTAGTAGAACGTGTAGTTAACTGAACTGTAGGAAACTGGACACGGGTCTCTCCATTAAAGTTATTTGGAACTTTGCAAAGTATGTGACTGCAGAATGATTGTGAAGTGCCTACACCCTTTTCCGGTGTTGGATGTTAGGTTACTGAGGGTTTGAAAGTAAAGTGTTTATTCCGTTAGACCTGCCTTCCTGCTTTCTCTTGGTCACAAAAAAAAAGCCAGTTTACAAGTGGATCTCCAACACAAACATTTAACTGGCAGACATTGTTTTCAGTGCCAAACTGATTTGGTGCTCACAAATCTATAGCTTTCCGCCAGTGGCGGCTGGTGCTCAAAAATTTTTTGGGGGGCGCAAAAAAAAATAAAAATAAATTGCAGCCTCACTGTGCCATCAAACCCAGCCACTGTGCTATCAAACCCTGCCACTGTGCCCATCAAATACTGCCTCTGTGCCCCATCAAATGCTGCCACTGTGCTCACCAAATGCTGCCACTATGCCCCATCAAATGCTGCCACTGTGCTCATCAAATAGTGCCACTGTGCTCATCAAATAGTGCCACTGTGCTCATCAAATAGTGCCACTGTGCCCATCAAATAGTGCCACTGTGCCCATCAAATTCTGTCACTGTGCCCATCAAATAGTGCCACTGTGCCCCATCAAATGCTGCCACTGTGACCCCCCTGCGCCCACTCGCCGACTTACCCTGTCTTGGTGGCGGGTGAGGAATTCGGGTGACAGCAGCGAGCGGTGGGACTTTGCAGTGGGTCAGACAGCGGCTTCTGTGTCCTCCATGCGACTCCTCCCCTCTTCCTGATAGACATCCAATCGCAGCGCCTGTCCATTCAGCCAATCAGGTTATGGGTAACAGACCTTTGCACCTGATTGGCGGAGAGGCGGTTCAGTGTTAGGAAAGCGAATATTCATTTGCTGTTCTAACACACCTGGGTGAACTGCAAGTGCAATGCTCTGCGCTCGTAGTTCACCTTTTTTAAAGCCTATTAGAACCTATGGCTCTAATCAGGTGCTTCAAACCCCCCCCCCCCCTGCCGCTGTAATTCAGGCATCCGAAAAGGGGCCGGATACATGAATAGGGGGTGGCGGCCATAGATAGATTCATGCAATGCATGAATCTATCCATTAGCCATAGAGGGGGTGGCTGGAGAGAGGGGGTGGCGCCCATGCGCCCTTAATGGAGGCACCACTACTGCTTTCCGCAGATCTCTTAATGCGGCACTCTAGCAAAATGATATATACACAGTTGGAATACATACTATATGTACTGTACTGTTTTATCTACTAAGTGATTCATAATTTTTGCCAGCCATTCTTGTATTACATACACCTCTAACAGTCTACCAATGTAGAGATGAAGGGAGGCCCACGCAAGATTACAGCTGCATCACAGGGAGCCTCTGGGTTCACCACTGAATGCCCCTAACTAAACAATACCATTAACTCCAGCCTCCAAAAACAGAAAAACACTCTTGTAGGGAAAGGTTAAAACCTTTTTTTTTTTGTCTTTGCCTTGGTTTTCTAGTCGACCAACCTCCTCTCATGCTATGAGTGAGCAAGGTAGATTTTGCTTTGCTGGTGATCTACAAGTTCCACACTAAAAACTCACACTTGAGGGCAAGGTTCACTCCACAGATCTAAGAATCTGTAAAATGAGTTCTAAGATGCTTTACAATTCTTTTTTTTATGGTAGTATGATTTTTTTGTTACTGTAGCCTGTGTAATCTTGGTGCAAATTGAACGCTGTATTGGAGCACCCTCAAGCCTGGATTAGCATGTGTTTTAATATTTTTGAGTTGAAGGACAGTAGGGTGCAGCGGTGGTGTCAGGAAAGAGGCAAGTACTAGTCTTGCCAATATCGCTGCCTTCCTTCACACATGCGCGGTAGAGCGGCACTCCGGCGCATCCCTGGGCACAATACAGCGAAACGGCTAAACGGCTAATGTTTGTGTGCAATTCAGCGAAATGGCTAGTGCGCGATGTAGCGTAACGGCAAACGCGCATACGCAATAGCGCGCACAACATGAGCCTCCCACTGGCCTATAAAAGCCACTCTGTGCCATGACCAGATTGCTGGTTTGTCTTTCAGCTCCACATTTGTTTCCTGCTTTGTATCCTGATTCTTAATTACCTGTTGTTACTGGGATTGACCTTGACCTGCTCTGATCTCTACCTGCATCTGACCCTCGGCTTGCCTCTCGGACTTCTCCACTTGCTTACTGTGTTTGACCCTCGGCCTGTCTACGGATATTGTTTCCTGTCTCCAGTGATTGACCCTCAGCCTGCTCCTGGACTTTGCTATTATCTTCAGTGCTCGACCCCTGGCTTGCTCACAGACTTTGCTTCCAGTCACCTGTGTTTGACCCTCGGCCTGTCTACGGACTTTTGCTATCAATCTTCAATATTAAGTCATCAGCCTGCTGACAGACCTACTAACAGTCCTTTGCACTAGACTGTTTTTGCCTAGAGACTCTCACTAGTCAACGGTGTTTGACCCCCCGCCTGATGTTGGATCAGCTGTTCATCCTCCTTCTTGAGCTTCAGCATCTTCCAGCCCTGCACAGCTGTCTCCCTGCCAGCTACCTTCATGCAAGACCTGCCCAGCCTGCTGGTGACTCGTGCCTCTTTGTGCCCTTCACCCCCTGTACCATCTCCAGGAGTGGAGTGCGCTTAGTCTCAAGAAGTTACCGCTCTCAGCATTTCAGCCTCGGTGAGTACCCTTTTCTGACACGCGGTGAGTAATGATGGTAGAGAGAAACAACCACACTGCTGTGCTTAACATGAGACTTTGAGGACACCAAGAAGGCATTAAGCAAGATACTTCTTCAAGATGATGACGGTGGAAAAGGTAATTGTAGTTTCTAGGTAGACCCTATGAGACCCAAGGAGCAGAGATCTGGTTGCAACTACAGTCTATGCTACCTCTTTTCTTACACCATTGATACTACCTTTTATCAAGAGTTTTCCATGTAATTTATGTAGTAACGGATCACCACAAAATTACAGATTGCTGGATAACCGCAGTGGCCCTTTTTATTGTCTGCCATTGAATTTGAAAAATCTCCTATTGGCTGTATGCAGTGATTTGGATAGAGAAAGCTGGTGTGCAGGCCTGAAGTAACACATGATAATCAACTATTCTCAGTCCAGAGACTAGGAAACTAATCTGGTGCTAAATTAGTCAAAAATTACCCAGCACTCGATCCAGCTATTCAACACAGAAAACCTAATTTTAAATTGCTTCTAATATTTAGCATAACAAACAGGCTTTTTGTTGCACACATTTGCAAATATAAGTGCATCAGACACCCAAAGGCTGTAGTAATTCAATGCAATGTTCATTCCAAACAGTGGTACAGTTTCCTATGTATAGTTGATCTGTCTTTTCTACTTCCAGTTAAATTACATCAACATATTGTGTTCTTGGAAAACTAATAATTTGGACTATAGGATACATTTGATATTGCAATATTTGTTTTAGCTCAATGTTATTTGCACACAACTCTCACAGTTGTATTTGGAGACAGATTTGTTCTCAGTAACCCATGCAGATGATCTTATCGCTCTGATTTCCTTACCTACACTAAAGCCTAGTACACACGATCGGTCAGTCCGACAACAAAATCAATGGATTTTATCTGACGGATGTTGGCTCAAATTTGTCTTGCATACACATGGTCACACAAATCTTGTTGGAAATTCCAAACGTCAAGAACGCAGTGACGTACAACACGTACGACGAGCCGAGAAAAAGGAAGTTCAATAGCCATTGCGGCTCTTCTGCTTGATTCCGAGCATGCGTGGAACTTTGTGCATTGAAATTGTGTACACACGAATGGAATTTACGACAACGGATTTTGTTGTTGGAAAACTTGGGATCCAGATCTGGAAATTCCGATAAAAAATGTCCGATGGAGCCTACACACGGTCGGAATTTATGAAATAAGCTCCCATCAAACATTTTCCGTCTGAAAGTCCGACCGTGTGTACGGGGCATAACAGTTTTTTTTTTTGTTCAACCCAGCGGGCTGAACGAAAAAAAACTGAAGAGTTCATGAGGAGCCACTGTACTAACATTTCAATGTTAGTACATCGATCGCTCCCGCTGAGCAATTGGGTTTTGACAGGGGAACACCCCCCCACCCCAACCAGAACACACCAGCCAGTGCTCTCAGTCATTGGCTGAGAGCGCTGATTGGGAGCCGGTTGGCAGACCTTTTTCGGTCATGACCCTTCAACAGAAGCCGGCTGAATGGCCAGCTTGTCTTGGACTGGCTGCCATACACATGGGACGAATGTCGCCCTCTTTTTATTGAACTAGTCAATGCCGCCAGATATGCGGCCTGTGTGTACGGCCCCTAACTGCCGAGGCTAGTGATATGCAACACTGACCTCCTATCACAATTTGGATTAGCAACAATGATGGGAAGTGTCATCATAATGGGGGATTTTAATTATCCAGGCATAGACTGGGTGGAAGGAACTGCGCATTCATGTAAGGCTCGCCAGTTCGTAAATGTCTTGCAGGACAATTTCATGGGTCAGATGGTAAACGCACCAACTAGAAACAAAGCGTTACTAGACCTACCGATTACCAACAATACAGACCTGCTCACGGATGTGGAAATAAGGGGCAAACAGCGATCACAGGTTAATTAGCTTCAGTATAAATCACACAAATATTAAACATAAGGGGAATACAAAGACATTGAATTTCAAAATAGCAAATTTCCCCAAACTACGAGCCTTACTAGAAGCTATAACTTGGGAGAAAATCTTAGGAACAAAGAACATGGAGGAGAGATTGGTTTGCTTTAAGAGCATATTAAATAAGGGCATTAGCCACTGCATCCCATCAGGTAATACATTTAAAAAAGCAAACAAAAGTCCTGGATGGCTCAACTGCAATGTAAAAATGCATATAAAAGCAAAGGAGAAGGCCTTCAAAAAATACAAGCCTGAGGGATCATCACCAGCATTCAGACTTTACAAAGAATGTAACAAGAAATGTAAGAGTGCAATTGAGGCGGCTAACATAGAACATGAAAGACACATAACGGAGGAGAGCAAAAAAAAAAAAAAATCCCAAGAAATTCTTTAAGTATATAAACCGTAAAAAAGGGGGGAAAAACCATATTGGCCCCATAAAGAATGAGGAAGGAAATCTGGTTACAAAGGCTGGGGAGATGGCGAAGGTATTGAATTTATTCTTCTACTCGGTCTTCACAAGAGAATTGGAGTGCTTCAGTAACCAAAACTGCAGTGTTTATCCTCATGACACATCATAGAAAGCGCCCTCATGGCTAACAGAGCACAGAATTAGAAATAGACTTGGAAAACTTTATATTAATAAGTCACCGGGACCAGATGGCTTGCACCCGAGGGTCCTTAGGGAACTCATTCAAGTATTTGCCAGACCATTGTTCCTAATTTTTACTGACAGTCTACTGACTGGAATGGTACCAGCTGATTAAAGAAAAGCCAATGTAGCGCCAATATTTAAAAAAGGGCCAAAATTCATCCCTGGGAATTAAAGACCAGTTAGCCTAACATCAATAGTATGCAAGCTCTTGGAGGGATGATAAGGGACTATATACAAGATTTTAGTAATGAAAACTGTATCATTAGCAGTAATCAGCATGAATTCATGAAGAATCGTTCTTGCCAAACCAATCTATTAACATTCTTTGAGGAGGTGAGCTGCCATCTAGATAAAGGAAGGCCCGTAGACGTGGTGTATCTGGATTTTGCAAATGCATTTGACACAGTTCCCCATAAACATTTACTGTACAAAAGAGGAGTCCGTTGGCATGGACCATAGGGTGAGTATATGGATTGAAAACTGGCTACAAGGGCGAATTCAGAGGGTGGTGATGAATGGGAAGTACTTGGAATGGTCAGGGGTGGAAAGTGGGGTCCCCCAGGGTTCTGTGCTGGGACCAATCCTATTTAATCTCTGAGATTATTCAATCTCTGTATTTGCGGACGATACTAAGCTAAGCAGGGAAATAACTTCTTCGAAAGATGTGGAAACCTTGCAAGAAAATCTGAACAAATTAATGGGGTGGGCAACTACATGGCAAAAAAGGTTTAATGTGGAAAAATGTAAAATAATGCATTTGGGTGGCAAAAATATCAATGTAATCTACTCACTGGGGGGAGAAACCCTGTGAGAATCAGGGATGGAAAAGGACTTGGGGGTCCTAGTAGATGATAGGCTCAGCAATGGCATGCAATGCCAAGCAATGCCAAGCTGCTGCTAACAAAGCAAACAGAATATTGGCATGCATTAAAAAGGGGATTAACTCCAGGGATAAAGCGATAATTCTCCCACTCTACAAGACTCTGGTCCGGCCTCACCTGGAGTATGCTGTCCAGTTCTGGGCACCAGTCCTCAGGAAGGATGTACTGGAAATGGAGAGAGTACAGACAAGGGCAACAAAGCTAATAAAGGGACTGGAGGATATTATTTATGAAGAAAGGTTACGAGCACTGAACTTATTCTCTCTGGAGAAGAGACGCTTGAGAGGGGATATGATTTTAATTTACAAATACCATACTGGTGACCCCACAATAGGGATAAAACTTTTTCATGGAAGGGAGTTTAATAAGACATGTGGCCACTCATTAAAATTAGAAGAAAAGAGGTTTAACCTTAGACTGGGTTCTTTACTGTAAGAGCGGCAAGGATGTGGAATTCCCTTCCACAGGTGGTGGTTTCAGCGGGGAGCATCGATAGTTAAAAAAAACTATTAGATAAGCACCTGAACGACCACAACCTACAGGGATGTTCAATGTAATACTGACATATAATCACACACATAGGTTAGACTTGATGGACTTGTGTCTTTTTTCAACCTCACCTACTATATAACTATGTAATCGTTTGGTAAAATAAACACAATGATGTTACGCAGAGAAAATAGATACCTAACATGTCATGCTTTAAAACTGCACACGCTCAAGGAACAGTGCGGCACTTTATAAGCCTTTACAGGTTACCAGTTTAGAGTTACACAGGAGGTCTGATGTTATAATTATTGCTCTTGCTATATCGTTTGTGGTGATACCTCACATGTGTTTACATATGTATGTGTGACCTACGTATGCATTCGTCTTTGCATGCAAACGCACGGGGAGGAGGGTGTTTTCATTTTTATTTATTCTATTATTTATTTTATGTACTTATTTTTGTATTTTTACACTCTTTAATTTTTTTTTATCAACTTTATTGTTATCACTAGGGATGAACAACATCCCTTGTGATAGTATGGGCAGTGACAAAATCAGATAAATAAATGTAATAGCGCTGCTAATGAATTAATAAGTGAAGAATATAACAATATTAATTAAACAGTGCATAAATTGCATAAAAGTCCAAAGGTGACATAGAAGTAATAAATCATGGATACATTTGTGTGCTTCACTGTGACTCCACACCACTTGTTAAGGTGCTCCCAACACAGAGTGCAATGCACTCTCACCTCCTTGTAAGACCCTGCAGGGGGTCAAACACACCTTGCACACAGTGCGATTCTCCTTTAAGGATGGCTCCACACTGGTGCTCACTAGTTCCTGCTAAGCCTTGTAAGAGTATAGCTCACTCTGCACCAAATGCACTATCCTTCCAATGTAGCTGCTTCAGAGTTAGCTCCACATTAGTCTCCAGCGAATTAAAATTATATGGAAAAGACATAAATGCCTCCAATGGTGCAGTATCCTCAGTATTAAATGAAAGAACCTCACCACCCCAGCTAATACTGAACTCACATTTATTTAAAAGGTAAAAGCAGTGATACAAAAATCCAAACAGGTCTCACTTGTAACGAACAGGGTTCCCCACCAGGCTCCACCTCTACTAGTTACACGACCTACCTCGTGGCTTCATCTGTAGGAATTTATCTGTGGGAACATCTAGGTCACAGCAGCAGCAATTTTTTTTTTATTTTATTTTGTATTATTTTTTTATTTTACTTAATTTATTTAGTTTGCACTATTAGGTGGCAGCACGCGAGAGACATGACATCTGGGGTCTGTTAGACGCCAGATCTCTCCTTTTCCATTTTTAAAGCATGTAATCAAACCTGAGATTAGTTTTCTCTGATGATTTAAGAGGCCTGTTTACATTAGAGCAAAACTGGAAGTGACAAAATAATCATCACTTCGACCATGGAGATGACTTGGGATTTTCCGGTCCTCTGTCATCTCTATGGTAAGCTGGCAAAACTGCCAGCTTTATTTCCTGGCTCCCCAATGGGACAGGGGGAGCCCGGGAAGGTGGCAGGAGGGGGAATACCCCCTTCCGCCACATTTAAAAGCAATCCAGCGGCTTTTTACCCACTATGATTGCTTTTACATTGTAGAGCATCACTGGCAGAAAAAAAAAACAAAACAATATGAGGGTAATGACTGCACTTGCAGCCATGCTCCTTTTGGGGGAAGGGGTTGATGCAGGACCAAACTCTTGCAATCAACATGAACTATTTTTAATCCTTATGCTGCTAACCTTAGTAAATAGATAGGGAGGCATATTATATTTGTTTTACCCTTTTTTGTACATTTCTTCAGTTACTTTCTTGTTTCTGGCCTAGACCAAAATGATGTCATACATTCCAGGAGACTTCATGGGCATTTTTTTCTTTCATTTGGAGGAGGAGAGCATGGGCTTTCTCAGCTAAGCATGCCCTCCTGTGTGCATGCCTGACCTAAGGGCAGATGGATCCTGTTGAGTTCCTGCTTTAAGTGCACTGTGGTGCTCTGTAACATTATGTTCTAGGTTGGTGTCCTTGGGTGCTTTGGGTCTTTTAGGATCCTAACAACACATCTACTCAGCTGAGGTAAAAGTAATGGTTCACAGTCTGCTGCTTCTACAGACTAATTTATAGGAAATCCTTCAAACCCTTCATTTGTGCATCGCTGAAAAGTTCTCCTTGTCATTTTGTTATGCTCATGTCTTGCGCACCACCTATGCTTCTGCTTCCTAAGGGGCCTAAATAGATGACCTCCCTAGTGAATGCCCACTTTTTTTCCTGGATTTGGGCTTTAACGGTTTACATTAATAGATCCCATTCAGTTGTGCCCAATAGAATAAGGTCATTAGTGTGACAGAATAAGTGTATGTCATGTTTCTCCTAAAAAGCAGAAGGATGCCTGATTTTTATACTTCAGCAAAAAAAATTTTCCAGTATTTAAACATTTTGAACTAATTGAAATGATTTTATTTTAAAACACCCTTTTTTCACAATTCTAATTAAAAACATGCATTAAATGTAGACATTATAAATACAGAGATCTGCTGCATGTTTCTAAGCCCCTGGCGAATCATACTAAAAGCTCCAGATTCTTCTCTCTTCTCTTTTATTGTATGTTCCGTTTGAGAGAAGAGCTGGAGACACAATTATTTTGCTTTTAATTTAATTGTAAGAAATTGCATCCTCTCTTCTCTGCAGTCTCCTATAAAACATTCATTTTCACCCATGGCACATTTCTGAACACACCATTAGCATTTCCTAGCTTTTTTTTTTTTTTACTGCAGTTTAGATTTAACAAAGATCTTGCCTTCCCAAATCATTACTTTTCCCATAGAGAGTTTTTTTTACCACCCAGAGAACAGGTGCAGCCCCGCTCAGAAGACCTCTGATTACTCAGGAGCCATCTGTTCCTCAACAAGCCAAGATTTGTGCCAAATCTTTTTCCATCAACTTCACAGGTTTTTACTCTGATTTAAAGAAAACCTGTCATGAAGGCTGTCCCCACCGACCTTGTCCTCTCATAATGCTAGCTCCCTGGCTACCATGCTGATCATCTGACTTCAATTCATTGAGGTACTGAATACGTTTCAATACGTTTCCATGCTGAAGGTATGTGAAAGTGATGAAACCCGGAAGGTTTCTCCCACTCATGGCCAGAGGGAGAGAGACCCACAGAATCTTAGATTGGTGCCAGGGATACTCAGATGTTTCCTGATCTGCATGCTTATTTTAGGTCAACAGCTCAAAGCATTGAAGCAAGGTGGTGGGTATGGCAGCCAGGCAGATTGTACTTTCAAACTGAATTGAGCAGTGGCAGCTTCTGAGTTCTGCTTCAAGTGCTGCTTTATACATTGACATGCCTCCTTAGACTCAGTCTGTCTTGACAGTATGGTCACCTGTTGACTTGGTCCCATCCACAGGTGTCTTAACTCTTCAATAAGACACAGAATTGGAATCCAACACAATTTTACTTCAACAAATTGTGGTACAGAGGATATTTTTCCTGTGCAGAACATATTGTATTTCTTAATTCCAGACAGATTGGGATTTGAAAAAAAAATCCCAAAAAGTGTATACTCCTGCATTCAGGAGTATTGGTATGCTTTCATAAAGTGCATCAAACCTGCAGGATATAATAGAAGTCTATGGCTAAGCACAGCAAACCAACAGGAAAGCTGCAGGTACACTGCACTGCACCCGCGGTGTGGGTAAACCTCAGCGCATCAGTGTGAAAGTAGCCCTATACTATTATTTCCAGTGTATTGCTTCACACTGACCTGAAGATCTCTCTTTTCCTGCTGCTGTCACTACTCTGGAGACTGCTAGCCAGCATAAAAGGTGGAGTTCATTTGGTATCACTCCACATGAGACAGGAGCCAGCACTATGGAGGAGGCATCAGCTTATGCGGTTCTTGCTCCCTATTACAACTCCAACTTTACAAGTAGTCCACTCTGTTTAATGCTCTGGGATAGTGGGTCAGCTACCCCAGACCGCGATCTACCAGTCACCTGCCCACGATCTACTGGTAGATCGCAATCTACAGGTTGCTGACCAATCTACAGGTTGCTGACCACCGATCTAGAGATTGCATCATCTGGGAGACATCACCATCGGCCCACACGCTCATCAAATACAGGAAATCATCACATTCCATCATCTGACACTTCACTGAAGCTAGGACATACAGCCCCAGAATAGCTAGACACCATTTTGGGGAAAGCAACCACCCATTTAATTGTCTGGTCATCAGCCACTAAAAACCCTACCTGGTATACTTAGAGGGTAATTAAAAATATATTATTCTCTTGGTGATTTTACTTGCTCAAATGAATAGGAATTATAATAATCCTTGCTGTAACTTAGTCTTTCTACCATGATAGCATACCCACTAGTGTTAGGTCATTATTTTTACATTTATTTTTTTTTTTTGTTTTTTTTTTTGCTGTATTGGTGCCCACTCTTATATACTTTGACGCATACTCATTCTGCAGGAAAATAACAGTTGAATTCCATAAAATGCAGATTATTGCCTGCTAGGTACCGTATTTATCGGCATATAACACACACTTTTCCCCCCTAAAAATAGGGGGAAAAACGTGGGTCTGTGTTATACACCGACATAGTGCTGCCTCGGAGGGGAAGGAGGGGACGAATGCCGCCAGATTAGACAGAGCCAAGATCTCCTGTGCACTCGGCTCATCTCAGCTCTCACGGTCCCGCCTCCTGGACGACCCCTAGAATGTCACATGTCCCGGATTGCGATCTGAGTGCTGAGCTGAGCTGTGTACACAGGAGATGAATGAGCAAAGTTACAGCATCTCTCTAAGCAATAAGGTATGATGCAAGTGGTATAAAAAATATCCATTGATTCCTCGAAAATGTATTAAAGTGCAAAGTGTAAGCAGAGGCTTTGCTAATTGTATATACAACATATAAATTGCCCATAAATTCAAGATGGCACGAGGTGTAAAAAGTTCTGCACTGTGCCTTATATTGCTGAGGATTTAGAAATTCACAGTCATTGTTTATGTATTAAACAGAATATTTCATCACACTGGCAATAGGAAGGCTGCAGATGAGCACTGAACAGGCTGCAATGATGGGCACTGCTGAGGCTGCAAAAGAGCACTGATCAGACTGCAATGATGGACAATGGCAAGGCTGCAGATGGGCACTGATCAGGCTTCATTAATGGGCAATGGCGAGGCTGCAGATGGGCACTGATCAAGCTATATTAATGGACACTAACCCCTATTTTGCTTCAAAGTCTGTTATTTAAAATTTAAGTTTTTTTTCCTGAAACATCCCTCTTAAAATTAGGGTGCGTGTTATACGCCTGTGCGTGTTATACGACGGTAAATACAGTAGTTATCATTGGTTATGTTGTCTGCAAGGTGAAATTAATTTGTGAAATTAATTCGCTACGTGTACTCTGCTGTTACAGATAATTATAGAACTTTTACACAAATATCTTAGTGTTTATGCATATCCCAATCTGGCTAAAATGTATGGTATTTGTAAGTGACCTATTGTACACCGATCTTATCGTGTTTTTTTTTTAAAGATTTCTGCTTGGCAAAATAACTCGGAATAATTAATTAAGTCAGTTAAATTATTTTTGTATTGGAGGCACTGTTGTTTGATCTATTTAGCTGACTCAAATAATTGTTCAGGTTTCCCTGATGAGATATATTATATGAAAACACAAAATTGAGTAAATATAGGAGTATATAGTAAATGTGTATCTTGATGCCAGAGGGGATGTGTCACTGACGAATTCATCGGTGTGTGATCATAGAGATATTGGCTACTTCATATACACATGAAATTAGGAAGGACTGCCTTGACAACAGCAGTGATGTTAAATCTGCAATAAAATCTTTGATCCACATTCTACTCCCCATCATCTTATGTAATGGTGTGTGTATTATAGCATGTTTTCATTTCTTAACATACAAAAATGATTGGCCTGCAATAATGCAATGTCTTGTAATATTGCTTCTTTTATGATTCTGCCACAAAGTATTGTTCCTTCTTTGATTCCTTCATTTCCCACAGATATGGTATATAGTTAAAAGTCAGTAAGTGGATACACAATATAGTTTTTTTCTGTTCTTTCTTATTAAAATGAGACTCCAGTTTTTCTGCAAACACAATTTCCTTCAGGTTACCTGTTTAAATCACAAAGGTTTTGGGAAACTTTTGAGCAGATTCTTATCTGCTTATTTTTCTCAGCTAATGAAATCTTTTGATTGTGAATAGTAAATAGGAAGGGAGCTTTTATGATAATAATATAATGATTCACAGACAATCCAGAATACGTATGTATATGCAGCACTTTGCATGTATTTTATCAAAGATAAAAAATTCTAATGGATTGAACCTTAGGCCATTGCTGGATATACCTATAATTTAAAGTGCAGTCTTTCTGCATACTAATAAAAATCATCTTTTTTCTCCACTTCCTGGTTGAGTGAGAACTGGTGATGTAACCCTTTCCTCATAATTGCATTCTGGGAAGTTCCCATCACATGTTTCAGAAAGCAGACTAAGCATTCTAGGTAGAATTCTAGGAAGCAAAGGGAGATGAAAAGATCTGGTCTTAGTAAAAATGGCCACTGTGAGAAGAATGGGGAGGAAAAAAAAGGTATACAATGTACAAAATAAAAACCTACAATTATTTAGTAAGAATCTAATAAGAAGAATCTATTTGTAGATTGTCATTACTAAACATTAATTATAATAATAATTTTATGATAAGGGTAAAGTTCCTCTTTAACTACTTTCCCACTGGGCACTTATACCCCCTTCCTAACCAGGCCGATGTTCAGCTTTCAGTGCTCTCACATTTTGAATGACAATTGCTCAGTCATGCAACACTGTACCCATAGGACATTTTTTGTCCTTTTTCCCACACAAATAGAGCTTTCTTTTGGTGGTATTTAACCACTTGCTTACTGGGCACTTAAACCCCCCTCCTGCCCAGACCAATTTTCAGCTTTCAGCGCTGACGCACTTTGAATGACAATTGCGCGGTCATACAACACTGTACCCAAATTAAATTTTTATCATTTTTTCTCTACAAATAGAGCTTTCTTTTGGTGGTATTTAATCACAGCTGGGATTTTTATTTTTTGCTAAACAAACAAAAAAAGATGGAAAATTTTGAAAAAAAAAAAATCATGTTTCATAGTTTGTTATAAAATTTTGCAAACAGGTAATTTTTCTCCTTCATTGATATGCACTGATGAGGCAGCACTGGTGGGCACTGATAGGCTGCACTGATGGGCACGGATAAGCACATTTAAGGCGGCACTGATAGGCACAGTTAAGGCGGCACTGATAGGCACAGATAAGGCAGCACTGATGGGGACAGATAAGGCAGCACTGATGGGCACGGATGGGTGGCACGGATGGGTGGCACAGATGGGTGGCACGGATAGGTACCACTGATAGGTGGCACTGATGGGCAGCACTGATGGGCACTGATGGGTGGCGCTGGTGGGCACTGGTAGGCGGCACTGTTGCCTATTGCTAGGTGGCACTGGCAGAGGGCACAGGTGGGCACTGAGGATCTGGTGGCGCGAGGAGAAAAAATAGCCAATTACTGGCTCTGTTGATGTCACATGAACAGCTGTCATTGGCTAACAGCTGATCATGTGGTAAGGGGTCGGGATCGACCCCTTACTCTGATCTGTGATCAGGCGACTCTCATAGACTCACTGATCACAGAGTGCGCCGTGTGTGCGCGGGATGACATCAATAGACGTAGTCCTGGCAAAGCAGGTCCACGCTGTAGCCGTCATTCGGCTATAGCGCGGGTCTCTAGTGGTTAATCACCATTTTTTTTGCACTTTACAGTGCCTTGAAAGAGTATTCATACACCTTGAAATTTCCCAAATTTTGTCATGTTACAACGTAAATGTATTTTATTGGAATTTTATGTGATAGACCAACACAAAGTGGTACATAATTATGAAGTGGAAGGAAAAAGATAAATGGTTTTCAAATTTTTTTACAAATTAATATGTGAAAAGTGTGGCGTGCATTTGTATTCAGCCCCCTTTACTCTGATACCCCTAACTAAAATCTAGTGGAACCAATTGCTTTCAGAAGTCACCTAATTGGTAAATAGAGTCCACCTGTGTGTAATTTAATCTTGGTATAAATACAGCTGTTCCATGAAGCCCTGAGAGATTTGTTAGAGAACCTTAGTGAACAAACAGCATCATGAAGGCCAAAGAACACACCAGACAGGTCAGGGATAAAGTTGTGGAGAAATTTAAAGCAGGGTTAGGTTATAAAAAAAAATGTCCCAAGCTTTGAACATCTCACAGAGCACTGTTCAATCCATAATCCGAAAATGGAAAGAGTATGGCACAACTGCAAACCTACCAAGACATGGCCGTCCACCTAAACTGACAGGCTGGGCAAGGAGAGCATTAATCAGAGAAGCAGCCACGAGGCCCATGGTAACTCTGGAGGAGCTGCGGAGATTCACAACTCAGGTGGGAGAAATAAATTGTTGAAAAAAATGCCATAAGAAGTCCCATTTTCAGTTTGCAAGAAGCCATGTGGGGCACACAGCAAACATGTGGAAGAAGCTGCTCTGGTCAGATGAGACCAAAATTGAAGGTTTTGGCCTAAAAGCAAAACGCTGTGTGTGGTGGAAAACGAACACTGCACATAACCCTAAACACACCATCCCTACTGTGAAACATGGTGGTGGCAGCATCATGTTGTGGGAATGCTTTTCTTCAGCAGGAACAGGGAAGCCGGTCAGAGTTGATGGGAAGATGGATGGAGCCAAATACAGGGCAATCTTAGAAGAAAACCTGTTATGCCCCGTACACACGGTCGGATTTTCCGATGGAAAATGTCCGATCGGAGCGTGTTGTCGGAAATTCCGACCGTGTGTGGGCTCCATCGGACATTTTCCGACACACAAAGTTGGAGAGCAGGAGATAAAATTTTCCAACAACAAAATCCGATCGCGTCAATTCCGACCGTGTGTGGCCTGTTCCGACACACAAAGTGCCACGCATGCTCAGAAGAAATTCCGACACGGAACAGCTCGGTCTGGTAAACTTAGCGTTCGCAATGGATACAGCACTTTCGTCACGCTGCAATGTTAAAAATGGTTTAATACAGCGCACTCTCTTCTTCTTTATAATGTGACAAGAATTAAGTAGTTTTGCTGCTCATATTCACACACATTTCTCACAAACTTATTTCGTTACTATTTATCGTGATTCAGTCAATATATTTTGATTTCTCACATCTGACCACATTATTTTGGTGTTTATTTTTATTTTTTTTGGGTTTAATGTACATGATTTGTTTTGTGTTTGTATTTTTTGGAAGAGTTTTTTGTTTTTTTTAGGATTTTTATTTGTACTCCCTAAAATTTTTGAGTGTGTTTTTTGTGTCAAGTTACCACAACACCATTGATAAGTTGTTATATTTAATCTGTAGGAGATTGTTTGGTGTTGTTGTCCCTTGTTAATTTCACATTTTATGTTAGAAATGTACCTGAATCCTCACCAACAAACTGTCTTTTTTGGATGAAAACACACACAGGAGAGTAGAATTTCACAACAAAAAACTTTTATTAAGGGCTCACAACTAAACAAAGAGGGAGGCAACGCTGGAGAAACTGCAGAAATTGGCGAAGCCTTGGACCCCCAGGGCAGACATCAATTATTTTAAAGCAAAATTGGTGGCCTGAGGAGTCCTTATCTAAGGGAGTGCAGTCTGGTCCAGAAGTCCCAGAGATCCGGAAAGCAGCAGATGACATCTGTGTCCCCAGACTGTGGTCATACGAGAGACTGCATCTTCTGTCAGACCAGACTGAACCCAGGGTCATCACTCTCTGATCTTCTTTCCACGCTTCCTTCCATGCTGTGGCTGTGGTGGGGGAGTTGTGGCAGCAGGAGGAGGAGGAGGAGGATGATCCAACTCAACCACGTCGGTCTTGGGTGTTAGTTCCCCACTCACCCCCTTAGTTAGTACTTTATAAAGCAGTTGCTCACACAGGAGGCGTTGACTCTCCTGCATGCACTTCAGTTTGGTGGCAGCCATGCAGGCAAAGGCCTCTTCAGGAGTGGGTAAGGCTTGTAGGGACGCCGAAGCCTCCTGAATTAGCCTGAACGCTGAATCCTGCATGGGAGTCATCTTCCTGGCTCTTTTATATGGAAGGTGGAGGGGAGGAACCTGAGATTCAGTCAGGCTTCGACTGGTCCCAGGCTTCTCTTGGCTGACACTTAGCCCCGCCTCCTCCTGGCTGCAACTAATCCCCGCCTCCTCCTGGCTGCCACATTCCACAGCCTCCTCCTGGCTGAGGTCTTCCTGTGTATGAAAAAGGGACATAGTTTTAGTATTTTCTTCATCAATCACACACAATTGTCACCTCCTGACTGTTGCAAATTGAATGTTAACAAATATAACAGACTATCATTCTGAGCCCAGCATTTTTGTTTCTTTTTTACCAATTTTGGGTGCCCACTACTGTCTATTAATATGTAAAACACTTTTTTTCAATCAGCAATTAGTGATTAATAATAACATCTATAGTAAACATCATTTCTTTATTGACCAGAAATCAGTAGAACAATGCTATACCTGACTCCAGCTGGGCTCCTCCACTTCTTCCTGGCTGGAAGGCCCAGGTTTGACATCGGAAGCCTCAGCTGGGGTGGAAGGAAGCGTGGAAGGAAGAGTAGAGAGGGATTCCCTGACTTCAGTGTGGTCTGACAGAAATCGCAGTCTCTCATAGTACCACAGCCTGGGGACATAAACGTCATCTGCTGCAGCTCCGGACCTCTGGGAATCTGTGACCTTCTTGCGCTCCCTAAGATAAGTGCTCCTCAGGCCACCAATTTTGGTTTTTAAATAGGGGATGGTTGCTGTGGGGACCACCAGCTTCACCAACTCCAGCAGTTTCTCCAGCGCTGCCTGCCTCTTTTGTTTATTATTATAATGGGGATGTCTCACCTGCCACAGACAGGGCAGCTCCCTGTATTTGTCACTGAACAGGGGGAGGAAATTGTGGTCGTTGAACCCATCCATTTTCTCTGCAAGACACAACACAAGACAAACCCTAAGGTCAGGCCAAACTCCCCTAATCTTGTTAAAATATAGAATTCCATTTCAAAGCAGTATAGGCGCAAGTTTAGATCGTACCTTCGTTATCACGATCGGCGCCTCCGATGCTCCTCCCTCCGCTCACAGATCGTACCTAATACGCACGCGTGTTACGCTTTATACACACTGCGCATGCGTGTAACTCCGCCCACCCCTGACATTCTTTCTAGTCTATTCCCCGCCCCTTTTCGATCAGCGCAGTGGGGGAAGAGCACATGGCGGAGACACAGCAGGATCGTGCTAATTGTAGCAACGAGGAGGAGGAGGAGGAAAGGCCGGATCCGGAAACGTCCTAATCCAGAAGGAGTAGATTTAAGGCCTCAAATATGTCCTTTGGGGAGATGTTGGAGATGGTGGACATCCTGAAGAGGGCCGACTATGATGGGAAGTATGGACCCTACCCCAACCCCAATGTCAGAAAGGCCAAGATCATTGCGAAAGTGGTCAAGAGTCTGCACCGGAAATTCGGGGTACGACGATCGAAAGATCAGCTCAGGAAGCGGTGGTCGGACCTCAAATTATGAGAACATGAGCAGTACAGAAAGATCTGGAGAGTGCTGCAAAAAAGTAAGTAGTTGTGCTGTGTTCCTATTCTTTTTGTGTTTATTACGTCCGTGCTGCTCCATGTGCTTTTAATACAAGTGTACATTTTAAAATGGCAACTTTCTGGTTCATGGGCACATTATTCGTTCGTATCAAACACTTTTCTTTCGACCTATAAAACACCATTGTTTAGGCCATATGCATTTGGCCACCATTTTTACGCCCTATACTTGTCTGAAATGAATTTGGTTGTGTAGATGGCTTTGTTACTAGAATGAAATGCAAACTAGATTCTGTTTAAGGAGAGGACACTGAGCAGCTGTTTTCACATCTGGACACTGGAGCACTAGTGTGGGACAAAAGAACACCATTTTTATTAGGGGGCCACACAGGTGCTCCAGTGTATACTATATGGGGGGCTACATCTGTGAAGCTTGTACCAAACAGGTAAAGTATTGAAGCTTGACAAAGGACACTGAAAATGCTACATTTTTGAACTCTTTGTTTTACATAGGGGAGAAAAGACTTGGAGGACACCCCTCATCCGAGGAGACCAGAGCCCACCCCCCTCTGGAAGAAGGGGAAATCCCCCCAACACAAGCTGAGCAGGAGGAAGAAGACGTGGTGGAACTAGTCACCACAACAGGTGAGTGTCTGCGACCACAGGCTCAGGTAAGAGATGTATGGCGGCATATTTTTGATACCTATTTTTTTTGTGGGTTCCTCTCTTTTTAGGTGATCATGAGGTTGTGGATCCAGATCCTTTTACATCCGAAAGTGCCCAGATCCTGATCAGGGAGATCATGGGGTGTAATTTACAATTGGAAAACCTCAAGAAAAACATCAATGATGTTATTCAAAAAAATAAAAACATCATTGATGTTTTGGGGCGAGTTTAAAGCCCCTCCAAATCCCTTTGTTTTTTGGTGTGCTACAATGTGAAAATTTTTTGTGATTTTTCCAAAAGCCAAATTTGGAGGATAAACACAGTGTGTCAACATGTGCTATCTGCTATCACGGGAGATCAATGGAGGCGTTTTGGGGGTGCAAACCCTTCCTCAATAATAAAGTAGCTGAGAGGAAGGGGTTTCTCCCCCAAAACACGTCCCTTAATCCCCCCGTGATGGCAGGTAGCACATGTTGACATTCGTAAATTGGTGTGCATCTTCCAAATTTGGCTTTTCCTGGGGTGACTTCACCCCATCTGAACGCAATATCAAACACAGTTCCTAATTACTCATGTGTGATATTGCCTTCAAATTCTACCAAATGTGAACGTTGTACGTTTAAGATTTGTGTCTTTCTTGTTGGTTTTACACAGGCCTGTTTTATCTTAAATGGACATTTCTATTTGTGATAATGCCACCCCAAAAATTGTTATACAACAAACATGTTGGTTTGTTAGAAAAACCTTTGGTAAATGCACATGTGATTGTGCAGGTATTAAAAAGTGTGTTAATCAAGAATGTGTGGATTATTGTGTCAATGCTAAAACACTTTGGTGGTGATGTAATTGTTTTTTTCGGTGAAAATGGGGGTTATTTCCTAAGGGCAAATCCTCTTGGCACTACAAGTGCAGTTTCAGTGCAGTTGCAATTGCACTTGTAGTGAAAAGTGTCTTTGCATTTAGTAAATAACACCCAACAGTGCCATTTTCTGGACTCAACACATTTCTGTCAGGGTCAGCTAAAACAAACACAAGCAGTAAATGTCCACAAATATTTTCTTTTTTTTGCTTTTTTATTTGAAAAAGGCTTCACATATTTGCTGGCATATTGATGGCCCCCCTACCCGCAAAGAACTCCAGGTATCGTAACCGGACATCACGGGCACTCAGGGAGGGCAAGCCAGGACGGCCGCTTTCAAGCGCCGTCAGTGCTGTTTCAGGTATCACTCCAGCCTCAGGCCCAACAGAGCCAGCATAGTTGGCCGAATGTTTCCTTAAAAAGTTATGGAGAATACAGCACGCCATGATGATATGATTAAGTTTATACTCCGCCATATGGATAGGTGTCAGAAATAGGCGGAACCGGCTGGCCAGGATTCCAGATGTGTTCTCCACCACTCTTCGGGCTCTGGCCAGCCGGTAATTAAAAACCCTCTGTTCCGGGGAGAGGGTCCTCATAGGGAATGGCCGCATAAGATGGTCCCGCAGCGCAAAAGCTTCATCACCAACGAACACAAATGGGAGTCCTTCCACATTGTCCTCTGGAGCTGGCAAGTCCAAGCTGCCATTCTGGAGACGCCTGTAGAACTCCGTCTGGGCGATGATTTCACCATCGGACATCCGGCCATTCTTCCCCACGTCCACATACAAGAAGTCAGAATTAGCCGACACCACCGCCAACATCACTATACTATTGAACCCCTTATAGTTGAAATAGTACGACCCCGAGTTGGGTGGTGGGACGATGTGGACGTGTTTCCCATCAATTGCCCCAGTTAGGAAAGTTCCACCGCTGGGCAAAGTGGGAGGCCACAGTCTGCCATTCCTGTGGCGTGGAAGGAAACTGTTGAGGAAAAAATAAAAAAATTAGTATTTTTGCACATAAACATGGCAAGCAGATTAGACACAAACATTCTTGACCAACCTCCAGATAGCATTTAGTAAGGGGAATTTAACAACGCCAAAGTATAAGGTACACCTATCATATCCCCCCCCCCTCTCATGGGCCATTTCTAACATTATAGGGGGGGGATCTTGGACAGATAACCCTCTTCACTTCATTGAGAGATGAATGCCTAAATACAGGGTATTACTTTGAACAGCCCCTCCTTAGTTACGCTATTGGCAGCCCACTGGACAGGTAAGAAGTGTCATAATACAAAGATATAAATACACACTGTACACATTTGAGGACATTTGACCATTCTGCTATTACCTGTCAAGATAATAATAGGATCCAAAAACTTTAAACAGTACCATTTGAAAGTATACAGGCAGGCCCTTGCACTACATGCTTTGGGGAATTCACCCCTAAATCTGACCACAAAAGAGATGGGTATAGTGTGTATGGGTTTGTCAAAGTCAGCAGATAGATGATTGAGGATAGAGAATTGGGATCAGCTGACTTAGCAGTTGGGGGAGGGAGGGTTACTAAAAATGATTTGGGGACACCACACAAAAAAAGCCTCTGCCACTCTGCCTGAATTTAAAGCTCCAATAACATTTACAAACATTTTAGGGGGTGTTTGGGGTAAAGCCCAACTATGGAGCTGATAAAATACATTGTTAAGTGACTACATGAGGTGAATATAGGGCCAGGAGAGAACATGCTGGAGAGGTTAGTGAAGGACAATCTGTATGAAGGACCTAAAAAATTAATTGCATAAAAATCCAGCATGCATGAGGACAAAGGGGACATTCACACCATAATTCAATCATGGTAATTAGGGAATGAGGAAAGAAATACAATATATTCGCAAACATTAAATACAATAAAATGTGATATTAAAAGATACAAATCTTACCTTCATATACTCCTTCTGCAGGACCTGGATGATGGCAGAACAGGTCTCTGGGATAATGATGCCCAGAGCCTGGGGGGAGTCCTGCAGACTTCTCCCTGTCGCCAAATACCGCAGGGTAGCGACCAACCTCTGCTCCGGAGTGATGGCTTGCCTCATGCAAGTATCCTGCCTGCTAATATAAGGGGTCAGCGAAGCCAACAAACGGTGAAATACGGGGTCCGTCATCCTGAGAAAGTTCCTGAAATCATCAGGATTATTCTCACGGATCTCACAGAGCAAAGGCATATGAGAGAACTGGTCACGCTGAAGCAACCAATTCTTGGTCCATGAACTCCTCCCCACCCTGTTCATGGACTGGACTTGTGTCAAGGTCAGGATCCCAACACCAAGCCCCCGCACAGCACGAACTCTACGAGGAGTACGTATACGCAACATGGCTAGAAAACAGTCGGCTGCTCAGAACGAAGTAACAGAACACACTGAAGAACAGCAAGGCCTGTGAAGAGCCACCTGAAAAACAGTAACGAACGAACAAGAACACAATGACTAATTAAAGTCACGCGGAACTTGCTTGCACGCACTGAAGAGCAGATACAAACCCACAAGCACAAACTGAACCGCAGAAAACTATCTAAAAGCCACGAGTCTGAAAAAGCGCGAATCGTCTCTCGAAAAAATTTTACTAACACGAGATTAGCAAAAGGAGCCCAAAGGGTGCCGTGCTTGGTTCTGAACTGGCCTTTTCTAGTCTCGTCGTACGTGCTTGACGTCACCGTGTTGTTGGCGATCAGGAATTCCGACAACTTTGTGCGACCGTGTGTACGCAAAACAAGTTTGAGCCAACATCCATCTGAAAAAATCCTAGGATTTTGTTGTTGGAATGTCCGAACAAAGTCCGACCGTGTGTACGGTGCATAAGTGTCTGCACAAGACTTGGAGGTTCACCTTCTAGCAGGACAACAACCCTAAACATACAGCCAGAGCTACAATGGAATGGTTTAAATCAAAGCATATTCATGTGTTCAAATGGCCCAGTCAAAGTTCAGACCTAAATCAAATTGGGAATCTGCGGCAAGATTCTAAAATTGCTGTTCACAGATGCTCTCCATACAATCTGACAGAGCTTGAGCTATTTTGCAAAGAAGAATGGGCAAAAATGTCACTCCCAAGATGTGCAAAGCTGGTAGAGACAACCCCCCAAAAAATGCAGCTGTAATTGCAGTGAAAATTGGTTCTACAAAGTATTGACTCAGGGGAGCTGAAAACAAATGCACACCACACTTTTCACATATTTATTTGTAAAATATGTTGAAAACCATTTATCATTTTCCTTCCATTTCACAATTATGTGCCACTTATGTTGGTCTATCACATAAATTCCCAATAAAATACATTTAATGCAGCGTTTTCATGACCGTTTTTTCCGTCAGAATAAACTCTGACGGTTTTTCCGACGGAGTTCCGCTGAAACGGACTTACCTACACACGATCACACCAAAGTCTGATCGTTTAGAACACGATGATGTACGACGGGACTAGAAAAAGGAAGTTCAATAGCCAGTAGCCAATAGCTTCAGTAACAAACTGCATAATAAAGTGATAAAAGAAGAGGAAAAAACCCCCCCCAAAAAAACAGGAATGAGAACTCCTAGTTTATGAATGGACACAATGAATCTTGCCTCCAGACCACCCATCCACCCCTAAAGATCTCAAACTGTGGATGGGTTAGTCCTATGACAAGGAGTTCCCATCGTTTATAAGAGAAATAACATATAAAGCACAAAAGGAAAATAGAATGCGTAATAATATACTAAATTTCTATGAGTATTGGTTCTATATTATGTTATATAATCTCATAGTTGTATGTGTTGGGTTAAATAATATATGTGAATCCCATATTTGTATGATACATAAAGAAAATATAGAAAAATAGGTAGAATGAAAGAAGAGCTAAGTAAAAAACAATGCAAGCTCTAGTATCTCTAAAGTGAGTAAAAATGAATATGTCATCACAACATGCCCGCCTATAAGAGATCATTTTAAAAAGGAAAACAGGAAAAGAGAAGAGAAAGAGAAAAAAAAAAAGAGGAAAAATACGAAGGAAGAAAAGTCTCCCATGGTGGTAGCCCAACCCACATCAGGAAAATGTATATAAATGATAGTAAGGTATGAGAATTAATAAGGCAACAATAACAGTTGGTCAAAATCAGAAGATAGGAAATGCTTGGTCCAAGGTTGCCAGATTTTACAATTTTTTTTGATATTTTGGTCTTCAATAGCCCTCATTTTAGCAAAGATTCGGGCTCTATGCATTCTATGTTTGGCTTCAGCCACAATTAAGGATTGAGATTTCCATGCCTTAGCTATAGTTTGGCTGCTGTAGTAAGGTGAATGAGTAATTGAAATTGAGTCCGGGTGAGATTAGCTCGTTTAAGATTAAGGAGAGCTATGGCAGGATCTGGAGGAATGGTCATTTCCAAGGCTTTAGAGGTCGTATCGAATATCTTTGCCCAAAATTCTTGGGCCACCGGGCATAACCACCAGATATGAAATTGAGTACCTGGTGCTTAGCAGCCTTGGAAGCAAGTATTTGGATACGATGGGAGAAATGTAGCTATTCTAGCTGGTACTAAATACCAACGTGCTAAAACTTTAAAATTAGTTTCCAATGCATAGCAATTTTGAGAGGAAGTTTTGGTAGCCAACCAAATACTGGACCAGTCATCAACATCAAATACTCGATTCATATCTTGTGACCATTTGGCAGCGTAAGAGGGTAGTGTTTCCATAGGTAAAGTAGTAAGTTGTTGGTATAAAAGTGAAATTAGCCCTTTGATGTGTGGGTCACTCGTACAAATACGTTCGAATTGTGACAATTGGTTGAGAGGTGAGCCTGTTCTAAGCAAGGGTGTGTAAAAGTTCTTAATTTGTAAATAACAAAAGAGTTCAGTACTAGGGAGCCCGAATGTTTCACATAATGTAGGGAACGCATAAATAGTATTAATAGAAACTATTTTGTGCAGTTGATCCAATTTAGTAATAGACCATGCTGCAAATGACTTAGGAAATTTCCAAGCAGGGTAGAAGGCGGGATTTCTGAGGAAGGAAAGGAGAGGGTTATGTGGAAAGATTTAAAACATGTTCTATTTCTAGGTCCGTCAGAATTTTCGAAAGAAGAAGTCCGATGAAGCCTACACACGATCAGAATATCTGATGGAATGATTTCGTCAGACCTTTTCTGCTGGAAAAAACGGCCATGTGTACGCAGCAAGTTTTTTTGGTTGTAACATGACAAAATGTGCAAAATTTCAAGGGGTATGAATACTTTTTCAAGGCACTGTAAATGAAAAAAGACAAAACAAAATTTTGTAAAAAAGGCATTTTTCTTAGTTTCTGTTATACAATTTTGCAAATTAGTAATTTTTCTACATACATTTTAGCCAAAATTAATACTGCTACATATCTTTGGTAAAAATAACCAAAATCAGTGTTGAGTTTGGAGATACCACATGTGTGAGACTTTTACACAGCCTGGCCACATACAGAGGCCCAACATGCAGGGAGCACTGTCAGGATGAGCACTGATGTGGCATGGATGAGCACTGATGTGCCACTAATGTGTCACGGATGAGCACTGATGTGGCATTGATGAAGCATGGATGAGCACTGATGTGGCACAGATGAGCACGGATGTGGCATGGATGAGGCACAGATGAGGTATGGATTAGCACAGATGAGGTATGGATAGGCATGGATGGGCACGTATGAGGCACGGATGGGCACATATAAGGCAAATATGAGGCATGAATGGGCACAGATCAGCGCTGTGGGCACTTCAGATCCAGCCCACTCGTGCTGCTGCAACAGCTCCCTCCTTTTCTCACATGCTGTACCGATAGCGTGTGAGGAGAGGAGGGAGAGCTGAACCAGACATGCTCCAGTTTGTTGACAAGTGATCACTCAGTTATTGGACGGAGTGATCATGTGGTAAAGAGGTGCTGTCATCGGCCCTTTACCCCAGTCATTTAGTATATACAATTGCCACACAAGCCATGTTGTAATCTAATGTGTAACCTGGACTATAGCTGATAACTACTGTGGAACCTCTTCCTTTGTTGCTGATATATTATCTTTCTGCAGTATGGACAGGGTTAAACGGAATATTCATTAACCACTTCAGCCCCGGAAGGCTTTGCCCCCTTAATGACCAGGCCATTTTTTGCAAAACAGTAACTACGTTACTTTAGCTGACAATTGTGCGGTCATGCTGTAACCAAATAAAACTGATGTCCTTTTTTTCCCCACAAATAGAGATTTCTTTTGGTGGTATTGGATCACCTCTGTGGTTTTTATTTTTTTGCGCTATAAACAAAAAATGACAGACAATTTAAGATTAAAAAAACAATGTTTTTATTTTCTGCTATAAACCACACTCAATAAAATTTAAAAAAAAATTTAATTTCTTCATTAATTTAAGCCAATTTGTATTCCGCTAAATATTTTTGGTAGTAAAAATCCTAAGTCCTCATGCACACGGACGTTTTTACAGCTGCTTTTTTGAGCTTTTTTGCAGCTTAAAAAGGCCTGTCTATGTTAGTCTATGGCTACATGCCCACCTAGGCGTTTTTGAGCTGCAAGTGGCATAGGCGTTTTTAAGCTGTAAAAAAAACCCAGGACCAGTGGGTTCTGAGAGACGTTTTTCAGCTGTAAAAACGCTGAAAAACGCTGAAAAACGCTGAAAAACGCTCAAAAACGTCATTCACCAACGTTTTTTAGCGTTTTTGATCCATTGAAAAAAAAAAAAAATTAGAAAAAAAAAAACGCTCAAAAACGCTAACGCGAAAAAACGCTCAAAAACGCTAAAAAACGCTATTGCAAAAACGCTGAAAAAAGCTGAAAAAAGTTTTAAAAAATCACTGCAAAGATACTGGCGTTTTCATAATGTTTTTTTAACAGCCTGTGTGCATGAGGGCTAAAAAGCGTTTATTGATTGGTTTGCACAAAAGTTAGTGTAAAAAAAAAAGGGGATAGAGTTATGGCATTTTTATTGGGGGTGATCTTGATTTTTAGCGGGACTGCAACATTGCGGCGGACAGATCGGACACCTAAGTGACATTTTTTGACACTTTTTTGGGAACCAGTGACGTTTTTACAGTGATCAGTGCTAAAAATTTGCACATTGTACTAATGGCAGTGGCAGGGAGGGGGTTAACATCAGGGGCGATCAAGGGGTATAGCATAGCAGAAAGACAGAATCTGTGTGTGATCCCTTGTCAGAACGGAGATCTGCCTTGTTTACTATGTAAATACTCGTTCTGTCACTGCAGGGAACGATCGCAGACTTCGAGTCCCCCGGACCTGCTGATTGGCTCCCCCGCTGGCCAATGGGCGCGCACCCACAGATCGCCGTATACGAGCCGACGTACAGCTACACCAAGCCAACCTGCATCATACTGCAGGTGTTTAACCTCTTACGCACTGCCCATCCACAAAGTACTGCGGGCAGGTAGAGCAACGTATGTAGATGTGCACAGCCTATTGTACAAACAGCACTTGCCAATCACCAAATTTAATAAATATATTGGAAATAGAGAGGATAATCATAAATATAAACCATGTGACCAAGAAAAATTTTATATTGTGAATGGTAACTACTAAAAAACTAAAACCCATGAATCATGTACTAATGAAAAAGTCCAAGTATGAAAAACAAAGTTCCAAACAAGTTCCTGGATGATTCAAATGAAAATAAATCTTCCTGCATGGATGGTACAAACGAGTAATGTGTAGATATCCACTCACCAGATATTGTAGATTCTACTACCATACAGCAGAAAGGATCATAAGTGCTTGTGGGGTCTCCACGACCTCCATGGTCTTTAAACAAATTCTCCAATGTCCTCCTCGGATGGGACGTGGCTCCAAACGGGATATCACTAGTGGTGCAGGAGAGAAATAAGAGAGGATAGACTCCCCGTAGTGTGATACCATAGGGTGTTTTATTAAAAGCCTCAATGGCTACAATTGCAAGTAAAAACAATAAACAAAGTATCCTCCTTTGTGAACCACTGCAAATGAAAAATGGAGATGATGAAAGCCGCAAGACCCACAGCACAGTCAGCGTGTGTTCCAGCAGGACGTGACGCAGCACAACGTGAGTTCCAGCCATATGTTTTGTCATCTAATGTGACGTCATCCACCAGGACGTGACGTACCTGTACATCACTGTATGCTTCCAGATTTAGGATTCATGCACTCCCACACTAACACCCGCTGTGATTGTACAGCAAATGGCGGGGACCTGCTGATTGGCTTTGTGTAATCACAACCCAGGGCCCTGTGTTGAAAATTAACACAGGGCTCTGTACAGAGGGATTGCCCTAGATGTTAACCCCTTTCCAGTCAGTGTCGTAAGTACATTTACAGTGTATAGTATTAGCACTGCTTACTGTAATAGTGCCACTAGTGATGTCAGTGGCAGTTAGCCAGTTCCTCCCAACGTCAGTTAGTGTCAGATTGCTTGCTGCACTATCGCAGTCCCATTGTCCCAAGTCGCTGATCACCACCATTAGTAGTATTAAAAACATAAATAAACATTTAAATATATGTATATACCACTGTTTGCAAACGCTATAACTTTCACGCAAACCAATCAGCATACATTTATTGGGATTTGTTTTATCAAAGACATGTAGCCGAATACATTTTGGCCAAAATTTAGGAAGACATTTTTTTTTACCATAATCGGATATGTTTTATAGCAGAAAGCAAAAATTTTCGGTCCTTCGTTTATATATCACAAAAAAAAACACAGTGGTGATCAAATACCACCAAAAGAAAGCTCTATTTGTGTGAAAAAAAAAAATTATATAAATTTTGTTTGGGTACAGCGCAGTGCTAAATAGTAAAAAAAAATGGCCTGGTCATAAAGGGAGTTCTCAGAGTAATGTTATTGTCTTATTGATTGATTATTTGTATAAGTATACCTGCTAATCCTCTCCTATTTTAGGCTATGCCTAACAGAGGGAGAAGAACCGGCAGGGCTTTTTTTCAGGGGGAACTTGGTGGAACTCAGTTCCACCACCCCTGGCTCAGACCCTTTGGTGCCTGCTCACCACAATCACTTGTAAACCCAGAAGTTTGGTTTCTGTGTTAACAAGTGACACCTCTGCACTCTGTATGTAATGCAATCCTGGTAGTTAATGCCCCTTTAAGACCCTCCTACTGTTTTCGTGAAATTTGACTGAACACATCCACTATTTGATGTGATTTGGAGGGTGTGTGTAGGGGGAGGGGTTTTGTGAGGCCGTGGTTAAGTTCCAGCACCTATTGTTTAAGGAAAAAAGCCCTGAGAACCGGAGAGGGCTAGAAGACATCAGCAGAGAGCGGAGAAGAACCAGAGTGGGGAGAAGAACCGGCAGAGGCAGAAGACATCAGTGGAGAAGGGAAAAGAAATCGGAAGAAACGCCGGAGCTGCTTTGATAAAATACTTTAAAAACCTGTGTAATGTGTTTATTTTTGACACTTTTTTTTAGGTGCATGGGTAGGGGTACGATGTACCCCATACTCATTTAGATAAGGTGGGGGACCAAGATTTGGGGGTCCCCTTGTTAAAGGGGGTTTCCAGATTCTGATAAGCCCCCCGCCCGCAGACCCTGACAACCACCAGCCAGGGTTGTTGGGAAAAGGCCCTTGTTCCCATCAACATGGGGACAAGGTGCATTGGGGTGGGGGGTGCAGGGCCTCCCCTACACCAAAGCACCCTCCCCCCATGTTGAGAGCATCGGGCCTGGTATGGTTCAGAAGGAGGGGTTCTTGCTCGTCCCCACCCCCTTTCCTGACCTGCCTGGCTGTGTGCTCAGTTAAGGGTCTGGTATGGATTTGGGGGGGACCCCACGCTATTTTTTTCCCCTTAAAATTCATGCCAGACCAAAGGGTCTGGTATGGTCTTGGAGGGGGAACCCATGCTGGTTTTTCTTTAAAATTTGGCATGGAGTTTCCCCTAAAGATTCATACCAGATACAAAGTGCCTGGTATTGTCAGGATCAAAGTCGGATCCCCGTTCATTGATGTCGGACTTCAAGTCGCAGGGCAAAGTCGGATCCACAGTGGTACGACTGTTGTGTCGTACCAGTGTGAACCCGGCCTTAGTCTAGTTGGAAAAAGTCCATCCAGTTAAACCAATAGTAGGGACATTTTTTTTTTTGTACAATCCTATACACATAGTTGATCTAGAGGAAGGCAAAAAAAAACAAGAAAGCATGACTCAATTTGCTCCAGGAAGGGAAAAAAATCCTTTCTGATCCTTAACCACTTGACATCCCACATATATTTTTTTTTTCTATGCTACAAGAAAAATAAGTTTTTGGCACTTTACAGAAAAATTAAATTGGAGCTTTCTTTTTTTTTTGATCTGATCCTGCATGAACCGTGCTGCCATTCATCAAGATGCACAAAATGTACTTTGTAAAAATGCTGAGCACCAGAAAGCACCTATTTTCCATATTATTTGCTCCCCCACTGTGTAGGGGACTTTAACTGAAAATATTAGAGCTTACATTTTTTTAAAGGGATTCTGGATGATAGCATGTTGTCTTCAAACAACACAAGAGTGGCAAACTGATTTTTTTGCTGTTGAGAGAATAATACACAATTCCAGGTAAAAGAGCAACAAAAAAAGCAACCTGTTTCGCACCCAAAACCCATAAACACTTACATGAATTCGATGTCATGTGACCCTCTAGTTTGCCAATTCTGGTAGTGGATACCAGTGTGAAGGCCCTGTGTTAGACTATTCCAACAGGCTGTACCTATGTCACTAGGAAGTGATGCATGCTACACAACCTGATGGAAGGCTTAGGACGCAGCTTTTCAAGTGACTGCAGTTTCAGGTAAGAGTTTTGGGGCCTTGGTTACATTTTAAATCAAAAGCTGTTGATTAGCCAAAGGGGTTGGAAAAGTGGTGTAAACATTAAGGGTGATTAGCTTCAAGTGGTGCATGTGGTTTCCAGAAACGTGCTACTCCAGACTGCGTTTTTTTAAGGGCAGCCCACTTTTATTTAAAGGAAACAAAAAAGTTCAAACAGTAATCTTCCCTCGCATGGGGTCTCACCATCACTGTATACATGCACACTTCAGCCTCCTGGCTTACTCACTGTCAGCTTCGTGCTGTTCGGTCTCAGGCCACATCTGCCTGCTACAGACGTGCAGGCGCATCCTGCCACCTGCAGGGTTAGACTCCGAGACCTCCTGTCTCTTTCTTCTGGAGCCATCTCCTACTGGGACCCTCCCCACCTCCTAGGCCAGACTGCATGTCTGCCGGGCAGAGCTGTCTCCAAGTCTGAGCCCTGAGCTCTCTTGCTGGGTGGATTATGAAGCCAGCTCACAGGTGTGTAATTAGCATGCCTGCCAAAATCAGGCATACACTGCTCATATACACCATGACACGGGGTCGCCTCTCCACAGCGGATATAGCGCCCCTGACCTAGGCTGGGTAAATTTAGTTTTTGGCTTTGCTGTACCCGAGGGGTGCCCAAATTTTGAGGAGCGAGGGCCACTTTAGCAACTTAGTAACCGGTCTCGGGCCACAATAAGAGCAGCGGGCAGACAACAAGTCTGTGTCCATGCTGCATCAGGGACGGATCCAGAGTCTAACCTTGGGAGGGGCACTGGCAAAATTCTTGCGGGCAATTTGTAGGGGAAATGGCTGGTGTTGTCGCTTCAATCATCACGGCACCATGGTTAATATGGTGTCAGGATGATTGAAGCACATTATTTCTCTTATTACATTGTAATATAAAATTAAATAGTTCAACTCACCATAATGCAGAATCAGTGGGAGCCCTGAGTGTGTCACTTGCCACCATCACCTGCCTTCAGATGGGGCTTGTCACTTGCTACACACCTGTTATCAGATGCAGATTGTCACTGCCAGTGGCCAGTGACTGTGTCCCTGTTCTCCCAGAGTGAGACCTGCACAGTATTGGCAGTCTTTTAGATGCAGAAATGCAGTGATGCAGGGGGGCGGTGAGAGACAGTGGCGTCTCCAGCTTTCATATTTAAGGGGGGGCACATGGGGGACAGGGACAAAAGTAGGAGGGCCAACTATAAAGTGCAATTATATAAATATACACACATATAAATACACGGTGTCTTGAAAAAGTATTGGTGTTTGCAGCCAGGTGGAGGGGAGGACAGAGTGGGAGCAGCCAGGTGGAGGGGAGGACAGAGTGGGAGCAGCCAGGTGGAGGGGAGGACAGGGTGAATGCAGTAGTCTGTTTGCATCTGCCGCTCTATAGAGGTGAATGGAGGGTCCGACTGGGTCCCCCTGAAAAACGGACAGGTGGACGGATCAGACTGATTGTGTGAAAGGGGCCTAAGGCTGCTTTCACACTGATGCACTGCAGTTTTCCTCAACTGACCTCAATAGTCACTTCTTCCTCAGGATTCCTGCAGGTATCGCCAGCTGCTGCTGTCCTCCGGCTGGTATGGTTGATGGCTTTTGCTGGCTTTCCTCCTGGGCTGGTACTGCTGGTGGGTACTGCTGGCAGATATTGCTGGTTGGTCCTGCTGGCTGGTACTGCTTGCGGATACTGTTGGCAGTTACTGCTGGCTGGTGCAGCTGGCTGGTGCTGGTGGCTGGTGCTGCTGGCGGGTACTGTTGGTGGGTACTGCTGGCATGTACTGTTGGTGGGTATTGCTGGCTGGTTTCCGACCCACCATCCTCAAGCATCAGCGTGACAAAAGCTGGTGCTAAAGGAAGCATGCAGCTGAAGTAGAGAGCAGAGCCGATGCTTCCTGTATCGCTGCTGTCTCAAGTGGAGTACATTTGTTATTACTCCTCCTGTGACAGGAGCCGGCGCTATACAGGAAGCATCGGCTTTGCTTCCTCAAGCACCAGCTCCGTTCTTCACAGTGATACTCGGGGATGGCGGGTCGGGAACCCACGATCTGGACCGCCATCATAGAGCAAGAGATGGCGGGCAGGCACCCCTGCTGTACCCATTAGAGCAGCAATTCATTTTCTATGTGTGGTCAGGTCTCCCTAAGCCTGGTGGCTGATTGCTGCTGGAGGACACTACCATAGGAAGCTAAGCTGGAGAAAGACCTCTTAGTGTTGATGGAAAGCTGGTTGCTGAGCTGTCTCTGGACATTGTGTGTAGGACATTTTGCCTAGCTCCAGTCCAGCAATCTCTGGCATCCAACCCTCCAGAGCTCCAAGGACTGTGACTTTTCATACAAAGTTTTAGACTAGCTGGCTGTCCTCTATAACTCTAGCAATACTTGACTACTACTAAAGAAATTTGGCTGAGAATCTGTCCTCTTATGCTTGCGTGTACATTGGGGTATCCTGCACCCTCATACTTCTACCCGCTTGTGTTCAATTACTACAATAAATTTTCAAAAAGACACCTCTAGACTGAGCCTGTGTTTGTCGAAGTGCTCTGGAACTGGTACTCGAGGTAGAGGAGACCTGTATACTTCCAGTGGCCCCTCCGGGGGTTATCACTACATGTAGATTTTCTTTTTGGTCACGGAGATGAAAAACTGAAAAGAAATATCCAAAAAAAAATTATACAGATTGGATCCATTTGCATAGTTATCAGCCCCATGAAATGTGTCCCTGACTGCCACTGACTGCATATCCTCCACTGTTCAGCAGTGATAAACCTATAAAACTCTTAGACCTGAATAAATTGAATATGTTGTATTTATGACAAATAGCACATAGTTGCAATAAAGCATAGCCCCGGGATTTAATACAATTTTCCAACATGAGATTTATGAGTATGGCATTTGATATATATAATATATTTGATAAGTCCTGGCAGGTTAGTGTAGATAGTGTAGTTAGGCGTAGACCTAATAACCTGTGGGTCTTGCTAACATTTTGGGACACCTTAACTGCAAAATTAAGAATGATTAATATAGAAAACCTTTAGTCCTTATCAATGGGGAGAGGCAAGGTATTTGATAGCATGAATATGTGAATCATGTAGAAATTGGCATCTTTCACTTTACCAATTACAGGTTTAATTAATTCAAAAGATTGCATAGTTCTATAGGTAAAGAGACACCTCTTTAGAACATCCACCCTGAAATCTCAGTACCAGAAGATCTTTTTGCAGTCTATTTGTAGCAGAGACAGATGATTCCCCTTAGCACTGGTCCATTTTAAATGAATACCGGCACCGATGAGATTCCATTGAGTGGTTTCCTATATTCTGTATGTTGTTTGGTAGGACTGCACCCAGGAGAGGACTGAGTGCACTGAACTTTGCATTTGGTGCTTTATTATTGTCACATGGCTGATGTATCTCAGACAATAAGTTCTCTTGTTTTCATTTTAATTGTAACAAAATGCACAGAGGAATTCCTGTAAGATTCTGTCATGGTTAATAGAGTTCTTTGAAAGCCTGATGCTGTTGTTCCATAAACTGATCAGTTACAAGTCTATGGGGAAGAGATGTAGAACTACTGTCATGGCTGTGGCATAGTAGGATTTCATTATGTGTTGGGGGTGCTAAATCTACTGCTTGTATGGACATGTGCAAAGACATTTTCCACTCTGGTGCGGTAGGAAAATTTGGTGGTTTGGTGTTAGGTGACTGTTGAGTGTTCAATTCCTCCTTTCCTGTGAAAAACACCTTTGAGTATGCCCTGGCTACTTAGTACTCAAATGCTCATGTACATACAGGTACAACAAAATGATATACCAGCGTTTGTGATTTACAAAGGCAGTTGAATTATGTACACTCTGGGGGTCATTTACTATAGCACCAATAAATGATCCTGCAGTCCCCGAAAATAGTGCCCAATTAAGGCGAATTAAAACTTCAACTCTCAAAAACTGGGCGCTAATGCAAATGGAAAGCATCGCTATTGCCAGCGAACATGCATGTCAGATCACATATGCGGGAATAGTGGAAGACAATGGGGCTCAAACCTGCAAAATCCAAAGTTCTCACTGAAGGTTTATATGCAAGTTCTTTGCCATAAAAAGTGTATGGGGACCTGGGTCCTGCCCCAGGGGACATGTATCAATTGGAAAACATTTTTTTTAAACAGGCCATTTTTTCAGAAGCAGTGATTTTAATAATGCAAAGTATGCCTGTAAAGTAGCGCATCTTTCCCGTGTTTTTTACTGTACCTCAGTAAAATGAAATTTCTAAAGGAAAAAATGTCATTCAAAATTGCTCACGGCTGTAATGAATTGCCGGTTCTCGTCAATATAGAGGAAAAATCAAAGAAAAAAAATGCGTAGGTTCCCCTCACCAGTCCATACCAGGTCCTTCGAGTCTGGTATGGATATAAAGGGGAACTCTACACCAAAAAAAAAAAAAATGGTGTAGGGATCCCCCCAAAATCCATACCAGACCCTTATCCGAGCACGCAACCTGGCAGGTCAGGAAAGGGGGGGACGAGCGAGCGCCCCCCCCTGAACCATATCAGGCCACATGCCCTCAACATGGGAAGGGTGTTTTGGGGTCTCCCCCAAAACTCCAGATCCCGCCCCCCCCATGTGAATGGGTAGGGGTACATTGAACCCCTACCCATTCACCTAAAAAATCAGTGAAATGTGACAAAACACAATAGCTGGTTTCTGACAATTCCATTCTTAAAAATGTCTTCTTCTTTCCCCCCTTCTTCTTCCGGTCTTCCTATGGTTTTTTCCTTCTTCCTCCAGCTGCTTCTTCCCCCACTTCTTCCTCCATCTTCCTCCGCTTCTTCCTCCGGTCTTCTTCATCTTCCTCCGGCTTCTGCTTCCCCCGCTTCCTCCTCTGGTCTTTCTCCTCCTCTGCTCCCGCTGAACATTAAAAAAATGAAGCTCCTCCGATGCTGCGATGGGGCGGATGACGTCACTCCGAGACCCCGTCCCTTGTGACTTCACTGCCCGGGGCATGACGGATCAGTGATGTCACAAGGGGGCGTGGTCTCCTGCTGATGTCATATGGCAGCCACGCCCCATAGTTATATATGATATGTGCACTATGGAAGTGGACAGATCGGCTGGCCACAGCATTGGAGGAGGTTCATTCTTTGAATGTTGAGCAGGTCGGTGGCAGGAGCGGAGGAGAAAGACCGGAGGATGAAGCCGGGGAAGAAGAAGCCGGAAGAAGATCGAGAAGAACGGAGGGGAAAAGGAGGGAGATGGAGAAAGAAGCTGGGACCGAAGCAGCTGGAGGAAGAAGGAGAAAACCGAAGGTGGTTGTGGGGAGTCTGTGGGTAGGGGCTTATCGGAATCTGGAAGCCCCCTTTAACAAGGAGACCCGCCCCTTTATTTATTTTTTTAAACAGGGGACGGGCTTTCCATGTGATGTCAGTGGATGGTCACGCCCCATGGCTGTGTAAGAGACGCCAGACAGTGGGTGAAAACACACCGGAGGAAGACGGTGGAGAGGAAGAACACGGCGGCGAGGAAGAACACAGTAGTGGGAGAAGTAAGTGGTGGCGGGAAAGACAGCGACAGAAGACGGCGACAGAAGATGGTGGCAAGAGAGACAGCACGAAAAGAAGATGATGGCAGGAGACACGGCTCAGGGGAGAAGACCACTCAGAGCTATATTACAATAGGAATTGTCAAAAACCGGCTATTGTTTTTTGTCACATTTCACTGCTTTTTTTGGTGAATGGGTAGAGGTACAACGTACTCGATACCCATTCACATAGGGGGGCAGGATCTGGGGGCCCCCTTGTTAAAGGGGGCTTCCAGATTCCGATAAGCCCCTCACCTGCAGACCCCACAACCACCGGGCAAGGGTTTTGAGGACGAGGCCCTTGTCCCCATCAAAATGGGGTCAAGGTGTTTTGGGGGGGACCCCAAAGCACCCTCCCCATGTTGAGGGCATGTTCAGGAGGGGGCGCTCTCTTGTCCCCCCTCTTTTCCTGCTGCTTGCCATGTTGCGTGCTCAGATATGGGTCTGGTATGGATTTTGGGGGGATCCCCATGCCATTTTTTTTTACTTTTGGCATGGGGGTGGTCCTGCGGCCTGCCATGTTGCGTGCTCAGATAAGGGTCTGGTATGGATTTTGGGGGAATCCCCACGCCATTTTTTTTACTTTTGGCATGGGAGTGGTCCCCTCGGGGTCTATACTAGACCCGAAGGGCCTGGTGTAGACCTGGGGCGAACCTTCGTGATTGGTGAGCATTGATTCCGAGCATGCATGTTTGTACTTTCGCTTTTGTGTGACAGACTTGTGTACTGATGATACAAAAATCAGACAACACACCGTTGTCCGCCAAAAATTTACTAGCCTGCCATCCAACATTTGTTGGCTGAAAGTTGGACAACAATTGTCAGAGGGAACGGTCATATTTTGGAACAACGGTCTGTCAATAGACAATCCCCTGCCAACAATCTGATCGTGTGTACGAGGCTTAACAAGTGAAAGTGACAGAGAAAAATATATTTTACCAAAACATCAAAACATTCCACATTCTAGTATTCTTAAAAACAAAATAGTTGAAGTAGAAGCAACAATATTGCAAAGAAAAATTTATTTCAGAGAAAGATACATTTCATTTCAACATTAAAAGGATTTACAGTGGGGCAAAAAAGTATTTAGTCAGCCACCAATTGTGCAAGTTCTCCCACTTAAAATAATGAGAGAGGCCTGTAATTGTCATCATAAGTATACCTCAACTATGAGAGACAAAATGTGGAAACAAATCCAGACAATCCAATTGTCTGATTTTTGAAAGAATTTATTTGCAAATTATGGTGGAAAATAAGTATTTGGTCACCTATAAACAAGCAAGATTTCTGGCTCTCACAGACCTGTATCTTCTTCTTTAAGAGGCTCCTCTGTCTTCCACTCATTACCTGTATTAATTGCACCTGTTTGAACTTGTTATCAGTATAAAAGACACCTGTCCACAACCTCAAACAGTCACATTCCAAACTCCACTATGGTGAAGACCAAAGAGCTGTCAAAGGACACCAGAAACAAGATTGTAGACCTGCACCAGGCTGGGAAGACTGAATCTGCAATAGACAAGCAGCTTGGTGTGAAGAAATCAACTGTGGGAGCAATAATTAGAAAATGGAAGACATACAAGACCACTGATATTCTCCCTCGATCTGGGGCTCCACGCAAAATCTCACCCCGTGGGGTCAAAATGATCACAAGAACGGTGAGCAAAAATCCCAGAACTACACGGTGGGACCTAGTGAATGACCTGCAGAGAGCTGGGACCAACGTAACAAAGGCTACCATCAACAACACACTATGCTGCCAGGGACTCAGATCCTGCAGTGTCAGACGTGTCCCCCTGCTTAAGCCAGTACATGTCCGGGCCCATCTGAGGTTTGCTAGAGCGCATTTGGATGGTCCGGAAGAGGATTGGGAGAATGTCATATGATCAGATGAAACCAAAGTAGAACTGTTTGGTAGAAACACAACTCGTCGTGTTTGGAGGGGAGAGAATGCTGAGTTGCAACCAAAGAACACCATACCTACTGTGAAGCATGGGGGTGGCAACATCATGCTTTGGGGCTGTTTCTCTGCAAAGGGAACAGGACGACTGATCCATGTACATGAAAGAATGAATGGGGCCATGTATCGTGAGATTTTGAGTGCAAACCTCCTCCCATCACCAAGGGCATTGAAGATGAAACGTAGCTGGGTCTTTCAGCATGACAATGATCCCAAACACACCGCCCAGGCAACGAAGGAATAGGTTTATAAGAAGCATTTCAAGGTTCTAGAGTGGCCTAGCCAGTCTCCAGATCTCAACCCCATAGAAAACCTTTGGATTGAGTTGAAAGTCCGTTTTGCCCAGCGACAGCCCCAAAACATCACTGCTCTAGAGGAGACCTGCATGGAGGAATGGGCCAACATACCAGCAACAGTGTGTGACAACCGTGTGAAGACTTACAGAAAAAGTTTGACCTCTGTCATTGCCAACAAAGGATATATAACATAGTATTGAGATGAACTTTTGATATTGACCAAATACTTATTTTCCACCATAATTTGCAAATAAATTCTTTCAAAAATCAGACAATTTGATTGTCTGGATTTGTTTCCACATTTTGTCTCTCATAGTTGAGGTATACCTATGATGACAATTACAGGTCTCTCATCTTTTTAAGTTGGAGAACTTGCACAATTGGTGGCTGACTAAATACTTTTTTGCCCCACTGTATTTGGGGAAGTTACAATTGTACCATTAGAATCAATGGCTAAAACTTGCATTGGACTCTAATAGCGCTGATTTTCACTCCCAAAAAATGCTCTTTAACACAGCGCTCATTCTGGTATTTACTATAGCACCTTGTAAAAAAGACATTGGAGCTAAAATGAGAGCTTTTTGCAGGAGTAAACTGCTATAGAGAATTCATACAGGCTAGGTTCACACTACTGCATATCAGGAACGTGCACAAAATCGTTGTTCTGACACCTAGGGAAACATTCTGCACTTTAGCAGAAACACAAGGGTGCCATTAACTGTTAATGACACCCCCACACATTTACAAACGCACCACGTTTTTGCATGCACCAAACCGCAGCCCCATGCGGTTAGGTGCAGTGCGATTTTACTAAAGGGTTAGGGACTTCTTTTTTCCGCATTTCTCGCAGGTAGGTCAGTCCATTCAAATGAATATGCTGTCCTACATGTGACACGTGCATGCAGAGATGTGAAGCGAGGCTGAAACTAAAGCGTCTTTTATTCTTGGTCAATCAACAGAGTTTTGCGTCTGTAACATTGTTTCAATTATGTATAGCACAGCCGTCATTAAATGGCTGAACACGTACCGAGCGATGCTCCTGTCCGGACCTGCAAGCCGCCAGTGTACAGTGCCACATCACCACTCCGCAGTCATTGGTTGCTGGGACCGCAAACGTCCCTTCAATCAATGATGCCGCACGTGTGCCCTGTCCCCTCCCGTTTACTCTCTCGCGGCTCCCGGCCAGGCTGCAAGTTGAGACGTGACGCAAAGTGCGTGTCACCGCCCCCTGCTGCTCGTTATCTCGCGGTTCTCACTTGGTCAGCCGCGGGTTATAATGTTATATGCGTGCCCTGCCCCCTTCAGCAGGACTCCCAGCGCAGCTCTCACCCCCTGAAGCTTGTTACCGCTGCTGGCTCCCGCTCCCTGTCTGCCTCAAGTTATGTGGGATTTTTACAGGGGCACATTTTCTCTTACAAGGCACACTGATGGGCACATTTAATGTAAGGTTCACTCTGAGGGGCGCAACAAAATGTGCCCATCAGAGTGCCTCTTACCATAAAATATGCCCATTAGTGTGCCCCTTTAGAATAAAATAAGGAACACTCTGATTGGCACGTTATGTTAAGGGGCACTATGATGGGCACATGTCATGTTAAGGGGCACTCTGATAGGCACATTTTAAGTTAAGGGGCACGCTGGTGGGCACATTTTATGTTAAGGGGCACTCTGATGGGCATATTTTATGTTAAGGGGCAATCTGATGGGCACAATAAAATGTGCCCATCAACATGCCCCTTAACATACATGTACACATCAGAGTGGAGGAAATGGTAAGAAAAGCGCGGTTTGAGCCAAAAAAAGGAAAGAAGACATGTACAATCTTTCATGGCACAGACTTGTGATTCGGACCTTGGCCAGAATTTTTTTTTAATGACCGGACCTCCTTGAATTTTAATTCATTACCCCTGGTATAGCAGATCACTCTCTGCAGTAGCTAGTTGATTATACTATTGGATGTGAGCACAGGAATCTCCATACACTTTGACATAGTGCTGAGGTCTCCCTTGTATTATTTCCTCTTTTGAATGTTCTTAGCCTAAAGTGTTGGGCTATTTTCTCTATTGATGAGGATTAAAAAAATAAATAAAATGAAATATGTTTTAAATTGAAGTGTGTTAATGCTTAACTTTTCAGTGGCCCATGTCTCCTACTTCCTCCCCATTCTGGGGCTGCAGCTGGAGTAATGCCGCGTACACACGATCGGAAATTCCACCAGAAAAACTCTGATGAGAGCTTTTTGTTGGAAAATGCAACCGTGTGTATGCTCCATCAGTCTTTTGCTGGCAGAATTCCAGCCAGCAAAAAATTGAGAGCATGTTCTCTATTTTTCGGTCGGGAAAAGTTTCTATCCGAAAATACGATCGTCTGTACAAATGCTGACGCTCAAAATTCCTACGCATGCTCGGAAACAATTCGACGCATGCTCTAGGGCACAGGTGTCAAACTAGCGGCCCTCTAGCTGTTGCGGAACTACAAGTCCCATGAGGCATTGCAAGGCTGACAGTTACAAGCATAACTCCCTCAGGCAGAAACATGATGGGCTTGTAGTTCCACAACAGCTGGAGGGCCGCCAGTTTGACACCCCTGCTCTAGAGCATTGAACTTCATTTTCTCGGCTCGTCGTAGTGTTGTACGTCACCGCGTTCTTGACGGTTCAAAGTTCAGAGAACTTTTGTGTGACCGTGTGTATGCAAGGCAAGCTTGAGCGGAATTCCGTCGGAAAAACCTTTCAATTTTTTTCCGACGGAAAATCCGCTCGTGTGTACGGGGCATTAGACTCTCCTGCATGCAACACATATAGAAGTGTCTGATGCCCAGTTCTCAGCCACTTGCCTTGGTCTCATCCTCCAACCCCTATGTCATTGTCCTGTAGTGATGTAGGGGTCGGAACCACAAAACAGAGGCATCCTCCACTCCTAGAAGTGTTGAATACTGAAGAGTCTTATGGAGCCTGCTGCACTGAAACAAAGGGAAGGTAAAACACACAAACCTTTCCTTTTTATTTTATTTTTAAAACCTGACCAGATAACTTTAAATATAGAATAGTAAGGTTTCATGAAGAAACGATCCAGGGTCCATTAGTCAGTGGCAATTCTTCCAAGAGCAAAAAAAAATTTAGGACTCATCCGCTCTTTGAAACTGTCTCTTTTATTGCATGTTAGCAAATACATTGGATGGGATAGTTGCATTCCCAGAATAGTGCAACAATTCATCTTAGCTGTGTCCTTCCTCAGGTAGGGCCCAAGGTGTAATGGAATCTTTATTTCTACTTTCACAGTTCAGTGTTATGGTATCAGTTACTATGGTTTAGACTGAGCATCAATGGACTGCAATCACTTGTCTGCTTTATTTCCACATATAAAAGAATAATACGAGTGAGTAAGAAAGATATTTGGCCATTTTAAATCAGATTTTTACATGCTGCATACGTTCCTAGCTTTGACAAGGAAAAAATATAGTATAATTTACGAAACAACATTATGCCCTTTCTGCAAAACACCAGGGAAAAGAACAGAGGAGACAATGACAAGAAAACTGAATGTTGTATTTATGCATACATTATAAAACAGAATTTACCTTCTAAATGAAGCACAGCATACCGCAAAGATCATTGCTATGATTCTAAAAGGTATTCAAAATATTATTTTAGAAAATAAAAAAAAATTCAAAATAACTACATTTCTATTTTTTTAAGTGTAAGCTTAGCCAACACTTTTGTTTTTGGTTTTGGATTGAGTAGAGACAGGTTAAAAGTTTTGTCAGTTCATTTTTTGATTTTAGTATTCTTTTTAGCATTTCCTTCACTTCATTTCCTGTCCTGGAGATGTGGTAGGAAGTGAGAGGACATTTCCCCATAGGGAGAGTAAATCCCCTTGTAGACAGCTGCCAGAAAAAGTTTTACCCTTACCTGTAAGGACTTCCAGGGCCGCTGATGAGGGGGGACCACCAGTCCTCCTGTAGGGGGCCCGGGCACACAGAGGGCCCCAAACAGCAGGGGAATTAGTGTGGTCGGGCAAAGGGGCAATTACAGAGGATGCCCTGTGCGGCTCTCTGCAGCAGATGAAAGCCAGTTTCTCCCCCTCCTGCCGGCTTTCAGCTGCTGCAGGGAGAGACACAGACACGGGGCATTGTTCCTGTAATTGCTTCCCTGGCACTGATCCCCCTCCCTGTTCTATCTGCTTCTGATCCAACTCTGTGTGCCCCCCGTCAATATGCCATCCCCCCGCAGCGCTGCAGGGTTCCCTGTTTTGTAAAAAAAAATTATAAAAAATTGCAAAAAAATAATAATTAAAGATTGTAATAAAAATGTAGAAAGTTTTAAAATAAAATAATTGTAAAAATGCTAAACATTTAAAAAAACTATATTAAAAAAAATGTAAAAACAACTATTTAAAAAAGGTTAATTCACATGGGTTCCCTGTTATGTTTGTGTCCGCTAATAATGATTTTAGTATATTTCTAGTGAAAATATGGTCTGCTTAATATATATGGGGATATATATAGGGGGTTGGAGGCCATGCCTGGTAGACTGTACTGACTGTACTTTCTATATTGGTAACTATGGCCACTAAGAAAAATAGAGAGGCTGAATATCTCTAATGGGGAAGAGATGGGTGAATCTCTCTGATAGGCAGAAATGGGTAAATCTCTAATGGGGAAGCAGGGTTGCCAACCTCCTGCTGCATTTTTTACTGACAGAACATGGAAAATTTACTGACAGAGCTCAATTTTTTTACTGGCAACCTGAAAAATGACAGAACTCCTATTGAAAACTAACACAATCAATATTTAAATGGTATAAACATGATATGGAAACATTTACAGTACCCATAACAGGTAATTGCCTGATTTACACTTAAAAACTCAACACAGCATGACAAATTATTAGCCCCTGATATTTACTGACTGTTGTAAAAAAAAAAAATCAAATTTTTACAAACTGTCTGTAAATTTACTGATGGTTGGCAACACTGTGGGGAAGAGATAGGTGAATCTCTCTAATGGGGCAGAAATGTAAGAATCTCTCGAATGGGGAAGAGATGGGTGAATCTTTCTAATGGAGAAGAGATGGGTAACAATGTGTTTTTCTGTACTGTATATACACTTTAAAAAAGAAGTTTGTGGTAATTAAAAAAAAAAAATCTTCTACTCACCTAGGTGGATGCAGCATCGATCATCCGATCTACACTCTGAGAACTGAGTGATCATACACCGCTAATCGCTCATTTCTCCCCTCCACTCTAAGCAGAGAGCCGTGACTATTAGTCATTGGCTCTCTGCTCTGCCCCTTCAGCGCCCACTGAAGTGCTGAACTGTGGAGGTGGCGGGAGCAGTTGGCTCAGTCTCCCAGCAGCAGTTCACTGAGAGGCTGAGCCTGAACAAACTGCACTCTTGTGATCCATAGGAGAAGTAGGGCCAAAAAAACCTTGGCCATACTTCTCCTTTAAATGTACAGACACCTGTAATTTTAAATGGGCAAAGAGCCATCCGTGCTAAAATGAGACTGAATAAGCATGCCTTGACAAAACCCAAACTGCTCTATATGCTAGCTCTGGGTAAAGTCCTATACACAGGTGGTTGTGGGCAGCACAGTTTCTTAACCACTTGCCGACCGCTGTCAGCACATATACGTCGGCAGAATTGCACAGCTGGGCAAAGTAACGTACCTGTATGTTACTTTGAATTTCCCACCGTGCAGGCGCGCGCCGCCGCAAGCTCTGTAAACCATGCCTGTGGTACCCGCGGACTCGATCGCCACTGGGATACCTGGGATCGTGTCACGGAGCTGAAGAATGGGGAGATGCCGATGTAAACAGCATCTCCCTATTCTGCCTAGTGACAGGACACTGATCGTCTGCTCCCTGTCATCAGGAGCAGCGATCAGTCACTGCTAGCCCATCCCCCAGACAGTTAAAATCACTGCCCAGGACACACTTAACCCCTCCCCCCCAGTGGTTAACCCCTTCACTGCCAGTGACATTTTTACAGTAATCAATGCAATTTTATAGCATTGATCGCTGTATTAATGCCAATGGTGAATGAATTAATGAATGAATGACTTGTATAGCGCTGCAAATGTGAACTGAATCGCCTCAAGGCGATTGGTCCATCCTGTGGGTCCAGCTTGTTGATCCTTCGATGTCGGCTCTTCCTATCATTGTGAAGCAGAATTCACGAAGCGTTGGATTGTTCACCCACTAATAGGGAAAGTAAGCTGGGTTTAGACCGTCATGAGTTTTACCCTACTGATGATGTGTTGTCGCAATAGTAATTCTGGTCCCAAATTGTCCCAAAAATGTGTAAAAATTGTCCGATGTGTCCGCAATAATGTCGCAGTCATGCTGATTGCCGCCATTACTAGTAAAAAAAAAAATTATTAATAAAAATGCCATAAAACTATCCCCTATTTTGCAGACGCTGTAACTTTTGCGCAAACCAATCAATAAACGCTTATTGCGATTTTTTTTTACCAAAAATATGTAGAATACGTATCCGCCTAAACTGAGGAAAAAAATGTTTTTTTATATATTTTGGGGGGAGATTTATTATAGCAAAAAAGTAAAAAATAATGCATTTCTTTTAAAATTGTCACTCTTTTTTTGTTTATAGCGCAAAAAATAAAAACTGCAGAGGTGATCAAATACCACCAAAAGAAAGCTCTATTTGTGGGGAAAAAAGGACGTCAATTTTGTTTGGGAGCTACGTCGCACGACCGCGCAATTGTCAGTGAAAGCGACGCAGTGCCGAATCGCAAAAAGTGCTTTGGTCAGGAAAGAGGTAAATCCTTCCGGGGCTGAAGTGGAAACATCTGGAAATGTTTTACTGTGTTGTGCACTCAGTAAATTATCCTTAAAATAGTCTAAATGTGTACGTATTTTCAATTGTGTAATTAGCTTGTTTGGCTTTAACTAAAGGGTTTGCTTTAATTATTATGATATTTTCTTTATCATTCTTGCCCAGCCTAATTTATTTAAATATGACATTAGTGGGTCACTATCACAGAGGTTTGATGGCTAGGTGAAGAAACAGTGAGATTTCATAAAGGCATATTTGTCTGCTAACAGCTATATTTTTTGTGGCTTTTGATGATCTTCCAATAGGACACAGTAAGGCTCGATTAAGTCACATACTATGTATGGCAAAGATGGGAAAGTGCTGTAGTCTTCCAGTAATGAACGGGGAAGGGACTGCTTCATTTTACTATGCTTGGAATGCATAGTACATTACTTGATCGAGCCTTATTGGATGTAAATCACATGTATGCCAATGCAGCCAGCATTTTTATATCACTGAGGCCCATTCCATTTTTCTCTCTTTTTATGTATGGATGCATATGGACATGAGGTACACCCAGAACCATGGATTTGATGGATGCAAATGGCCATGAGGTACACCCTGGACCATGCATTTGATGCATCACATTGTAGAATGTTCCTCTTTTTTTTTTTTTTTTGAAGCTGGACTTGTAAAAAGCATTGATAAAGGAGATATCTGCAATAATTAAATGAATGTGATCTTCGGACCAAATATTATACATTGTGTATTGAGTCAGAAGAGCTAATGCCCACATGAAAGTATTCGCAAGGGGAATGATTGGTAACAATGTTTTAAAGTAGAACACCTTCATGGAAGAACAATGGTTTTGTAAGTGTTTTTAAAAATTGTACAAATAAATATGGAATTTGTGTACAGTATATATATAAATATATATATATATATATATATATATATATATATATATATATATATATATATATATATATATATATATATATATATATATATATATATATATATATATTATATATATATATATACACACACAGTCTATATACTCTTGGAAATTTTCCTTAATAAATTAATGCACTTAAAAAGCCAATTAGACAGCATTTGGCATTTGTAGATGGTCATTGCTATAAGTATACACTTTATATTTGTTGATTTGTATCCTCAACTTTAGTGCCAGTGTACTTTGGCAGTGTATTTTTGGCTGTGGAATTGTAGAATGTTTTTTTTTTCTCTTTTCTCTTTAATTTTTAATTTACATAACAAAGACATTATCCATATACTATAGGTCAGTGATGGTGAACCTTGGCACCCCAGATGTTTTGGAACTACATTTCACATGATGCTCAACTACACTGCAGAGTGCATGAGCATCATGGGAAATGTAGTTCCAAAACATCTGGGATGCCAAGGTTCGCCAACACTGCTATAGGTAATGATAAAGAAAATACCACATTACAATAATGTATAAACATAGAACATATCACATATAAACATATGCCAACACCCTGCAGGAGCCCCTACAAAAAGGGAGAGGGAAAAAAAAAAGGAAAGAACACTAGGGACAGTCTACTCATCAATAAACTCATATGTTATAAAAAAACACATGGTGATACTTTAGACCATTCAAATTTTTAAACCCTAATGCCCTGTACACACGAGCGGACTTTTTGACCGGACTGGTCTGACGGACCGAATCCGGCCGGCAATCCGACCGTGTGTGGGCTTTATCGGACCTTCAGCGGACTGTTCCTGTCGAAAATCTGACGGACTTTAGATTTGGAACATGTTTCAAATCTTTACGTCGGAACTCCGCCGGACCCAGTTCCTATCGAAAAATCTGCTTGTATGTATGCTAGTCCAACGGACGAAAACTGACGCTAGGGCAACTATTGCCTACTGGCTATGAACTTCCTTATTTTAGTCCGGTCGTACGTCATCACGTACGAATCCGTCGGACTTTGGTGTGATCGTGTGTAGGCAAGTCCGTTCGTTCGAAAATCTGTTGGAACTCCGTGGAAAGACTGTTGGACCTTTGTTGCCGAAAAGTCCGCCCGTGTGTACAGGACATAAGAAAAATAACCCTGCCTTATCTTCCTTCGTCCAACTAGATAAAATATATAGTTTCCTACTCCCTGTCTTCAACTCCCACATTGGTGTTAGGTATATCACACAAAACACAATAACACTAAACAAACACAAAAAAATAAAAAAAAATTTAAAAAAAGGAGGGGGGATTACAAAAAAAAAAAAAAAAAAAAATATAAATAAAACTACCACAAATAGCTACACAGACCAAAATCACCTTGCTCAACTCAGCTCTGAACCAACCTCATGTCCTATCGCCAACCCATATATAGATTCTGCAGTTCAAGGGATTCCCTTAGCACCTTCCAAGGGAGCCATATTTGGCAACATTGTTCATAAGTGTCCAATTCCTGTGACAGAAGAGTCTCCATCATCTCGATATGGTCCATCTCTGAAACCCACTCAATCAACAATGGAGCATACCCCGACCACCAATGGCGCGGTATAACCGCTCTTGCAGCTGTCAACCAATGCCTTAAAAGGACTTTTTTAATGCTTTTATACGAGCCGGGTAAGATAGATAGCAAAGTAATTTGTGGCGTGTTGGGAATAGTTACCGCAGTTGCATGAGTATGAAGCTGGAGTATCATATCCCAAAAATTATGTACAGATGGACATTCCCACCAGATATGCAATAGCGAACCCTTAGCAGAGTGACAGCGCCAACAAGGGTCTGAGACATTTGGAAATATCCGGTGAAGCAACAGCGGGCATCTATACCAACGAGAAGGAAGCTTGAAATTAGGCTCATGTGCCTTAGTTGCTGACGACATACTATGTGTAAGGATAAACGCTTTTTCCCATTCCTCTGATTTAATTTGGACGTTCAGGTCCATATTCCACTTATTTGTAAACTCCAGGAGGCAAGGATGGAGTCTACGACTAAGAACCCTATACAATGCAGACAGAATGTGCTCTGTAACAGAAAAGACTCAAAGGTATCTGGCTCCCTATTAAATACCGTATTTATCGGCGTATAACACGCGCCAGCGTATAACACGCACCCCAAGTTTAGGAGAGAATTTTAAGGAAAAAAAATTTTTAGGAGGGAAGTTTAAGGAAAAAAAAACTTACATTAAAATGCCCATCAATGCAGCCTTATCTGTCCATCTGCAGCCTTTTCAGTGTCAGTGCAGCCTTGCCCCAGTGCAGTCTTGTCAGTGCAGCCTTGTCAGTGCAGCTTTGTCAGTGCAGCCTTGTCAGTGCAGCCTTGTCAGTGCAGCTTTGCCCCAGTGCAGCCTTGTCAGTGCAGCTTTGCCCCAGTGCAGCTTTGCCCCAGTGTAGCCTTGCCTCAGTGCAGCTTTGCCCCAGTGTAGCCTTGCCTCAGTGCAGCTTTGCCCCAGTGCAGCTTCGTTAGTGCAGGTCTGCCCCAGTCCAGCCATGTCAGTGCAGCTTTGTGCACTCGGTGTAGATTCAAAAAATGGCACCGAGACTGCAGGGAGCCGAGATACACATACACGAGTGTTCTCGGCTTTTTCCGGCGCCGCCGTCACACCCAGTCCCGCCCCTGGACCTGTGTTATGTCCATCATAGGGCGGGACTGGGCGTGACTGTGAGCGGCGCCGAAAAAAGCCGAGAACACTCGGGTATGTGTATCTCGGATCCGACAAGAGCAGAGATACACATACCCGAGTGTTCTCGGCTTTTTTCGGCACCGCTCACAGTCACGCCCATTCCCGCCCTATGATGGACATAACACAGGTCCAGGGGCGGGACTGGGCATGACGGCGGCGCCGGAAAAAGCCGAGAACACTCGAGTATGTGTATCTCGGCTCCCTGCAGTCTCGGCGCCATTTTTGAATCTACCCACGGCTGTGTATGTCGGCGGCGACCGCGGCAATTGCCGCGATCGCTCCGATGACACAGAAATCGGCGGGGATCGGCCTATAACACGCACCCACGATTTTCCCCTGATTTTCAGGGGAAAAAAGTGCGTGTTATATGCCGATAAATACGGTACATCCCTGGAAGGAAAGGAGAAAAGAAAAGATGATAGTTGCCGATATTCCAGCCAGTGTCTAATTGATTGCTGCTATATAGGAATCAAATTTGATAGCAATGGAAAAGTTCCCTGGCAAAGGATTTGAGATATTATACGATTTGACTCCTTACTCCATAACAAGAAATGTCTCAGTGACTCTGCCGGAGGGAACCCTAGGTTACTGAACAGGGGCGTCATTAATCCCACTTCAGGAGAAAGTCCTAACTGGGTTTGCAATTTATCCCAAATACGCAGTAAATACAGTAAATGTGCTGTAAGAAAAGATAAAGAAAGTGGACCACGGACAGAGATACACTGGGGACGGAAAGTATTCAGACCCCCTTAAATTTTTCACTCTTTGTTATATTGCAACCATTTGCTAAACTCATTTAACTTCATTTTTTTTCCTCATTAATGTACACACAGCACCCTATATTGACAGAAAAACACAGAATTGTTGACATTTTTGCAGATTTAAAAAAAAAGAAAAACTGAAATATCACATGGTCCTAAGTATTCAGACCCTTTGTTCAGTATTTAGTAGAAGCTCCCTTTTGATCTAATACAGCCATGATTCTTTTTGGGAAAGATGCAACAAGTTTTTCACACCTGGATTTGGGGTTCCTTTGCCATTCCTCCTTGCAGATCCTCTCCAGTTCTGTCAGGTTGGATGGTAAACATTGGTGGACAGCCATTTTTAGGTCTCTCCAGAGATGCTCCATTGGGTTTAAGTCAGGGCTCTGGCTGGGCCATTCAAGAACAGTCACAGAGTTGTTATGAAGCCACTCCTTTGTTATTTTAGCTGTGTGCTTAGGGTCATTGTCTTGTTGGAAGGTAAACCTTCAGCCCAGTCTGAGGTCCTGAGCACTCTGAAGAAGGTTTTCGTCCAGGATATCCCTGTACTTGGCCTTCATCTTTCCCTCGATTGCAACCAGTCTTCCTGTCCCTGCAGCTGAAAAACACCCCCACAGCATGATGCTGCCACCACCATGCTTCATTGTTGGGACTGTATTGGACAGGTGATGAGCAGTGCCTGGTTTTCTCCACACATACCGCTTAGAATTAAGGCCAAAAAGTTCTATCTTGGTCTCATCAGACCAAAGAATCTTATTTTTCACCATCTTGGAGTCCTTCAGGTGGTTTTTAGCAAACTCCATGCAGGCTTTCATGTGTCTTGCACTGAGGAGAGGCATCCGTTGGGCCACTTTGCCATAAATCCCCAACTGGTGGAGGACTGCAGTGATGGTTGACTTTCTTCAACTTTCTCCCATCTCCCGACTGCATCTCTGGAGCTCAGCCACAGTGATCTTTGGGTTCTTCTTTACCTCTCTTACCAGGGCTCTTCTCCCCTGATAGCTCAGTTTGGCCGGACGGCCAGCTCTAGGAAGGGTTCTGGTCGTCCCAAACGTCTTCCATTTAAGGATTATGGAAGCCACTGTGCTCTTAGGAACCTTAAGTGCAGCAGACATTCTTTTGTAACCTTGGCCAGATCTGTGCCATGCCACAATTCTGTCTCTGAGCTCTTCAGGCAGTTCCTTCGACCTCATGATTCTCATTTGCTCTGACATGCACTGAGCTGTAAGGTCTTATATAGACAAGTGTGTGGCTTTCCTAATCAAGTCCAATCAGTATAATCAAACACAGCTGGACTCAAATTAAGGTGTAGAACCATCTCAAGGATGATCAGAAGAAATGGACAGCACCTGAGTTAAATATATGAGTGGCACAGCAAAGGGTCTGAATACTTAGGACCTTGTGATATTTCAGTTTTTCTTTTTTAATAAATCTGCAAAAGCAATCGACTGTTCTATGTGTACCCGTTGTTTAAGGTGAGAATGCTGGAACCAGTTTGCTAGTCTAGTTAACACCGCTGCAACGTGGTAATAATATAGGTCCGGTGCCCCTACACCCCCCTTTGCTTTAGGGAGAGATAGAATTCTCCTTTGTAATCTAGGTCTATTGCAACTCCAAATAATCCTTCTGAAAGCAGATTGTAGAGTAACAAAAAAAGGAACGGGAGGCCACTATGGGTATAGTTTGGAAAAGATAGAGAAAACTCGGTACTATATCCATTTTTAAAATATCGATCCTCCCAAACCATCGTACTTTTTTAGATCTTGTATTGTATGCTGCATAAGAGGGTGATAATTTTCTATATATAACTTGGTAAGATCTTGTGGAATTTTTATACCTAGATATTTAAGTGTCAAAGTGCAAATCTTAAATGGGAAATTATTCCCAAGAGCCTGGACTTGATGTGGTGACAGAGATACATTAAGAATTTCTGATTTGGACAAATTATCTTTAAAATTACTCAGGGCCCCAAAACTCCGAAATTCATACAAAATAGAGGGCATGGAGACATATGGGTTGGTGACATAAAGTAGCAAGTCCTCAGCAAATACTGCCAACTTAACCTCCTGCCCATCTAATGGTATGCCTGTAATACAAGAGTTTTGTCTAAGAGCTGTTACCAGATGTTCCATTACTAAGACTAAAAAGGGTGGTGTATTAGGGTACACCACTCTTCGGAGAGTACATATGTCAATTTGTATTTCATTCTTTGTGTTGGTGTTTTGTTTTTTGTTTGATGTGTTTATGTAATGTGTAGACGTTATATGTCTTTTTATCCTAGACCATATTCAATTAAAAGATACTTTTTTATACTTCAGAGTTGGTGGTCTTTCAAAGTCCCATTCAGGGGGTATTTCTTTTTGTTCTAAGACAAACAGAAGGGGGAGACAGCAGACACCCCTGACGCGTACCATTTTGAAAAGGAAAGTTAGAAGACAACGATTGATTAATCTGTATTCTAGCTCTTTGGCTTAGTATAGAGTGCCATGATTTTCCTTAACAGGACTGATCCTAGTCCTATTTGAATCAGAATTTGTTCCAAAAACGGCCAACCAACACAATCAAATGCCTTCTCTGTATCAACAGAGAGAAAGCAAGATGGTATTTTTGCTGACTGAGTATGATCAATGAGTAAAAGGGATTTAAGCGTGTTATCAAGCGTGCCTCTCCCCTGTACAAACCCAACTTGATCTAAAAGTACCAGATTTGGAATATGGGGTTGAAGACGTGACGCAATCAATTTATCATAGATCTTAATATCTACCCCAATTAAAGATAGAATACAGTTTTAAATCCTTATCCGGTTTAGGAAGTAATGTGATGTGTGCCTCTAGTATCTGGGGTGAAAACCCATTAATAACAGATATGCTGTTGAACAACCGAAGCATGAACAATGTTATATGTTCTTTAACCACTTCAGCCCCGGAAGGATTTACCCCCTTCCTGACCAGAGCACTTTTTACAATTTGGCACTGCGTCGCTTTAACTGCTAATTGAGTGGTCATGCAATGCTGTACCCAAACGAAATTTGCGTCCTTTTCTTCCCACAAATAGAGCTTTCTTTTTATGGTATTTGATCACCTCTGATGTTTTTATTTTTTGCGCTATACACGGAAAAAGACTGAAAATTTTGAAAAAAAATGATATTTTCTACTTTTTGTTCTAAAAAAAATCCAATAAACTCAATTTTAGTCATACATTTAGGCCAAAATGTATTCGGCCACATGTCTTTGGTAAAAAAAATGTCAATAAGTGTATATTTATTGGTGTGCGCAAAATAGCGCCTACAAACTAGGGTACATTTTCTGGAATTTACACAGCCTTTAATTTATGACTGCCTATGTCCTTTCTTGAGGTGCTAAAATGGCAGGGCAGTACAAAACCCCCACAAATGACCCCATTTTGGAAAGTAGACAATCCAAGGAAATTGCTGAGAGGCATGTTGAGCCCATTGAATATTCATTTTTTTTGTCCCAAGTGATTGAATAATGACAAAAAAAAAATAACAAAAAGTTGTCACTAAATGATATATTGCTCACACAGGCCATGGGCATATGTGGAATTGCACCCCAAAATACATTTAGCTGCTTCTCCTGAATATGGGGATACCACATGTGTGGGACTTTTTGGGAGCCTAGCCGCGTACGGGGCCCCGAAAACCAATCACTGCCTTCAGGATTTCTAAGGGCGTACATTTTTGATTTTACTCCTCACTACCTATCACAGTTTTGAAAGCCATAAAATGCCCAGATGGCATAAACTACCCCAAATGACCCCATTTTGGAAAGTAGACACCCCAAGCTATTTGCTTTGAGGCATGTTGAGTCCATGGAATGTTTTATATTTTGACACAAGTTGCGGGAATGTGACACATTTTTTTATTTTTTTTTGCACAAAGTTGTCACTAAATGATATATTGCTCACACAAGCCATGGGCATATGTGGAATTGCACCCCAAAATACATTTAGCTGCTTCTCCTGAGTATGGGGATACCACATGTGTGGGACTTTTTAGGAGCCTAGTCACGTACGGGGCCCCGAAAACCAATCACCGCCTTCAGGATTTCTAAGGGTGTAAATTTTTGATTTCACTCTTCACTGCCTATCACAGTTTCGGAGGCCATGGAATGTCCAGGTGGCACAAACCCCCCCCCCCAAATGACCCCATTTTGGAAAGTGGACACCCAAAGCTATTTGCTGAGAGGCATGGTGAGTATTTTGCAGCTCTCATTGGTTTTTGAAAATAAAAAAAGACAAGAAAATTTTTTTTTTGAGGTCTGCAAAATACTCACTATACCTCTCAGCAAATAGCTTGGGGTGTCTACTTTCCAAAATGGGGTCATTTGGGTTTTTTTTTTTGCCACCTGGGCATTCCATGGCCTCCAAAACTGTGATAGGCAGTGAAGAGTGAAATCAAAAATTTACGCTCCTTAGAAAGCCTGAAGGCGGTGCTTGGTTGTTGGGGTCCCGTGCGCGGCTAGGCTCCCAAAAAGCCCCACACATGTGGTATCCCCGTACTCAGGAGAAGCAACAGAATGTATTTTGGGGTGTAAGTTCACATATTCCCATGGCATGCTTGAGCAATATATCATTTAGTGACAACTTTGGGGGAAAAAAAAAATTGTCTCTTTCCCGCAACTTGTGTCACAATATAAAATATTCCATGGACTCGACATGCCTCTCAGCAAATAGCTTGGGGTGTCTACTTTCCAAAATGGGGTCATTTGGGGGGGTTTTGAACTGTCCTGGCATTTTATGCACAACATTTAGAAGCTTATGTCACACATCACCCACTCTTCTAACCACTTGAAGACAAAGCCCTTTCTGACACTTTTTGATTACATGAAAAAATTATTTTTTTTGCAAGAAAATTACTTTGAACCCCCACACGGGATGAAACAACAACAAATCAACTATATCTTAGAGGGGCTCAAGATGGCCATGGAATGCAATTATTTCTGGTACAACAACAACTACTATGTACAAACGAAAGGTGTAGGCATGGGGGCACGCTATGCCCCTAGTGTAGCGAACCTGTTCCTTGATATGTGGGAAGAGGAATATATCTATAACTGCAAAATCCCTCAAATTAAGATGTACAGGCGCTACATTGATGACCTGATCATTCTATGGGACGGAACATCGGAAGCTTTTGAGCAATTTCTTGAACAACTGAATGTCAACAAATATGTAATTACATTTACAGGAAAGTGGGACCCCCAGAGTATAGAGTATTTAGATCTAGAAATTTTCAAGTCAGGAACATCCCTGTACACTCGCACCTTTTTTAAAGATACAGACCGGAACGGGTATATACCCATCTCCAGTTGCCACCATCCAAGATGGAAGGGGAATATCCCAAAGGGCCAATTAATGCGTTTACGCAGGAATTGTGACTTGACGGCGGATTTTGAAAAACAAGCAGATATGCTTATCCAGAGATTCCAAGAAAAAGGATATGCAGCTAATAATCTGGAAAAACTAAAATTGGAGATAATGAAAATGGATAGGAAGACCCTATTTAATAATAACAACAAGAGAAAAAAAGAACAAGGAGAGATTTTGTTTATCACGGGATATAACAACCAATACAAAGATGTGGAACGTATTATCAATAGATACTGGCCAATACTGCAAGAGGATAGAGTACTATCTAAAATCCTACCCAGAAGACCAAAATTTGTGTACAGGAGAGCACCCAGCCTCCGAAACTACCTAGTACACAATACCATAGACCCCCCGAAACAGGTAAAAATCAATAGCAGCCTTAAGGGATTCTACAAATGTCGAAGATGTTTACCTTGCAGGGTCAGCAGACCACAACCCAGAAAGAAAGAATCATTCAAGTCCACAGTGGATGACAAACAATATAAAATAAAAAAACTAATCACATGCCAAAGTACGCATGTGACATATGTCATAGAGTGCCCTTGCCACCTCCAGTACGTGGGGAGAACCACTCGACCTCTAGCTGTCAGAATAAGGGAACATATCAATAACATTAGGAAAGGGTTCCCCAAGCACCATCTATCCAGGCACTTTGATGAGGTGCATCAGAGGGACCCCACAGGGCTTGTATTCTATGGCATAGATCATGTTGAAGACCACTGGAGAGGGAGCAACAAACTAACACTTATCTCTAAAAATGAAACTGAATGGATCTATCGTTTACAATCTCTGGCCCCTAAGGGGTTAAATTTAGACATAGATCTTAACTGTTTTATAGCCAACCCTTAGAAGGGGGACGTGCCCACCCAATTATACCTATGGGGATCTCATAGGTGGTTAATGGGACCACATAGATGACCTGGGGGTAAGGGCCTACCCGCCGGTTCCCCCTAAAACAAGGGAAAAATGCAGTAGGCTAAATAATAAAAGACTCTTCCCCCATACAAAATATTAAAACAGAGAGGACCACCCTGGGGCTCACATTTCCCCCTTTTTTGCAGGTGATGCTATTCCTGTGGTTTGAATTTAATTGGTTAAAATTTCCCCCCCTGACCTGGATATAACCCATTCCCCTTATGCGTGTATATATCCCACATAGGATATGTATTAACTTATCCCCTATATGGGTATACACATATATATACATGGTTCGCCTCTGTTAACTAACCTGATAAAGCACAGGGGATACCCTGTATATAGCCATTTAGACTGGTCTCCTAGAATAAGTAGTCCCCGATATATACATATATACACAGGTCACATATGGTAATATCTACCCCTCAGTCTAATATATATGGTTATTAATTCGATCATGGGATGAATGAACGGTTAAGGCTGATTATTGAGGCCACTTTTCAAGTGGTCTTGGCAATCAGAATATAAGTAATTGTTTTGGACATGGAATGGTAGTACATAATATCTACCCATAGGGGTCTCACCATATGCCGGCTTGATTGGTTTCCCCTATGATCTTATAATTCAGTTTTATGGATTAAGGAAATGGTATATTCCTAATAAATAGTTCGAATCTCATGGAAAGATTACATTATATTGATAACTTTATCATTCTTGTATAAGAGCATATTGTGTTAACATACATGTCTACCCCGTATGACGGCAAGCGGGGATATAAGGTTTCATACTTTATAAATTCTTTTAAAACCCTTTTACCACAATGAGTCAACCCGCCAGGTTAGGATTTGTATACTAGCAAACAATCCCGCCCATGGGAGGAGCTGTGTGGGAACTCGGTATGCCCGCTTGCCTACATATAGCTGAGTATGAGGCACGCTAGCTACGCCTTTGACAACGTCGATGACGAAACGCGTAAGGCGGAGCTACGCGATTACGTCACACGCGGAAGTGGAAGAGAGTGTGGAACGCAGCTGAGGCGCACGCCGCTCAGCTATTGGCTCTGGGCTCCACGAGCTCTCTCTGTGCTTACCACTATACGCAGTGTGACTGGCTGTTTTTGTTTGTTTTTAGTTTTTAGTGTATTTACTATATGAGCCCGAGATGTTGGGTTATCAAAAGGACTTTTAATAAATTCTTTTTAAAAACGTAATACACTACGGGAGCCCTGTTTCTTTTTCCTATGTGGATGACCACACTGCGGATCGGCTCTGTGCCTGGAGCGGGAGTACCCAGGAACCAACCTACTGGAATCAAGGAGACCACATCAAGGCTTAATACTACATGCCTACTACCCCTGCAGGGGTGCAGGGAGCTGGTGAGTGGGGATCCTTGAGGGGGAGCACCGCAAGTCACTGGATACTAGCTGATTATCTACACGAAAGTCACTAATAAGAACACTGTTGGATCACTGCTGGAACACTATATATCTATTCATTTGCTGGAGCTTTATATACACTTTATATATATTTTTTTGGGACTGTATTTGATTTATATATATATTTTTTGGAACTGGATTTTTATGCCGGGACTATATATTTTTATATATATATATATTTTTCTTTTATATGTGGACTAGATGCTCACACCTGTATGATTTAACATTTTTACAAACAATTTTTTCACTAATCACTCACATGGAGTATTGATTGTCTAGTATACCCCCCACCATGACCAGACACGTCTATTGATGGTTGGAGGGTACTAAACATATGCTTGCTGGCTCTATGAGCTTTCACCTTTATATATTGTATTTAACTGGTTTACTACACAGATTGTAGAGGGGTATCTCACAGATTAGACCCCCTTCACATAATAGGTGGTGACATTATTTATGCACAAAGTTTTTCCTGCTGTTGAGCGGGTGCCTTTTATCACATATTTAGCACATCTGTCACAACAGATAACCCATTATAGGCAGCGCCACTTACCCCTACCTTAACATTTTTCATACCATTAGCCACCCTCTAGGAGGGTTGCTTAAGGGGAGGCTGCACACCTAAGTCCGTGAGCGCGGAAACCCTCCTTTATCTATATATTTTTTTAAAGCAAATGCCCTACAGATTAAAATGGTGGGTGTTTCATTGTTTTTTTTCACACAGTATTTGCGCAGCGATTTTTCAAATGCATTTTTGGGGGAAAAAAAAACACACTTTTTAAAATATTAATGCACTAAAACACACTATATTGCCCAAATGTTTGATGAAATAAAAAAGATGATCTTAGGCCGAGTACATTAATACCAAACATGACATGCTTTAAAATTGCGCACAAACGTGCAGTGGCGACAAACTAAATACATTTTTAAAAGCCTTTAAAAGCCTTTACAAGTTACCACTTTAGATTTACAGAGGAGGTCTACTGCTAAAATTACTGCCCTCGATCTGACCTTTGCGGTGATACCTCACATGCATGGTGCAATTGCTGTTTACATTTGACGCCAGACCGAAGCTTGCGTTCGCCTTAGCGCGAGAGCAGGGGGGACAGGGGTGCTTTTTTTTTTCTTTATTTTTTTTTGCTTTTTTATCTTATTTTTAAACTGTTCCTTTCATTTTTTTTTTTTTTAAATCATTTTTATTGTTATCTCAGAGAATGTAAATATCCCCTATGATAGCAATAGGTAGTGACAGGTACTCTTTTTTGAAAAAATTGGGGTCTATTAGACCCTAGATTTCTCCTCTACCCTCAAAGCATCTGACCACACCAAGATCGGTGTGATAAAATGCTTTTCCAATTTCCCAATGGCGCTGTTTACATCCGGCGAAATCTAAGTCATAAAATGCTCGTAGCTTCCGGTTTCTTAGGCCATAGAGATGTTTGGAGCCACTCTGGTCTCTGATCAGCTCTATGGTCAGCTGGCTGAATCACCGGCTGCATTCTCAGGTTCCCTGTTGAGACAGGAGAGCCAGAGAAAAACACGGAAGACGTTGGGGGGGCATTCCCTCCCACTGCTTGTAAAAGCAGTCTAGAGGGTAATTAGCCGCTAGGATTGCTTTTACATGAAAGCCGACCGCTGGCTGAAAAGAATGATACCAAGATGATACCTAAACCTGCAGGCATCATTTTGGTATAACCACTCAAAGTCGTGAATGGCGTACCTGAAGACAAAAAAATGGTTAACAATAAAACACAGTAAACGGTAAAGTATAAAAAATTGCATACCTGAAAAGCAAACATGATAAAACATAATAACAATAAAACATTGCAGAATAGAATACAGTAAAAAAGAGCAGAACAATAGAGAGAGAATAGAGAGAGAGAGAACAATAAAACGACGACTATTTTTTTTTATTTTATATTTTTGTTTGTGTTTTTATTTTAATTTTTTTACACTTTTTTTTGTAACTGTAACTTTTATAACTGTAACCGGTTCCAGGTTCGGGTCTCTCAAAATGCGATGGCATCTTGGGAGACCCTGTGAAAGTGTGCCTAGTCTGTGGAATGCTGTACCCTACGCTAATACTCAACTAGTGTATGGTAGCGTTCAAAACATTCACCAATGCAAAGACCAGGATTGTCAGGACAGGAGGGACAATAATAGCGGGGGTCACGCCTATATCGGCGCTTGCTGCAGACACGACATCTTTTTTGGGGGTGTTCGTTGGGTAGGGGTACTCGGGAGGACATAAAGAAAATGCCTCTCATGCAGCTGACTGCATTTGGTTGGGGATGTGAATGGGGGAAGTACGGGCGCTGCAGAAGCGGTGGGTTCCCAATTAGGATTGGCGAATGCAGCAGGAAGGGCACTATGGGCACGACGGGCCTGTGTTTGTCTTTTTGGTGGCAGCGGGACACTACTTGTGCTTGCCACCTCACCAGCTTGAACTGCACTTATGGGACTCGCCACGTCACCAAGTGTTACTGCAGTGCTGGTTTGACTAGGACCGTGGTGTACTAGGCCGCTGGTGCTTGCCAGTTCACCAAAACGCTACCAAAAAAACTGTTAGCGATCGCAGGGATCAGGCCTGACTCTGCGAACGCTGCTGTTATGCGTTTAGTGTTCTGTAAGTGACAGTGATCGATCAATACTGCACTTGGGTGGGCTGGGCTGGGCTGGGCCGGGCGGAGGGGCAAAACGCAGGTGCTAGCAGGTATCTGGGCTGATCCCGCTAACACTGCGTTTTTGGGAACCCTAAACTGCTGGGGACGCTAGTATAGATCTGATCGGATCAGATATTGATGCGTTCAGATACTATACCACTAAGGGAGGCGTATGCTGCGTGCGTGGGTGATAGCGGTACTGGCGCTAATCTGACGCTGCTTGGGGCAACGCATATCGCCGGGCGATCAGGGGGCTAAACCTTTATTCGGTAATAAACGGCGGGTGCCTTGACACTATAAAAAATAAACGAACTAACCAGCGTCAACCGTAACGGTTATACGGTGATCAGTGGTGAAAGGGTTAACTAGGGGGCAATCAAGGGGTTAAAACATTTATTAGATAGTATATGGGGGTCCCTGACGCTATAAAATGCTGATGGCGAACCTAAATATTTACCTCCCTAACTAGCGTCACCAGCGACACTAATACAGCGATCAGAAAAATGATCGCTTAGTGACACTGGTGACGGGGGGTGATCAAGGGGTTAAAACTTTATTAGGGGGGTTAGGGGGGTACCCTAGACCTAAAGGGGGCTAACAGTAACTGTCCCACCACACTAACTGTCACAAACTGACACTATGCAGTAATCAGAAAAAAAAAAAATACTGCTTGGTGTCAGTGTGACATAGGGAGGGGAGGGGTGATTGGGGGGTGATCGGGGGGTGATCGGGGGGGGGATCGGGGGTGTAATGTGTGCCTGGCATGTTCTACTGTGTGTGTGTTGTGCACTTACATGTCTTCTCTCCTCGGCGCCGGAACGGAAACTGCCGAGCCGAGGAGAGATGACATCACATCCTCTGCCTGTGTGTACTACACACAGGCGGGGAGGATTCCCATTGGCTGGGAGCGATCGCAAGGGGGGGGCCATGATGGGATGGCATCCCCCTCATCACGGAACTCTCCCAGTCACAAGCCCGCGGGAGGCAGATCACGTATGGGTACGTGATTCTGCCTGCCCGTGCCATTCTGCCGACGTATATCGGCGTGAGGCGGTCGGCAAGTGGTTAAAGATCTTATATAATTTTGAAGTAAAACCATTGGGACCAGGACTTTTGATGGTGTATTAGTAAAAAAAGGGGAATCCAAGGAGTTCCCACTATCTTCGTCTATTTTGGGGTAGCAGTTTCATACACATATTCCTGTATACGACGGCCAAGAGAATCTAAGTCAGAAGATGATGGGGGTAAGATTGTACAAAGCTCTAAAATAATCACAAAAGGCCTTTTGGAGAGCCTGTGGGTCTGAGGTGATTTCCCCAGATGGTAACGCAATACTAGGTGTAAAGGTCTGTGAGGAGTGGGGATGCAATGACCTCACAAGTGGTCTCCCAGACTTGTCTCCATACTGGTACCTTCCTAGGGCACCTCCGGACCGTACCCTTTTCAATGCACTAGGTACTGTATGCGCCCACGGAACCTACGGGAGTAAACAATGGACTGTACTTCATACTCCTCATGGTTCTCAGCCTGTACAGGGTGAGGACATGGCAAGGTAGCCAAGCCTCTCATGTGCACTTCACTCTCTTCACTCTCCTCCCTGCCGGAGGAGTACAGATTTTAGCTATGTCTTTGACAAAGGTCAAGACGGTAGTTTGCCTCCACACCGGCCGTATGATTGCGCAATTGACCTTCAACCTGGTGCCATACCCCCTCGTGGCCGAGTTTACCCTTTGTCGGTCTTGGAGGATAAGGCCATGGAGGAGTATGTTGCAGGCACACTTTCTCGAGGTTTCATCTGCAAATCCTTGTCTCCTGCTGGTGCTGATTTCTTCTTTGTTAAGAAGAAGAGTGGTGAACTGAAACCTTGTAGTTGAAGTCAGTTCCGATTCCTGTGATTCCTCCTGATCGTATTCTGGCTATGGTTTGCACCAGTCTCACTTCTCCTTTGGGTGACAAAATTCTTGCCTCTCAGGTCCTTGCTCCTCCTGAGAAACCTTATGACCACTGCTTTGTCCCAGAGAGTCTCAGTACTGTCGTGCTCCAGACTTACCATTCTCCAAGGCAGCTGGCCACCCTGGGAAGAATCAACTCATTTGGGCCATCTCCCAACAATTCTGGTGGCCTGGTCTACGTGCTGATGTAACTGCCTTCATAGCTGCCTGTTCCGTGTGTGCTCAGAGTAAGACTCCATAACACCTTCCAGTGGGCCTCCTACAACCCATACCCAGTGGAGAGAGGCCCTGGACCCACCTGTCTATGGATTTCATTGTGGAGTTACTCAACATCCAGGGCAACACAGTTATCCTTATGGTGGTTGACCAGTTCTCAAAGATGTGTCATTGTATTCCACTTAAATCCTTAAATCCTAATATTATTCCGCCGGTTGCGATTATCTTGATCCTCTATAAGTGAGTATAATGTTTGTATTTGAGATTCATGCATATCTAATGTTGGTCTTGCACATGGACAGCATCAGCCAGGACTGTAACAGAATCCGCTAATTCTGATGTTTTAACACGGGTTACTTGTAGTTTGGTTTTAACCGCCTGAATATCGGTGTGATAACCTTACTCCAAGCGCTGTACAAAAACCCTGGAATGCAGGGCTATGTACTGGAGAGAGAGAACGGGATTGAGCATCGGCAACTCCTGTATGCTGATCTGTATGTTGTCCAATATGCTGTTGTTCTGTTGCTATCCTGGCTATGGTGCTAGAAGAGTGGGTCCGCCTGCTGGTAAAGAAAAAATCCTGGGTGCCAGTTTGCAGGGACACGCGTATAACACCAGACAGGCCACTAGAGGCACCACGTCTCCTCCTGCCCATGAGAACCAGGAATAAGCCAGAGAACCAGGGGGGGCCAGAGCAGATGCCAATTGAGACCGATGCTGATGTCGCTGGGAACAGCGCAAGCAGAGTATAAATGAACGGTAAGTGGCGAGAGCGGGGATAAGCTGATTACAAGCTGATCAGGATTCCTCCAAAGCAGTACCAGAGCATAGCACGCTAGCACTACTCATTAGAGCTCATGGCTGGCTGATCTGTCCCTCGGTCTCTGCCAGAGCACAGCATGCTAGCACACTGCTTCTTCCATGTGCAGTTCATGCCCCCAGAATTATTTTTTTGAATTAGGTTTGCATACAGACAGCAGCAGCGCCGAATGTACTTTTATTCAATTCATAATTTTGAATTAAAAGGCTTTCTAGTAGTTTTAGTAGTGACACAAGGAGTTTCATTGAGGAGTACTAGGCCTGCTTTGACCATTAGATGTAGTTGCCACAACAGACCTAACTGTACAATGGAAAGCTGCCAGAAGGTCTTCTTAAAAAAATTTGAGCTAAAGCTCTCCGGTATTGGTGAATAAAAAAAAAAAATCAGTGGCACCACCAGTTGGTGCAGTTTTGTCCTCCCTATTTTCTCAGCGCTGCAGTGCATAATTTTATAAGCATAGAAAAAGCCCTGCATTCCCCACACCCCCTTATCCTTATTTTTCCAAAAATTGTAAAAGTACCATTCTTTGCATTGTCACAATAAAAGCAAAATGTTCTCTGATTGGATGAGGTAAAGAGGCTGGGTGATGACATCTCATTCTCCACCTTGTGCATTCAGAGAACGCTTTGCATTCATTGAAATGATGCAAATTGTTCTCCGAATTGTGCACGTGCCAAGCAAGCAGACTCCTGTGTTCACTATGTAGCAGGGCAACTGCTCAACATGGCACCCAGAAGCTAGTGGCGATCACTGTAATAGCAATGCCTACTACAGTGATTTCCAACTTTTTCCTGGGTCTGTCAGGTATGACATATACATACCTTACATTGGACCAAGGTAAGTATGCAAAATAGTCCCATGCTAGGAAATGTCTCTATGATGAGTGGAAATCCCTTCTTAACAGTTACTGGAAAAGGTGTAATCAATGAAAGATTGCCCTTCACTTCTGTTCCAATGACAACTCTTAATATTCTGTAGCTAAACAAAAACAAGTTAGGAAGATAAAAATTAGGTAGCTAGAGATATAATTCAAAGCTGAACTATGGGTAAAAATTACCCTTGCAGTGGTGTTCACCCAGCGCTGTAAGGCTTAAAGCTGAGTTCTGCTTAAAAAAAAATTAAAAGTCAACAGCTACAAATACTGCAGCTGCTGACTTTTTATAATCAGACACTTTCCTGTCCCAGGGTTCAGCGATGCAGGCAAACAAAGCCCTGCTTGTCTCCCCCTCCTCTCTGCGGCACCGGGATTGTAACTGTGGGCGCCCGGCTGTGGCTTCACAGCCGGGCACCCACTGCGCATGCGTGCGCCGCGCCACGCGCCGTGACTGGCCGTGCAATCATCTGGGACCTGTGACATGTCCCAGATGATTGCCGAGAGGGAGGGGGGGGAAATTGATCTCCCTTCCGGTGCCGCGGTGCACCGGGAGGAAGTGGGAGCTAGGACCCTCTGAAAACAGGGTATCCGCTCCTCCCCCCAAAAATAACATGCCAAATGTGGCATGTCAGGGGGTCACCTCTCTTAAAGCGGAAGTTCCATTTTTGGGTGGATCTCCGCTTTAAATGTCTGTTTTGTCTAGGGGGCACATAAAAAGTAATTATACTTACCTTATCCCTTGCACCCCCAGGCTTTCTCTCACCTGCCTGGCCAGTCTTCTGAGGCCACTTCTCTGCTGCTCCTCTGGTTGCAGGCACTCAGACGTCATCACATACAATGCAGAACCAGCGGAGAGAGAGAAATGGATTGAGCGTCGGCAACTCCTGTATTCTGTCCCCGCTGGACATCATTTAATCCTTGCAGCGCTTGTGGAGCCCAACTGCAAGAGTCATTTTCCCTAGAGTTCAGCTTTAAGACTTTTGCTAGCCTATTATATATTGTCTTGTAAAACCAGTGAACATTAGATTCCTCAAGAATACATTATGGCTGCCGTGCACAAATGAGGCCTGGTTGTTCTATTTAATGCGATGGCTCAGTGCGTACCCAGTGTCCCAGGAAGATTTCACGTGTGATGAAACATGTTGGGCGGAGCTACGCGCTAACGCCATCGCGATCCATGTGACCCAGAAATGCAGGTGTTCGTTTGTTGAGAGTTTGCCGGCAAATCTGTTTTATCCATGCGAGATTGAATTTTTAACATTGTAAATAGCCTATTGGCTTTTTCTTTTCAATAAATTATCTGAAAGATATCACTCTATTGGAGTTTTCTTTCTTTTGGATTCTTAACTGATCATATTGATCCTGCTGCGGTCCATCTGGGTGTGATCACTATAGAAGATCTGGCCCTGTATTGGAGGGTTTACAGATGTTTTCTTGTCCTATACCCAGCAGAGGTATATCCTGCCTGCTCGTTAGACCATCCTAACAATAGGTGGCCCACAACATCTGGTAAGCGTTCCTGCTCACTGTGTGTGGAAGTGTCATTTGAAGTCCTGCACTATCACTTGGTGGTGGATAATTGGCTTTGATGTTCTTCTTTTTACATATGGACATTTTTTTATTCATGTAATATAATCTATTTGATGTTTCTATCATAAGGACATTTCGCCCATATTTGCACGTAATTCCATGTTGTTTTTGCTATGTGGAACAGTTTATGCAATGCACTTTATTGTTCATGATTAGTGCAATTATTTTTTGTATACACATGTTTTCCTTGATTATGTCACTTAGATTAAATTGCTGCTGTTTCATAGTTTATATTTTCACATTTTTTCAATTAGCGCGGTATAACACCACATTTTTGATTCCCCAAGAATGCATGTTTACAAGAGTTAATTATTACATCTTATTTTTTTTTTTTTAAAGAGCAATGTTTAAATATACCGTATTTACTGAAATACAGTAAGACGGCTTTAAATCTATAAGATCCAAAACTGTCTATAAAAATTAGAAGCTGTTCATCATTATCTATTATTGCCATGTGCTGTAGCAGGATCATCCCTGCAAGTCCAGACATAAATGAATTACATGGATCTGCAACATACATAACAAATAATGACAAATCCCTTGAAGTGCTGCGGTGTATGGAAATGAGAGTGATATGTGAGGCAGGCAGAAAGATAAACACATTTGTTCTACAATGCATGGCAGGCTGTCTAGCAAACACTTTAATGTACGCTAATCACACCTCACTGTTACAGGAAAACAAAGCCATAACAGCAAGGGGCTATGTGGCTACCCCTCAGAGTGAATGCAGCACTTTGAAAAGCTATATATGGCTGACGGACACTGTAATGATTTTGTAATGTTTCTGTCTAGCAATCTGATATTCTCTCCTTTTTTACACTATTTAAATAGATATCTTACATAGAAATGACTGGTAATCTGACACATTAATGCAGGCCTATTAGAGCACAGAAAATGGTCATTGATTGTGGGGTGAAGCAACAAAATGTCCTGTGGTATTTAGAGCATCAAAGGTCAAATGGTCTGCCCTCTTTGTTGTGGTAGTTAAAAAGGAAATACCCACCAACCCTGGTCTGTGGTTACCTATGCCTACTCTATGTTAGTGGGTGGCTTTTTGGTACCATGGTGTATTTGGTTCATGGAAGATTTGTTAACACGCAATAGTTTGTGTGATGTTAATAGGTGTTAATTCTTGTACTCTGGCCATAATCCTTCCCTTTCTTAAAGTGGACCGCTTGCCATCTTATGCCACCCCCCTCTTATCTCAAAATCCAAAAATGTTTTTACATTTTCTCTACCACTCTTGGGGAATATTTTCTCCCACCTCCTGGATTCTTATCCTCAATAAAGTTTCTCTCTCCCACAACCTCCTGGGGAACCCACGTCACGCATCCCAGAAGGCATGCACATGCTGTATCATAGGGGGGGGGGGGCGTTATGTATGGGGGGCAGCTTTGTCCTCTGAGTGTTTTCCGCTGGACCCTGATGAAACGGCACAGCACATATCCATCATCAGGAGGCCAGCAGCAAAAATCCGGATGAAACATCCAGCCCCCTGATAGCATCATAGAAGACCATGACTGGATTGCTGGTATGTAAAGATGTTTTTTGTGGCTTGCTCATGGAAAAAAGTAAAGTGGATAGGAAGGAGTAGTGAAGTTTCTCTTTCAGGTTGCAAAGCATAAGCTGATATGGGTTTAGTTCTGACTTTGTTTCAGGAATGCTTGCTTATTTTATGCTTTTTGTATCATAAGAATATCACTGTTCTGTCCTCACAATATGTCTGAAGTACAAGGCTTGGCAGACAGCTAACAACTTCCCAATAAAAACTGAGGCCGAAGTTTCTTAAGTTTAAGTTCAAGTTTTCTTAAATTCAAGTTACTTAAAATACTAATTCTCAGTAAAGATTACAACCGTTAATCCTTTGGCCTCAGTTTTTATTGGGAAGTTGTTAGCTGTCTGCCAAGCCTTGTACTTCAGACACATTGTGAGGGCAGAACAGTAAAAAGACTTTTAACATAGCGTGTCTAGTCTAAGAAAGAGTGGATTCATTCTAATCATCCTCTGACTTCTGCAGCCACAGACACTACAGAGAAGTAATCTGTTTCATTCAGCATACAGATCAGGATACTACACCAGCCATTCCTCAGCATACACAGAGGAAAGTACATGCAGTATGCCAAAGACCAGGTCATGCTGCTCAGGCTCAGGCTCTAGAGTCGGATCAGACATCAGCTAGTGCTGAAGCTGCCATGTCCAAGTGCACTAGCTCTAGACATTCAAGCTGCTCTAACCTGAAGTCCACCAGTGCTGCAGCCACCAAGGCCCATGCAAAAGCAGAAGCCGCAAGTGCACTGGCTTCCTATGCAATACATGAAGCTGAAATGATAGAGAATAGGGTCGCATAGATGAAGAACATCATATGATTGAAGCTAAAAGTGAAGCTGAAGCACCTAAAAGTAAAGCTGAAGCACTTAAAAGAAAAACAGAGGTGAAAGCATCTTTACATATTCTCAAGCAAGAAAAAAATGCTTCAGCAGTGTTAGCTGAAGCCGAGGCTCTCATGAGAGCTGCCGAAGAACAGTACAGGGAAAACTCGGTGATAGAAACTCATATGACGCCTCTCAGTGCAATCCAACGCACCAGTGGGTACTATGACAAGCCAAGCGGTTACATACTCAGAGACCAATCTGTTGATCCTTCAGGCACCCAAACAAATTGGAAGGGATTGGAAGACTGTTATGGGTCACCTGAAGTAATTGAAGATGCCCTTCTGAAGAAAACTGAAAATTATCCAAAAATAACAAACAATGACAATCAGAATCTGAGAGAGCTTGGTGACATACTTTTAGAGCTGGAAGCAGCAAAAGCTAGTGGATACCTGCCGGGTCTCTCATATTTGGATACAGCACTTGGAGTCAACCCGATAATCGAGAAGCTTCCTTATAACTTACAAGAAAGATGGATCATGCAAGCATCAAAATACAAGGAAGATCATCGAGTGGCATTTCCACCTTTCTACTTCCTCGCAAAGTTCATCATGAATCAAGCTAAAATGTGCAATGACCCAAGTTTCTCCTTTTTGAACATGGGAGGCTCGAGCTCTGTAAAGACAGAGAAACAACCAACAGCGTACAATAAAGAACGCAGAGCAACAGTGTCTGCACGGAAGACAGAATTACTGTCTGAGTCTGAAGCCAACCAGGATAAAAGCTCAGGAATGAAAATTGAGGACCCAGACAAGCAGTGTTCAATACGGTGTGGAGCTGGATGCACATTAATTTGAAGATTCTGAACGTTTTCTCATTACTTGTCACCGTTATTACATATGGATGGAAAATTTTTGTTTCATGGATTGATTTTTACACTTGGACTTTTTGTTTTAGTTTTTTTCTTTTTTCTTTTTTGTATATTTTATATATATTATATTTTTCATTGGCAAACTTAGAAAAAATGTTTTGCACTAGGCACTTGCTAAAATTTACAATGTCACTTCATTTGTTGTTTGTCTAGCACTGCATATTTGGAAATTATTTTTTTATACTGGGACTTTGCCTTAGTTTTCCCTTTTTTCCACCATTTTTTCGCTTGTCATATTGAAAATATTATTTATTTGTTGTTTATTTAGCGCTGCACTCTTTTTTATGTTTATTCTTTTCCACAATTAACAGCCTTTATGACCCCCTGGGGTTCGTAGCCCCCATCACCATGCAAGGTAAGGCTCTTATGAAAGAAATTGAACATGAACAAAGTGAATGGGACACACCTCTACCTAAGGAGAAAAAAAAGCTCATATGTCCCTGTTTCTTTGTCTGCCACGAAGGAAAGAGAATTGTGCATATTCTCAGATGCATCCACTATGGCTATATCAGCTGTAACCTACCTTAGAGTAGTGGACCTTGAAGGCCAAAGTTATGTTGAGTCTATCATGGAAAAGTCCAAACTAGCCCCACGTCCAGCTCACACTGTTCAATGCTTAGAGCTTTGTGTTGCTGTCTTAGCAGTGGAAATGGCAGACTTGATCATTGTTGAACTAGACATTGAGATCAATGCAATGAAGTTTTACACAGACAGCAAGATTGTGTTAGGATATATTAACAATGATTCCAGAAGTTCTACATGTACCTGTCAAACAGAGTGACTTGCATCAGAAAGTCCACACATCCAGAACAGTGGCACTACATCAGTACAGATAAAAATCCAGACGATCATGGGACTAGACCTGTAGCAGCGGCTGTCCTCAAGCACCCTAATTGGTTCTTAGGTCTATCTTTTCTGACTAGATCAGAACCTGAAGAGACCACTCAGTTAGAGATAGAGACCTTTGAACTTATAGAACCAGACAACGACAAAGGGGCACAAGTTACAGCGTTTAGTACCATAACTGCTAGAGGCAATCTTGGCACACACAGGTTTGAAAGATTCTCCAGCTGGAAGTCACTCATACATGCAATAAGAAAGCTTATTCACCTAGCCAAATCCTTCTACAGTGCTACAAACTCTGATAAGTGTAGTAGCAATCATCTTACGCAAGCCAAAATCATCATCATCAGATGTGTTCAGCAAGAAGTTTTCAAAGAAGAACTCAAGTTCCTTATTAAAGGAGAAGAGATCTCCAAACACAGTCCACTCAAAAAACGGAACCCTATGTTTGAAGAAGATGGAGTGATAAGAATTGGAGGTCGCTTGTCAGCAGTTAATATGACTGTCTGTCGAAGAGAAATGCCCCTTTATCATGTCCAAGAATCATCACATTTCATTTCTGTTAGTAAGATACTATCATGAGCAAGTTGCACATCAGGGTCGCCACTTCACTGAGGGAGCAGTCCGATCAGCTGGATTATGGATCATAGGAAGTAAACGATTAGTCTCCAGTGTAATCCACAAATGTGTGATCTGCGAGAAAATTAAAGGGAAACTTGAAGAGCAAAAGATGTCAGACTTACCTGCAGATAGACTTGCTTCAGACCCACCATTCACTCATGTTGGCCTAGATGTCTTTAATCCCTGGAACATCTCATTTCTGCGGACCAGAAGAAGCAGTGCAGAAAGTAAACTTTGGGCTGTTCTGTTCTCTTGCATGAGTTCTAGGGCAGTACATATTGAAGTGATTGAGTCTTTGTCTACCTCAAGCTTTATCAACGCTTTGAGAAGATTTTTCTCTATCCGATGACCAGTGAAGCAACTTCGCTCAGATCGTGGCACAAACTTTTTTGGGGCCTGTAAGGAGTTGAAGATCATTACAGAAGACACTGAGACAAGAGCTTATCTTCAAGATCAAAGATGCACTTGGACCTTCAATCCTCCGCATGTGTCACCGGTGGGAGGAGCTTGGAAGAGGATGATTGGAATGGCTTGTTGCATTCTGGATGCCATGTTTCTGAAGGTTGGCTCTACTCGCCTTACACAGGAAGTTCTCACCACACTTATGGCTGAAGTCATGGCCATCATGAACGCTCGACCTTTAGTTCCAGTGTCAACAGATTCAGATATGCCATTAGTCTTGACGCCTGCAATGCTTTTGACACAGAAGATTGAAACAGTGTCAGCTCCCACAGGAGACTTTGGGCTCAAAGACCTATACACCAAGCAATGGAAGCAAGTTCAGAGTCTTGCAGACATCGCGTAATGGCCCATAATGCACTGCGGGAGCGCAGTGCATTGCTGTATGATGATTGGCCAGAGCATGCACCATGACCTGCATGCTTTGGCCAATCACAGCACCCTCAGCTAAGAGAGCCATAATTGGCCAAAGGCAGGGTGCCTTTGGCCAATCATGGCTCAGGGGGACTAAGTCCACTCCCCACACTATAAAAGGCTGCCTGCACGTCGGCCTTGTGTAGTGTGTCCTTGGCGTGGACGGAGAGAGAGTGTCATTTAGATTGAGAAGGCAGGCAGGCAGATTATTCAGTTAGCTGCAGTGTATTTAATATATATATATATATATATATATATATATATATACAGACAGTCTCGTGTGTATATATATATATATATATATATATATATATATATATATATATATATCCACTGTATGCAGTTTAGCTAGATCTGACTGCAGTCTGTTCCTGGTGTACTGTTTCTAATATACTTCAGTTAGCTGCGGTGTATTTAATATATATGTACAGATAGTCTTGTATATATATATATATATCTCCACTGCATACAGTTTAGCTATATCTCACTGCAGGCTTTTCCTGTTTCTAATATACTTCAGGCAGGCAGGTGATTCAGTTAGCTACAGTGTTTTTAATATATACTGTATATACTGATAGTCTTGTATATATATATATATATATATATATATATATATATATATATATATATATATATCCACTGCATACAGTTTAGCTATATCTCACTGCAGGCCGTTCCTGGTGTACTGTTTCTAATATACTTCAGACAGGCAGGTGATTCAGTTAGCCATTCCTGGTGTCCTGTTTCTAATATACTTCAGGCGGTGTACACAGTATACAGTGCTGTGCATCCATAGTGCAGTTGCTCATACTTTTCTGGTGGTCAATACAGTACACCCATAGTTGTTATTACACTTCTGTTGGTGTACACAGTACTGTGCACCCCTAGTGCAGTTGCTACTACTTTCCTGGTGGTGTACACAATACATACAGTGCACCCATAGTTGTTACTAAACTTCTGTTGGTGTACACCAGGGATATGCAATTAGCGGACCTCCGGCTGTTGTAAAACTACAAGTCCCATCATGCCTCTGCCTCTTGGTGTCATGCTTGTGACTGTCGGTTTTGCTATGCCTCATGGGACTTGTAGTTCTGCAACAGCTGGAGGTCCGCTAATTGCATAACCCTGGTGTACACAGTACCATGCACCCCTAGTGCAGTTGCTACTACTTTCTTGGTGGTGTACACAATACATACAGTGCACCCATAGTTGTTATTAAAATTCTGTTGGTGTACACAGTACCGTGCACCCCTAGTGCAGTTGCTACTACTTTTCTGGTGGTGTACGCAATACATACAGTGCACCCATAGTTGTTATTAAACTTCTGTTGGTGTACACAGTACAGTGCACCCCTAGTGCAGTTGCTACTACGTCCCTGTTGGTGTACACAATACATACAGTGCACCCATAGTTGTTATTATACTTCTGTTGGTGTACACAGTACTGTGCACCCCTAGTGCAGTTGCTACTACTTTCCTGGTGGTATACACAAGACATACAGTGTACCCATAGTTGTTATTATACTTCTGTTGGTGTACACAGTACCGTGCACCCCTAGTGCAGTTGCTACTACTTTCCTGGTGGTATACACAAGACATACAGTGTACATATAGTTGTTATTATACTTCTGTTGGTGTACACAGTACCGTGCACCCCTGGTGCAGTTGCTGCTACTTTCCTGGTGGTGTACACAATACATACAGTGTACCCATAGTTGTTATTATACTTCTGTTGGTGTACACAGTACCGTCCACCCCTAGTGCAGTTGCTACTACTTTCCTGGTGGTGTACACAATACATACAGTGTAACCATAGTTGTTATTATACTTCTGTTGGTGTACACAGTACCGTGCACCCCTAGTGCAGTTGCTACTACTTTTCTGGTGGTGTACACAATACATACAGTGCACCCATAGTTGTTATTAAACTTCTGTTGGTGTACACAGTACCGTGCACCCCTAGGGCAGTTGCTACTACTTTATTGGTGGTGTACACAATACATACAGTGTACCCATAGTTGTTATTACACTTCTGTTGGTAAACACAGTACCGTGCACCCCTAGTGCAGTTGCTACTACTTTCCTGGTGGTGTACACAGTACACAATACAGTGTAGTGTTTTTTTGCTGAAACAAAATTTACAGCATGTCCGGAAGACCACCAAGGAGAGGCAGATGCTCACACTCCACTAAAAGAGGGCAAACAGGCTCTTTGTCTACAGTCGACAGTGCTGGTCGTGGACACGGTGCACCCTCAGCACGTGGCCGTGGGGCACGCTTGTCCTTTTTTCCTGCAGCTGGCCGTGTTATTGAGCCACAACATGTAAGAAGTTGGTGGAATGTATAATAAAGCCATCCTAATCCTCCTCATCCTCGGTCACCCAGGCTCAGAGTAGTTTGCCTGCCAATGCAGCTGCCAAAGCGGCCTACTCCATCGGCTCCATGTCAACAATCACTCCTTCCCTAGACCCACCATCATGCATGGAGGAGTCCTCCGAACTATTCAACCACAGTGTCGGGTACATGCTGCGGGAGGATGCGCAGCAATTTGAAGGCTCCGATGATGGTACTCAGGTTGAGGAAGGGAGTAACGTCAGCCTAGAAAGAGGGGGTGCCCAAGAAGGTCAAGAAACTGGCAATCATGTTCCCCCAGCTGCAGCATACTGCCAAGTTTGCTCCAGTGACGAGGAGGGAGGGGATGATGAGTGACTGACTCAACTTGGGTGCCTGATAGAAGAGAGGAGGAGAAGGCACATCTTCAACGAGGTAGGATGCCCTCCGGGGGGCAGTTTAAGGGCAGCCACCCTATTGCATCACACCACAGAGCTAAGCAGGTGCAGGGCGCTGCTGACTCCCCACATATTTTTAAAAGTTCTTTAGTGTGGGCGTTTTTTGACACGTGTGCAGCACCGTTGCTGTTTGCAACATATGTCTGAAGCGTATCAAGCGTGGCCAAAACAGCAGTTGCTTGGGCACCACATGCTTGGCCAGACATATGACGACCTCCCATGCAGTCCGTTGGCAACAGCACTTAAGAAACCCACATCAAAGAACAAGGCGGACGTCTCCTTGCTCCTCATCAGCTGGGTTCTCCAACCCCACTATACCTCCAGTCCTCTCGGAAACCTACACTGAGAGGAATGAAGGTATAGCAATAGGTGTCCCAAGTACTTACAGCCAATCAGTACACCTCCATCTGATTTTAGCAGGCAAATTTCCCTACCCCAGTTGCTAAACTGTCGAAAGAAATTCAGTCCCAGTCATCCACATGCTCAGCGTCTGAATGCTAGCTTTGTCAAACTGCTAGCACTGCAACTGCTGCCTTTTCAGCTGGTAGACTCTGCCCCCTTTCGTCAATTTGTGGAATGAGCAGTACCTCAGTGGCAGGTTCCCAAACGCCATTTCTTTTCACGGAAGGCCATTCCGGCTCTCTACCAGCATATGGCAGGCAATGTCTTGGCCTCGTTGGACAGGGCGGTCAGCAGTAAGGTGCATATTACTGCTGACTCATGGTCCAGCAGGCATGGACAGGGACGTTACCTTTCTTTCACGGCGCACTGGGTAACTCTGCTGACAGATGGGAAGAATGCAGGACAGGATTCAGTATTGTTGGAGCTTGTTCCGCCAAAATGCTAGTGGTGATTCTGCCACAGCTCTCTCCTCCACCCCTCCTCTTCTACTTCCTCTATGGCCTCTTCCTCTGCAGATTTCTCCTCTGAACCAGCGGTGCTCCGTAGGCGTTCAAGGGGCTATGCAAGCAAAAAGATGCCATGTGGTACTTAAGTTGGTCTGCTTAGGGGACAGGAGCCACACTGGGACAGAGATGTCAGCTCAGCAGGGGCAGGGTCAGAGGTGGTTGACGCCACGCCAGCTTCAGCCAGGAATGGTTGTATGTGACAATGGCACCAACCTCCTCTCCGCCCTCCGACAGGGACACTTGACCCATGTTCCCTGTTTGGCTCACATCCTGAATTTGGTGGTGCAGCGGTTCTTGAGCAGGTACCCAGGCTTACAGGATCTCCTGGCCAGGAAAGTCTGTGGTCATTTCCGCCGGTCATATAATGCCAGTGCTCGGCTGGCTGACATATAAACAGAATGCAACCTGCCCAAGACCTGCCTCACTTGTGACATGCCCACCAGGTGGAACTCAACATTGGCAATGCTGCAGCAGCTGCATACACAGCAGAGGGCCATCAATGAGTACCTGTGTGAGTATGGCACCAGGACAGGGTCAGGAGAGGTTGGCTTTTTTTTGCCACGCCAGTGGCTATTGATCAAGGATGCATACACTGTCCTGTCACCAGGAGGCCACGAGGATGGTGAGCAGTGACAGTGCATGCATCAGTGATACTGTCCCTCTTATCTTCCTGTTGGAGCACACACTTCATGCAATAATGGACAGGGCACTTGAGGCAAAACAGCGGGAGGAAGAGGAGGACTTCCTTACCTATCAAGGCCCCCTTTATCCAGATACTAGTATTCCTGCAGGCCCGCCGATCACACAGGAAGAAGAAGAGGAGGAGGATTGTGTCAACATGGAGGTGGATGATAACACTCATTAGCATCAGCAGCAGTCTTCAAGGGATCGTTTTCAGTCCCCAGAAACCCATGGAGTTGTACGTGGCTGGGAGGAGGTGGTTGAGGATCATGTGATCCTTAGTGACCCAGGACTGCGAAAGGATCCTAGGATTCGTGGTATCAAGGAGAGGGATCATTACTGGCTGGCAACCCTTCTTGATCCACGTTACAAGGGTAAGGTTGCAGAACTTATCCAGCCTTCGCAGAGGGAGCAGAGGATGAAACATCTTCGGGAGGCCTTGCAGAAAGGTTTGTGCAATGCGTTTCCAGAGCCTGGTAGGATACAATTTCCTGGTGCTGGTCAACGTGTTGCTGAGGCTTCGTTCAGTTACAGAAAGAGCGGTGGAGAAGGTGGCCGGCTGACCGATGCCTTCAGGCAATTCTTCAGTCCTCAGTGCCCAGGTCTGATCAGTTCCAGCAACCATCGCCAGCGTCTGAATTCCATGGTGTAGGAATATCTAGGGGCAAAATCAGACTTGGAGACGTTTCCACCAGAACATCCACTGGTTTACTGGGTCTTGTGGATGGACCACTGGCCAGAGCTTGCTCAATATGCAATTGAGCTACTGGCCTGTCCTGCATCCAGCATTCTTTCTGAACGCACATTCAGTGCTGCTGGAGGCTTTGTAACTGATCACAGAGTGCGCCTGTTCACAGACTCTGTTGATCGGCTCACATTCATAAAAGTGAATCAGTCTTGGATCACCAGCTACCAAGCACCTGATGCTGATGTAACCGATTGATTTTTCTATGGATGTGGGATCCCTTGAAGACTGCGTATGCTGAGTGACTATCCTATTATGCTGAGTGACTATCCTATTCCTCCTCAATTTTTATGATGATAGCTTCTAAGGATATTTTCGGTTCAGGGCACCACCACCACTACCTAAGGCCCAATTTTTCTGCCCCTGTTTAACAGTGGTGCGTAATTACAATTTTTGATCTAATATTTCACAGCAGGGCCTGTTCCTGCGCTCAACAAAAGTAACTGTAAGGGCTTACAGTGTTCCGGTACCACTAACACCTAAGGCCCAATTTTCCACAGAGTGTATAGGTCAGGCCGTATAGTATATACAGGCGGTCCCCTATTTTCAAACATCCGACTTACAAAAGACTCCTACTTACAATCGGAGGGAGACAACAGGAATGAGAGGAAATCTACCCCTAGGAAGGGAAATTCTCTCCTGTAAGAGTTAATATGGGGAAAAAAGTGTCTCCACTGATGCTTTATCACCAATCCTTGTTTCCCTAATAACCACAATTTTCAAAATCCAGTTGTCATTGGGACAGAAAGTGAGGTGAAATCTTCTGAACAGGGGCACAGACAGCAAAAAAATGTTACAGGGGTGATAACCCTGCCTTTCATTATCCAAAAAGCTTAAAAATAGATTTTTGGGCTGGAGCTACCCTTAAAAATTTACCTGTTCCAAATTACAAACAGATTCAACTTAACAACAAACCTACAGACCCTATCTTGTTTGTAACCTGGGACCCACCTGTATACTGCTGTTAAGAGTATATAGGGCCTGGGGGCCCCACGCCTTTTTCTTTTATTTGGGTGCGGGATTACCCTTAATATCCATAACAGACCCAAAGGGCCCGGTAATGGGCTGGGGGGGCAATATTACATGACAGGCGCAAGCAGTTTTAAATTACTTTTTTTTCCCTTAGAAATTTAATTTTACTGTGGTATTGTTCTAAACATGGGAAAACTGCGCCACTTTACAGGCATACTATAGTCACCCCCCAGGCACGATATTTAAAGGAATATTTTATTTTTATTGTTTCACTTTAAGCATTATTAAAATCACTGCTCCCGAAAAAATGGCCATTTTTAAAACTTTTTTTTGCATTGACACATGTCCCCTGGGGCAGGAGCCGGGTCCCCAAACACTTTTTATGACAATAACTTGCATATTAGCCTTTAAAATTAGCACTTTTGATTTTTCACATTCGAGTCCCATAGACTATAATGGGGTTCGCTTGTTTGCATGTTCTGCCACACACCGAACCGGGGCGTATTCAGTTCATCCCTATCTGTAAGCAGGCTGTCATTAGCATTCAATTAAGTAGTATGTGTTCTACTTATTCTACTGCATTTGATAGGTGTTTGATGGTAGTTTCTCCTAGGGAGTTCCTTTAGCTAGGCCTAGTTTCTGTTAGCTAATGCTTTACACCAGAGATATGCTATTAGTGGACCTCTGTTGCAGAACTACAATTCCCATGAGGCATAGCAAGACTCTGACAGCCACAAGCATGACACCCAAAGGCAGAGGCATGATGGGACTTGTAGTTTTGCAACAGCTGGAGGTCTGCTAATTGCATATCCTTGCTTTACACTAATGTAGCATGTAGTTCTGTACTGTACTTGCATTTTATAATGTAATGTTCAATGCTAATGTATACTTATATATAAGATTTAAGAAACAAAATTTAAGAAACTTAAAGGGGTTGTAAAGGCTCGTGTTTTTTCACCTTAATGCATCCTATGCATTAACCACTTCAGCCCCAGAAGGATTTACCCCCTTCCTGACCAGAGCACTTTTTACAATTTGGCACTGCGTCACTTTAACTGCTAATTGCGTGGTCATGCAAACAAAATTTGGGTCCTTTTCTTCGCACAAATAGAGCTTTCTTTTTATGGTATTTGATCACCTCTGCGGTTTTTATTTTTTGCGCTATAAACTGAAAAAAAAAAAAAATTTTGAAAAAAAATGATATTTTTTTAAATTTTTGTTATAAAAAAAATCCAATAAACTCAATTTTTGTCATACATTTAGGCCAAAATGTATTCAGCCACATGTCTTTGGTAAAAAAAATGTAAAAAAGCGTATATTTATTGGTTTGCACAAAAGTTATAGCGTCTACTAACTAGGGTACATTTTTGGGAATTTACACAGCTTTTAGTTTATGACTGCCTATGTCATTTCTTGAGGTGCTAAAATGGCAGGGCAGTACAAACCCTCCCCAAATGACCCCATTTTGGAAAGTAGACACCCCAAGGAAATTGCTGAGAGGCATGTTGAGCCCATTGAATATTATTTTTTTTGTCCCAAGTGATTGAATAATGACCAAAAAAAAAAAAAAACTTACAAAAAGTTGTCATTAAATGATATATTGCTCACACAAGCCATGGGCATATGTGGAATTGCACCCCAAAATACATTTAGCTGCTTCTCCTGAGTATGGGGATACCACATGTGTGGGACTTTTTGGGAGCCTCGCTGCGTACGGGGCCACGAAAACCAAGCACCGCCTTCAGGATTCCTAAAGGCGTAAATTTTTGATTTCACTCCTCACTACCTATCACAGTTTTGAAGGCCATAAAATGTCAAAATGGCACAACCCCCCCCAAATGACACCATTTTGGAAAGTAGACACCCCAAGCTATTTGCTGAGAGGCATGTTGAGTCCATGGAATATATTATATTTTGACACAAGTTTCAGGAAAATTACAAACTTTTTTTTTTTTTGCACAAAGTTGTCACTTAATGATATATTGCTCAAACATGCCATGGGCATATGTGGAATTACACCCCAAAATACATTCTGCTGCTTCTCCTGAGTATGGCGATACCACATGTGTGGGACTTTTTGGGAGCCTAGCTGCATACGGGGCCCCGAAAACCAATCACCGCCTTCAGGATTTCTAAGGGCGTAAATTTTTGATTCACTCCTCACTACCTATCACAGTTTCGAAGGCCATAAAATGCCAAGATAGCACAAACCCCCCCAAATGACCCCATTTTGGAAAGTGGACACCCCAAGCTATTTGCTGAGAGGCATGGTAAGTATTTTGCAGCTCTCATTTGTTTTTTGAAAATGAAGAAAGACAAGAAAAAATATTTTTTTTTCTTTTTTCAATTTTCAAAACTTTGTGACAAAAAGTGAGGTCTGCAAAATACTCACTATACCTCTCAGCAAATAGCTTGGGGTGTCTACTTTCCAAAATAGGGTCATTTGGGGGGGTTTGTGCCACCTGCGCGTTCCATGGCCTCCTAAACTGTGATAGGCAGTTAAGAGTGAAATAAAAAATTCACGCCCTTAGAAAGCCTGAAGGCGGTGGTTGGTTTTTGGGGTCCCGTATGCGACTAGGCTCCCAAAAAGCCTCACACATGTGGTATCCCCGTACTCAGGAGAAGCAACAGAATGTATTTTGGGGTGTAATTTCACATGTTCCCATGTTTGAGCAATATTTCATTTAGTGACAACTTTGTGCAAAAAAAAAAAAAAAAAGTGTCTTTTTCCCACAACTTGTGTCACAATATAAAATATTCCATGGACTCGACATGCCTCTCAGCAAATAGCTTGGGGTGTCTACTTTCCAAAATGGGGTCATTTGGGGGGGTTTTGAACTGTCCTTGCATTTTATGCAGAACATTTAGAAGCTTATGTCACACATCACCCACTCTTCTAACCACTTGAAGACAAAGCCCTTTCTGACACTTTTTGTTTGAAAAAATTATTTTTTTTTGCAAGAAAATTACTTTGAACCCCCAAACATTATATATTTTTCTAAAGCAAATGCCCCACAGATTAAAATGGTGGGTGTTTCATTTTTTTTTCACACAGTATTTGCGCAGCGATTTTTCAAAAGCATTTTTTTGGGAAAAAACACACTTTTTGAAATTTTAATGCACTAAAACACACTATATTGCCCAAATGTTTGATGAAATAAAAAAGATGATCTTAGGCCAAGTACATGGATACCAAACATGACATGCTTTAAAATTGCGCACAAACGTGCAGTGGCGACAAACTAAATACATTTTTAAAAGCCTTTAAAATCCTTTACAGGTTACCACTGATCTGACTTTCGCAGTGATACCTCACATGCATGGCGCAATTGCTGTTTACATTTGACGCCAGACCGACGCTTGCGTTCGCCTTTGCGCGAGAGCAGGGGGGACAGGGGTGCTTTTTTTTTTTTTTCCTTATTATTTTTTTGCTTTTTTATCTTATTTTTTGAACTGTTCCTTTCATTTTTTTTAAATCATTTTTATTGTTATGTAAATGTAAATATACCCTATGATAGCAATAGGTAGTGACAGGTACTCTTTTTTGAAAAAAAATGGGGTCTATTAGACCCTAGATCTCTCCTCTGCCTTCAAAGCATCTGACCACACCAAGATCGGTGTGATAAATTGCTTTCCCAATTTCCCAATGGCGCTGTTTTCAACCGGCGAAATCTAAGTCATTAAATGCTCATAGCTTCCGGTTTCTTAGGCCATAGAGATATTTGGAGCCATTCTGGTCTCTGATCAGCTCTATGGTCAGCTGGCTGAATCACAGGCTGCATTCTCCTGTTGGGACAGGAGAGCCAGAGAAAAACATGGAAGACAGTGTAAAAGCAGTCTAGAGGCTAATTAGCTGCTAGGATTGCTTTTACATGGAAGCCGACCGCTGGCTGAAAAGAATGATACCAAGATGATACCTAAACCTGCAGGCATCATACTGGTATAAACACTCAAAGTCCAGCAATATACCAGTACGTTGCTGGTCCTTGTTGGGCATATATTGTAAACTTTATTTTCATGCAGCCTGTGGGCTGAACGAAAAAAAGATATTGATCGGTGGGTATGCCCACCATTAAAATACCTCCCTTCATCCACCCACTTCTAATGATGGGCATACATGCACCGTTTATATATGCCGAAGCATGGGGGCATCCTCCCCGCAAAAGGTAGGAGCAAATCGCTCCTCCACCCACTGCTGCCTCCACGCTTTCGGCATATATGCTGAAGTATATAACTGTGGTGGTGAAATCACCTCCGACAGCGCTGGAGTCACGGCTTTATGTATCGTGGGAGCAAATGCTGTTGCTGTCAAGATAAATAAATCCGCACTGCAACTGAATGGCGTACCTGCTAAGCAAATGATGGTTAACAATAAAACAAAGTAACATTACAGTATAACAGTAAGACTTACCATACGTGCAAAACAAATACTAAAAAAACATAGTAAAAAAAAAACATTTAACGCAACCTGTGCCTAAAATATATATATCCCGAAGCATGGGGGCATCCTCCCGCAAAAGGTAGGAGCAAATCCCTCCTCCACCCACTGCTGCCCCCACGCTTCGGCATATATGTATGGTGGGAGCAAACGCTGTTGCTGTCAAGATAAATAAATCCGCTGAATGGCGTACCTGAAAACAAAAAAATGGTTAGCAATAAAACACAGTAAACAGTAAAGTATAAAAAAATTGCATACCTATAAAGCAAACACGATAAAAACATAATAACAATAAAACATTGCAGAATAGAATACAGTAAAACAGAGCAGAACAATAGGGAGAGAATAGAGAGAGAACAATAAAACGACAACTATTTTGTTTTTTTTATTTTATATATTTTTTTGTGTTTTTTAATTTTTTTCCTTTTTTGTTTTTGTTTTTTTTTTTTTACAATTTTTTGTAACTTTAACTTTTGTAACTGGTACCAGGTTTGGGTCTCTCAAAATGCGTTGGCATCTTGGGAGAACCTGTGAAAGTGTGTCCTAGTCTGTGCAGTGCTGTACCCTACGCTAATACTCAACTAGTGTATGGTAGCGTTCAAAACATTCACCAATGCAAAGACCAGGATTGTCAGGACAGGAGGGACAACAATACCGGGTGCCACGCCTATATCCGCGCTTGCTGCAGACCCAACATCTTTTTTGGGGAGCTCGTTGGGTAGGGGTACTCGGGAGGACATAAAGAAAATGCCTCTCATGCAGCCGGCTTACTGCATTTGGTTGGGAAAGGTGAGGTGGAGCACCGTCTGGAAACAGAAGGGCTCTGGCGATCTCTTCCTGGAATTTAAGAAAGGATCCAGTCCTTCCTGAAACTCTGTATAGCACATAAGCGTTTAGCAAAGCCAATTGAAATAAATAAACAGACACTTTTTTTACCAACGTCTGGCCTTACGGGCAACTAGGTACTAGGGATGAGCCGAACACCCCCCTGTTCGGTTCGCACCAGAACATGCGAACAGGAAAAAAGTTCGCTCGAACACGCGAACAACGTTAAAGTCTATGGGACACGAACATGAATAATCAAAAGTGCTAATTTTAAAGGCTTATATGCAAGTTATTGTCATAAAAAGTGTTTGGGGACCCGGGTCCTGCCCCAGGGGACATGGATCAATGCAAAAAAAAGTTTTAAAAACGGCCGTTTTTTCAGGAGCAGTGATTTTAATAATGCTTAAAGTCAAACAATAAAAGTGTAATATCCCTTTAAATTTCGCACCTGGGGGTGTCTATAGTATGCCTGTAAAGGGGCGCATGTTCCCCGTGTTTAGAACAGTCTGACAGCAAAATGACATTTCGAAGGAAAAAAACCCATTTAAAACTACCCGCGGCTATTGCATTGCCGACAATACACATAGAAGTTCATTGATAAAAACGGCATGGGAATTCCCCACAGGGAAACCCCAAACCAAAATTAAAAAGAAAAAAATGACGTGGGAGTCCCCCTAAATTCCATACCAGACCCTTATCCGAGCACGCAACCTGGCAGGCCGCAGGAAAAGAGGGGGGGCGAGAGTGCGGCCCCCCCCCCTCCTGAACCATACCAGGCCACATGCCCTCAACATTGGGAGGGTGTAATATAAACATTGTTTATATTACAGCAGCAGAGGAAGATTTTCATTCATGGGGAGTGATCGCGAGGGGGTGGCCATGAATGAGTGGCCTCCCCCTCAGCCTGTATCGCTTCCCCAACGAAGCCGACCGCCTCGGACCCTGGGGGGGGGCGCGATGCGCCCCCTGCCCGCGGGAGGCAGATCACGTACCAGGTACGTGATTTTGCCTGCCCGTGCTATTCTGCCGCAGTATATCTGCGTTAGGCGGTCGGCAAGTGGTTACGGTGAGAAAACACCTTGCAGTCACTGGCCCCCCAGCCCCCCGTTTTACTTACATGAGCCCCGAATTTCCATCGGCGCGTCCCCGGCATCCCTCTATCCACGGGTTTCTGGCTCTTGATTGGATAAATTGATAGCAGTGCAGCCATTGGCTCCTGCTGCTGTCAATCAAACCCAATGACACGGGCGCCGGGGGGGGGGCAGGACCGAGTCCTGCATACGGCCTCTATGGACGCCGAATGCTGGACTTGGGAGCCTGCCCGCAAGGTGACCCTCTCAGGAGAGCGTTTCTCCAAGGGGGCTATCTAATGCGGGGAGGAGCCGCAAGAGCCGCCGAGGGACCCCAAAAATGGATGTTCGGGGCCACTCTGTGCATAACGAGCTGCACAGTGGAGGTAAGTATGACATGTTTGTTATTTTAAAAAAAATTAAAAACGATCCTTTAGTATCACTTTAAACAAACTTAAATTTAATTCTCAGTAAAGATTACAACGGTCAACCGTACGGCCTCAGTCTTTATTGGGAAGTTGTTAGCTGTCTGCCAAGCCTTATACTTCAGACACATTGTGGGGGCAGCACAATCACTATCATATGTTTAACTATATCAGGTACCAGTTTGTGTTTTAGATGCTGCCATGGTTAGCTTTCTGCATAACTAACATAGGCCCTTGTTTAGAGCACACAGCCACATTTGCTGGTTGCCAGTAATATATTGCTCTGTGTAGTAAAAGATTTCAGTCCTGAGTGCTACTAAATATAAGGCAGATGACCTAAGGTTTTGCTTCCCATTGCTACAGGACAAACTAAGACAGTTAATTGAGATACTGTATATAATTTGAGTTTACACATGCACTCCAAAAAGACTTGTCCATCATGCATACCTTCCCACACCTTGCCTTTCAGATGTGCCCAACAGTCAACATTACTTCACAGCAGGATGACCAATCAGATTTGGCTGCTCAATGACCAGGCCATTTTTTACGATACAGCACTGCGTTGCTTTAACTGACAATTGCTCGGATGTGCAACGCTGTACCCAAACAAAATTGACGTCCTTTTTTCCCACAAATAGAGCTTTCTTTTGGTGGCATTTGATCACCTCTGCGATATAAAACAATATCTTTTACTTTTTTGCTCTAATAAGTATCCCAATTATTTTTTTAACGAATTTTTTACTCAGTTTAGGCCAATGTGTATTTTTCTACATATTTTTGGTACAAAAAATTGCAATAAGCGTAGATTGATTGGTTTTGCGCAAAAGTTATAGCGTCTACAAAATAGGGGATAGATTTATGGCATTTTTATTATTATTTTTTTTTACTAGTAATGGCGGTGATCTGTGATTTTTATCAGGACTGCGATATTGCAACGGACAAATTGGACACTTTTGACACATTTTTGAGAGCACTGACAATTATACAGCGATCAGTGCTATAATGCACCAATTACTATATAAATGTCACTGGCAGGGAAGGGGGCAATCAAGGGGTTAACTGTGTTCCCTAGGTGTGTTCTAATTGTAGGCGGGTTAGGACTGATTAAGGGAGGAGAGAGATCGGTTTTCATACTTACTTAGTATGAACACACGATCTTAATAGTAAAAAAGAAACAGAAGATGGCGCCAGAATCAATTGGGCACTGATGAATTGTCAAAAACAAAACAAGGGAATAGGAAAATGACAAAAATAATACTAGTATGGAGTCAGTTCTAGTAAAAGTTCCAGGTTACGCTAGCGGCTGCAACCTTGGGAGTGGAAGCACAACTCTAGAAGACAAAAATGAGAAAGGACAAAGTGCGCCAGCCTAAGTGTAGTAATAGAAAAATCATTTAATCAAAGAAAAGCCAAATGGCTACTCACATAAAGCAAATGATATCAGGCACATAAGTAGGGGGGGGTCCAGGGTGCAGGATACGAAGTCATCAGGCGGTCCGTGGTGCAGTTCTGAGAAAACAGCGGAGGCTGTGAAACACGTTATCTGATTGGTTGCTTATTAAACGTCACTCCACGCTCCACGCTGACATGCACTTCCGGTTCCGGTTCCTGGCTTCCATCTTCAACACAGACACAGGGAACTGCAGCGTTCTGGACATCTTTACCTTCCGAGGCCCCACCATCATCCCAGCGGCCCTTTTTCTTCACCACTTGGACCCAGTCAGCTTTCCATCGTATGGGCTGCACCTAGGACCGCCTGATGACCTTGTATCCTGCACCCTGGACCCCCCCCCCCCCACTTATGTGCCTGATATCATTTGCTTTTTGTGAGTAGCCATTTGGCTTTTCTTTGATTAAATGATTTTTCTAATACTGCACTTAGTCTGGCGCACCTTGTCCTTTCTCATTTTTGAACACGCGATCTCTCGCCTCCCCCTTGAGAGAACCAGGATTTGTGTGTTTGCACACACAGATCCCGGTTCTCTCTCTGTGACAAGTGATTGCGGGTGCCCGGCGGTCATCGTGCCCCTCCTACAGCGTCTTAAAGCGCCGACGTATAGTTATGGCGGTTCGCCCAGGGGAGCCAACCTGCCGCAGTAAAACTGCGGCGGTTGGTCCGGACCTGGTTAAAAAGGAGTTCCGCCTGCCCCTTTAAAAATAAAAAATCAGCAGCTACAGATACTGTAGCTGCTGACTTTTAACATTAGGACACTTACCTGTCCTGGAGTCCAACGATGTCGGCACCGCAGCCGGTTGGGTGCTGCCGCCACCATTGCTGGTAAGGAAACCCTGCAGTGTAGCCTTCTGGCTTCACAGCCGGGTCCCTACTGTGCATGCGAGAAGCGTGCTGCACTTTCTCACTGGCCTGGCCAAAGGAGGGGGAGGAGAGGGTCTGACCTGCTGGCGTACCCCCTCCTCCTCCCTCTCAGGTCCCTGTTACCCCCCTCCCCCTGATAGGTGCCAAATGTGGCACTGGAGGGGGGGGGAGAGACAAATCAGTGGAAGTTCCACTTTTGGGTGGAATTCTGCTTTAACAATAAAGAAATCAGAATTTCTTCAAAATGTCCTGTGGCTGGTAGACAGCTTGGCTCATCAGATCTGCAGCTGGAGTGAAAACTGGTGGGAAATATGTCTGTGAAGGTTTAGGTTAATAGATCATTCTATTATTTTACATTGATATCTGGGGATGCAATCTTAATGTGTGTAATGTGTAATGTGTCAGCTGAACTCGCACGATTTCACTCCCGCATGTCAGTTCTGATTTCGGCTGCAATTTGGCAGCCCGAATTCGCAAAAAAGTAGTACAGAAACTACTTTTTGAAATCGGAGTGGCGCCGCAAATGTAGTGTCGCACATATTAGGACGGTGCCATTTCCGGCAATTGCCACCGATTTGACATGCGATTTGACATGTCAAATCGTACCAATGTGAACCAGGGCATAAAGTGTTTGTTAACCCCCCCAAAAAAATTTGTCCTGTGTCATTTGGCCCCCCCTGAAACACCTAAAAAACCTGGCTGATCCTTCCAGTTTCTCCCCACCCCTCTGTAAACTGACCACGGTGTATCATGGCTGCTGAGACCAGACACCGTGGTCAGCTTACATGCCTCTGTCATCAGCAGCCTGCTATCTGCTCTCCTCTCTGCTCCTGTGCCCTCCTCCCCTCTCTGTCTGTGTGTGAGCTGCCCCCCCCCCATCCTGCTGCTCTCATAATACTAACCTGTATACACCATCAGCACTGCCTCCTATTGCAATGTCCCCCTCTGTGAATGATTTATAAATATAAATTCTGTTAATACCTCATTTAAGAACAGAGATTGCGCTCACATGACCAGCCAGCTCTCTCCTCCTCCCCTCCAGACTGACATCAGCAGAGGAATCTCAGCCCTGCCCGCTGCATCTCTCAAAGGAGAAAAGGAGAAAGCTGGCCAGTCATGTGATCGCAATCTTGGCATTGAAATTAGGTATTTGCAGCATTTATTTTTATAAATCACACACAGAGGGGGATACTACAATAGGAGGCAGTGCTGATGGTGTATACAGGTTAGAGTGGCTTAACAACCATTTTAAAGCTGGACTCTGAGATTTACACAGCCCTGCCACACACCATAGTCCTTCTTGATAGGGCAAGCTACCAGATATTTTTCTACTACAGTTAACCTCTTAGGCTGCATTCACACCATTCAAAGTTGATTTTGCCACGATTTTGTTCAGGTCACCAATGTAAAAGGCAGAAAAACGCCTGTAATCTGCCTCAAAGAAGCTGATGTTCTTTTCTGAGCTAAGGGCGTTTTTCAGGCATTTTGCTTCAGGTGACAAAACGTTCAGATGTAAACAGGTGCCATTAAAATTAATGGGATTTTGCTTGTTGGGCGTTTTTCAGGCGTTTTTTGGGCGTTTTACAAGCGTTTTATGAGCTGAAAACGCTGAGGTGTGAATGCAGCCTTAAAGCGGAGTTCCACCCCAAAATGGAACTTCCACTTTAAGGAAGGTGACCCCCTGACATGCCACATTTGGCATGTCATTTTTTTTTGGGGGGGGGGGCGGTACCATCTTTTTAGAGGGTCCCAGCTCCCATTTCCTTCCGGCACACCGCGGCACTGGAAGGGACATCACCTCTACCTCCTCCCTCTCGGCAATCATCTGGGACACGTCACAGGTCCCAAATGATTGCCCAGCCAGTCACGGCACGCAGCGCGGCTCGCACATGCACAGTGGATGCCCGGCTGTGGCTTCAATGGCCCATGCTTACAATGCTGGCGCCACAGAGAGGAGGGGGAGATGAGCGGGGCTTCAATCCCTGGGACAGGTAAGTGTCCGATTATTAAAAGTAAGCAGCTGCAGTATTTGTAGCTGCTGACTTTTATTTTTTTTTTAAAGCAGAGCTCTGCTTTAAGAGGACCAGGCCTATTTCTGACATTTGTTGTTTACAAGGTAAACCCAGTATCTTTTGCTAGAAAATTACTAAGAACCTCCAAACATTATATACATTTTTTAAATACCGGTATATAAATAGATGCAATAGTGCAGCACTAAATAAAAAAAATAAAAAAATGAAATGAACATGCACAAAATTGCATAAAAGTGTTATTCTATGGCCAGAAAACACAGCCGCACTTACCAGAGGACGTGTGACCCCCTAATAAGAGTGGTCTACCGCACTTTGTTTACAATAACCAAGCCAAGGATCCGGACCTCCTAGGTATCCTCGCCTGTCACTGGATATGTGCCATGGAGATAAATGGATAAAAGCCAGGAAGCAAAGCCCTCAAACCTACATGGTGGCAGCAAGCCATGTACATCTGTAGGCCAAAGATGTAGATGTGAGCACATGGCTTGCTGCCACCATGTTGGTTTGAGGTATTTACTGCTTTGGATTAAAAAATAAGAAAACAGTAAAGGTAGCCCAATTTTTTTGTATAATGTGAAAGATGATGTTATGCTGAGTAAATAGATATCTAACATGTCACGCTTTAAAATTGTGCGCGCTCCTGGAATGGTGACAAACAATACTTAACAAACAAATACTTAAAAATCTCCATCAGCGACACTTGAAATTTTTTTTACAGGTTACCTGTTTGGAGTTACAGAGGAGGTCTGGTACTAGAATTATTGCTCTCGCTCTAACGATCGTGGCAATACCTCACATGTGTGGTTTGAACACAGTTTACATATCTGGGCGCTACTTATGTATGTGTTCGCTTCTGCGCATGAGCTCAGAGGGACAGGGTGTTTTAAATGTTTTTTTTTCTTATTTATTTTACTTTTTTAGACACTGTCCCTTTAAATGGATTTATTTTTGATCACATTTATTCCTATTACAAGAAATGTAAACATCCCTTGTAATAGAAATAAGCCTGACAGGGCCTCTTTATTGCGAGATCTGGGGTCAAAAAGACCTCAGATCTCCCATTTACACTTCAAAGCAAAAAAGAAAAGTAGTTTTGCCTTTAAGAGATGAAAAAAACATCATCCCTTTTGGCCGGAAAGTGGAAGTGACGTTGGACGTTGCTCCGTTCCTCAAAGGCCATAGAGTCGAGCGGGGGCTATCTTGCCCTCACTAGGCTTCCTGCCCAGCCACACAGAGGATTGGATCAGCTCCAGGCTTACCGAAAAGTCCGGTAAGTCTGGAGATGACCGGGAAGCGGTGGCAGGGGCACCTCTCCCACTGCCTCTAAAAGTGATCCCGTGGTAAATCCGGTGCCGGGACCACTTTTATCGGAAAGAGGATCGCTGGCTGTATAAAAAATACTGGGGTTATGGCCGCTAGCTGCGGCCATAACCCCAGTATATAACGTCAAACTAATGACGTATATATACAGTGGGCGTTCCGGAAGTGGTTTCAGTTTCAGTTCAGCTTAAAATTAACTAAGTCTAAATCTACTTGCAGCCACATTCTAAGACTAACCTATCTAGACCCGTAAAAAAGAAATTGCTATACATACCTTTTCTGCAGCTGCTTTGGTCCGGTCCCACGCTGAGCTGTCAGCAGCAGCTGAAGCTCCATAGTAACTCTATAGGTGATGTCACTTCCCAGGCATTTCACAGACATTGTCGGCTGTTTCTTCTACACAGCATCCGCCCCTGGAGACCGGACCAGATCGGCTAGGGTTAGATAGATTAGTCTTAGAATGTGGCTGCAAGTAGATTTAGAGGTAGTTAGTTTTAGGCTGAACTGCTACTTAAAAAAAATAAAGATAGGTCAACACATTGATGGGCTCATCTCTCTGTTACTCTACTCTTTCCTCCTGTCAGCATGCTTCTAATTAGTGCATGAGCACTGCAGCACAACTGGCACCTTGTGCTGCTTCTCCTTCTCTCAGCCTTAGCTCTGCTGTACAGGGGGCTGCAAGAGGCTGATATCAAGTCAGATTAATGCTGGCATTTAAAAAATATTAATGAATGCAAAGCTGCATTCATTTGTATGCTTTCTATCTGCCTGGATTTGAGCTTTAATGAGGCTGCAAACAAACATCAGATGATAACCATGTAATTAAAATAAATAAATAAAAAAAATAGTCAGAACTATCTCTTTGCAAATATTATTTGTTGTCAATACTTCTCTGTTAAAAGCTCCATTCACTTGAAATCGAAATTGCTCTGATATTTTAAAATTTGTTTCAATTTACAAAGTGAAAACTATTAATCAAATATTTAGCATTTCAAGCCCTGTAGCCTCATGTGAAAAAAATGCATATTATAGAAAACATCTGCGCTAGTTTGAAGGTTGATAAAAATGTGTTTGTTTTGTCCTTTGCTGTGGTGTCGAGGAAGGGGGGCTGTCAGCATGACATATAGATCACAGAGCAATGGTTGAAGGTGAATGACATCAGTTGCTAATGTTGTCGCTGATGTTGGAGGCTACGGTACGTTGTCAGGTGCATATTTCTGGCAAGGGCACAGACAGTATTGTGCATGTTTCTATTGAACATAGCCAAGCAGGTCCTCCATCTTCTTGCTCGAGGATGCACATGATTAAATAGGTAATTTACAAAAGGCAAACTGGGAATCAGGATAAAATGCACACCCAGCACCATTTGCTCCTCTCCTGTAATGGGTAAGGTCATCTCCCTGCTATTGTCAGAAATCCAACTTCTCTGGGAATAAAGTGTTGCCTAAGTTATACCAGATGTAGCAATAACTCTCGGCGAAGCTGCTGGTTTAAAGCGGGCTTGTTACCTTCACTCTCCTTCCCTCTGTTTCACCGGCACCGGGTCTAGGGTTCCGTTGAGTTTACTTCCAGATGATACAAGCACCAACACTTGAGTATGTTTTCAATGCTTTATTGAACAATTAACGAATGAAGTAGCAGGAAAGAGGCAGAAGGGAAACTGCAGGGAAAGCTCAAATACCTTTCTGTAGGATTCTTGACAAATGTCCTTTAGCGTTGAAGGTTATAGTAGAATTCGCTCCCCTCGTGGGACACACTCTTTGCCCGCCTGGATAGGCCTCTCTCACTTGCCTAGCAGCCGGTACATGGCACGAACAAAAGTCTCTGCCACAGACTTGCTTGGGATGAACCCGTACGATCCTCTGCCACAGGATGTATTGGTTTTGTGGTGAATGTCAGTCACAGTGCTTGAACCTTTAAGCCAAACCCGGCAACACTATGCTGTAAACTTACTTTAGGATACGTCCTCCAACCGAGTCACCAGGCCCCTCTCGAGACCAGCACTCTGCATGATCTTTCCATGACGGGTCCTCCCCTGGGATCTCCTCGGTTGTCCAGCTTCTTCACTCTGGACAGACAGCTCAGGACCATTCCTTGGCCGCTGTGGCAGGCCCCAGACAAGCCTCTGGGCCCACCCACGCGCCGCAGCGACGTGGGCCTCCGGAACGGAGGACCACGAGGTAGCACTCTAACACATACCCGTCGGCCAGGAGGGCCAGCAGCTGGCTGTAAAAACGAACCCCAAAATATGGCGTCTGTCCCATAAATACCCTCTCCCAGAATGCAACTCGGAGGACCACCTCCACCGAGTCGTCTCCGGGACAGAGGAGCACCCATACGCTTTGACACGTTGCCTTTCCAAAACTAGCTAGTGGTAACAGTGACACCCACCGGCTCAGTATGGAAACACACGCAACGTCAGCCAATCTGGAACAGAGGCAAATCTAACGAACAAGTTACTAAATTTACCTATCAGATGGTAGATCGCAAATCTACCAGCGCTACACCAGACATGCAGTCGCTTAAGTGGTGGTTAAGGCATGATCCGATTCCTACTCTTTCAGCGAGTGACAATTGCTGGGGAGGATTAGAAGGGGCTGACAGGAACCGCTAAACATCCCTCAGAGTTTCTCTGTCTGGCCTAATCCTGGCTAAAAAGTTTTCTTTGCACTTTTTTTGCTTTAAAAAAACAATCATATAAATACAACCCATACATTACCACCTAAACTGGGTATTTATTACACCAACTGATGATGTGTGTAAGGGCAGCACAGTTGTGTAGTGGTTAGCATTTTCACCTAGCAGCAAAAAGGGCCGCTGGTTCGAATCTCAACCACACCACCATCTGCCTGGAGTTTGTTCTCCCTCTGCCTGCGTGGGTTTCCTCCCACACTCTAAAGACATGCTAGTAGGTTAATTGGATCCTGTTTAAATTGGCCCTAGTATAAGTATGTATGAATGTGTGTTAGGGACCTTACATTGTAAGCTCCTTGAGGGCAGGGATTGATGTGAATGTATATGTAAAGTGCTGCGTAAATTGACGGCGCTATATAAGTACCGTATTTATCGGCGTATAACACGCACTTTTTTCCCCTTAAAACCAGGGGAAAATCGCAGGTGCGTGTTATACGCCGATCCCCTGCGATCCCGACCTGTCACATTTTCAAAATCGCCTACTCGGCTAGGTTCGGATAGCTCCGCTCGGGACTACGAGTGGAGCCGAAAGTGAACGAGAGCCGCCGGAAAGAGCTGAGGACCGGCTCTGTGTATTTCGGCGCCGGCGGCGCCATTTTCAAATCGCGATCAGCGATTTTAAAGCCCAGAATGGCTGGGATCACTGGGGCAAGGCTGCACTGGGGAAGGCTGCACTGGGGAAGGCTGCACTGGGGAAGTCTGCACTGACAAGGCTGCACTGGGGAAGTCTGCACTGACAAGGCTGCACTGGGGAAGGCTGCACTGACATGGCTGCACTGACATGGCTGCACTGACAAGGCTGCACTGACATGGCTGCACTGAGAAGGCTGCAATGATGGGCATTTAAATGTAAGTTTTTTTTCCCTTCAACTTCCCTCCTAAAAGTTTTTTTTTCCTTAAAATTCCCTCCTAAATTGGGGTGCGTGTTATACGCCGGTGCGTGTTATACGCCGATAAATACGGTACTTGAACTAAATGAATAAATCCCCCTGTGCCATGCCCTTTCCCTTTCCTGTCTCTCCCCTATCGCTTCACATATTCTCTTCTTTCGCCTCTCTCCCTTCCACCTCTCTCTTCCCGCTTTCTTATACCTGCTATCTATTCTAACCCTTATGTACATTCCATAAACCATTTCATGTACCATCTGTTGGCCACATATGTGTCTTTACCTTTTTAATGGTCCTTAGTGTTGTGCACAAAGTAGCTAACTCTCCCTGCTCTTTTGTCTGAGCATTTTCGAATAATGTCATGAGACTGTTTGGTACTGAAGTTTATTGAACTCAAGTTCTATGTACTGACACATACGTTTGTATACTTTGTTGTTATGCAGTTTTTCAATAAATACACTGAAATGAAAAAAAAATCATATAAATGCTCAATCCTGGTACAATTGGTCAATGAAGCTGCTCAGGTATTCCCACCAATCACATCAATGTGGTTTCATAGAATAAATTATATCAAACTGAAGAAAGGACATTGAAAAGCTTCAAAGAATCAGCATTGCTCAAAGCTCTGGTACTTATGTGAAGGTCCAAAAGATGGTCAGGTGGAAGTCTCAAAAGTGCTCATCCTTAATTCATGAAACACCATAAATATAAGGCGGAACTGCACACTGATGATACCACCAAGTAAGTCTTTATTCAGCCAAGCCAGCCTGCTAAGTTAGTCCCCGTCTGTTAGCCACCCCCTCTGATGCTTTTCATCCATTAGGGCTTATTCATAAAGCTAGATAACTTTACCAGTGCAATGAAGTTACTGTCTAGAATTCCCCAAGACCTGGTTTTATTGCCTGGGTAAAGTTCTACCTATTACACATTCTCCCACCTGTAGGCTACTCTGCATCTGACTTACATGTTATTCTGCTCCTCTGTATCTTACCCGTTTCAGCTTCCCAACCCTACCAGCCCCCCCACGATTTTTTCACTTATCTTCCTTTGCCTTCTTTTTTTGTATTGCACCCACCATTCCGTAATTCTTTATTTTCCTTTTATCTTCTTCTCTTCCCTAAAGCTGGGTACACACTATAAGTTTTTTTTTCATTCAACCCAGTGGGTTGAACGAAAAAAATGGACATATCGCTGTACTAACACATCCGATGTTAGAGCGGCAATCTCCCCACTGAGCTATTGTGTCCTGACAGGGGGACTGCGCCCTGGTAGGACACACTAATTGGATGCTGGTTTTCCTGCATGCTTGTTTGACAGAAGCCGGTTGTGAGGGTGGCTTCTGATGGATGAGGAGCTGTACACACAGGAAGAAAGTAGGCTGGTTCCTGCTGAACTGACCGACACTCGGCCCGTGTATACCCAGCATAAACTTCTTATCTATACATGTTGACTCCTCCACCATCCACATTCTTATTACTGCATGTACCCTTTTAGACTACCCCCATTCATAGAAATCAAGAAACGACAAGGGTCTCCACAGGTGGCCATGATCATGCAGTTTTTTTAAGAATGCTCATTCAATTTTCCAATAATAGATGAGAAAATTCTAAGGAGAAAATTCTTATGCCCCGTACACACGACACAACAAAACCATGGATTTTTGTTTGAAGGTTGTTTGCTCAAACTTGTCTTGCATACACATGGTCACACAAATGTTGGCCAACAATTACGACCGTGGGAACGTGGTGACGTACAAGACGTACGACGAGCCGAGAAAAAGGAAGCTTAATAGCCAGTGTGGCTCCTTCTGCTTATTTCCGAGCACGCGTGAACTTTTGTGCGTTGGACTTGTGTACACACGATCGGAAATTCCGACAACAAAGTTTTGTTGGCGGAAAATTTGAGAACCTGCTAGCAAACATTTGTTGCCGGAAAGTCTGACAACAAATGTTCGATGGAGCATACACACGGTCGGACTTTCAGCCAACAAGCTCACATCCAATATTTGTTGTCGGAAAATCCGATCAGGTGTATGGGGCATAATAGTGTATGTGGTTTTCATTCAGGAATTTATTCACTCCAAATTTGAGTGTTAAATGCAAACAAAGTACTTTCAAATGATATTTTTCAAGTCATCGAATGAACTGAAAATTTTCGTACAAATTTATTTTCATATGCATGTTTGTACGAATGCTCATTTGAAAATCTACTTGTATAGCCAACTGAAGTTTATAATAGTCCTAAAACAATTTATGCAATAAAAATGTTTTACTGACACTTTCATTATAGAGTCTGTTCTGTTAATTTTTTTGTTAGGACTTTAACTGCTTGCCGACCGCATAACTTAGTTATACGGCGGCAGAGCAGCTCTCCTGTGCTGGATCATGTACCTTGTACGTATCTGGCACTTCCAGGTAGGGGGTGCGCCGTGGCTGTGCTGTGATTAGACACAGCACAAGCTGATCAGTGGGTGCTGGCCGATAGATGTCCACCGGCACCTGCTGATCTGCGAGGAGAGACACAGAACAGAGCTCTGCCTATGTATACAAGGCAGAACTATGTTCTGTCAGCAGGGATGTGATGGATTTTCTTTCCTTGCAAAGCAGGGAAAGAAAATCCATCACATTCTTTAGTAAAAACAGCACATATAGTACACAAAAACACTGGTTAGGCTCACATTTAACTCCTTGATCACCCTAGATGTTGAACACCTTCCCAACCAGTATCATTAGTACAGTGACAGTGCATATTTTTAGCACTGATCACTGTATTGGTGTCCCTGGTTCACACAAAGTCTCAGTTAGCGCCAGACTGCAAAAAAATAAAAAAAACAGTATCTGGTATCTTCATCACAGTATATGTTAACCTATTTGCTAAAGTCTAATATAAGCCTAAACATGTTAGTGTAATTTCAAAAGTAATTTTTACTATTTTCAAATCCGCAGCTTCCATTCAAATAATACCTGGTAATCTCAGGGGCGGATCCGGGGGGGGGCAATGGGGCAATTGCCCCCTCCGAGAATGCGGGTGACAGACAGTGCAGGCGGCTCCGCAGGTGACAGTGCGGGCGGTTTCTGCCACGGGTGACAGTGCGGGCGGCTCCGCCGCGAGTGACAGTGCGGGCTCCGCCATGGGTTACGGTGCGGGCGGCTCTGCCGTGGGTGACAGTGCGGGCGGCTCCGCTGCGGGTGACAGTGCGGGCGGCTAGGTCGCTGAGTGGGCGGGTGAGAGAGAGGGGTAGCTGGGCGGCTCTGTGTGTGACTGTGAGTGGGCTGCTGGCCAATCAGGGAGCTGGCAGGCAGGGGAGCAGAGAGATGACATCATCTCTCACCACCCTGCGCACGCCCTGCATCCCTGCAGTTCCGCCCTCACTGTGAAGGCAGCTGTGGGCAGCAGAGAGATTACATCATCTCTCTGCTGCCTGACTCTGGGACATAGTAAGAGACCACCTTAGCAGGAAAGTGACACGGCAGGTGACAATCCGCATCTGGTGACAGGCGACGTGGCAGGTGACAATCCGCAATGTGTGGCAAGTGACAATCTGCAACGTGTGGCAAGTGACAATCTGCAACGTGTGGCAAGTGACAATCCGCAACATGTGGCAATTGACGTGGCAAGTGACAATCCGCAATGTGTGGCAGGTGATGTGGCAAGTGACAATCCGCAACGTGTGGCAGGTGACGTGGCAAGTGACAATCCGCAACGTATGGCAGGTGACGTGGCAAGTGACAATCCACAATGTGTAGCAGGTGACGTGGCAAGTGACAATCCCCAATGTGTGGCAGGTGACGTGGCAAGTGACAATCCACAACGTGTGGCAGGTGACGTCGCAAGTGACAATCCACAACGTGTGGCAGGTGACGTGGCAAATGACAATTCACAATGTGTGGCAAGTGACAATTCACAATGTGTGGCAGGTGACGTGGCAAGTGACAATCCGCATCTGGTGACAGGTGATGTGGCAAGTGACAATCTGCATTTGGTGGCAGGTGATGTGGCAAGTGCCAATTCGCAGCATGTGGCATATGACGTGGCAAGTGACAATCCGCAACGTGTAGCAGGTGACGTGACAATTCGCAGCATGGCAAGTGACAATCCTCATCTGGTGACAGGTGACAGGGCAAGTGACAATTTACAACGTGTGGCAGGTGACGTGGCAAGTGACAATCCGCAACGTGTAGCAGGTGACGTGGCAAGAGACAATCCACAACGTGTAGCAGGTGACGTGACAAGTGACAATCCGCATTTGGTGGCAGGCGACGTAGAAAGTGACACACTCAGGGCTCCCACTGATTCTGCATTATGGTGAGTTGAACTATTTCATTTTATATTACAATGTAAGAATAGAAATAATGCGCTTCAATCATCCTGACACCATAATACCCATGGTGCTGTGATGATTGAAGTGCCAACACCAGCCGTTTCCCCGATAAATTGCCCGCAAAAAAAGGTATTTTCTGGCAGTGCCCCTCCCGAGACTAGACTCTGGATCCGCCCCTGGGTAATCCTACCATGAAGGCCATGTTCAGGCACTTCTGTTCTGGGATGACAACTCACCTGTCTCTCAACTGTGCTCCTATGTTGTCACCACATGCTATATCAATTAATAAAATTTAAGTTAAATTAAATTTTATTCTGTTAAGGATTACTTGTACTTTAAGTTTATTTTGCTTTTAAATACAATTGGGGTTGATTTACATGATTGGATGATAGAAATCAGCAGAGCTTTTCCTCAATTCAGAGCTTCTAACAGAGCTAGCGCAACTGCACTTGCAGTGCACAGTATACTTGCATTTAGTAAATCAACTTCCCTGTGTATAATACTTAGGACCTTCCATCCCCATGAGAAAACGCCTGTCAAAATTATAAAAAAAAAAACGAGTGGAAAAAAAGTTAGAACATATACTTACGTTATACTTGGCTTCTACACGGTGACCTCACATCACTACATCACTTCTGGCAACGCCTTGGAAACGTTTTTTTTTTGTTTTTTTTTACAGCAGTGTTTTAGATTCCAGGAGGAGCCCTCATAACATAAGTGGACCTTGCTTTTCAGTAAATGGCTTTTATGTCACCCAGGATTCTCAACTAGGCAGGCAGAGGGGTTCCAGGATTGTCGTTACATTTGGAGAAAACAGTTTTTTCAGTTTCCTCGGTTGTTAGTTGAACCCAGTTAGTTGGAGCCCAGAGATTTTGTAAAGATTTGGAAGAAAAGAAATCTTCAATCCTGGGATCAGGTGTTGAAGACAATCAACGCACTAATGGTGCAGGTGTGAGCTGGGTTTTTATAGAGTCAGATTTAGGGTTCTGGGCTCTACCCTCCTGAGGAGTCCATATGGTTGCAAGGGAGAAGGCATATGGTTGCAAGGGAGAACCCAGAAATGTGCATGTCTGCATGGCGCAGTCTGTGATAGGAGAACATTATATATATATATATATATATATATATATATATATTCACTATAGAGAGCTTTGATGTGGACTGGTATGAAGTTAATTATTCCTCACATGATATTTCTCCTAACTAGCCACTCCTCTCCATGTGCATATATGTTGGTCTACTTGTTTACACAGACTGTGTTCCTTTTTTCAAGGCTCAGATGAAGAGGTTATCCTCGAAACGCGTCAGCCTATTCAGAAGTACTTGCCTTTGTATGGGCATGTCCCACTTTTAACCTTTCTAGTGCATATTTTGTAACCAAATTTTTACGAAACGTAGTATACATTTATATATTTTTTACATGTATGTATTCCATTGTACGTGAATAAACTGTATGATTTTGATGTAAGCGTTTGATCACACGCCTTCCATCCACACTTCTCACACAGTCTTCTTCAGACCACCCCTGGTCAGTTTAGGCAGCGGGACATGCATGACCATCTTCTGCAGTTTTTTCCCCTTTTAACAGTACTACCAATTTACACCAACAATGCCTTCACGAGCGCAGGAGTAATTCTTTTCTGTCTACATTTCGGAACAGAGGGCCAAAGTCTGAGGACTGGAATAGCAGGGAGCTGCAAGAAAGAGAGAACTGATAAAGATACATGAACACAGGAATGTTGTGTTAGGTAATTTGAGGGACCAGGGCACAAGGCCCGAGGAGTGGTGCTGCTAAAGAGAACCAGGAGGCTAAATATTTAATTTCATGACAATGGTGGAAACCCCATGGGAAGAAAGCTGTTCATTTTGTTGGACTTTTCTTTCTTTTTGATAAAAGTGGGCCAACAAGCACCAAGCATCACACTACATTGACAGCTTTAGTAAAAGATTGACTGAAATATAGGACTACTATATGTTAGCATTTAGTATAGAACAACTCCAAACTGATTACAAAGGATCAGATCAATTTATAAATGAGCTATGCAATTAAGCATAAGGCTAATTAACATTACACACATAACATAAGGTAAGCACAAGGTTAATTAAGCAATAAGGTAAAACCCATTACCAGGTTTCCCTTATTTTATCCTACCATCTGCCATTGGGAGAACAAATGATATGCTAAATATAAATGAATGTAACAATCCTTTTAGCACGTTTCACATACATGACTGTGAGTGTTAAGTAGAGGAACCGAGTTCTGTTATAATGCTATTTTCCTTAAAATGTAACAATCAGTGCCATTAGAAATATATGACTTTGGAATAAAGTACTAATGAGATTTCTCCATGACTGGCGACTGATCACTTTTCATATATACATTAAATAGAATCCATCCTAATTTGCTCCTTTCAGCTCCCGTGCCCAGTTTTATAGACCAGTGGAAACATTTCCCCTGCAGATTTCCTAGGCATATTTTTCCAGCGGGTGGGGGTCTGGCTATTGTGTGAATCATTTATAAAGCTTAATAAATATGCTAATCGGGAGCTGTGCAGGAGGAGAGGCCCGATGCACTGTCATGTTAATTATTAAAACCCTGCTAATTCTGAGACGCTTGCCGTTTGCTTAATGGGGGGCTACTGTAAGTTCAGGAAGATGCTGCTGGCACTGCAAGTCTAGGAACATCATGCCCTGCCCCATGTGCCCTCCACCAGCTTTAATCTGACTGTCTGCCAAGGTCAAGAGGAAGCTGCCGAGTGTGTAGGCCTCCTGCAGTAAGAGCAGCCGCTTCTGAGTTTTGCTGCTTTTAACCGCTCTCCATCTCTCTCCCAGTTGCCTTGCAATTTATGCTTGCAGCTTATTAACAGGTCAATGCTTTCGGTTGCTTATTAAATATAAATGTATGAAGCGCTACAAATTTAAATCAGCAGAGTCTGGGTGACGCTTCAGACATAGAGGTCACTGGGATGGAGATGGGCCTGAGCAGTTGGTGGTGAACAGTTGTTTTATTTTCCAGACTCCAGAGACTTGCAAAGGGCATCTTTATTTACACACTTAAATATCATGCCTGAGTTTAAGTGGTTGTACAGCTCAAGGCTGTCTACGCTTTGTGGAATAAAAATAATAGCATTAAAACATTTAATTCAGTAAGGCTTTCCACCCTAGATTGCATTTTTTTCAAAGTCTATGACGCTGACAACTGAATAAAAACGTATTTGAAATAGATTTTTAAAAAATGAACTAAATCACCTGCAAAATGTGAACATTTTAAGAGTAAAGTCTATATTTACAGGCACTGTGTAATCACATGTTTTAGTTGTTTTAACTAGGTAGTAGAGTAGTTTTACAGTATTACCTGTGTCGTTTGTTTGCCTTACCTTGTAATATTCAGCTCACATGTAATAGCTGCAATCTGTAGTGTCATGTCTGATCGTTCCCTTATTTCCATGTATTCATTCACCTAGCTTGTCCCTATTCTCTAAAGCAGGGGTCTCCGAACTGCAGCCTGAGGACCGATGCAGCCCTTTGCTAGCCCTTATCTGGCCCTTGGGCCACTATTTCTCCCATTGATATGAGGCAGTATTTCTTCTACTGACACCAATAGCAGGACATTATTCCTCGCACTGACACTAATGATAGGGCACTATTCCTCCCAGCAATACCAATGAGGGGGAACTTTTCCTCCCAGTAATACCAATGATTGGGCACTATTCCTCCCACTAATATCAAAGGTGGGGCACTATTCCTCCCACTAATATCAAAGGTGGGGCACTATTCCTCCTACTAATATCAAAGGTGGGGCACTATTCCTTCCAGTAATACCAATGATGGGGCACAATTCCTCCCAGTAATACCATTAAGGGGGAAGCATTCCTCTCAATAAAACTAATGATGGGGCACTATTCCTTCCAGTAATAAAATTATGGGGCACTATTCCTTCCAGTGATACGAATGATGGGCACTATTCTTCCCACTGACCACAGGCACTATGTAACTGACCACTAACCCTGAGGCAATGCTTATTCTCACTGATGCTGGGCCCGGGACATTTTCTACCCTCACTTGCCACAGTGCGGCCCCCCTAAAGTCTGAAGAACAGTAAACTGGCTCTTTGAAAAGTTCGGAGACCTCTGCTCTAAAGGGACAGGCCACTTTGGAGTGCTAATGTGATTAAAAAAACATCTCTCCCAGCATGGTGATCTCTGTTAATTCCTCTGCCTGTATGTGTCAGGGTCAGATGTGATCATTGTGTAGCTCTCATCTGCAGAGCACTGGATTGGGAGGCCCAGGGATTGTAGAAAATGCAGTTTGTTCACATGACGTTCAAAACAAAATGAAAAGCCATTAAGGTTTATTGAGGACACAACATGGGTGAAAAACAACATATACACAGCAACCTATACAACACCAGTAAACACATTACAAACCACCTATCTAAGAAGGTGGGGGGAGTGGGAAGGGATGAACTAGGGAGAGGAGGGATTACAGGATTTGCTCTGTGCACTTAAAGGTTGGCAATTTAGTCAGCAATTTATATGGGAGTTATACCATAACAACCAGGGTTCTAATGACTAGGGCAGTCAGATAACTAACTACCCCAAACCACACATGTATGCAGACTTACCATTATTAATAAATTATGACACTGACACCTGCTGGATGTAAATGGCCTGCTCGGCCTTTTATTAACAAAACAAAATAAATTAAATATTATTCAAAAATATTCCAGCTCCAATCCCACTCCTTGGTTGCAGGCCCCTGACGACCCCATCTTCAACTTTTGGTCTGTAATACTTCTTAGTTAGCATCTGTCCCCAGCAGCCAGAATTGCCTTGAGGACCACTAACTGACCACAGACCCCCACCAACTTATTACCCGGTAGTCTAAACTTAAACCAGACTAATCAGGAGAACTCCATACCTGAGAATGGGTCCCCATTCTCTCAATACCTCATGTATTTTATACTTATCGTCAAGGACCCAACCGCCATACACCTTTTTCCTTTCAGCCTCTCCAATACCAGGAAACCTTTTTATTAAGGCGGGAGAGAGGGAACTTTGCAACCTGCTTCTTCCTCCAACTGCTGACCTCTGATCTCACCGCTCCTGGACTTTACTTACCACTCCACCCCCACTCGTCCTATCCTCCAATCCGGTAAGACTAATACTTTCTCAAACACCCCTCCTTTATTTAACCCTTTTTTCTCCGTAAGTTACTTACACCCTGTCATGTATGTCCTGCGCCTACATTTGCAATTTTGGCTACGTGCATGTCTTGACTAGGGCAGTCAGATAACTCACTACCCCAAACCACACATGTATGCAGACTTACCATTATTAATAAATTATGACACTGACACCTGCTGGATGTAAATGGCCTGCTCGGCCTTTTATTAACAAAACCAAATAAATTAACTATTATTCAAAAATATTCCAGCTCCAATCCTACTCCTTGGTTGCTGGTCCCTGTCGACCCCATCTTCAACTTTTGGTCTGTAATACTTCTTAGCTAGCATCTGTCCCCAGCCGCCAGAATTGCCTCGACGACCACTAACTGACCACAGACCCCCACCAACTTATTACCCGGTAGTCTAAACCTAAACCAGACTAACCGGGAAGACTCCATACCTGAGAATGGATCCCCATTCTCTCAATACCTCATGTATTTTATACTTATCGTCAAGGACCCAACCGCCACCGCGGCACCAGTGTAACACCTTACACTTGTGCCCGCCGCCACACCAGCAATGCTCTGAGAATGCCATCTCCCAAACCCAATGCCCAGAGGTCAATCCCGACTGGGTTGAGATGTACCCCATCCCCTTGCAAGTACCTCCAGGTGTCCGCCTCCAACTCCAGGTGTCTTACCACCACCCCACCATTACGGGCAATAAACCTACCCACCTCCTTGTTGACTTTTATACGAGTCTTATTTATTTTGTCAATGGACCGTGCCCCCCTCCAAGCCAGGCATGCTACAAAGTCCAACCAGACTACGATCATGTCAGGGAAGGACGTCCTCAACCTAAGAAAGTCCCACTTAATGTCTTTTATGACCTGTCTCATGGGTCTAATGAACAAATCATTGCCCCCCATGTGAAGGACCAAAATATCCGGAGGCTGGTCCAGCCATGTGAAGCGATGTACCTTGGGGACCACCTTATGCCACATCATACCTGGCATCCCAATCCACCTGATCCTGCCCTCCTCTCTGGCCAGCCTCACTGTCTCCCTTCTGGCCTGACATTTGCCCTTTTTGCCCCCCAAAAAACACATGAATGTTCCATTATCCAGATGAGACATCGTGGGGGATCTGAAAAGACACAACAAAGACATACCCAGCCAGAGACCAACAAACAGAAAACATGTACATTCAGTGTGAAAAAAAAAAACAAATCATAACAAATGTGGACAAATGACGAAATTGTTCATCATACTGAAGCCACGCTAAACCCCTGTACGCCCTGTGCGCCTCACTAATGGCCTCTGGGTAGCAAAACAAAGCTGAGCAGTTCTCAGGTGCTTTTCCCCCAATCACGCTTGCAAATATCGCAAACGCCTGCAACCAGTTTGCAAACATATGCGGAATAAGCCTGTACCTCCTCTTTTCTTCTTCTTCCTTCTTCGTCCGGCTTTACCCAATCTAGATTGAATTTTTCCAACGGGAGCAGGGAAAATATCTCCACAAACTCGTCTTTCCATATTTTTTCCCGCACGTCTTGCTTCAAATGAGCCCCCAGGGGTCCCTCGAAGCACACGTATACTTCGCACCTCGCCGCATCTGCCAAACGCACCTTTTCAGCGTCCTTGTCCTTCTGTGGCACTACTGCCACCGAGCCCTCGACCTCTTTTTCCGTTTGTGTCCCGGCCACCACCCCTACCTTCTGCAGGGGGAGGGGGGAGGGGGGGGCAACCGCGACGAGGGCTCCCTAACCCCTGATGGGCGCGCTACCCAAGGATTAACTGGTGCCGAGTCCTGCGACGCCCCGCTCTCCAAGCGGCGAAGCAGCTTCCCCAAGGGGTCCCAAAGACCTTCATCCCTGCCTCCCCCCGAGTGATCCTGGACATTACTAACCCCCCCACACTATGCACAGCACACATGACAGGAGAAGACACAGGTACATTATCCTTACCAGGCTGCGTTGAGCGAGAAGACCCTCCAGCTGTCGGTCCCGACACCACTGCCGCTTCCTGGGGATCCTCCGTCAGCTCACCGTCTTTACTGCTGCTTCAGGAGGCTGCTGCTCGTCCATGTGACCAACACCGCTCTATCTCTGCTCTCTCCCTCCCTTCTGGTGCGGCATGAATGACTGGCGGTGTAAAGCTGACTTCTCCCTAAGGGCTCCATCCACCATCGCCAGAGGCGGCAGCTGCATGAACTTGAGCCTGGATTAGGACGGAGGGGACTGGCCCAGGCACCAGGTGAGAACCCCCCCTTCTTAGACTTTGCCATGGACGGGGATTCCTCCAAGGCCCCCTGCCAGCCGACCAGGGGGTCTGTTTAGCAGGGGGGCCTGAAGGGGCCCAATTGGGACTCCCAAGCCGGCATTGAGTCCTGGGGGTGTTGTCTGGGCTGAGGTGCTCCGGAGGCCTGGACTTCCTAGCCCGTGTGGAAGCAGGCCACGGTGTAGGGGGGCCCTGAGTCACCCCCTGCAGAGATGCCGCAATCTGACTCTGTAGCCAGTCAGTGCCATGAATCTCTGCCGCAGCCCTAAGCTGCCCTAACAGCTGCTCTAACTCACTCATTCTTGTCTTCTTCTGCAGCCCTGAACTTTCCAACCTGCTTCTTCCTCCAACTGCTGACCTCTGATCTCACCCCTCCTGGACTTTACTTACCATTCTCAAACGGAAGGTGGAGGAGCGTGAGGTCTCTAACATCCACCAGCTCCGTGATGTCGTCATGGAGGTGTGGAAGTGGACTCCAGTGGCAACCTGTGAAGCTCTGGTGAACTCCATGCCCAAGAGGGTTAAGGCAGTGCTAGAAAATAATGGTGGCCACACAAAATATTGACACTTTGGGCCCAATTTAGACATTTTCACTTAGGGGTGTACTCACTTTTGTTGCCAACAGTTTAGACATTAATGGCTATGTGTTGAGTTATTTTGAGGGGACAGGAAATTTACACTGTCATACAAGCTGTACACTCACTACTTTACATTGTTGCAAAGTGTCATTTATTCAGTGTTGTCACATGAAAAGTTATAATAAAATATTTACAAAAATGGAAAAAAAAAGGAAAAAAATTGTTTGCTGTAACTGCTAGCTAGAGTTCAGCTTCAATTGTTAGTGTATTTAAATATGTTAGTACATCTCTTCCTACCCCAGACTGGCAATGCTGCTGTCCAAAGGTACCCCCTGTGCCCCGTCATCCAGAGTGGGGCAGTTTTGCCAACCTAACAGATTGAAATTTACTGACACGACACCCAAAATTTACTGGCACAGCCACGTTTTTGCTGGCATTTCCAAAAGTTACAAAATTACACTTTTAAGTACAAATGTCACTATTTAGGCTACAAACAAGTACAATATGTAATTAGCAATGTGATTTAAGGTAGATAATAGGGCAAAAAACATATTTCTTATTTTATTTTCGATATAGTAAGTAAGTAGCTCAGGGACAGGCCTCAGGAGGGCAAGAAATTAGAATGGGTGGCACACACATGAAATTGACTCTCACAGTGATACTGACAGCAGTGTGCAGTAGTACAGATTACTGACACAACACGTCCCCTCCTGAGTCACAGTGACAGTCTCTTTCCAAGCCATGTGGTCCCTCCAGTCCAAGCAGCATTGACAGTCCCACTCCCGGCCTGCCTTGCTCCCATCCCCCAGACCCACACACAAGGCTCTGGCCGCTCTGCTTGGCTCCCTTGCACCATGACATCACAGGACATGCTCAGGCACCGCCTCCACCAGAGCCACCCGAACACACTGTAGCAGGCACTCGTATGGTCTTGGCTGGCTCTGGGCTGAGCGTCACAGCCATATTTTTTACTGGCAACCTTTTCTTTTTTGTAGAAAAAATTGTGAAAAAACCACGCTGTCTTATACAAATAGTGGTAGCTGCCAGCACATCAGATATTTTGTGAATAAATGAACAAATAAGGTAGTATAGTGCAGCGCAGATGAAGATGAAATAAGCAAAATTATCCCAATATAAAGTGAGTATGATAAATGATTATTCAAAACAAAAATACACAACAATAAAGTATCACAACAATAATGATAAAGTAGCATAAACCAACAGTGTCAGTGCATATAAAGTGCATAAAGTCCATATATGACATCAAATATAGTGACTGTGACTCTGTGTGAACTGGTTGTCTGTAGATAATCCACCATCGTAAGGAAAGGGGCTTACCAGACAGGTTAAACCCAACTAGGCATATGCCTGATGAGTCAACCAAGCTTTTGGTGTAACACACCCAAGGAGGTACAGCAACCACGACTTCCAAAATAGACCAAATCAGATAGGGATCCGTGACTGTTTTGACACCAGTACCTGTCGACCATAGGAATAGTGACCTCCTTGGGTGTGTTACACCAAAAGCTTGGTTGACTCATCAGGCATATGTCTAGTTGGGTTCAACCTATCTGGTAAACCTTTTCTTTTTACTGGCATTTACTGGCAGGTGAAAATTGCCTGATTTTTATTGGCTGTCAGTAAAAATACTGACAGTTGGCAACATTGTAGTGGGGGCACTCTAATATACAGGAGGTGTGTTACTTACCGGCCAGATCACCACGTGAAAACAAAAGGAGAAAAGCCTAAAAAATAAAATGGCCACCACATCTAATGATTGGTAAGCTGAGGCATACTGCACCTTTGGTATTTGGTTTAGTACCGCTTTAAGATTGCGATTCTTGAGATTCAGCTTCCCACGATTGTAGACCTAATTACCACTATTTGCATCAATCAATATTTTTAGCTCTGTAAACAATCTTTTCTGATTATTCAGTCATTTACAGACGTTTCACCCCATCTAATACTGCAGAACTGTACACTTTTTAAATGGCCCGCAGTAGGAGTTGGAAAATATAAAGAAATTGCAATAATTTGATGTTCTCCTTAATTATAAGCTATGTACGACCAACCATTGTGTCAGCATTGTTCTCTGGAGTACAGTAAGTGCTGTATTCACTAACTGAGCTAACATGCTAATCTAACACTGTCTGCTAGAGCTAATAGCATACAATCTGCAGCAGAGGGGAAAGTACTAGGAATAGAGAGAGCGGAGAGCATGGCATGAATATTGAAGAGGCTAAAAACAAAACATTCTGGGACAAAGTACTGAGGTACTGAATTTGGCTGAAAGGGTGAAAACCGGCAGAGAGGCCTTTGTGAGCATTGACAGATAATTAGGCTCTCGGGAACACTGTAACTCTCAATCAATGATATCTCTGAAGAGAGTTCTGTTCACAAACTATGCAATGGATGGAGACTTCAAAATAATATTCTCACTTATACCAATACATATTCACGATGTACAAGGCATACCGGAGAAATAAATAATAAATCAAACTTTGCTATTTTGCCTTTCTATATTGTTTTCATGAATTTCTGCTTGCTTTTTAAAGCAGTGTCTATCTGTATCTATTCCTATGTGTATGGATCCATCTGGACAATAAATGGATGCATGCTGTATTCTCTAAAGGGAACCATTAAGTAACCTTGCAATGTCAGGATGAATAAATTCCTGACGAGTCACAATACACACCAACAGTATACTGTTTAAAAAAATATGTATTTGCTACTATTTATAAGTTATAAAGAAGCCCAACCTGCACAAAAAAAAAGCATTAATACTAACCCCCGCACCCACCCCCCACACAAAAAAAAAGATGATTTTTGATACTTTTTTTTGCCAATTTTTGCAACAAAAAAACCCCCAAAAGCAAGCAGTGGTCACCAGTTTAGACAGATGGTATACAATGTACACCTGCTTTAACTAAGTCACTAAGGCCCCATTCACAGAAAAAATCAATTATTCTCTATGGAGATGGTTCACATCTCCACTCCAAGTCGCCTGAAGCCAAATGCCTGAAGCGGAAACAAGTTCCGGAGCTTTTTTTTGTCGCTCGAATCGAGCAGATTTGGGTGTTTTTGGTGCGTTTGTATCCCCATAGAAATGAATGGAAACGTGCTTTTTTGCGCATTTCTGCACGCGTTTTTGCACGATTTTCTGCTCAAATAAAAAAAAAATAAAAAATAGTAATATGTGAATGAATAAATGTAAAATAAAAGCACAAATAACTAAAAATCATCATAAATAAGTAACATACATGAATAATATGTAATAATACAATAATAAATAATAATTAACCTTTAACCTTAAAAAATATTAAATACATTATTATTATTATTATTATTATTGTTATATTATTATTATTATTAATAACACCCAAACTCAAACAAAAAAAATACATTAATAATAATAATAATAATAATATTTTTTTGTGTTAGGTGGTTTAATTGTTTATTATTATTTTATTTTTAAGGGGTAAGGGTTAAAGTTAAGGGTTAATAATTTATTTATTGTTACTTAGTATTCATTTATTTAATTAATTTATTTTTTACTTATGATTTTTATTTATTTGTATATTTTACATTTATTATTTTATTATTATTCATATAATAAATAAAATAAATAATAAATAAAATAATAAAAAATAACCCCAACCCCAACTCCTAATCCTAACCTAAGCTGAACTTGAACCCCTTACACTAACGAAAAAACATAACAATAAATTAATAATATTAAAAGAAGAAATAAAAGCTAATGGAAAAGCTAAAAAAGCTGAAATACCGAGCAACAAATGATGCAACAGATAATAGTTTTCTCTATTGGCTAATAAAAAAATGCCAAAGCCCGAAAACAAACATACAAATGCGCAAAAACACCAGAAAAAACACTGGAAAATCGCTCAAAGATGCTACGCTCAGGTGTGAATGCATCCTAAGTGACAGCGGTGTACTTTTAGTAATTCATTACTATCCCCTCAGTTCCCTGTGTCACCATTATTAATGTCACCTTTATTAACCACTAGACATCCGCGCTATGGCCGAATGACGGCCACAGCGCGGACCTACATTCCCGGGAGGCCGTCATATGACGGCCTCCCCTGTGCACGCTCCCTGCGCGCGCCCTGCAGGGCGCGCGCCGGGCGCGGTGTGATCACCGAGTCACTGAGACTCGGCTGATCACCGATCTGAGTAAGGGGCCGGTCCCGGCCCCTTACCATGTGATCAGCTGTCAGCCAATGACAGCTGATCACATGATGTAAACAGGAAGATCGGTAATCGTTTTTTTTTTACTCGCGCTGACAGCGCGAGTAGAGAAAAAAGCCGATCACCGGCTCAGATGCCAGGGACATCGGTCCCAAAGTGGAAGCACAAAACATTCCTCATCAGTGCCACCCAAAAGTGCCACCTAACAGTGCCACCTAACAGTGCCCACAGTGCCACCTAACAGTGCCCACAGTGCCACCTAACAGTGCCCACAGTGCCACCTATCAATGCCAACAAGTGCCACCTATCAATGCTCACAAGTGCCACCTACCAATGCCCACCTGTAGTGCCAATCAGTGCCACCTGTCAGTGCTGCCCATCACTGCCACCCATCAGTGCCCATCACTGCCACCCATCAGTGCCCATCACTGCCACCTATCAGTGCCCATCACTGCCGCCTCATCAACGTACATCAATGAAGGAGAAAAATTACCCGTTAAAATTTTTTTATAACAAAATATAAAAAAAAAAAAAATTTTTTTAAAAAAAAAATTCAGGTTTTTACATTTTTTTAACAAAAAGTAAAAACCGCAGAGGTGATCAAATACCACCAAAAGAAAGCTCTATTTGTGGGAAAAAAATGATAAAAATTTCATTTGGGTACAGCGTTGTATGACCGCGCAATTGTCATTCAAAATGCGTTAGCGCTGAAAGCTAAAAATTGGTCTGGATAGGAGGGGGGTTTAAGTGCTCGGTAAGCAAGTGGTTAACCACTTCAGCCCCGGAAGGATTAACCCCCTTAACGACTTGCCTACGGGACAATTACACCCTCTTCCTGCACAGGCCATTTTTCAGCTTTCAGCGCTGTCACACTTTGATAATTGCGCGGTCATGCTACACTGTACCCAGTCATTTGACGGCCTCCCAGAACGAGAGCCGCACCGCCCCGCAGTCATTTGATGGTGGGAGGGTGGCCACTGGTTAATGACCAGGCCATTTTTTGTAATACGACACTGCGGTACTTTAGCTGACTCGATGCTGTAACAAAACAAGATTTATGTCTTTTTTTTGCCACAAATAGAGCTTTCTTTTCGTGGTATTTGATCACCTCCATGGTTTTTATTTTTTTGTGCTCTAAACAAAAACAACAGCAACGATTTTGAAAAAAAAAACAATATCTTTTACTTTCTGCTATAAAACTCATCCAATAAAGAAATGTAAAAAATCTAATTTCTTCATCAATTTAGGCCAATATGTATTCTGCTATATATGTTTGGTAAAAAAAATCCCAATAAGCATATATTGATTGTTTTGCGCAAAAGTTATAGCGTCTACAAACTACGGAATAGATTTAGGGATTTTCTATTAATTTTTTACTAGTAATGCCCGCGATCAGCGATTTTTAGCAGAACTGCGACATTGCGGCAGACAAATTGGACACTAAGTGACACTTTTTTGGGACCAGTGACACCAATATAGTGATCAAATAGAATTCACTGACACTATAAATGACACTGGCAGGGAAGGGTTTAACATCAGGGGCGATCAAGGGGTTAACTGTGTTCCCTCAGTGTGCTTATTAACTGTGTGGGGGAAGGACTCACTGCAGGAACAGATACTGTAGTTCTGTGTTCCCAATTAGTAGGAAGCACAGATCTCTCTGTTCCTGTCTGATGGAAAGATGGTCTGCTTTGTTTACATCAGCAAACCGCCATTCTGTCATTCCCCGGGGCGATCGCGGGAGGGCGTCGGCAGTGGTGTCGGAGGGGGCTGACTGTGGCTGAAGCCCCGAGTGGGTCCCCAAAAAGCCACGGGTCTTGAGTGGGCACGGTTCTATTAATAGACCCGAGCGCCTCCGAGCGGGGACCGATCTGATCCTGAGCGCCACCGAGTGTGGCTGAGTCACATAGCAGGCCCCGCCTTCTGGAGCCTGCAGCGCTGATGGAAGTCCCACTGGCCCAATGGTGGGACCACGGGACGTGTGACGTCCATCATAGGCGCTGCAGGCTCCAGAAGGCGGGAATTACAATGCAGCCACCGCGCCACTGTGAGATTCCCACTCGGCTCTCCTCCTCTGGCTGCCTGCTGTGATGATGGGTGCACACTGCACACCACGGCTGAGCTGAGCTGCTGCTGCAGGACACATGTTTTCTCCTGGTCAGGTAGGTCAGTGTGTGTTACTACAGTCAGTGTATGTATGTCAGGTAGGTCAGTGTGTGTCAGGTAGGTCAGTGTATGTCAGTGTATGTATGTCAGGTAGATCAGTGCATGTCAGGTAGGTCAGTGTATGTCAGGTAGATCAGTGCGTGTCAGGTAGGTCAGTGCGTGTCAGGTAGGTCAGTGCGTGTCAGGTAGGTCACTGTATGTCAGTGAATATATGGCAGGTAGGTCAGTGCATGCCAGTTAGGTCAGGTAGGTCAGTCCGTGTCAGGTAGGTCAGTGCATGTCAGGTAGGTCAGTATGTGTCAGGTAGGTCAGTGCTTGTCAGGTAGGTCAGTGCATGTCAGGTAGGTCAGGTAGGTCATTACATGTCAGTAGGGTTGCCACCTTGTCTTCAAGTCAAACCCGAACAGTTCAGCATCACACAGCAATTTTTTTTCATAGTATGAATAGATAAACTTTGCATAGATGTTGCTATTAAATAACATATCTAATCATGTGAAGTTAATCACAAGAGTTCCCCCTTTACATCAGAGTCCACAGTGTTCACCTTTACATCATAGTCCACAGAGTTCCCTCTTTACATCATAGTCCACAGAGTTTCCCCTTTACATCTGAACTCGCAATGTTTCCTTTCACTGTAAGGGGGGACTCTGCAGACTCTAACATAAGGGATGCTCTGGTGTACAAAGAGGACTCTGATGTAAGGGGAAGCTCTAATGTAATGAGTGCTCTGAGAATCCTGGTTTACCATAGCGTACTCAGAGGCAGGAGAAAGAAGGTTGGAGACTTAGTCCAGTCTGAATAATGTGTCTGGGTCTCAGACAGTCTAAAACCCGGATGCATGATTCCAAACCCAAACTGTCCGAGTGAATCTCGAACAGGTGGCAACTCTACGTGTCAGGTAGGTCAGTGTATGTCAGTGTATGTATGTCAGGTAGGTCAGTGTATGTCAGGTAGGTAAGTCAGTGTGTCAGACAGGTGAGTTTAGTGGTCAGCATTGATGGGCACTAGTAAGCCAGGCAGCAACCAGCAAGTGAGCTTATCCCCCCCGCCACACAAGCCCACCGCCCAGCCAAAAAAACCCACGCCACTATTTGCCTTCATTAGAGTCCCCTCAGTTCCCTATTTGTCACCTTCATTACTATTCCCTCACCTCTCTGTGTCACCTCATTACTGTCCCCCATTTTCCTGTCTCACCTTCATTACTGTCCCCATAGGTGTGCGCAGCCTATTGCATTAGGGTGTGCACCCCAAAGCTCTAACACACTTGTGCGTGTATATATATATATATGTATATATATATGGCAGTAGGACAATGGACAGCATCGGTAGAGCAGTGGACGATGTCAATAGGGCAGAGGTTGGTTCAGTAGTTTCTTTTTTTATTACGTTTTTTACAATTGAATTATTTTTCATAATATTTTTATTACATTTTTACAATTGAATTATTTTTCATAATATTTTTATACAATCATTTTTATTATTGTTTGTTACAATCTTTTTAGGGGCCCCATTGGGGGCTTTGGTGAAGTATCAGGGGTCTAAACAGGCCCCTGATGTTTCACTTTTGAGACAAATAAAGGGACTGGGCACAGAGATTCCCCAGTCCATTTCTCTGCAGCCAAGCAGCAGGGGGAATCTGCCCAGCACAGGGTGATTAGGGTGTGCCCAGGCACACCTGGCACACCCTGTGCGCACGCCTATGACTGTCCCCTCAGTTTCCTGTCTCACCTTCATTACTGTCCCCTCAGTTTCCTGTCTCACCTTCATTACTATTCCCTCAGTTCCCCTGAGTCACCTTCATTACTGTCCCCTCAGTTTCCTGTCTCACCTTCATTACTATTCCCTCAGTTCCCCTGTGTCACTTTCATTACTGTCCCCTCAGTTTCCTGTGTCACCTTCATTACTGTCCCCCAGTTTCCTGTGTCACCTTCATTACTATTCCCTCAGTCAGCTCCGTTGTGTCACCTTCTATCCCCTCTGGTGGGGTCCCTCAGTCAAGCGGGAGGAGGAGAAGTCGGGCAGCTGTCGATCTGAGCCAGCAGTGCGGCAGCACACAGAACAGAAAACGATCACACCAGTCCCTGCTGCAAGTCATGCCCTCTGCTTGCCGCCGGGCTCTGGAGAAGGAGGAGGTGGGTGGAGACTGGAGCTAAGCAGCAGTCATAGGCGTGCGCACAGGGTGTGCCAGGTGTGCCTGGGCACGCCCCAATCACCCTGTGCTGAGCACATTTCCCCTGCTGCTTGGCTGCAGAAAAAGGGACTGGGGAATATCTGTCCTTAGTCCCTTTCTCTGTCTCAAAAGTGAGACATCAGGGGTCTGTTTAGACCCATGATATTTCACCAAAGCCCCCCCAATGGAGCTCCTAAAAAAATAGAAAAAAAAGTAATAAAAATTGTAAAAAAAAATTTTTGTAAAAAATTATAGAATTGCAAAAAAGTAATAATAAAAAAAATATATAAAAAATAAACTACTGACACCAATCTCTGCCCTTCTGACACCTTCCAGTGCTCTACTGACACTGTCCATTGCCCTACTGCCCTATAAATACAGTACATGCACACATATGAGCTTTGGGGTGCACACCCTAATGCAATAGGCTGCGCACACCTATGGCAGCAGTGCAGCACTAGGCGCGGGCCTTGCTCGTCCTCACTCTGAGTCAGGTGTGTGGCCAGGTGGGGCACCCCTAGCAACCAGTTCTGGCAATGTAGCTGTCTTCAAGAAATAAGCTTGCTAAAGACATTTCAGCATTGGGTTGGTCCCCTACAGACATCCAACACTCCCAGAAATCTGATGAAGAATGTTTTGTTTAGCAATCTTATCTCTTGAAGACAGCAGAGTACAGCAGCAGGGGGAGTGAGTATTAATGACATTCTTTCAGGCTGGGATTCTTCTTACTTTTTTTAAATAATGACAAAGTTGCTTTAGGTTGTAAACCCTCATATATACCCAGTAAAGTGACAGGCCTCAGGTGATACACAGAGATGAAACAAATACTGCTACATAAGTTGTACTTGTTTATCTGCAGTCGTCTCCTCTCTATATCTGTTCAAAGTCCAGAATTTATAAAGCTTGTCTGAGCTGTCAGAAAACAGGGGGCAGAGAGCTAAAATCACACTCCGCAGAGCTTATGGCAAGGAAGGAACCCCCCCCCTTTCACACAGCACACCGAAATGGAGATAAGGCTGTCAATCAGCTGTCACCATTTTTTCTCATGGTGTCAGGAAAATTTGCCAGACGTGATTCATGCTGATAGCAGAGGAACGAATCAGCAGACAGAAATTACACTTTGACGCTGTGTTCATATTTCATGTCTGAGGTCTATAACCATTTTAAACTCCAGCCAAGTGACTTTGCGTAGGCTGATATGATGTCATAAGTCCACTGCAGGCAGAAGGAAACATTTTCTCTCCTTATCCCTATGCAGGGCCGCTGTTAGAAATCATGGGGCCCTGTACAGCCTACTTGAGCAGCCCAATGGCGGAAAGCACTAATCGGAGTGTTCTGGGGGGGTGCCCCTGTCAGAACACAACAGCTGGACTGGCATATTTGCATACGTGTGGCGCCAAGGGGTTAAAGGGTCAGAGGCTTGTCAAAGCTCCCAGCAGACTTGAGACAGGAACTCACTGTGGTGACCAGAGCTGATACAGATGACAGCCAGGTAGGAACTCGAACCAGATGTGGGAACAGAGCCAGAAACATAACCGTGGTCACAGGGATAGCCGAGGTCAGCAGCTGGCAGGCAGCGAGGCACAGAATCATAAGGAAAAGACATGGTCAAGAACGGAGCCAGGGTCAGGAACTGGCAACAATGCCGAATCAGGATCCAAGTTCAGGTCAGAGGCAAGCCAGGTCAACAAAAAAGGAACAAGAAAAGTAGAAACCGGATGCAGGGAATAGCCGAAAGGCCAGTCAGCACTTAAACATGAGCAGGAGCATCCTTAATTACCCCGCCTGGTGCCAACATGCACTGATCACGTGCCTGTGTGCATGCACGCACGCCACTATTCTACTTATAACTCTGCACACATGTGCATTTCTGCAAGTCAAACGTCTGATAGCCATTCTCTCACACCCTCTCAGTTTGTCCCAGTCACCATTGTCTCTGGGACTAAAAGTGGGCAAAAATATACAATGTTGAGTTGTCACCAGAAATAGAGGGGAAAAATACAAACAGGGACATTTGTTCAGGTAACAACTGTCTAAGAGTCGATTTCCCTCCCTTTTGAGAGATTTCTCTGATTTCCTGTTGTACCTATAGGACAGTAAGTGAAGGTAATTTCCTGAATGGTACAGAGATAACAACACATATCATAGTCTTCTACTTCCCAAACTGTATAAGTACTGATGTGTAGCAATTGGCCGATTAGTCACCCAGCCCTATCATGCGGGGGTGGGTCCTCAGCCTTGTGTAAGCTCTGATCAGATTTACTTGGCGTTTACACAGTACATCTTCTCTCAGCGGCAATTCACTCTCAGCAGCCAATGAATTATCACGTTAGTAAAAGGAAGGTGAGCCTGCACAGGTAAACCACATGTTCACTTATTTTTCCGGCAATTTTTTTTTTAAAGAATGAGTGTGCCTGACTTTACTATAGGGCTTCCTCTTTAAGTTGCCCACAGTTCCTTTGTCTGAACTTTATCAAGAAGTACTGCCCCCTAAGTGTGCGTAAGGCAAATCTTCCTGTTGAGACTGATCACCCAGCTCACAGATAGGGGTGACTGGTCTCCTTAATACCCCCCTCCCCTGAATAGCTCTGCAGGAAGTGCCTGTATCATATTGAATGTCCTGTAAAGCCGCATACACACGGGCGGACTTTTCGATCTGACTGGTCCGACGGACTTTCAACGGACTTTTGACAGACTTCTGACGGACTTTTTTAATGAACGGACTTGCCTACACACGATCACACCAAAGTCCAACGGATTCGTACGTGATGAGGTACACCGTACTAAAATAAGGAAGTTGATAGCCAGTAGCCAATAGCTGCCCCAGCGTAGTTTTTTGTCTGACTAGCATATAGACAAGCGGATTTCTGGGTCCGGCGGAGTTGCAACGTAAAGATTTGAAGCAAGTTCCAAATCTAAAGTCCGTCAGATTTTCGACTGGAAAAGTCCGCTGAAGGTCTGATGAAGCCCACACACGATCGGATTGTCCGCTGGACTCGGTCCAGTCGAAAAGTCCGACTGTGTGTACGCTGCATAAGCCTCCTCTAAGTGCTGTAGAGGGATGGGTGGACTGTAAGCAAAAAAGACTTGCCCAAAGATGGGTTTCAAAATGCTGACCGTATATTTCTGAGCAAAAATTGTCTTCACTACTATTGTCAAGAGTGACTTTCCCATTTTACTGAGCGCTATTGTAGCATGTATGTAGTCTTTTCAGATTGAGTAATTTTTGTACACCCAGGTCTATAATACAAATCCTTATTTTGCAAGCAGGCCTTGGAATTATACAAGCCCAATATCTGATGTACATTGTAAGCTTTTTTTTTTTTTTTAACCTTGCAGTAGAAAGTACCAAGTAGCTACATTTTTAAGTTCTTGAATTATACATAAAGTGCTGCCAATGGTAGTTAATCCTTCCAAGGTGTGTGTGTTTTTACCCAGTGTATTGAATTGTCTGATTCCAGACGTTAGCCAGAGAAAATAACCTGTCTTGGTTTGTAGGGGGGCACAGTAGAGAGTTTTCATTAGGAACTTACTTGTTTTCATCTTCCTAGAATGCGTGAAATCAGAACATTTGCAGTGTGACTAGGCCGTGAAATCAGCCGACGTGAGTTAAAGTTTAGAGTGGGGCTATTAGTATAATCAATTCCCAGAATGGGAGACTCCAGGATACCACTAATAATGAATCCAGGTTTGGAATCAAATACCGGATGGTACAGTGGAGAGAGGATGAATAGTAAAAAAAGAGCAAAAGCTATGGGGATAGGAAAGTGGGAGAAAAATCTGCATGTATCAGGAAAATAACCTCTCTTAGTAAACTTGCATTTTGCTTTCATCATTCCCACACAGCTGTTATGTATAATTAATAGGCAGCAAAGGGAATTCTTTACATGTGCTTTAAACACTATCTGTTTTGCTAAGCTGTGAGATATAGGTTTATCATCAGAGCTTGCGCTATGTCTTATAAATAAAATTCATGAATCTGAGCTGGAAGATGTGGATTTAATGTCAACATTCGTTCTCAGTGGTAAAAAACAGAACATGTCAGTAGAATGGCACAGAAAAAAGGGCTTGCCAGTTGAAATGATCTAAGCATCTTTATGCAAATGGTGAAATCATTTGCTGGATTTATTCATTAATAGGCATTACAAATGACCAAAGCTTGGAGATGTATTTCTCATTTTCGATCTAAATTACCCCTCCCCGAACTGGTCAAGTTTACAGGATTAAACTAATGAATCAAAAGTCAGAACAGGAAATTAGATGGCATCAGAAATTCTATTTTCATGTGCTAGTTGTATTTAATTATGCCAACCAATATCATGGCGTGCTGTAGCATGATAATTGTTGTCTTGGTAGAGCAAATTTTAGACCTACAGTCAGCAGCTTGCCTCTAAAGTGTATCGAAACCCAAGAACCAACATTTAACCTGTTCATATCCGCGCTATAGCCAAATGACGGCTACAGCGCGGACCTGCTTTGCCGGGAGTATGTCTACTGACGCCCTCCCATGCCAGAGCAGCCTGCGGCGCTCTGTGATCAGCGAGTCTATGAGATCGGAGTAAGGAGTCGATCCCGACCCCTTACCACGTGATTAGCCGTCAGCCAATGACAGCTGATCATGTGATGTAAACAGAGCCGGTAATCACCAGTGGCTGTGAGAGGGACATCGGTCCCAATCATGGAGAGTTGCCGCCAGCTCCTCAGTGCCCACCTGTGCCACCTGCCAGTGCCACCAACAGTAAACAACAGTGCCGCCTACCAGTGCCCACCAACGCCACCCATCAGTGCTCACAGTGCCACCCTTCAGTGCCCACAGTGCCACCTATCAGTGCCAACAATCAGTGCCTCATCAACAGTACTGCGCATCAGTGGCACCTATCAGTGCCCATCAGTGTCCCCTATCAGTGCCCATCAGTGTCCCCTATCTGTGCCCATCAGTGCCACCTATCAGTGCCCATCAGTGGCATCTATCAGTGGTACTCATCAGTGCCACCCATCAGGGCCCATCAGTGCCGCCTTATCTGTGCCTATCAGTGCTGCCTTAACTGTGCCTATCAGTGCCCATCAGTGCAGCCTATCAGTGCCCACCAGTGCAGCCTATCAGTGCCCACCAGTGCCGCCTCATCAGCGCATATCAATGAAGGAAAAAAATTACCTGTTTGCAAAATTTTATAACAAATTATGAAACATGATTTTTTTTTTTTAATTTTCCATCTTTTTTTGTTTGTTTAGCAAAAAATAAAAACCCAAATGATGATTAAATACCACCAAAAGAAAGCTCTATTTGTGTGAAAAAAATGCTAAAAATATAATTTGGGTACAGTGTTGTATGACCGCACAATTGTCATTCAAAGTGCGTCAGCGCTGAAAGCTGAAAATTGGTCTGGGCAGAAGGGGGGTTTAAATGCCCAGTAAGCAAGTGGTTAATATATTGCAGCTTACTAGTTCTTAGATGTGCTCTCCGTATCTCCATAACATAGGGAATGGTGTTTTGTATTCTTTGTTCTGTAGTAGCATCAACCTTAAAGGAGAAGTTCAGCCTGAGCTCGTTTGGCTGGGCTTCTCCTATGGGTCACAGGAGTGCAATTCGTTTTTGCACTCCTGTGACTAGTTTTCAGCAGAGAGCGGTCTGAAGTCCGCTCTCTGCTGATGTCACACAGATCAGTCCAGGCAGCGCGTCATGCCAACTCTGGAAGTCTGTATCCGCCAGGTGCCTGGACTGATGGCCGTCTCAGCCTCCCAGCGAGCTGCTGAGACGGCCGCTCCCCGCCCCTACACACCTCAGGGCTCCAGTGAGCAGAGCAGGAGAGATGCTGCTTGACAGTCAGTAACTCTCTGCTCAAGGAGGTGAGAGAACGGAGCCATCGGCGGTGTTTGGTGGCTCAGTTCTCAGTGAAGAGGCGGCGGGGGGACAGATGCAGCATCGGTCTGATGCTGCATCTACCTAGGTAAGTATGAATATGGGGAAAAAAAATCCCATACTTCTCTTTAACTGACAACCATGTCTTCTGACATAGTTAACAGATATTTTTCTTTGAACTTATCAAAAAAGATATAACAAAACACTTTAAATGGTATATTTAGCAGACCAATAGTAATCAAATATGAGAAATGTATTTTTAGGTCTGACCTACACTTTAAAGCTGAACTCTGGGAAAACTGAAAGTCCTCCCCTGTAGTGCAGCTATGCCTACACTGGGAGGGTCAACTGCTTGTTTGTGTCTAGGGCAGGGGTAGGCAACCTGGGGCCCTCCAGCTGTTGTGGAACTACATTTGCCATGAGGCATTGCAAGGCTGGCAGTAACAATTACTCCCATGGCATGATGAGACTTGTAGTTCTGCAACAGCTGGAGGGCCCCAGGTTGCCTACCCCTGGTCTAGGGGAAACAGGTACAGCAGTTTTTTTTTTTTTTTACCTGAGCCTACACTGCTGCAGGCTTCTCTGTGCTGGTAGATGGGTCCTTGCAGTCTCTTCTCTCCTATGCTTTGGCAGTCTAAGGACCTCTGATGTCGTCAAGAATGGCCTATAGCCTTGGATTGGATGTGAGGATGCTGAGGGACAGTCCACTAATGGAGAGTAGGGGAACGCTGTCTTTAAATTTACGTATGCATTTATCCTATCTACTATTGACTGTTTTTTTTTTTTATAAAAAGGCAAATATTTACTGTACATTATTGCAGGAAACGTGTTTTCATGGTATCACTAATCGTATCTAATCCTCTCCTAAAGATATGTCTTATTAGTTTTTAAATTAAGCACATGAACTAACAGATGTCCAGGCTTTACAAAGTACCTATAAAGTGGCATACCACATAGGTAGGGCATCTATTAACACACCGGATCGGTAGAAAAGTAAACAGGTCCACTGACTTTACACTACATCGTACAGATGTTGTCATTCATGTTAACATGTAACACATTGGATGAATAAGCAACAAACTCACTTAATGGTATTACCTTGGTGTCAACTCTTTCTGAAACATCTAGTCATCCTGAGGGCTGCATTTTCCACTAGGCACTGTAGGCATGTGTCTACAGGCGCCCTTCCTAGAGGGGCACCTGTCAGTGAGGTTTTATGTTTTCCTTTTTTTAACCTTTTCGCTGCCAGGTCAGTATGCCATTTATTCTGGGCTCCGCTTGCCCATCTGTGGGTCCGGGACAGACATGGCGGGTGCCAGCGGGTGGAGGGGAGGGAGAACAACAGACACACGTCCGCTCTTCTACCCTTCTTGTTGGTGACCCAGAAAGTCACCTGTATGATGTCACTTCTGGGTCAGCCTGTCACTTTCCCCAGCTTGCATAGCCGGGAAGGGATGTATAGCAGTGCGATGTGCATTGCAATACATCTCATGGACCCCAGAGGAGACATGCAGGGTCTTTTAGACAATGTATGTCTCATTAAAGAGAACCTGTCACCTAAAATAATAGGGGACTTTTTTCACGTATGCGATGAAAAAGAAAGTTAAGCAAAAAAAAAAGTTACACGCAAGCACGTAAAATGCCCCCCAAAAAAAAATTTGAGGCTGCTTACCCCCACATATATGTATGTAAAAACGTAAATGCACACATTTGGGTGCCTACACGTGAAAACAATGATTATGATACACATGATACATATCGCCGAGCACACGCCAGGGGGAGAGCAAAAATGTTAGCACAAGACCTCCTCCGTAACACTAAACTGATGACCTATAGCAGTGATGGCGAACCTTTTTGAGCCCGAGTGCCCAAACTGCAAAACGAAACCAACCTATTTATTTCAAAGAGCCAACATATACAGAACTTGATGAGCGTGTGCTGTGATGTCTGGGGGTGAACATGGGACACATCAGAAATCTCTGGGGTGTATCATGATGAGGAGCAGTGATCTGATTTCAGTTATGTATGTGTATAGCTGCTATGCTGTGCTTGTTTGACAGTGGAAAGCATGTGTATGGTGCCTGAGCCCTTGAGTGTGTTTTTTAGGGTGATAACATTGGGGGTTATTTACAAAAGGCAAATCCGCTTTGCAATACAAGTGCAAACTACAAGTGCAAAGTGCACTTGAAATTGCATTGAAAGTGAACTTGGAAGTGCAGTCGCTGTAAATCTGAGAGGTAGATCTGAAATGAGTGGAAGCTCTGCTGATTTTATCATCCAATCATGTGCAAGCTGAAATGCTGTTTTTTATTTTCCTTGCATGTCCCCCTTGGATCTACAGCGACTGCACTTCCAAGTGCACTTTGCACTTTTAGTTTGCACTTGTAGTGCAAAGTGGATTTGCCTTTAGTAAATAACCCCCTTTGTCTATCATTTTTATATGGGGTTTGGAGGATTGTCATTAAGCTTATGACAATCCTGCAAACAGCATATCAAAAGGATATCAAGTGAATAAAATCAATCAGCGCAATCAGACCTAAATAATAATAAAAAAAGTGTATTCCCCCTAGTTGCTTGCTAAAACACTAAACAGTAAATCCACCCACCGTATGAAACAATTAAATCTAATAAAAAGCATAACATCTTACCAAAACATACGAAAAATCAAGTGTCAAATTTTAACAAATATATAATGCATCACATTAAAAAAAGTCCAATATTCGATGATCCACAGTCCAGTGTCTCTCCTAATGATTATATCAGTGCAGTAAACAAGCACCCAGTGTCTTCAATCTATATTCATGCTTCTATGCTCATCCTTTACCAAGTGAAAAACCTGTTTACCTCAAGGAACAAGGAATACACATGTCATGGGTGTAACCCAGGATCTCAAAAACCAGAAATCAGCTCTTCAGTCCTCTTCCCCCCTGCTCCAGGTTTTTGATTCTTATCACTCCACTGCACAGATCACACATTCATAGTCAGGTTATAAAATGAAGAGACGCAGAAACATAGTGTACACATGTTTATTCCCCACACAGCAAACACTTACTTTAACAATGATTTCCACAGCACTTCAATAACACACACATCAGCCGACTCAGCTCCCGTGCACAAGAATGGCCTGTGGTCGGGTTTCTTCAGTAGGCACCATCACAGCCTCCCATTGGCTCAATCCCCACCATGTGTTCCACCTACCAAACTTCATCAAAGCCAGCAGCACAACTTCATCTCGTCCACGCCCACCCTAGACACGTCACTCCTGGCCCCAGAGCTGTGTGGGAAATGTAGTTCTATGGGAGGGGATGTGGTGTGGACGAGATACATCTTGTAGAGAATTTTCTCGTGTGCCCACAGGGAGGGCTCGGCGTGCCAGATGTGGCACGCGTGCCATAGGTTCGCCATCACTGACCTATAGGGTTTTTTTGAACTATCCTCTATAGAAAATCAGGGGAACTGAAGTATGTCGCCATTTCACGGGCGCACACAAATTTAAGGTTTGACATATTGGGTATCTGTTTACTTGGTGCAACCTCATATTTGTGGTAATTTATCAGGAAAAAAAGTCAGTCTTAATGTCTTTTTTTTTTGGGGGTGGGTGGGGGGTGCTTTATTATTCTCTGCCTATAGGCTCCTCAGATGTGATTCTGGCCGTGGTCATCCTATAAAATTTTCTATAGATCCAACTAAAGCAGCAACCATAACATTTTCTTCACAAGCCAGGGGGATCAAAGATATTCAAATTTTTGTGAGCACTCTCGAGGTGCGTAAATTATTTTATAAAGAGAATGTGTTTAGGTTAATTATTCTTTTCCGGGGACTTAATATTTTCTTTGTACAGAAAAAAAAGGAAGCGATGGACTGATTTTGTATGGAGATCTATGGTCACAGCATAAACTTTAATTCAATAACATCAGCATTGTAATAGCAATAAAATGATGATAGTTGGCAATTAAATATAAGCTTACTTGAAAAATCTCCTTTCATGTTGTGAGTGCTGCCTGCCTGCTGGCCATCTCTTTCCACAATTTTGTTGAATCCCTGCATACTTTGTAGCTTCTCCTCTATTGTTTATTTCAACTTCTAAGAACTACATATCCCATGGTACCTTGCTGCCTACACACAGCCATTCCTGCACTGATTCGGCCTCTTGAAACTCCTCCTTTCAGCACCTCTGTAGTTCAGAAGGCAGGCTCTGTGAAATGTGTGACACATCAGTGCCTACTCATAGAGCATAGGGAGTATGTGTCACAGAATAGGCTAGAACATGATTTTACCATGGATACATGTTTAAATATCCCAATAAACACCAGAATGCATTTCAAATATTTGATAAAGTGAGTAAGTCAGCAACAAAATGAGTAAATTCAGACAAAAGGTTCCGACCTTGGGCGAGCCTCTTGTTTTGATTGTTTTTTTTTCCGCTAGAGGCAGCCCTATAGCTTAAAGTGTATTTCCACTTTTGTAGTTAAGTTCGAGAAAACCCCCACTATATGTCTGTTATGTGTTCCTATTCACACAGCATATCTAAAAAAAGTAACTAAAAAAAAAATTCTTATCTTTTTATATATTTTTGAATAATAGGTGTCTTAGATGATTGCAAGTACTTCTGAGCTAGCTCAGAGTAATCTGTCCCCATAGCTGGGCTGGGGAATGGCTGAGTCCAGTTTTCATTAAAATACAGTGGAATCGATTGTTAATACTATGACTCTCTTTATCTGTCTATCTGTGTTTTTCTGTATTTTGGAAAAAATATATTTGAATAAAAACAAATTGAATAAAAACACAATTGAAAAGCCTAGCTCTTAAACCTTTTTGTTAGGACAGAAAGGGTTCAAATCTAATAAAACTGATGAGATATCTGCCTCCAGACAGGGTTAATTATGGTAAATACAGCTTCCTGACTCAGAATAACAAAGAAAATTAAATAAATAAAATAAAATAAAATGTTTTACTTTATGTAAGTTCCAGAAAGGTAAGCTGCATTATTTAAATATATTTTGCTATTTGAATGGGGACATGTAGAAAAAATAAAGTAGGTATTATCCCAATTTGGCTGTAAAAGTGAAAATTACCCTTTAAAGTCCAACTCTGTTTAATTTAGTTTTTCACAGCCACTGTACAATTTTTGTGCCTATTGTATCTCAAAAAATACACTCAATGTCTACTAAACACATATCTAGGTGATGATATACTAAAGGAAAATAGGCTGCTCACTGTACAAGGGACGTTGCATTTTGCAAGGGAATTTTCGATAGTTTAACCGCTTGCCGAGTGCCTCACGCAGATATACTGCGGCAGAAGGGCTCGTACAGGCAAAATCACATACCTGTACTTTGCCCTTTAAGAGGCGGCCAGCGCGCTCGCGCCCCCGGCAAGCTCCATGAGTCGGGTCGCGGGTCCCGCGGACTCGATCGCCGTGGGGATACCCGCGATCGCCTCACGGGGAGGAAGAACGGGGAGATGCTGATGTAAACAGCATCTCCCCATTCTGTCTAGTGACAGTGTCACTCAATCTCTGCTCCCTGTCATCGGAGCAGAAGTCAGTGAGGTCACACACACTGCCCATCCCCCTGACAGTTATAAAACACTCCTTAGAACTGATTTAACCCCTCCCTGCCCCCTAGTGGTTAACCCCTTCACTTCCAGTGTCATTTACACAGGAATCAGTGCAGTTTTATAGCACTGATTGCTGTATAAATGACAATGGTCCCAAAAATGTGTCAAAAATGTCCGATGTGTCCGCCATAATGTCGCAGTCACGATAAAAATCGCCGATCGCCGCCATTTAAAAAAAAATTATTAATAAAAATGCCATAAAACTATCCCCTATTTTGTAAACGCTATAACTTTTGCGCAAACCAATCAATAATCGCTTATTGCGATTTTTTTTTACCAAAAATATGTAGAAGAATACGTATCGGCCTAAACTGAGGAAAAAAAAAAGTTTTTTTATATGTTTTTGGGGGATATTTATTATAGCAAAAAGTAAAAAATAATGCGTTTTTTTCAAAATTGTCGCTCTATTTTTGTTTATAGCGCAAAAAATAAAAACCGCAGAGGCGATCAAATACCACCAAAAGAAAGCTCTATTTGTGGGAAAAAAAGGACGTCAATTTTTTTTGGGAGCCACGTCGCACGACGAATTGTCAGTTAAAACGACGCAGTGCCGAATCGCAAAAAGTGCTCTGGTCAGGAAGGGGGTAAATTCTTCCGGGGCTGAAGTGGTTAACGAATGTGGTAAAACTTCACTTTGCAAAAATACCAAATCACATGCAAGTAAAAAAACATATTTTCAACTTGCACATGATTGGATGATGGAAGTTAGCAGAGTCTTACCTCATTCGTTGAGTTTATTTTTGAAAATTCCCTTAAAAATATCTTTTGCCTTTAGTAAATTAGTCACCTAAGAATTAGATTTTGATATTTTGTGAATAATTGGAGATACAGGGACGGGAGTGGGTTCGGGGAATGTGGGGTTGTGATTTTACAGCATTCTTGTGTATGCTGATGTGATCTTCTTTTTTTTTACTTTTTGTACAATGCAGTGTGGTATTGTGAAAAAAGAAGTCCATCAACTATACCAGCAGGGGTGTTGCTAGGGGGTGGCTTTTGGGGCTATAGCCCCGAATCTGAGGCCAATAGCCCCGAGTCTCTGCAGGGGTCCCCAAGGGGAGGGGAGGCTCTCTGGGGAACCTTATGTAAGTGGGGGGCTCTCTGGGGACCCTGATATAAGGGAGAGGCTCTCTGGGGACCCTGATTTTAAGGCCTAGGCTCTCTAGGGACCCAGATTTAAGGGAGAGGCTCTCTGGGGACCCTAATGTAAGTGGGGGGCCCTCTGGGTACCCTGATGGAAGGGGGAGGCTCTCTGAGGACTCTGATGTAAGGAGGAGGCTCTCTGGGGACCCTGATGTAAGGTGATGTAAGGGGGGGCTCTCTGGGGACCCTGATGTAAGTGGGGGGCTCTCTGGGAATATATATATACCCACACGTATATTACTGTATATACATGTGTATGCCCGCCCAAGCATATGACTTTCTTTACTACGCTGCTATGGGCTCTAGCCCCAGATCTTTGTAGACCTAGCAACGCCCCTGTATACCAGTAAACTGTTTTGTCACTGGCCAGTTCGTACAAAATTGAAAGCTTTAACTATTTAGAGGTAAACTTTTAAAACTTTTATTTTTTCATTTTTCACTTTTTTTATTATGGAATTATATAGTGCCAACAGTTTGCATAACACTTTAAAAAATAAAGAGAGACAGTACAATTACAATATAATTCAAAAAAGAAGGCTAGGAGGGCCCTGCTTATGAGAGCAACAACAAATAATTGCACCACCATTTTGTACTTGATTGTTTTTAAACCCAAATCTCCTTGTTAATCTGTCATTTTCTAAATATATAAATATAGTTAGGTTTCTCTAACATTCCCATCTAGAGGTTTGCTTATGGTGCATCTTTTCCAGTTACAGTAAGGTTTCAAAAGAATTTGTGAAGGATTTGCAGCATGTAGATACATTATGTACTACTTTCCCTCGCACTGGGTCATTGAAGGGCTTTTTGGTTCCTTTTAACCCACCACACCATAAATTGTCTAGGCTACTTTCTAAGCCTCGGTTCACACCAGAGGCGGCAGGACTTGCAGGTCGTCTCACCGAAGCGACCTGCACACGACTGCCCGGGCGACTTGCAAAACGACTTCTGTATAGAAGTCTATGCAAGTCGCCCCAAGTCGCCCCCAAAGTCGTACAGGAACCTTTTTCTAAGTCGGAGCGACTTGCGTCGCTCCCCTTAGAACGAGTCCATAGCACAGAACGGGAGGTGACTTGTCAGGCGACTAGGTTGCCTGACAAGTCGTCCCTGTGTGAACCGAGCCTTAATGTTCTCTAAGGCTGACCATACACTGTACCATTTTCTTATTCAATTTTCTTTAGATTTACCTTTAACTGTGTATTGCAAGGGCCTGCCTGACTGCATACACATTGAAAGTGTTTAGGTATATGGTTTTGGTAAATCTAAAAGAAAATTGAACAAGAACATTGCATAATGTAGGGCTTAGGCTGGCCATACTCAATAGATTGGTTTCCATGCATTTTACTGATGATAGCCAACAAGTCTGATACAAATGTATGCAGGTTAGAGTAAATGGCTCTATAATAATGGGCTGTATCTGTGCTATATTCCAGTGGTTCTGGATTTATCGTTGGCTCTGGGGTGCTACAGGGATGATCTGCATCACTGTCCTAAATGAAATATAAACTCTTATGTGTGGAATGCATGATCTTATGTGTGTTTTAATATGCCTCTAATTATGGTAGGAAATAGCATGATTTAAACTAATAATCATAATTTAGTGACAATATCCTGTTGATTCACATTAGGTGAGAATTTTAACAATAAGCCCTCGTTAAATCTGTAAACTGTGTATATTTGTATAAATTGTTATAGCAGTTCTTTTATACCCAAGAATGTTTAATATCATAATACAATGAAAGTGTGAGGTACGTGAAGTATATTTTTAAGATTTTTCACCAAAAAAGGCTGCAAAATTCAATGTAGTATTTGACAAGTATAAAATTATAACTAAATTAGTGAGGCTTTGATCCTCCAAAGAATGGAATAAATGAATGATTTAAAGCACCTTTTCAGTCACTGCATCTAGCAAATTATCTGGTAATGGTCACTACTATACAAAAAAATACAAGTTCCTTCGAATCAAATATAACTTGCTCCACAGCGGGTATACTGGTACAAAACTGTTTTGTATTGGAGAGATATAATATATAACAGCTTGAGAGTCTGCTTCTGCCTAATTTGCAATTGCTAAGCACATTTTACAGTTCCATGTCTAATGATCATACATTTGCTTGTTTATGTGTCTAAAATAATAAAGTATACCCAAAACCCAAAACACATCCTTAGCTGAGGTGCCTGCATTCATTTTTTAAGACTTTTCTTCTTCATTTTCACCAGGTGATTCTGCCAGCAACACAAGTCTTGTGGTGACAATACACACTCACTGTAGTGTATCAGGACAACAGAAACAGGAAAGGACTACAGAACTCCACCCCCTTTCATATTCTTCATAACATAGAAATCTGCCGTTTTGTAGTCCTCAGAGATATCTAATGTAACTGATAACAGTTAGTAGAGGCAAAGGGCACAGGAAGTGCTTATAAGATTTCTGGCAGGATCAAAAGGTATGTTTCTATCAAAGATATCTATCTATCTATATATATATATATATATATATATATATATATACAGGGGGTCCCCTAGTTACAAACATCCGACTTACAAACGACTCCTACTTACAAACGGAAGGAGACAACAGGAAGTGAGAGGAAATCTACCCCTAGGAAGGGAAATTCACTCCTGTAAGAGCTATTATTGGGGAAAATGTGTCTCCACTGATGCTTTATCACCAATCCTTGTTTCCACAACAACCCAAAATTTTCAAAATCCAATTGTCATTGGGACAGAAAGTGAGGTGAAATCTTCTGAACAGGGGCACACACAGCAAAACAAATGTTACAGGAGTGATAACCCTTCCCTATGTTATCCAAAAAGCTTAAAAATATTTTTTTGGCTGGAGCTACACTTAAAAAATTTACCTGTTCCGACTTACAAACAGATTCAACTTAAGAACAAACCTACAGTCCCTAACTTGTTTGTAACCCGGGGACCCCCTGTATATATATATATATATATATATATATATATATATATATATATATATATATATATATATATATATATATATATATATATAAACACACTTTTTAATGGTATATTTAACAGATCAAATAAGAGAAGTTCATGAATAGGGTTTACATACCCTTTAAGGCAGTGGTTCTCAACTCCTGTCCTCAGGACCCACTAACATGCCGGATTTTAAGTATTACCTTGGGGAGATGCAGACTAGAACGCTGCAATCGCTGAGCAGCAAATGATCTCACCTGTGATGTATAATGCCGCGTACACACGGTCGGACTTTGCAGCTACAAAAGTCGGACAGTCTGTCCGACATACTTCCGGCGTACCTTCGGCGGACTTGGGGCAGACTTTCTTACGAACGGACTTGCCCACACACGACCACACAAAAGTACGCCAGTTTAGTACGCTGTGACGTACACCAAGTCCGACGAGACTATAAAACGGAAGTTCAATAGCCCGTACGACACCCTTTGGGCTCCTTCTGCTAATCTCGTGTTTATCTCGTGTTAGTAGAAGTTTGGTGAGAGACGATTCGCGCTTGTGAGACTCGTATTTTTCAGTTCGTTTTAACTGTTGTTCAGTCTGTGCTTGTGAGGTTTGTATCTGCTTTTCAGTGCGTTTGGTCAGTTGGCATTGAGAAATCTTTGTTTTATTGGCCGCTCGTTCCTGATTTTCAGGTCGTTCTTCACAGGCCTTGCTGTTCTTCAGTGCGTTCTGTTTAGTGCGTTCTGACCAGCCGACCGTTTTGAAGCCATGTTACCTGTACGTACTCGTCGTAGAGCTCGTGCATTGTATGTGCTTGGTGCTGTAGTTTATTCTTCAGCCCAAGACCAGTCCATGAACAGGGCGAGGAGGAGTTCATGGACCAAGAATTGGTTGCTTCAGCGTGACCAGTTCTGTCACATGCCTTTGCTCCGTGAGATCCGTGAGAATAATCCTGAGGATTTCAGGAACTTTCTCCGGATGACGGACCCCGTTTTTGATCGTTTGGTGGCTTTGCTGACCCCCTATATCAGCAGGCAGGATACCTGCATGAGGCAAGCCATCACTCCGGAGCAGAGGCTGGTCGCTACCTTGCGGTATTTGGCCACAGGGAGAAGCCTGCAGGACCTTAAGTTCTCGACAGGCATCTCCCCCCAGGCTCTGGGGATCATTATCCCAGAGACCTGTTCTGCCATCATACAGGTCCTGCAGAAGGACTATATTAAGGTAAGATATTTTTATTTTATTAGCATCACATGTTCTTTTATGTAATCTTTGATAAAGTAATGTATTTCTTGCTTCAAACACTACTTCCCATCATTGCAATATAGTGTGAATGTCCCCTTTTTATCCTCACACATGCTGGGATTTTTTCCTGTTATTTTTTGGCATGCATGTATAGTTTCCTTCAATAACCTTCCCAGCATGAAGTGATGGGAACATATCCACCTAGTCTACTCATTTTGAATGTATTTTGTTGGAGTGTATTTAGTGTGCTTAGAATTAGCAATTAGCTAGATTTCACAACCCCCCCCCCCACCTGAACTCACTCCAAATAGTGTGCTGCTAATTAGCAATTAGCTAGATTTCACAACCCCCCCCCCCCACCTGAACTCACTCCAAATAGTGTGCTGCTAATTAGCAATTAGCTAGATTTCACAACCCCCCCCCCCCCACCTGAACTCACTCCAAATAGTGTGCTGCTAATTAGCAATTAGCTAGATTTCACAACCCCCCCCCCCCACCTGAACTCACTCCAAATAGTGTGCTGCTAATTAGCAATTAGCTAGATTTCACAACCCCCCCCCCCCACCTGAACTCACTCCAAATAGTGTGCTGCTAATTAGCAATTAGCTAGATTTCACAACCCCCCCCCCCCCCACCTGAACTCACTCCAAATAGTGTGCTGCTAATTAGCAATTAGCTAGATTTCACAACCCCCCCACCCCCACCCTCGTTAAAATTTGCTTGAATGTTCTGTGGTGTTGATTTGTCTAAAGCAAATCTATGTTGCACTTTGCAAAATGCATGTGCACTCTACAAGTGCATTTGTTCCAGTGCTTTAGTAAATGAGCAGAAGCTCTGCTGATTTCCATCATCAAATCATATGCAAGCCTCAAAGTGTTTTCATTAATTGCCCTTGCATGTGATTGTGTACTGTTAGCAACATGAATGCCTTTTGACATTACCTCATTTACTGTAAGCTGGTTTGCAACTGCACCTGCAGAGTGCGACAACTGCAGTCTTGTAGCCTTTGTTATCCCTAAATTCCTGCGTGTTGTTAAAGTAATTTTTTTTGGGGATTTCACAACCCCCTAAAATGTAATCAATGTTCTATCAGAGGGGGTGAGCAATCTGATAAGTGTGCCTTTTTCCATATTAGTTATTCCAGAAGAATTAAATTATTGAATGTTATACTGATGCTGGGGAATAATGTTTTTAATTGTCTAATTTTCTTGCAATGTTAGCTTCCAAATTAATTGATTTTTGTTTTCTTGTTTGATTCCCCAGTTTCCTTCAACGCCACAGGAATGGCAGACTGTGGCATCCCATTTTGCAAGCCGTTGGGACTTTCCCAATTGTGGAGGGGCTATAGATGGGAAACATGTCCACATTGTGCCACCACCCCATTCGGGGTCATATTATTTTAATTATAAGGGGTTCCACAGTATTGTTTTAATGGCGGTGGTGTCGGCACACTATGATTTTTTATATGTGGACGTGGGGAAGAATGGCCGGATGTCGGATGGAGGAGTATTTGCCCAGACGGAGTTCTGCCAGCGTCTCCAGAGTGGTGGCCTGGGATTGCCACCTGATGAGGATAACGTGGAAGGACTCCCCTTTGTCTTCATTGCCGATGAAGCCTTCGCTCTGAGCAAGCACCTCATGAGGCCATTCCCCCAAAGAACCCTCACCCCGGAGAGGAGGGTTTTTAATTACCGGCTGGCCAGAGCTAGAAGAGTGGTTGAGAATGCGTTTGGAATTCTGGCCAGCCGGTTCCGCCTGTTTCAAACAGCCATTAATTTGGCGGAATACAAACTTAATTTTATAATTTTATCATGCTGCATTCTGCACAACTTTTTAAATAAGCATTCAGCCAATTATATAGGCACAGTTGGGCCTGAGGCCGGACAAATAGAAGCCAACCTTACAGGCCTGGATACTGTCCGTACTGGCTTGGCCCCCCAAAGTTCCCGTCAGGTTAGACAGCAATATGTTGATTATTTTATGGGTAGGGGGGCCATTGCAATGGGCCAGGATATATAATTTTTTTTACAATAAAAAAAATATTGCTGAAATCTGGCATTATATTTATTGCTTGCCTTTCTTTTGGGCTGTCTCCTAGGTTATGGTCGAGCAGTTGTAGTGCCAACTGTATTTGAATTTTAAAAATGTATAAATAAGCTCCATTGCCACTGTAAACAACTTTTTGACAATTATAACCAAACTGATACTGAGCCTTGAAATAACAAACCACACATTTGTTAAAATCCTATAAAAGGAGATGTTTTTATTAATGGTTGGTATGCATTCAGTTCTGCATTTAGTATAAAATGTTCCGAGACAAAAATATAATGGTATCTTAATGATGTAGCAAAATATAATTATATTGAAATATTTCTACCTAATCCACAAAAAAATATTTTGGGCTTTTGGATTTTCAAAAACAGGCTTTGTTTTTGGAAAATCAAGTTTTTTATTTTTTTTTTTTGGTTTTTTAAAATCAATTTTTTTTTTTTTTTTGGTTTTTTAACATTAATTTTCTTAATTTTTTTGGTGTTTTCAAATCAATTTTTTTTACTTTTTTTGGTTTTTTAACATTAATTTTCTTAATTTTTTTGGTGTTTTCAAATCAATGTTTTTTTTTTTTTTGGTTTTTTAACATTAATTTTCTTAATTTTTTTGGTGTTTTCAAATCAATTTTTTTTACTTTTTTTGGTTTTTTAACATTAATTATTTATTCGATTTTTTGGTGTTTTAAAATCAATTTTTTTTTTTTTTTTTGTTTTTTAACATTAATTTTTTGAATTTTTTTTGGGTTTTTTAAAATCACTTTTTTTTTTTTTTTTTGGTTTTTTAAAATCACTTTTTTTTTTTTTTTGGGTTTTTTAAAATCACTTTTTTTTTTTTTTGGGTTTTTTAAAATCACTTTTTTTTTTTTTTTGGGTTTTTTAAAATCACTTTTTTTTTTTTTTTTTGGGTTTTTTAAAATCACTTTTTTTTTTTTTTTTTGGGTTTTTTAAAATCACTTTTTTTTTTTTTTTGGGTTTTTTAAAATCACTTTTTTTTTTTTTTTGGGTTTTTTAAAATCACTTTTTTTTTTTTTTTGGGTTTTTTAAAATCACTTTTTTTTTTTTTTTTGGTTGTTTTTTAGAAAATCAATTTTTATTTTTTTGTGGATTTTTGACAGCCCTCCTTTTTGACATTAGGTTAAACAGCCATTTATGTTATGCCAAAAAAACAAAGAGAAGGCCCAGAATGGGGTCAGCAAAACAGGAAATGAAGGACATGATTGATGTTTTGGGGTTTAAAAAAGGGCATTTAGATTCGACCCAAAACATCAATCATGTCCTTCATTTCCTGCTGCATACGATCCAGCCTATTACGCATTTGATCCATGTCTTGATTCCAGCCCATTATTTGACCAATTAGACGTTGGGCACTTTCCGAGGTGAAATGGTCACTTCTTGTTGTTCCTAAAGTGGAATGAAACCAAAAAATGTCTTTACAAATATGCACACATACATAGTTTACCTTACCAGAAATAAAGCTGTTGTCTCAGACACTGACCTGGTGGGGTGGCCATGTAGCCTAATTCCTCCACATCCTCGGGGGTGTCACTGTTGCTTGAATGAAGCAGATCCCCTAAAATAGAGTAGACAAATTCAATTAAACAAAAGGCAGCCATGCATAGATTAACGTAAGCTGGTGTGTCAGACACTCACCTGGTGGGGTGCCCATGTCGCCCACCTCTCCTTCCTCCACATCGTCAATGGGACTTGGACTGATTGCCCAATCCTGTTTTGCTTGTGGTGGACTGTGTTCTTTTGGTTGGCTGAGTGATTTTTCCCCTATGTGAAACAAAAAATGAGTAATCTAATTAGCACACAGATATTTTAGGACATAATAATTTTCCAACATTTGTAGTGAAGTGGTTTGTGTAGAGTTCCTATTTTAGTTCAATATTTAAAATTATAAAGACATACCGGATAGATAAGATATCAATATCTCAAAATATAGTTAATAATCTTTTGATCTCTCTCTATATCTGTAACAAAATCTCTAAATATCTAACTAAATGTAAATCCAAAAAATTAAGAGAATTTCAAATAGATATATAATATATATATATATATATATATATATATATATATATATATATATATATATATATATATATATATATATATATATATATATATATATATATATATATATTTATATATTTATATTTTTTTATATTTATATTTTTATATATTTATATTTATATTTATATTTTTATATATTTATATTTTTATATTTATATTTAGATATTTATATTTATATATTTAGATATAGATATATATAGATATATATATATATATATAGATATATATATAGATATATATATAGATATATATATATAGATATATATATAGATATATATATAGATATATATATAGATATATATATATATAGATATAGATATAGATATAGATATAGATATAGATATAGATATAGATATAGATATAGATATAGATATAGATATAGATATAGATATATATATATATAGATAGATAGATAGATAGATAGATAGATAGATAGATAGATAGATAGATAGATAGATAGATAGATAGATAGATATATTTATAGATATATAGATATATAGATAGATATATATATATATAGATATATATATAGATAGATATATATATATATATAGATATATATATAGATAGATATATATATATATAGATATATATATATAGATAGATATATATATATATAGATATATATATATATATATAGATATATATATATATAGATATATATATATATAGATATATATAGATATAGATATGTAACGAGGTTTCTTCAAAGATCGTTTAGAACGATGAACAAAAATCGTATAGAAAGGAAAAGCACATGGAGCAGTATACAAGGTAATAAACACAAGAGAAAAACACGACAAGTACTTACTTTTTTTAAGAACTTTCCGGATACGTCGGTATTGATCCGGCTCCCTGATTTTCAGGTCAGACCATCTTTTGCGCAATTGATCCTTGGAGCGCTGGACCCCAAATGATGCCTGCAAAGTGTCCACGACCTTTGCCATGATTTTGGCCTTGCGCAAATTTGGCCGTGCGTACGGCCCATAATTGCCATCATAGTCGTCTTTGCGAAGAATGGCCACCATCTCCACCATCTCTTTGAAACTCATATTAGAGGCCTTAAATCTAGGCCTCACAGATTTGGTTGACGTTCCAGACGTTCCAGCCTGCGGGCTGTCTCCACTACCTGAGGTCGTCAACATTTCAGGTGTCTCCGCCATTCTTTAACTCCACTACGCGCCGTAACAAAAAAGGGGCGGAGAACATGAGTTCATTTCGAACGTCAGGGGCGGGCGACGCAGGCGGAGTTTCACACATGCGTAGTGTATAAAGGAGGGCCTTTCGCGCGTGTCGTACGTACGTTCTGTGCGTCAAATTAGGGGGCGGAGAACATGAGTTCATTTCGAACGTCAGGGGCGGGCGACGCAGGCGGAGTTTCACACATGCGTAGTGTATAAAGGAGGGCCTTTCGCGCGTGTCGTACGTACGTTCTGTGCGTAGGTGATAGTGGACCAGGACGTTCCAAAACGAAGGTAATTTGAGATATATATTTTTTTGGGGGGGGGTTTATGGTCATGACTTTGTAGCAAGCGGCCTATATGGCTTGATAGATTGATGAGGCCTACATAGGGAGAAGATGATGAGGGGTTAGCAGAAACATATAATAAGTTTTTTTGGTCTTGTGACTTTCTCTTTTCCAGATATAATGAATCCCCTATTGAAGGATCCAGAGTTCCTTACTTCTTTTATTTCAAAGTATCGAGAGATGAGGAATTTGTGGGAGGTGAAACACCCTCAGTATTATAACAAGCATGTGAGGAAGTCAACGCTGGAGAGACTTCTGTCCTTTGTCCAGGAGACCATCCCTGGAGCAACAATGGAGACAGTGTACAAGAAAATTGGGGTCTTGAGGAACATGTATAAAAGGGAGCATAGGAAGATCCAGGAATCAAGGAGATCAGGAGCATCAGCAGATGATGTTTATGTACCCAGGCTGTGGTACTACAAACAACTCCGTTTTCTTGATGACCAGAATGAAGCCAGGGCATCACTTTCAACCCTTCCCTCCACCCTTCCCTCCACCCTTCCCTCCACCCCAGCAGAGGCTGATGAGGAGCAAGCTGGGTCTTCCATCCTGGATGAACCGGATATGACCATCTGGAGTCAGGTAAATTATTTTAACAAAGATTTACTGTACTAATATTAATGATGTTAACTGGATGTTATAATTGTCTAAAATAATTTAGCACTCCAAATTGTGTATACATATCAAATGATAGTAGTGACTAAATATGTTTGGCACCTGCTTGAAATAATTAGGGTGTCTGATTAGACTCTTTTATTAAAGAGATGTATTCACATTGAATTTGCTAGTCATGAGAAGCAAACTGTGTGTCATTGATGAACCCAAAAAAAGAAACTAAAACTATTGTCCTTTTTTTATACACAGGATGAGTCCATCCAGGAGGAATGTGGGGAAAGTGGCAGGCAGGAGGAGACCGGGCCCATGGACAGCCTGGAGGAGGCCGGATTCACCATCATCCTGGAGGAGGCTGGGCCCAGTGTCAGGCAGGAGGTGGCTGCTCCCAGTGAGGTGGCTGGGCCAAGTGAGGTGGCTGGGCCAAGTGAGGTGGCTGGGCCAAGTGAGGTGGCTGGGCCCAGTAGGAGCCTCACCCAATCCCAAGTGCCTCCCCTCCACCTTCCCAAAAAAAGGGCCAGGAAGGGGATGGTCACACAGGACGCGTCCCTGCGCCTCATGCAACAGGCCACCCGTTTTTTAACAAGCCCCCCCGAAGCGGAAGAAGCCTATGGCTGCTACTTAGCCAGCAGGCTTCTTCAGATGGATTGGGAGCAGCGCCTCATTTGTGAGCGCCTATTTGGGGAAACAATCCATAAGGGGCTGCAGGGCACGCTAACCAAAAACACCCAACTACATGAGGCAGCCCCCCCCCCTCCTCCTCCTCCTCCTCCTCCTCCTCCTCCTCCTCCTCCTGCCACAACTGAAACACCAGAGCCACAGCCTCAAAAGAAGGCTACAGGGAAGGCTACAGGGAAGGCTGCAGGGAAGGCTGCAGGGCAGCGTGGAGGAAAGGCTGCAGGGAAGAGAAGAAAGTGATGACCTGGGTTCAGTCTGGTCTGACAGAAGACGCAGGCTGTTGTAGTACCACAGTCTGGGGACATCTAGATCATCTGCTGGTGCTGTTGATCTCTGGGATTCTTGGACCAGATTGTGCTCCCTCTTATATGGACTCCTCAAGATCCCAATTTTCTTGTACACCGACTTTTTCCAGCGTTGACTTCCTCTTTATTTTATTTTGACCATGAATAAATGGATCTTTTTTGAGTTTAGCAAAAGACTTTTATGTGTTTTCTTTTAAATCATTGATTTTACACACAATGTTAAAAATTAACAAGGGACAACAATCTCATTGAGTTTTAAAAAAACACACCAAAAATACATTACTAATGTTAAGAATGTTCAAGTGGTAAGTCTTGAAAAAAAAATATATACATAAACAAAAACGGTGCTTTGGGTTAACTTTATCTAAAAATTAAAAAATAATCACTAGAAAAAAAAAAAAAAAGAATTATGGGTTCTTTGTGGTAACTTTACAAACCTAAAAAAAAAAAAAAATAAAAGGGAAAAAGTATTATTAGTATGGAAACATTGTTTATAAAAAGCATACTATATCATTCATGAGATCAAAGAGAAAAAGAATTCAGAAATCAGTTTGGGAGAACTCTGATTATGAACAGCAAAACACCTTCGTTCTTTAGAGCATTCGTAAAGAAGAAATAAAATGCGCTGCATTCAACGATCACAGATTTTGCAGCGTGATGAATGTGCTACCTACAATACGAACACTAGTTTTACTAGACCGAGTGCTTCCGTTTAGTTTTTGCTTATGAGCATGCGTCGTTTTTTTGTCCGTAGGACTAGCATACAGACGAGCGGACTTCGGGGTCCGTCGTAGTTACGACGTAAAGATTTGAAGCATGTTTCAAATCTAAAGTACGTCGGATTTGAGGCTAAAAAAGTACGTTGAAAGTCCGGAGAAGCCCACACACGATCGGATTACCAGCCAGCTTTAGTCCGTCAGCGTCCGTTGGACTTTTGTAGACGAAAAGTCCGACCGTGTGTACGCGGCATTACAGTTATCTTGCAAACCTGGCCTGTTAGTGTGTCCCGAGGACAGGAGTTGAGAACCACTGCTTTAGGGCTATAGTCACGCCTGTGCTTTTTAGGCATCATTCATCCCTATTAAAAGTGTTTTGCTGCAACACCACCAAAGAGTACCTGCAATGTAGCAAAACACGTAGGTAAGACCCATAGGGGTTGATTTACTAAAATTGGAGAGTGCAAAATCTGGTGCAGCTCCGCACAGAAACCAATCAGCTTCCAGTTTTTTTCGTTAAAGCTTAATTGAACAAGTTAGACGCTGAGTGGCTATCATGCACAGCCACACCAGATTTTGCACTCTCCAGTTTTAGTAAATCAACCCCAGTCTGTCTGTACTACCCCACTGCCGTCTTCAGCTTGTACTATTATAGGCATAGTGACCAGTTACTAAAAGTCCATAAAGTATCCATAAAAAGGTGAAAACTGTTTTTTTCCCATTCTTCATCTCACGAAGATGCACTTTGGGTTTTGAAGCGAGCGATGCTGAATGGTGTAAGATCATACGCAGGTTCCTTCCCCATGCTGAGCTCACTCAATATCTTCCCGACCAATGGAGAAAGCTTGAAGCCATGACCTATAGCGGAAGAGCAAATGTTGGAGGGTTAACTGTGCTCTCTCTGCAAGCTAAACTTTCCAGGCTAACATGCCAGCTTCCACTTTCCCAGCTCACCTGAGAATCCAGAGCCTATGACAATATTCTTGTAAAGAGGATGGTAATCCAAGATGAAATTGCTGTCTGGAGTATTCTAAAAAGGAGATAAAAAACATTGTGATAAACAAAACTATTATTTAAATCTTTTTTAAAGCACATGTGCACAATTTCATATTACTTGAATAAAAATACTTTTCAAAATGTCATTTCTAACATGGACCATAATAAATAAAGAAAACATGTATAACACCACACCTAATGAAGACATATTGTATAACCCTTAGCAAAGTACATATGCACAGTATTAACACACTATATTTCCTATTACAGGGGGTCCCCTAGTTACAAACATCCGACTTACAAACGACTCCTACTTACAAACGGAGGGAGACAACAGGAAGTGAGAGGAAATCTACCCCTAGGAAGGGAAATTCACTCCTGTAAGAGCTATTATGGGGAAAAGGTACCCCCACTGATGCTTTATCACCAAGGCTTGTTTCCACAACAACCCAAAATTTTCAAAATTCAATTGTCATTGGGACAGAAAGTGAGGTGAAATCTTCTGAACAGGGGCACACACAGCAAAACAAATGTTACAGGGGTGTTAACCCTTCCCTATGCTATCCAAAAAGCTTAAAAATATTTTTTTTGGCTGGAGCTACACTTAAAAAATGTACCTGTTCCGACTTACAAACAGATTCAACTTAAGAACAAACCTACAGTCCCTAACTTGTTTGTAACCCGGGGACCCCCTGTACTTGAATTAAAAAATACTGTCTGGGCAATTTTTAATGGTTCACACACTCGGCAAAATCAGCATTTGTTGCTAGAAAATTATTTGAAACCCCCAAACATTATATATTTTCTGAAAGCAGATGTCCTGGACAAGAAAATGGTGGCAGTTGAAATTTATGTTGCACGATATTTGTGCAGCTGTTTATCAAATTCAAATTAGAATTTTACTGCACACAAACACAATAGATTAATGCATTTTTTGGTAAAATATAAAAGATGGTACAAAAATAGTATGTTTTAAAAAAATATATTTTTTATAAAAGGAAATAGAAACCTCAATTGTGGCTAAACAGATTCCTGAAAATCTACCATTTGCCTTGAACTCTTCATGCGAAGTAGCAGTGCACTTCCTGACATGTTCATCAGAAACCAGCCGACATTCCACCAGTGTGTACAGCAGCCTGTCTGACGGAAGCCAGCCTAACATTAGACTTCTGTTGAAGGTGCATGCTTGAAAACCAGCACCAAATCAGTGCTTGAAGCCAATGGCTGCGAGCGATGACTGGTGTGTTCTGGCATGAACACAATAGCACGGCAGGGAGCTCGCTGTACAAACAAGCCCCTCAGTCTTTTTTTTTTTTTTTTAGCTCGCTGGGTTGAACGAAAAAAAAAAAATGTACCAAGTTTAAGCCTAACGGATGCCTATCTGCAGTGTGAGATATACAGTATCTCATTCACTCCTATCTCTGATGACTGCTTTTCTTAAAAGATTTGAAGTGTGATGTCACTGCTGTGCTATTCACTGTCCTTCTGTGAGCCTGCTGGAGAGGAAGTACCTAATGACATGAAGTACAAGGCTCTCCTTAACTGTGCTTTATTCATTCAGAGAATCTGTGCTTCACCCACCAGCCAGTCATTGGGGATAAGGTCGTGGTCTAACATGGTTGCTTCAAGACCCAGCATGAAATGTGGTGAAGTGGTCATTGGGAAAGACTAGCCGGAGAGAGCATGGCTTTCATAGTAAACCTTCTCTTTAATATTGTAGAAGGAGGTTTTTTGAGATGTTGGAGGAAAGTGAAATTTTATGAATTTATTATGCATTAGTGTAATTAATAACATTTTTTAAATGAATGGTTCCCTATATGTATATATATCAGATACCCTAACTTATTTGAACATTCTAATGCATGTTTCCAAATTCAATCTTGGCTCTGTAGGTATTTAGAGATCTTGGGTTATGAGTGCAGCGTTACCCCTGTAGGAGCTGCTGATTTTAACTGGTTCTTCCCCAAACAGTACAGAAGCTACCAATTACACAGACAATGTTTCATTCTTACTGGCTCCAAAAACAGTCTAGGAGATGTCTTTTTATAACTTATTGCTTGTAGAGCTTTTGACAGGAGAGGGATTGGGGTGGTATGGGATCCTCCAAAAATGCTGAATTGTACCAGGAGGCCACATTTTCACTAGGTAAAACTTCTTTAACAGTCTTTAAGCCAGAAAAAGGGGAAAGCCAGACCTGAGACCCCGTAAGAGCTGTCTCAGAGAGGAAGTTACTGCTGGCACCCCAAAAGTAGAACAGCACAAAGTCACTAAGCTCATATCCTGAGCTCAGGTCAGTACTCATAGTCTAAGGGCAGTTATACATCTTCCAGCTTTCACCAAGCACTCATCAGTGAGTTCTTCCGATCAGATTCTGGAGGGTCACTGCTTAGTTAGCTCGATAGGTAATTGGGTAATTCATTGCTAAAGATGTGAGACCTTGATGAAAATCAGCTGACTCCAGTAGAACTGCCTCAAAGGGGTAGCAGCCCCTGAGGCTGGAAACGTCTCCAACAGGACAAAAATAGGGTTGCTCCAGACCCCAGACTATTTATGTTCCCCCTCAGGCACCTACTGGGCACACTTTCCAAGGGATTGGCTGCAGCAAGATAATTTTCAAGCTGCCCATATGACCCCCCCCCCCCCCTCCAGAATGCAGGGGGAAGCAATAAAACCTTCAGCCTGTGAGATCTAGGACAGCCCAAAGAAATCAACAGCTGCTCCAAGGATTACATAGGAGCCAAAAAGAACTACAATTACCTATCATCCTAGCAACCTACCTAGGAGAGTGCTACATGAGATATCAATTTTTGCATTGCACATTTCCAAAACTAGTGAACTGAGGTTTGGAATCATACCCTTTAATTTAATTCTTAAGAATATGTTATACCAATGGCTAACCACAGTTTGCTACAGCAACGTCTATACTGTTATCCAAGAATGGGCATACCGTATACATGCATTGTTCTATCACAGCAGGCTTGGGGTGCAAACCAGGAAGGTATTTACTGATGAAGTTGCAAAGTATCTGGATGTCTGGGATTTGGGGTGGTTTAGTTTGAAGCTCACGCTCCTCAGGATCGGCCTCATTTCCACCATGAAAACAAATCTGGAACAGAATAAAATATCAAATGTGAATATAAAAGAAGCAAATAGACTAACAATTGATAGAACATGCTCATATTTAGACCTCTTTCATACTGCAAGCACCGGCCATTTGCCCTGCTTTTCGGCCGCTAGCAAGGAGCTTTTAACTGCAAAGAAGGGGTTAAAAACGCCCGTGTTGTGGCACTTCCGAATCCCTTTTCAGGCGCTTTGGAAGCGCTGCCCATTCATTTCAATGGGCAGGGAGTTTTGGGAGCATTGTATACAGCGCTCCCAAACCGCCCCAAAGATTCTGCTTGCAGGACTTTTCCTAACGTCTCACAAGCGCACCTCCCCAGTGTAAAAAGACACACTAAAATGAATGGGAGGCAGTTTACAGGTGCTATTTAGAGGCTATTTTTAGCGCTAAAATGTCTGAAAACTGCCTCAGTGTGAAAGGGGTCTTAGTAACTCGGTTTATTTGTTAATAACATTTTATCATGTAAAATAGTGCAAATAAGAAACCAGTGACCAGTTAAGGACCAGCCACCGCAGTTATACTGCAGCAGGTTGGCTCCCCTGGGCGAATCGCCGTAGCTGTACTTTGACCATTTAAGACCACTAAAAGGGCCTGCAGCGCGACGGCAGAGACGATGCGATGTCTGCCAGGCACCAGCGATTTCTCCAAAAAGAGACAGAACGGAGATCTGTCAATGTATACAGAAAGATCTCTGTTCTGTCAGGAGAGAGGAGACAGATCTGCTGTTCATACTGATTATGAAGAGCGATCAGTCTCCTCCTCCAGGCAGTCCCATCCCCCCACAGTTAGAAACACTCCCTAGGACACACATTTAACCCCTTGATCGCCCCCTAGTGTTAACCCCTTCCCTGCCAGTGACATTTATACCAGTAATTAGTGGCTATTTTTAGCTCTGATAGCTGTATAAATGTCAATAGTCCCAAAAAAGTGTCAAAAGTGTCCGATCTGTCTACCGCAATCCCGCTAAAAATCGCAGATCGCCGCCATTACTAGTAAAAAAAAAATAAAATAATAAAAATGCCATAAATCTATCCCATATTTTGTAGATGCTATAACTTTTGCGCAAACCAATCAATATACGCTTATTGCGATTTTTTTTTATACTGAGGAAGAAATTTGTTTTTTTTGGGGGGAATATTTAATATAGCAAAAAGTAAAAAAATATTGTTTTTTTTTTTTTTTTTTAAATTGTCGCTCTTTTTTTGTTTATAGCGCAAAAAATAAAAACCACAGAGGTGATCAAATACCACCAAAAGAATGCTCTATTTGTGGGAAAAAAAAGGACGTTTTGTTTAGATACAACATTACATGACCGCGCAATTGTCAGTTAAAGTGACGCAGTGCCGTATAGCAAAAAATGGCCTGGTCATTAAGGGGGCAAAGTGGTTAAAGTATAAGTGAATACTATTTTTTTCTTGGTTAGATTGGAGAATAATTAGAATGCCTGTCAGGTTTTTATTGCTGTCGGTGCCCCAGTTTGGGAGATTCACCCTCTATATTTGTCATGTCTACCATTATCATCAAAAGTGAAAGCAAAAGGAAATCTCACATTTTTGGCTGTCCCTAAAACAGTAAGAGAGGAGAAATCTCTAGGCAGGCATACAAGGTGCAGCTGTACAGTGGTTCCTACGATTAGGTCTTGTAGAAGACTTAGTCATGTGCTTCTGCTTTTAACAGTGTCAAGTACTGAATGTATAGGGTGGAAGAGAAAGAAATAGAGTGGGGAGTAAGGCACATCCCAAAGAAATGTGTGTGTGGGGTGGTACATGCTTCCTAGTGTAAAGCAGGGGTCTTCCAACAACCCTGACCAGAAACAGGAGATGCCCATTCCTTCTGTTATATATAATATATTGCTATACGAGACCATGTAACAAAAAAATCCAATGGCTACAGGAAAATAGAAAATGTCTTCCTTCAAATATTTCAGGCTCCAGAACCAGTTGTCCTTGTAATGTTTCTTTACCTTAATTAGCCCTGGATATTCTTGGCAAGGTAGGCCATAGACCTCATGCTCTTCTCCATTTAGATTTACACCAAGGAATGCTGGGAAGTTTTGCAGCAGACCAGGGCTCCCAGGAATCTTCTCTTTCCAGTAGCAGACATTAATTCTCAGAGTCTGGAAGACACACACTTCTAATGAAATAGAGAACATGAAGCAGTATAATGCACTAATTGTACTGTCATAAAGCATTATAACTAATACACTATATATGACTTATAATATAATCAAGTACAGTACTGTGCAAAAGTTTTAGGCAGGTGTGAAAAATGTTGTAAAATATGAATGTTTTCAGAAATAGAAGAGGTAAAAGTTTATTTTTATCAATTAACAGAATGGAACGTAAACGAACAGAAGAGAAATTGAAATCAGCATTTGGCGTGACACCCTTTTACCTTAAAAAAACAGCATTCATTCTTAAGTTATTCTAGGTCCACTTGTACACAGTTTTTGAAGGTAGATTATTCCAAACATCTTGTAGAACTAACTACAGATCTTCTGTGGATGTAGGCTGCCTCAGATCCTTCTGTTTCTTCATGTAATCCCAGACAGACTCAATGATGTTGAGATCAGGGCTCTTTGGGAGCTAAGCCATCACTTCCAGGACTCCTTGTACTTCTTTAAGCTGACAATGGTTCTTAACCTCCTTGACGGTATTCCCGAGTGTGGCTCAGGGTGGATTTTCAGTACCAAAAGTGGTAACCCCCGAGCCACACTCAGGATCGCATTGCAGGATCCAGGTACAGTTAATTACCTTGTCCCCAGGATCCTGCGATGTCCTCCCAATCTGTGTGAGAGCTGTGTCCTCCGCTCGATGTATCACAGTGCCGAGCTCCGCTCCTTGCAAGCGTTGCACGGGGATGGAGCGCGGTGCCAAATTCAAAAAGTGAAACACACACTATACATAGAGTACACTGTAATCTTATGCCCCATACACACGAGCGGAATTTCTGTTGGAAAAATCTTGGATGGTTTTTCTGACAGAATTCACTCAAGCTTGCCTTGCATACACACAAAAGTTCTCTGAACTTTCGACCGTCAAGAAGGCGATGACGTACAACACTACGACGAGCCGAGAAAATTAAGTTTAATGCTTCCGAGCATGCGTCGAATTGTTTCCGAGCATGCGTGCTTTTTTGCGTAATGGAATTGCATACAGACGAACTGATTTTCCGTTAAGAACTTTTTCCGTTGGAAAAAAAGAGAATCTTTTACTGGCGGAAATTCAAACATAAAAAGTTGGATCGAGCATACACACGGTCGGAATATCCGACCAAAAGCTCCCATCATACTTTTTTTGACGGAAATTCCGCTTGTGTGTACCGGGCATTACAGAGTACATTACTGTATCACATCATGTCACATCCCTTTTGTCCCTAGTGGTTTGTCCAGTGCCCTGCATGCAGTTTTATATTATATATACTGTTCTTTCTGCCTGTAAACTGGAGATTGTCCATAGCAACCAAAACCGTCCCTTTACATCAAAAATGGTTTTAGACCAGCTAGAAAACAACGATAATAAATTAGAATCGCTTGCAGAATTGAGCGATAGTGATTTGTGGGGAAATCCGTCATCAAACACTGAAAGTAATGATAGTGACTATTCTGCAACTGAGCAAAGTTCAGTGTTTTTGATTTGATTACATTATTGAATAATTTTTATTGTTATATATTATTATTGGTTATAATTATTTATAGTTATTTATTATAATTCATGTTTCAAACTTTATTATACCAGGGATGTCTACTAGGCTCTTGTTTGGACAGATTTAAGTGTGTTATTCCTAAGAATTACAGGCCAAATAAAACGCCAAATTTCTATGCAAAACAACCGCTTAGCATAAAAAATCTGAAATAATCGTACCGCCAGGGAGGTTAATGACATTGACTGCATCAGGGTATTTTGCCTGCTGCAGAATACTTTTGGGGCCAGTCGCATGCTTCCCTGAGGGTATGGCATGATGGATAAGTATTTGCCTGTGTTTCTCAGCATTGAGGACACCAATGATCCTGTCCAATTCTGAGAAAAAATGGCAGTAGGTGCTCTAGACCAGCCTTCAGGTTTCCTTGGGGACTCCTTAGTAGAATGCAAAAAAATTGCCCAACAATTGTGTACAAGCCAGCAGGTGATACACCACGTACACACACAATCAATGACATCTTCAGTTAATAAGGAGTATGCCAGGTGCCTGCACAACATTCTTGTTTACTCCTCCAATGCCCCCCCCCATCAGCACTGGAGTCACATTAGTTAAATGAGGGAGAGAAACATTGGAATACTAGTCAGTGTTATGGAAATGATTTAAGAGCTACAATCGAGCTCAAGGTTATCTGCTGCTGTCTCTAATTTGAAAAGTGTTGATATGCATGCATATAAAAGTAAACACTCTGAGACACGCTCAGAACTGCTAACTCATTACACTTGTGTTTTATTCAAGGCGGTGTTAATGTTTTATACACACAAATACGTCATTGCTATGTTAGTCTAATAGGTACATCTTATTGGTTAAGATAAAAAAAAAGAAGATGGAGAATTTTCATAACGAGGTTTGGCTGTCTTTGTTCTTATCTCCAGTTCCGCGTTCTTCTGTGTGTGGGAGGTAGGGGGTACACGCCATCTTGAGAAAATATAGGAACAGAGCAAATCTGTATACTTATATAATGAGTAAGGAGAAAAATATGTATGCACATAAGAAAATAGACATTTTCAGATTACTATTATTATTATCTACATCACATTCCTTCACAATCCCCCCTAAAATGACTATTTTCTCTTTTCTGTCCCTAATACTAAAGGTCCTACTTTTTAGCCTGGCCCTTCTCCTCAGCAACTCTTTTAGGCTGTATATAGAATTGGGCAGCAACTGTTCACTTCCCTCCTCGATACAGCTGGAGAGGTGCAGTCAGGCGCTATCTATCCCTATAACCCTATAGGATTGTGAGATTATGGACAGGGAGCGATTGTAGAGGAGTGAAGGGTTTGTCATCTTCCATCATAAGGGGGTCCTCTTCTTCTTGGTGGAGAAATGTAGGTGTGCTATTGTCTACAGCCTTGCTCATTAACTTTTTTACAAAAGGTAGAATACAGCATATAATCAGGGCTAAAAGAACCAGGATTATTAATACCGTTACCCCTATCTGGGCGAGCACCTTCTGCCACCCACTCATCCAGCTAAAATATTGGTCCCATGGGTCTGTGATACCTGAGTTCTTCTTCAACTCCAGTGACAGATCTTCTAATTTCTTTATAGCTGAAGTAACCTTACCATTTGGGCCAGTATTATCAGGAATGTATGTACAACAAGTTCCTGTTTTTTCCTATGATTTTACAAAACACCTCCTTTCCCAGATAGCACCATGTCTAAGGCCATCAGGTCCTGGAATGTCATGTAGGAAGTGGGGGATAACTGGTCAGCAATTCCCTGGAGGGCATCTTTAGAGTAATTTACAAATCTCTGTTGCTTATAACATGTGTAGTGTCATGTCACCTAGAGGCTGGGTGACAGATGCACACCGTTGGGATCAGGAGTGCACTGCAAGGTAGTGGACCCTACGGGTGACTGCTGCGGATTGTACCTTGGGAGGTTCAGGAAGCAGGTCTACTGAATCACTGACACAGATCCCACTGGGAGCTAGAGCATAGATTCTCCAGGGCGCGGAGTCTAAGAGCCAGCAGGTGTTCACCAGAGCCTCTAGTGGTGAGGATGGACTGCGCTGCAGTCTGGCTCCAGGTCGCGGCCCCCAGGGTCTCACAGCTCACGCTCACGGTAGACTACAGGAGCAGAGGAAGGAGGGAGCTGGCTGGAACATCAGGGTCACAGGCAAACAGAGATGGCCGGGAACAGGCCAAAGTCGGTAACAGAAATCAGATGTAGGAAACACGGCAAGTACACATAGAGGCTAACACACAGTGGTTAATCAGCACTGCTGGCTTGCAGTGCATAGGTTAATATAGGGTTCCCTGATAGGGCCTGGGGTGGGGCCATGCTTAGAGGAGAGGTTACAAAAGCAGTCAGGTGAGGGTCAGCTGGTCTCTAGAGATGAACACATGGAGACAGGTATGCTGATCGACAAACTCTATTGTATAACCATGACATGTAGTTAATCCAATCTACATTCTTGCTGACAGTTGTTATGGGGATCAAAGACTCAAAACCAGCTTTTACCTGATCCCTGCCTTTAAACTCATCAGGGACCCCCCTTGTAACCCCTATGACATGTATGTACACATGAGGATCAAAGCTTCCGGAGAGAGCTGCTCGCTTCCTCCTCTGACTGTGTGCTGGGTCAGTGTATGTATCAGGGGTATCTTTGGTTAGGATATGGGGCTTTCTATTTTCATCTTTTTTGTCTAATGCACTCTGTGGTTGCCCAGTCTGGCCCTGTGTTCCAACCCACTGGCCCCCACAGAAACCACAACTCTGTCCCCAGTAACTGTCTGTGTGGCATACATATTTGACTTTACCGTCAGGGATATCACTGTACCAATGGCATCACCATGAAGGGTCAAACGGACAAGGTACTATGTCACAGTAATCTAAGGTAAAGGTGGTCACATGTGTACCTGAAGAGTTACACCAAAACGTAATTATGTTATCATTTTTGTGATGGCCACCTCCTGGGCCCCTCCCCCCTAGATCAAACAGAAAAAAGGATATGCAGCACCCGAAAACACGCTCTCCTGCAGTGATAAGCGTGCATTCAGGTGTTCTTCCTGGCCAACTTGACTGAGGTGGCTGTGGTCACCAAAACTTGGAATGGACCATCATAACTTGGCTCAGGTATCTCCAGGCAGTAGTTGGTGTGTTCCTGTATCTAATTCAGGATCTGGAATGGAAGAAAACACCTGGACATGCATTCAGGTTAATTCTCGTGATAATGTGGTTACATAATTAGTCTACACATCAGACTGTAACTGTAACTGTTGTGGAAAGTAACAACCAAGTCTGGGAGCTGAACCAAACAAAATTTCATAAGGGGATAGGGCATGTTTCCCCTGGGGGTGTGTCTGACACTGAACAGGGCAATGGGCCAACTCATGTTAGTCTATTGGGCCATCTTTAACATCCTGTTTTTAGTGTCCCATTCATCCTTTCTACCTTCCCGCTACTTTGAGGGTGGTATGGGATGTGTAGTGCCAACTGAACCCCCAGTGCTGCCCAAATCTCTTTAGTAAGGGTTGTTGTTAAGGCTGGTCCCTGATCTCTCAATATCACCTCTGGGACCCCAAATCTACATACTATCTCACTCAGTAGTTTCTTAGCTGTGGTCCTGGCAGTCATGACCACTTCCACTAGGGCGTATTCGAATCTGCTACTTCTTGGCACTTGAGAATGATCAATTTGCATCCTCTAGAATGGGGTATAGGGCTTTTGCCAGGTGCTTCTTCTGTGCTTCTTCTGTGCTTCTTCTGTGCGTCCTGGGTTACATTTGGTGCAGATAATGCATGATCTGCAGAAGCTGTCGGTCAGTGGAGTAACTCTTGGTGCAACACTTGTTGATAAGAGAGTTCATAAAAGTCTTTGTCAAGTGGGCAGCTCCATGTGCCCATTGCACCACGGCTGGGTACATACTCCTGGGTAGACAAGGCTTCTTGTTGCACTCGAATAGTCCATTTCTGAGAGTTGCTCCTTTTCTCCATTTCCAGCTTTCCTTCTTATCCGGACTTGTTGTTTCCTGTAGTTCTTTTAGATAAACTCTGTCCACTGGGAAAGTCTGTAAGGTAAGCACGGGGTGGTCTTCTTCTACCACCCTGCTGTCCACTTCCCGTGGACCACCAGCTGTCTGTTTGGCAGCTGTATTGGCTCGATGATTGCCTTAAGCTTCCTTTGAGTTCAGTTTGTAGTGTGCTTTTACTCAGAATAGTCACTTGGGTTGTGAGAAGCAAGGCATCAATCAAGTTTTCACAGGTGTTCCTGCAGCCATCAGGAATCCTCTGTTCTAGATAACACCATAATCATGGGCAATGTTGAAAGCATATCTTGAGTCCATATGAATGTTGGCTCTTTTTCCCTCTGCCCATTTACGTGCTGTAGTAAGTACTTACAGCTCTGCCTCCTGTGCAGACATCACCGGTGGTAAGGCTTCAGCTTGTAGTACAGTATTTTCAGTGGTGACCGCGTGTCCTGTGCGGTCACGGGGGTGACAAGTCAAGACTCTACTCCTCCTCCTCCTTTCCCCCCTCGAGAAGTGGAAGAAGGGTGGTAGGGTTCAGTGTTTGACAACTTAATAGAGTAATGCTGTCTAGTAGGAGGGAACACAGGAGTCTCAAGTGTCTGGTAGTGGACAAGTGTTTCGGCTGGATCTTGGTTGAATATGGCAACAACGTCATGGGGAACAAGCAGAACGAGGCAGTGTCCGAGGACCAAGTTCAAAGTTTTGTCAAGCAAGGCTTGTGTAGCAAATCCAGCTCGCAGACACAATAGGCCTCCTCTTGCTACCGCATCCAGCCGACAGGAATAATATCCTATGGGGCGTAGGCTGATGTCGTGTGATTGGGTGAGTACACCTGCAGCATGTCCCAGACGTTCGGATACAAAGAGCTTGAGCGTTTTGTCGTAGGCTGGGAGCCCTAGCGCCGGGGGTGGCTCACTCAAGGGTTTCAAACTTTAGATATTTCTTCAGGAGACATCTGGAAGGGTCTGATTGCAGAGCATCAGTAGGAAGGCTTCTGGAATCCATGCTCTGCACTAGGAAATTTGTCCAAGGAAGGCATGAAGGAATTTCTGACCTTGTGGCAGTGGGGTGTCAGAGATTACCTGCACCCTGTCTTCAGTGGGGTGTCAGAGATTACTTGCACCCTGTCTTCAGTGGGGTGTCGTGTCCCATGGGACAAACGGTGTCCAAGGAAAATGACAGGTGTTGAGCACCACTGCAATTTGGGCTTTGAGACTTTGCAGCCCTGGTTGGCAAGATAGCACAACAGGCTTTCTGAGGTGACTTCAACAGGGGGTAAGTCAGCTGCACAAAGGAGAAGGTCATCAACATGTTGGAAGAGAATCACTTCCGGGTGTTCCTCTTGTCATGTGTTAAGGATGATAGCCATAGCTTTTGCAAACTGGCTTGGAAAGTTCTGTGCCCCTTGTGGCACAACTGTTTAGGTATGTTGCCGTTTCTTTCCGTGGATGAATGCGAAAAGGTACCAGCAGGAGGGGTGAGGGTGGACACTGAAGAAAACGTTTGTAAGGTCCACCTCTGTGAGGTACTTTGCAGTCAAAGGCATCCACAGTAGGTACCTGGTTCTCTTTTTAGGATTCTCTTCTTGGGGTTATTGTGGTTTCCGGGGCAATGAAGCGCCCTCTTTTAGCTTGACTGAAACTGGTGGCACCTTTAAGTGACCGTTGTCTTCCGGTCCTGTGGACCATAGGCACGCAGGGATTCTGTCAAGTACTTCCTGCAGTATTGAACTTGAAGTTTTTGCTTCATTAAGTGTCATCAGGAGAGGCTGAGAACACAAAGCAGATGAGTCTTCTAAAGATAGGGGAGTATGTAACTTCACCCCCCCTTCAGGCGTGTCCTGATTGAGGCCTGTAGTCTGGACAACACATCAGCTCCTAGTAGATTCAAGGGACATGTAGAGGACACCACAAATCTGGCAAGCAAATCAGGAAATGTTCCCACCTGTAGTGGCTCAGTAAGTGGACTGGAGCGAGGCACCCCATCCATTCCTACGCAGGAAACATCAATAGTGGAAAGGAAAGAATTATCAGGCAGGTCCACAGCCCTCAACACGCTTCTGGCTGTACCCGTCAATGAGGAAAGTGGTAGGTTTTTCGTCTTGGACATCTTGGGGCTCTGCATTCTTTTCTGAAGTGACCCCGTTTCCCACAGTTGTAACAGGTGATCCTTTCCCTGGTATTAAGCAGTGGTGGTGGACTAGTGTTGGCGGGATCTTCGTCATGGGTTACCATGAGGGGCGTTGGTTTTTTACCTTTTTGATTTTCTATACCTCTGGTCACCAACAATAAATCAGACATTTTCATTGAATGGTATTCAGGGCGGGCCACCATCAGGCCTTTTCTGATATCCTCTCTGAGCCCTGAAACAAAAGCAGTTGATAACATGTGTGTGTGTGCCTTTATGAGTCTAGCATGATACTTCTTCACAGACTCCCCTTTATCTTGGGTAATATCTTGGATTGTGGTCTTCTGATCCGTCAACTTCTCCTTTGCCCAGTCGTGGAGTTGTGCACAGAACTCCACGCCTGAGGTGTAGGAAGTGGCACTTGTCAGACAGGCATCATTGAAGGCCATCTGCATGACTGGCCAAAAGACATATCCTGCTTTGATTTGGCATAGGCTGATTAAGTCTCTCCAGGCAGCTGAGTAAGTTTCTTGTATCTGCACTATCCTGTGGTAGAAGGGAATTGGCTGCTTCTCTGGGTCAGGCAGACTTGTCACTAAGGCCGCTGCTTGTGATAGAGTAAAAGCGACATACATCACTGGTGCCCCTTGTGGTAACCGAGACTGTTGTCGGGGCAGGGGCTGACAAGAGGCACTGTTCTTTACGGTTGCCAGCATGTGTTTGAGATCCTCTCGGAACTGAGAGTCTGGAGCCGGATTGGGGGTTAAATCAGTGGGTGGCCTTGCTGCCTGCTGTCGGGCTTCCCACTCAGATGCTTCTTCATCATTAACATATCCAGCCTGGGAATGTGATGCTCCCGTATTGGGCTGGGTACAGGCTGTTTAAGCTTACTGGGTGTACCAAGATGGCCGCCGACAGGAAGTGCACTGGACTGGGTAGAAAGTGAAGGCATGGGTGCACTAAGATGGCCGCCGGGCTGAGTTGTCACAGTGGGTTGTGCTTGGGTAGTGAGAAAGGAGTGGTTGTTAGACGGAGGGCAGTGCTGTCCCTCCCCTCCTTTGTTTAAAGTTCCAACATATCATCAATCTGTGGTAGACATACATAATACAATCGCCATCTTTCTTAACTTCCTTTATCCAATTTTCTTTATCACACAGGATTTTTCTCCCTGTCTCTTCAGCAACATAACTTTCGCCATTTCTTTCAACTTTGTTAACTATTTCAACATCTTCTTCTCTCCTTCTTTACAATATCACTTTCATTACAATATCACTTTCTGTTTCTCGGCTAACGGCTTGAGAGGGGAATACATACAACCAAGGAGTTAATATTTTTCTCAGCGTTCTTATCAGCAAATTCCTTCGGTGGGGGCTTATACTGCGCTCCAAGTTGCTACTGTTTGCTATAACCCTGTAATGTACGGTTAATCTCAGAACAAGAACAAACACGTCAGGGGTAGTGAGGAGCAATGGCCCACGACCCAACAGATCTTTCGGGTAGCCTCGTTCTCTGACTTTCACCAGTCCCCACCCCCTCTCATGTATAGCAAACAATAAACCACAAATACAATCACGACAGGACATTACACCTGCCACTCTTCGAACTGCAAAATTTCAGCAGGCTAAAATAACCGCAAAGGCATACCACCCTGCAAAATAAACCCGTTTATAGACGTTTGCCACAAGGGAAACAATCTCATGCCAGAGGCCAAAAGCTCATCTGGAGATGAGACTACCCATTCACACATGTAGCACTTCAGGCTGCAAAGCCAGCAGCTGAAATTCCCCTCAAAGGTTCGTCGAACCTAGAGTAACAAGTCTACAACGTTTGCTACACGGGAAACAATCTCATGCCAGAGGCCAAAAGCTCATCTGGAGATGAGACTACCCATTCACACATGTAGCACCCTTAGACTGCTGAGTTTCGTAGCCCAAAGAATGGCAGACAGTGAACAAAGAATACAGTCAGCAGAAACCCATCAGCAGGTTCGTTAAAACAACCTCAGGCGAGGAAATACCTGCCTCTAAGACAGTCTCAGCATACCGACAGAATCCAGCCGTCAACCGAAAGATAAGAGAGTCGTACAGTGGTAAGAATATCAATCAACTCACCGGTACTGTTAGGGCTGCGCAAACCCCCTCTCATCAATCAGTTAACGCCCGAATGCTTGTCGCGGTATAACTTCGACCGTAGCCTGAGGTCCCGGGTTTCGGCACCATCTGTTATGGAAATGATTTAAGAGCTACAATCGAGCTCAAGGTTATCTGCTGCTGTCTCTAATTTGAAAAGTGTTGATATGCATGCATATAAAAGTAAACACTCTGAGACACGCTCAGAACTGCTAACTCATTACACTTGTGTTTTATTCAAGGCGGTGTTAATGTTTTATACACACAAATACGTCATTGCTATGTTAGTCTAATAGGTACATCTTATTGGTTAAGATAAAAAAAAAGAAGATGGAGAATTTTCATAACGAGGTTTGGCTGTCTTTGTTCTTATCTCCAGTTCCGCGTTCTTCTGTGTGTGGGAGGTAGGGGGTACACGCCATCTTGAGAAAATATAGGAACAGAGCAAATCTGTATACTTATATAATGAGTAAGGAGAAAAATATGTATGCACATAAGAAAATAGACATTTTCAGATTACTATTATTATTATCTACATCACATTCCTTCACAGTCAGTACCAGTGTGCAAAAGTGTATTTGCCTTGCAAGAATAAATCACGTTGGGTGTCCTATGTGTGTGGATGTTGCTGCGTTATGTACAACTATTAGTTTCATTTTTTACATTTTAGAATGGGGTGCCTCGAGATTGTACAGAATTTTCAAGAGTGCCTTGTCTGGCAAAAGTTTGAGAAACACTACTCTAGACCAATGAGTCAAAATGTTAAATATTTGGCTGTAGCAAAAAACAGTTTGTTCATGAAGGACTGGAGAGCGGTACAATAATGAGTGTCTGCAGGCAACAGTAAAGCATGGTGAAGGTTCTTTGCAAGTTTGGGGCTGCATTTCATGTCATTACAAACTATCTTCATTGTAAAGAAGAGCAAAGAGTCCTGGAAATGATGCTTTAGCCTCCACAGAGCCCTGATCTCAACATCATCAAGTCTGTCTTGGATTACATGAAGAGACAGAAGGATTTGAGGCAGCCTACATCTACAGAAGATCTGTGGTTAGTTCTTAAAAATGTAATGGAACAGCCTACCTGCCGAATTCTTCAATTGAAGAATTGATGCTGTTTTGAAGGCAATGGGTGGTCACACTAAATATTTATTCGATTTGGATTTCTCTTCTGATCATTTACTTTTTATTTTATTAATTGATAAAAAATAAACTATTAATACTTCTATTTCTGAAAGCATTCTTAATTTACAGCATTTTTTCACACATACCTAAGACTTTTGCACAGTACTGTACACAACTGCATTATAAAAACATGTTTACACCATTGTTGTAACTATATTAATCATTGTGCACTCACTGCCTTGTACAGAATAATTGTCATGCAACTAACACAGGTAGCGGGATCTGTTATGACATATGGTTTAACAAGAGAAGCTTCTTTTGAATATTTAGGACTTCATTTAAGATGGATATGTGAAGCAGTTCCATGCAAATACATTTCCCTTGGGATTGCTTCTTAATTTTCAGATTATTCATCATTTCCTTGCAATTTTTTCTAGTAAAAATGTATGAAGATGAGTAATACCGTAAGCAAATTTACCATATATTTCAAGCAAATTCTAGATTAAAATGAATGTTAAGAAGTCGTATCTGTTGTGCATTTGCTTCTTGAGAGTTAATTTTTAAAATATTTTCTTAATGCTGGACTCCAGGGAAACAGATAAACACACACACACACACTCTGTTGCTATCCATCCAGTTCTGAGATATACATAGCTCTTCTACAAAGTACAGCCCAATATAGAAAAGCATAAGACTTTTCTTAGCCAGCCCATACATAAGTATTTTTTTTTTGTTTGTTCAACCAGGGGGTTGAAGGAAAACAATCACCCAAATCTTCCCACTGTGCTATTGTATTCTGACAGCAGGGAGACTTCCCTGCCTTTAGAATACACTGATCAGTGCTGCCAACTACATCCAGCAGTGTTGATCGTGCAAAAATGCTACAACAGGCTGTTTGCACAGAAGTCGATCTGTAGATCAACTTCTGTACAATCAGCCTGCCCATACGGTACATGAATGCAAATTCATCCAGTTCCTGTTGAACCAGACAAATGTATTACAATTAATGGCTGCTTTATCCACCCCCCCACCTTGTGACTTGACAGTGAAAGGAGAAACAGCAGACTGATGAGATCATCTCTCTTTCTTTCTGCTCCATCCTCCTATCAGTATGCTCCTTGCACTGCAGACAACTGATTAAAATGGGCGTAAACTCCCATGCATGACTTTTACCTATAGGTAGAAAAACACATAGAACCTCCATAGGTAGGTGGGACTTTCAAAGTGACTAAAAAAAGAATACAACAATATTTATACATCAAAATTCATGTAATCTAAACTTTACCATGACCTACAGTACCTCAGAAATCAATTTTTTGGATGTCACTATCCATAAATTACAAGATGGCACACTAGCTAGCTCTTTGTATCGTAAAGAGACAGCAAGTAACACGATACTTCACGCTAGTAGTGCCCATCTGGCACAGCTAATAAAATCCATCCCCTATTGCCAGTTTATGCGGATTCGCCGAAACTGCTCAGAGGGGGGTAAATTTTGTGAAGAGGTAAACAAATTAAGAGATAGACTGTTATTGAGAGGATACTCACTTACATGTCTCAAAAAGGCATTTAAAAGGGCCATTTCTAGACCCAGACATGATTTGTTATTCAACAAAAAAAATTCAGAAAAATCACAACATGGAACTATCCCTTAGTGTGAGAATTATCACACAATATACGAAACAACAACAAATTAAGGCCATTATATCCAAATACTGGCATCTCCTATGTATTGATCCCCTACTAAGTCCATTTGTTTCAACTAGTCCTTCCATTACTTACCGTAGAACCAAATCTTTAAAGGATATATTCATACAGTGAATTCACGGGAGAATTTCGCAACAACCCATGTAAACATCTAGGCACATTTCGATGTGATGGATGTAGTCATTGTAAATACATGTACATTGGGTATATCATTAGACTGCCCAATGGTAAGATCTTTAACCACTTGACCACTGGGCACTTAAACCCCCTTAATAACTAGACCAATTTTCAGCTTTTGGTGCTCTCACATTTTGAATGACAATTACTCAGTCATGCAATACTGTACCTATATGAAATTTTTGTCCTTTTTTTTCACATAAATAGAGCTTTCTTTTGGTGGTATTTAATCACCGCTGGGTTTTTTATTTTTTGCGCTATAAAAGAAAAGAGACTGAAAATTCGGTAAAAAAATTAATTTTTCTTAGTTTCGGTTATAAAATTTAGCAAATTAGTAATTTTTCTTCATAAATTTTGGCCAAAATTTATACTGCTACATATCTTTGGTAAAAATAAGTACAAATTGGTGTATATTATTTGTTTTTTGTGAAAGTTATAGAGTCCAAAAGCTATGGTGCCAATATCTGAAAATTGATCACACCTGAATTACTGACGGCCTATCTAATTTCTTGAGACCCTAACATGCCAGAAAAGTACAAATACCCCCCAAATGACCCCTTTTTGGAAATAAGACATTCCAAGGTATTTAGAAAGATGCATGATGAGTTTTTTGAAGTTATAATTTTTTTTGCCACAATTCTTTGCAAAATCAAGATTTTTTTTTTTCTTTTTTTTTTTTTCACAAAATTGTCATATTAGCAGTTATTTCTCACACACCGCATATGCATTCCACAAATTACACCCCAAAACACTTTCTGCTATTACTCCCGAGTACGGTGATACCACATGTGTGAGACTTTTACACAGCATGGCCACATACAGAGGCCCAACATGCAGGGAGCACCTTCAGGCGTTCTGGAGCACCCAGGCCAATTCTGACATTTCTCTCCTACTTGTAAAATTCATAATTTATTTGCTAGAAAATTACATAGAACCCCAAAACATGATATACTTTTTTTAGCAAAGACCCTAGAGAATACAATGGCGGTCGCTGCAACTTTTTAACTCGCACGGTATTTGTCCAGCAATTTTTCGAATACTTTTTTTGAAAAAAAAAAACAGTTTTGTGCTTTAAAAAAAACAAAAACAGTAAAGTTATCCCAATGTTTTTGCATAATGTGAAAGATGAAGTTATGTCGAGTAAATAGATACCTAACATGTCACCCTTCAAAATTGCACACGCTCGTGGAACGGCGCCAAACTTCGCTACTTAAAAATCCCCATAGGCAACGGTTTAAAATTTTTTACTGGTTACATGTTTTGAGTTACAGAGGAGGGCTAGGGCCAAAATTATTGCTCTCACTCTACCAATCGCAGCGATACCTCACATGTGTGGTTTGAACACCATTTTCATATGTGGGCAGGACTTACGTATGCGTTCGCTTCTGCATGCGAGCACACGGGGATAGGGGTGCTTTAAAATGTATTTTTTTTTATCGTTCATTTTACTTTATTTATTTTAGTTTGACACTTTTTTCCAAAAAAAATATTTCTTGATCACTTTTATTCCTATTACAAGGAATGGAAACATCCCTTGTAATAGGAATATGGCATGACAGGTCCTCTTTACAGTGAGATATGGGGTCAATAAGACCCCACATTTCACCTCTAGGCTGGGAAGCCTGAAATAATAAAAAAAAAAGATCCTGGCTTCGATCGTAGCGGTGAGTCGTAGAAGCACTGGAGGGTGGCGGGAGGAGGGGGACGTCCCCTCTCGTCTCCCGTAGGAACGATCAACAGCTGCTATGATCATTCTTATGGTGTAGGGAATCGCCGGCTGACAAAGCTGATATCTAAATGATCCCTGTAGCTGCAGGCATCATTCAGATATCCCCGCACAAAGTCAAGGACGTCATATGACGGCGGGCGGGAAGTGGTTAAAACTTTTTTTTTTTTTAACACAAAGTTATCCATTTATACAATATTTCTGACACATAGCATGTACATACCAAAAATGACACCCCAAAATAGATTCTCCTACTCCTCCTGAGTACAGTGATACCACATGTGTGAGACTTCCACAGCCTGGCCACATGCAGAGGCCGAGTACAGCCGAGTATGGCTGAGCATGGCAAAGCATGGCTGAGTATGGCTGAGCATGGCAGAGTATGGCCGAGCATGGCTGGGTATGGCAGAGTATGGCTGGGTATGGCAGAATATGGCTCTGGCATCATCGGGCTCGTTTCGAGCTCTGCTCATTTGCTGCTGGCCGTGGGTACACGCTGGTGTCCCCTGAGCGCAGGGCGCCTCCACGCCTATTTGGGGTGGCATCCTGTGCTTGAGGGACAGTTGGTCCGGGCACCCTAGCTAATGCGCATGAGGACGCTCCACACGCTGCGGGGTGATACCGGCCTGAACAGCTATATGATCTGATCTACTTCTGTGCCATCTATCAAACATACATCTATGAACATCAACTGTTGAGCCACCTCTAGGAGTTGCCTCTCGGCCTCAGTGGAGCCTCAAGTATATATTTTACGCCCATATTTCTTGGGCTTTCTCTTCTTTTTGAAGAGAACAACATGTATATAATTTTTGTGGAGTAAATCCCATTTCCACCTATATACAGACCTACACCACCCTTAATACATAGATGTTTGTGTTGGAATCAGGAGCATACTGGACAGACAGACTTTGTCACTGTCGCTGTTTTTAATCAAAAACATTTTATGGAATGTCAAGTCAGCCAACACAGTGTTTAATAATTATCTCAAATGTACATCACACCTGAGGAAGGAGTTTGTTTGACTCCGAAACGCGTTGGTTGCAAGAGTACTGCCTCAAACACTGTAAACGCATTACTGTAACATTGATTGACCTACATTCCTAACAATAGATGCTATAGTTTTGTTATATTTTACTGTGTCAATTTAATAAATTATATTTGTACCAAGTATACTTTTCTATGGTTTTTACATGTGCCTAAAAAGTCCACCAATAGGGGACCCCTCTCGTTGTTCTTTACATAAACATGGCCTAGGCTATAAGAAGATTGCCAAGACCCTGAAACTGAGCTGCAGCATGGTGGCCAAGACCATACAGCGGTTTAACAGGACAGGTTCCACTCAGAACAGGCCTTGCCATGGTCGATCAAAGAAGTTGAGTGCACGTGCTTAGTGTCATATCCAGAGGTTGTCTTTGGGAAATAGACGTATGAGTGCTACCAGCATTGCTGCAGAGGTTGAAGGGGTGGGGGGGGTCAGCCTGTTACTGCTCAGAACATACGCCGCACACTGCATCAAATTGGTCTGCATGGCTGTCATCCCACAAGGAAGCCTCTTCTAAAGATGATGCACAAGAAAGCTCGCAAACAGTTTGCCGAAAACAAGCAGACAAAGAACATGGATTACTGGAACCATGTCTTGTGGTCTGATGAGGCCAAGATAAACTTATTTGGTTCAGATTGTGTCAAGTGTGTGTGGCGGCAACCTGGTGAGGAGGAGTAGTCTTGCCTACAGTCAAGCATGGTGGTGGGAGTGTCATGGTCTTGTGCTGCTGGCACTGGGGAGCTACAGTTCATTGAGGGAACCATGAATGCCAACATGTGCTGTGACATACTGAACCAGAGCATGATCCCCTCCCTTCGGAGACTGGGCGGCAGGGCAGTATTCCACATGATAACTACCCCAAACACACCTCTAAGATGACCACTGACTTGCTAAAGAAGATGAGGGTAAAGGTGATGGACTGGCCAGGCATGTCTCCAGACCTAAACCCTATTGAGAATGTGTGGGGCATCCTCAAACCGAAGGTGGAGGAGCGCAAGGTCTCTAACATCCACCAGCTCTGTGATGTCGTCATGGAGGAGTAGAAGAGGACTCCAGTGGCAACCTGTGAAGCTCTGGGGAACTCCATGCCCAAGAGGGTTAAGGCAGTGCTGGAAAATAATGGTGGCCACACAAAATATTGACACTTTGGGCCCAATTTGGACATTTTCACCAATTTGTACTCACTTTTGTTGCCAGAGGTTTAGACATTAATGGCTGTGTGAGTTATTTTGAGGGGACAGCAAATTTACACTGTTATACAATCTGCACACTCACTACTTTACATTGTAGCAAAGTGCTGCCATTTCTTCAGTGTTGTCACATAAAAAGATATAATAAAATATTTACAAAAATGTGAGGGGTGTGCTCACTTTTGTGAGATACTGTAAAGAGAAAATATATATATTGCTGTATTGAATATCTACTTAATGATGTGTGTATATATATTTTTCTAACAGACACCGGGCTCTGGATGTTAAAAAAATCCCTGAAGAAGGGCATCAAGTCGGAAACGTTGGGTTCATCCAATAAGCCTTAGTTGTCTGTATGCACTTTGTAAATCCAATCAAATGTAAAAATATATAGATGTATTCTTTTGTCCTTGATGACTTAAGTCTTTTATTCAATATATGTTTTTGTAATAAATTTCCTATTTTTGATACAATTTATTGTTTTTGGTCACTTTCAAAGTCCCACCTACCTATGGGGGTTTTATGTGTTTTTCTATACAAATCTTGGGATGTGGTGACCTTTAACAAATGATTCCACGGGTCTTGGAATTCTTTTTTCTTTACCTATAGGTAGGGTTGTCCCGATACCACTTTTTTAAGACCGAGTACAAGTACAGATACTTTTTTTCAAGTACTCGCCGATACCTATTACTGATACTTTTTTTTAATGTCATGTGACAGTTTGACTGATGGGCACTGATAGGTTGCACTGACTGATGGCTGGCACTGATAGGTGGCACTGACTGATGGGCACTGATAGGTGGCTGGCACGGATGGCTGGCACTGATGGATGGCACTTATAGGTGGCTGGCACTAATGCTGGCACTGATAAGCAGCACTGACAGGTGGCTGGCACTGATAGATGGCACTGATAGGTGACTGGCACTAATAGATGGCACTGATAGGTGGCACTTATGGGCACTGACAGGTGGTTGGCACTGATAGGTGGCACTGACAGGTGGCTGGCACTGATAGATGGCACTGATGGGCAGGCACTGAAATGCAGCAATAAATTACATGAGAGGAAAGGATTTATTTTGTAATGCTATGCTGAGACGCCCATCTTGGTACACCCTGCACTCGGCCAAGGAAACCAGCAGCGGACATCTTGTTACACCCAGCCCGAACTATATGGGCTGGGTGTAACAAAATGTCCGCTACTGGCTTACTGCGGCCGGGTGTAGGGTGTACCAAGATGGGCGTCGGGATGTTCAACCACTAATGGCGACCGAATGCGACGGCTCCGGTCAACGATCCTGATGCGGCTGTGCCCTGCACCCCTGCCAGCTTGCCTAGCTAGTTCCACTGCCGTTAGGGACTCGCTCTCCACTCCGCTGACTCCGCCCTCCCTCTCCACCCATTGACCCCTCCCACTGACTCCGCCCGCCGACTTCCATTTGCACGCAGCTTCTGACTCCGCCCGCCTCTCCCAAGTATCGGGTCAAGCTTCAGGAGCATTTGTGCGAGTAAAAGTACACCGTTTAGGAGATAGCTACTTTTGATGCAGCCGGTGACGTCACCGGCGTGTGCGCTCTGAAGGAACTGCATATCACTCTGATGGAACGTTTCTTCAGAGTCCGTTAGTGCAGGAGTGACGTCATTGTGGCTCCGGCCACTCAAACAGCCGAAGTCCGCGACTGGGTGAAGATGGAAGTGCCTTCAGCGGTGACAGCATGTCGCTGGAGGACTTTGTTTTAAGGTAAGTTTCACATAATGTGCTAGCATGCGATGCATACTAGCACATTATGCCATTGCCTTGCAAGATTAAAAAAAAAAAAACAACAAAACAAAAACAGTGGTTTGCTACCGCTTTAACTTGATGTGCTGCTTTTCTGTTCCCAAGTTTGAATGCTGTTATACAGGGGATTGCAATAGGCTGATAGAAGTTCAGTGCTTTCATGTTAAAAAAAAAACAAAAAAACATTTAAATATGCATTAACCGCATGCGGCTCATATGTGAACCCAGCCTAAAAGTTTTTTAAACAAAAAGTTTTGTTTGGGGTTTGGGATTTGGGATTTAGCGGTTATACTTTCTTCTGCACAGGCAGAACAGGCTCATGGTAGTATTTGGAACTTTTTTTTTCCAGTAGATTCTAAATAAATATCTATAGACAAAACCTTTTTTGTTTAGTTTTGGAGTGTGAAAGAGTAGACTCTCTCTCAAGTTTTTTTGTGTCCCCATTAAGAAGAATTTGCCCCTCCAGTACAATCCTGTTGACCTATGTCACTGAGAAGGAAAGTTAGGGGGATTCCAACATTTTAGTTCCCAGAACAGGATTTTCCAATGGGGCAAATGTTCAATGACTGTAATTTCCCTCACTTTGAAAGATTCCTCTAATTTCCAGTTGCATTTCTGGGAAAGGAAGTGAAATTTCCCCAGTGGTACAGACACAGCAAAATATTACATTCAAAACATTTAACCCATCCCTTCTCCCTAACTATCCAAGACTAAAAGAAAAAAGTTTTGGGCCATGCATACTTAATATGTAAAAGAAACCATGGCTATGGCTAATTCTTGACACAGTATTTGATTTTATGTCCTTCTACCGTGCCAGTCAATCTCTGCGAAACCGCCCTCCTGTCCTACTGCTGAGGTTTAAATTGAACTAAATCAACATAATATTTTACTGCTCTCCCACTGCCGCACATCATTCAGTATGCTGTAATTGTTTTATTATTACAAAGCCATTGAATCCTATAGATAGTCTGTGATGTTCTCCATAATAATCAGATGATTTGTGCACATTAATAAGAACAAAGGACAGGGACAGGAGAAGATGAGAGTGAAATGATGGAAAACTTTCAAATATATTCCATCTTTGTGTAGATTATAATATACAGTCATGAAAGCGTACTGCAAGGAGGCAGCTTTTGTTAGGCTAGATTGCAATATGATGCATAATTATATCATTACCTATCGGATTTCTATACCTGAGGCTTTCTAGGCAACACCAAAGTCATATGTATGGCTTGGAGGACACAAAAAAAATATTTAAACACATAACAAATGACTGGATGACGGAAGGCAGAAGCGTATTTCCGATTCACAGAAACTGCCAAGCACAAGGTTATACTTTGAATGTCTTCCTGAAAGCCTCTATTTTTATTGGAAAGGAGATCGTTTTATGTATAGAATTCAACAAAAAACATAAAAAGCGGTTCATCCTTTTATTTTAAAGCATCTTAATGTGGAGGATTAAAGGGGAAATACAGACTGATCCTAAATCCAGAGGATCCAGGAGTTTGCGTCCATTTGGATGTAGGACGCTGAATGCTGACTGCATTTATAAAAAGACCAATAGGTGAATACCAATACCTTTGATCCAAGTGCCTTGAGAAAGCGTGAGATCTACACAAGAAATGGTCATTGGCAGTGGTGGCACACACTACGGTGGGTAGGCCGGGTCACAGGGGTCATGGGCGCCCCCCCCCCCCGGGTCGGTCAGTCAGTAGTTGGGGCCCCCCACTTACCCCATCTCGCAGGCAGAACTCCGGGCGTCGTCGGCTTCTCTCTGGGCTTCCTCGCTTCCCCTGCATCTCCTCCCTCCTCCTGGCGGCCAATCCGATCGGAACTCCTATAAGTCAATCAGGGGACGGGTCGCACAACACGCTTCCTGATTGGCCGGGAGGAAAATCAGTGTTGCAATAGCGAAAATTCATTCGCTATTGTCACAAAATTGGTTGAGCTTTGGGTGCAGTGCTCTGCGCCCCAAGCCCACCCTTTTTTAAGCCTATAAAAACCTCTGGCTCTAACCACGTGCTTCAAAAAAAAAAAAAAACCCTGATTGCAATCCATGCATGGATAGGAGGGTGGCGCCCATGCGCCCCTAATGGATGGGCCGCCACTGGTCATTGGCCGGATGTTTTAAATTATTTTTAGGTTTTTGACGACTTTTCACATGATATGCCGCGAGTGCCCTGATCCTCTTATTCTGGACTGAATACATCAAGTTATTTATTTGCTATGAACAATGAGAACCTCTGCTGTGGTTTCACAGAGGAAAGGAACCTCTTCTATATGCACAGGTCTGCGCTCCATCCAGACACCAGAAGTGAGTGGCACACGCCTATCCATGTTATTGTTTTTTAATTCAAGGTCAAGAAGTACCTATTTGATGAAGAAAAAAATACATCAGCAGCTCTGTAGATCTACAAAGCAGAGATGGCAACGGCCTTAGTCACAATGCATGAGAAAAGATAGGAGGGTATTAGTAAATTTACAGAATCTTTGCATGTGGGACCCATGTTATCATTAACTTGACCTCCAGAGGATTTACTCCCCTTCCTGACCAGGCCATTTTTTGCGACATGGCACTGCGTTACTTTAGCTGACAATTGTGCGGTCGTGCATCACAATCAGACACCTAATTCACACCAAAAAATCGATCAAAAGGATAAATGTGTGCCTAGCTAGTGATTCAGTGTAGTGGGGAAGGTGCTTTTACTAGTGGAATGCATAGATCAATATTTCTGCTTTACAGAAACACAGGATCCATGCCTTCTGTACTAACAGAACAGCAGTCTGCCTTATGTAAAATCAAAGCGGGAACAAGCCGCTGGCGGCGCGCACTTGTGCCCAAAATGTAATTCTGCGCAGTGCGGCTGCCCTGTAGCAGTAAATGTGCTATGGTGTGATCGGCAAGTGGATAACAATGCTTTATATTGCACTGCTCAATATCTTACAAGACTTTCTCACTAAAATTTATGTAAAAAAAAAAAAGTCAACGCTGTGACCACACATAAGCTCCTGCGTAGTCGTTTTGACTTCCTAAGTCAAATGCTGAATCAACATTTTCCATTGATTGTGCTGTTCTGTCAATTACCAGCATGCTACTTTATTAATCAATTGACACTAAACTCTGGTTTAAAAAAAATGATATTCAAATATATATCCTAACTCAAAAAAGTAACTTCTTTTGCTCGCTACCTCCTCCAAATTTCAAAAGTCCTTTGTTTAGCTGCTGTTTTCTGGCTTCCTGCAGGCCATACACTATGCAATTTGCTTTCCTTTAACCATGGGTTGAAGGAAGGAAACATTTCTCGATTTCTCTATCAATAGAGTCAGTGTTGATGGGGGAATCCGTCCTGCAGTGTTATTGTGTTCTGCTGATGGGGAGCCTTCCCCACCGGCAGAATACAATGATCACTGCTGGCAGTCATAGCCGAAAAAAAAAAAAACAATGGATCAACTTGAGTACAATCAGCCTGTCCATAGATGGATTGAAATTCGGCCGGTTCCTGCCTGAACCGGCCACATTTCAATCAATCTAATGCCGGCTTTAGAGGGTGGCTAGGTTCTTTGTCCATTGTTCTATTGTAGGTAGGAACAAAGCCACCCTCTCTTGCTCACTTCTAAAGCCACGTACACACGAGCGGAATGTCCGACAGAAAAAATCAGACGGAAGCTTTTCATCATCTATTCCGATCGTGTGTAGGCCTCATCGGACTTTTTTTTTTTTCGAAAATTCTGACGGACCTAGAAATGGAACATGTTCCAAATTTTTCCGAAGGAACCAATTCCTATCGCGAAAAATCGCTCGTCTGTATGCTATTCCGACAGGCCAAATAACGACGCATGCTCTGAAGTAAGTACGAGACAGAAGCTATTGGCTACTGGCTATTGAACCTCTCTTTTTCTAGTCCCGTCGTACCTGCTGTACGTCACCGCGTTCCGGACCGTCGGACTTTGGTCGGACTTTGAGTTGGCCGTGTGTAGGCAAGACCGCTTGAATGGAATTGGGATCGGCGTCTGTTCGATTTGGCACTCACAAGTTAATCGGATGTGTTTCCAATTTAGCCCATTAACTCTGCTGAATTTGATTTGTTTTCACATAGACTTTTTTGAATCTGAAAGAGACTGTTGATATATATTTACTCTCTTGTTACCTTTTTCCTTTTCAGATCATATACACGTTGTGTTGGAATTGCATTGTTTATTTTTTGATTATGATTAGAGCCATAGGTTCTAATAGGCTTCAAAACTGGGTGGGCTTGTGGTGCAGAGAATTGCGCTCGGAGCCCACCCAGCTGTGTTAGAAAAGCAAATGAATATTCGCTTTTCTAACACTGAATCGCCTCTCCGCCAATCAGGAAGCACGGGTCTGATATCCGTCACCTGATTGGCTGAAAGGTCAGGCGATCCTATTGGACGCCTAGCAGGAGGAAAGGAGAGACACACGGCGGCAGCATGGAGGACACAGGAGCCGCCGTCTGACCCACCGCCCATCCCACAGCTCGCCGCTGCCTGACCTGCTGCCCGTCCCACAGCTCACCGCCATCACCCGCTGCCTGACTCGCCACCAAGATGGTGGTAAGTGCTGGGCTAACAACAAGCAGGCGTGGGGGGGGGGGAGTTCTTGTTTAATGCTGCCGGGGGGGTTTAGGGTTGTGCTGGTTAGGTGCTGCCGGGGGTTTACGGTGGTTGCAATTGATGGGCACAGTGGCTGCAATGGATGGGCACAGTGGCTGCAATGGATGGAGACAGTGAGGTTGCAATTGATGGGCACAGTGAGGCTGCATATGATGGGCACAGTGGCTGCAAGCAATTGATGGGCACAGTGGCTGCAATTGATGGGCACAGTGAGGCTGCATATGATGTTTTTTTTCGGTATTTTTCAGAATTTTTCAGTTTGTTTGTGCCCCCCCCCAAAAAAAATTTTGAGCACCAGCCACCACCGGTGCATTATATTTTATATAATATATATAAATAATAAATATACATTGAAAATGTTTATTTTTTTTCTACATCTTACCATAGTATAAAAAACATTTCATTTCCCCTTTACTTTCCTTTCCTCTGTGAAGTATTGCTTTGTGTGCATGGTAAAAATTGAGAAGTCATCGCAGTAGGGCATCGTACAACTTTCAAGACTTCAAATGTTTCACAGCATTTGTCGTACCAGGCAGACGTTTAAATAGATAATGCAGGAAATGTATTGAAAATCAGTCATGTGTGAAAATGGCATAAAATGTGCTTTTTTTTTCATTTCACTCATCTTAAATTTCCGTAAGTGAGATGTAAGGCACAATTATTCAGCAATAGTTTTAATGTAAAAGGCATAATGCAACCAGACTTGACATGAATGACTTTTATAAATGTAGTAAATTCCCCTACTTTTACTCCACTTAATATTCTGTGTACAGTGCTTGTCCTCAGTGTGTGCAGGGTGTTAATAGGATACATAACATCAGTTAATCAGCTCAAAACAGAAACACAGAGACTGCAAAAAGCACCACTATCTGAAGATTGCACATAGAATGTAAATCATTGTATTCTGTATTTTTCTATCTTTACATTTTATATATATATATTTTTTTTTTTTTGATTAGTTTTTTTTCCTGAAGGTAGTGCAAATTGCAGTGACTATGAAAACTATAATGGACCATAGTGACCAATAGCATTTATTTACTATATTTCGTACAGCCTTTTGTATAGAGCAACTTACACTGTGATTTACATATTGTACATTAACTTCTGTCCTGCCCTTAAGGAGTTTACAATCTAAGGTCCTTACCTCACCAGGGCCGGCGCTACCGCTAGGCGAACTAGGCAGCCCTGTAGGGAGCACTGTCACCTAGGGTGCAGCCAGGGCCGGTGCTTCCATTAGGTGGCTTAAGCAGCTGCCTTACTGCGCCAGGATGGGGGGGCAGTACAATCCCCTGCCAGGTACCCACTTGCACAGGCAACGTGGAGGAGCCACCTACCTACCAGAGATGTCCCGATCATGCAGTGAGTGCCTGGATTCGGAAGGGAGAAACCTCCAGCCTCTGCCCCCTCCATAGAGGACATATTGGTTTGTTATGGAAGAACTGGCCCTGTCTGAATGGGTGACCCCCTCCTGCTCTAGTGTCCCCCTCCTGTCACACTGCCCCTCACCTGTCCCGGAGGGGGGGGATGCAAGTAGTTGGTCTTGTCTAGGGTGCAAAAAAAGTCTAGCACCGGCCCTGTATCTCACATACATACATAAGCCTACTAGGACCAATTTAGGCTGCCCACAGATGGATTGAAAATTGTCAGTTTCAGCAGGGACCAGCCGAATTTCGATCCATCTGTGCCCGTTTCTGTTGGAAAACTGTTGCCGATCAGTGCCTGGAGCTAATCGACTTCAGCCACTGATCAGTGTATTCTGAAAGGTGCACACTGTCAGAATAAAATGGTACAGCGGGAGAATTGCATGTGTGGATGGGGTAATTCGTTCATTTTTTTTTCAAAAAAGCCCTATGGCACAGATGAGGCATCTATGGCAAGCTTGAAACGGGAGCCAATTAACCTACCAGCATATCAACAGAGTGTTGGAGGAACCTGGAGGAAACACATGCAAGTACAGGCTGAACATGCAAACTCCATACACATTTCAGTTTATAGTAGTAAATTCAATGAATACTGAGTGGATTGCCAATATTTGTATACACATTGCAAATAATGTTATCTTAATTAGTATACCTTTCATTTTGACAAAATCCATTGATAATAAATGTTTTTATTTTAATGCATTTAATGTTTGTGATTTTTTTTCTTTGTGATTGTAATAATAGTAGAATGCATTTCATATTAAGTTGCTCAATTAAATGAAACCAGAACTAAAATATGAAGGCTGCCACTGTGAATTCCTGAAAATGCCAGCTGCCTGCCTGCCTCTGGCCTCAATACTTTGCGTCATTGACCCCGAATAAGCATGAAGCTAGTCGGAGAAGAATCAGAGCTGCTTTTTCTAGGTATATGACTCAAGACGTATTAAGTCCTTTGGCTCAAAATGACAGCGAGACAATCAGCAATATCAAAATGAGAGTTGACCTATGGCAGTCCGTGTATTTTCTCAGCGCAGGTTTCCTTTAAATAAATTCAGTTAATATGTTTCCTCTCTCACCATTTTGGCATTGATACATTTTGTGTAGGTGGCACTATATGGAAATTTCTTCACATTTCACAGAGGCGCTCAATATGCCCGCTGCCACCTAAAAAAATGTTTTTTCACCTTCCCTCATGGCAGGAACAATTCTGTTTAAATATGAATTAAATTTTGTTTACTGTGTACATCACCACTGGCTTGCATTGCCAGTCTACTAGCATATGTATGAAGTTCTGCAGATGGAACTACTTGAAGCATTGTTCATAGGGTGAGATAAACTGAGCTGCAATATGTTTGTATTTGTCTCTGAGTGCCCTCATCTACACAAACATTAACATAATATCAGCATTGCTCATGAAGTGATTATCTAATTACTATAACAAGCATTATGTCTACGCCTTATGCCTGCTACTGAGACGGCGCACAATGGCCTCTATTCCCAATGTTAAATGTCAAGCAACTTTATAATCATCGCTAATTGTTCATAAATCCAAGAATCTGCAATGCAATTATACTGCAACCCACACACACATTCTAACTGATTGGTTTTATGTTTTAGTATTAGAATGTCACAGGGGTTATTTACTTTACATTTGGACACAAAATTTTGCTAAAATGAGTAAAGGAGAAAAGCAAACATGGAAAGTGTATAACCAGAACTCCACTGTAGAATATTTAGAGTTTAAAGTAGATTTAAAGCAGTGTTAAACCCAAAACCAAAAATCTAATATATTGCAGCTTACCAAACATTAGATGTAGTGGCTGAATTCATTTTCATAGTTGTTAAAGTGATTCCAAAGTCAGCAGGTTTTTTTTATCCTAATGCATTCTATGCTTTAAAATAAAAAAAAAAACTTCTTTGTGTAGTAGCCCCCCCCCCCCCCAATACTACAATACTAACCTGAGCCCATCTCTATCTAGCAATGTTACACAAGAGCCTCGGCTGTCTGGTACTCACCTCCTTATTGGCTGAGACAGCAGCAGGGCGCCATTGGTCAGTGAGCCAATCAGAGAGAGGGGGCCAAACCACGGCTCTGTGTCTGAATGGACGTACAGAGCAGCGGCTTGGCTCAGGTGCCCCCATAGCAAGCTGCTTGCTGTGGGGGCACTCGGCAGGAGGGAGGGGCCAGGAGCCCCCGCAAGCCCCCCGGACCCCCTCTTTTACTTACCTGAAACCAATGATTCCATCAACAGGGACGAGCACAGCAGCTCCAGCCACTGGCTCAGGTCCTCATGGATAGATTAATAGCAGCGCAGTCATTGGCTCCCACTGCTCTCAATCAAATCCAGTGACACGGGAGCCGGGGAGCAGGGCCGAATCCTGTTGTCTGTGTCAATGGAGGCAGCAGCAGGACTCTGGAGTGCACCTGCACGGGTGTCCCCTTGGAATGCAAGCCTCCGAGGGGGCACTCGATACGGGGAGGAGCCAAGAGCACCGCTAAGGGACCCCAGAAGAGGAACAAAAAAGGCCAAGGATAAATCCAAGGGAAAAACCAAGCTTAACTTACCACCAGTCCGTATTTGTGGCCACAGATACCAGGGTGCCTTGACGAGGCTCTGTGGCTTACGCATGCATTTTCAAATGTGTGCAGAATAAACCCCTGCTTTTAACGCATACTGTTAGACAGGTTATTTGGTTGTCTGCAGGCTGGTGGTAAGTTAAGCTTGGTTATTCCCTTGGATTTATCCTTGGCCTTGTTTGTACCTGTTGTTAGCCTTCCGATGCTTCTTACTGCGATAGCCAGCTATAGATGGGAGCAAGTGGCGCCTTTTTGATACCCCAGAAGAGCGGGGCCACTCTGTGCAAAACACTTCCACAGAGGAGGTAAGTATAACATGATTGTTATTTAAAAAAAAAAAAACAACCTTTACAATCCCTTTAATATCTTTAAATGAAAAAATAATGAGACTTTAGTATCACTTTAAGGTTAAATAAAGACATCAGTCCATCCAGTTCAATCTGTGTGGGTGTATGAGTGTGTATGTATTTATGTCTCTATCAATTCCCATATCCCTCTATATTGCATTCACTAAGATGTCCATTTAAGAGCTTTTTTAACTTATCAATACTCCCCACTGACACTACCAATTGTGGAAGGGAGTTCCACATCCTTACTGATCGAACAGTAAAGAATCCCTTACGCAGTTTGTGCTTAAACCGCTTCCTATCCAACTTTATTGAATGGCCCGTGTCTTTTTAAGTGACCTGAGACTGAATAGTCTTTTCCCTATGTTAGGATCACCATTTATATATTTGTATATTGCAATCATTTCTCCTCTTAAGTGTCTCTTCTCCAGGGAAAATAAGTTTAACGTATGTAGTCGTTCCTCATCACTAAGGTCCTCCAGTCCCCTTGTCAGTTTTGTTGCCATTCTCTGGACTCTCTTGGACGGCATACTCAACATGCAGCTCAACCAAAGTCTTGTAGAGTGGTAGGAAATGTATTTTTTAGGCTCCAGTCACACCTTAGCGTATTGATTTACTGGCATTTTTTGGGCGTTTTTTTAAGCTTTTTTGCAGCTTTTTACAAGCTTTTTTTTTTAAAGTGTTTTAGAAGTGTATTACAAGTGTTTTACAGCTTTGGGCGTTTGTTTAGCTGATAGAAAGCACTAGGTGGAGGAGAGGGAATGGAAATTAGCTGTGGAGAGCAACAAAACACTTGTAAAATGCTCGTAAAACGCTCAAGTCAGGCATTTCTATTGAAGTCTATGGGGCCAAAAACGTTAGTACTCTGCCAAAAAGAAGAAAAAATGGACTTTTGTGAGCGACAGGCATTTTGCTTCAGGCCACAGAACGCTCAGATGTGAACAGGGCCATTGAAATGAGTGGGATTTGGCTTGTTGAGCATTTTAGAGCTACAAGCTTCAGTTCGAAAATCGCTCAGGTGTGAACGGGGCCTTAGGCGTTTTACCTCTGTTTTCACCTGGTGATCTGGCCAGTAGCACACCTCCGGTATTAAAATGCCCCCACTCTGGATGTAGAGCACAGGGGGCAAAGCAGACAGCAGCATTGACAGTCTGGGGCAAGGGGGGTGTTATGCCTTGTACACACGAGTGGACTTTCCAGCAGACTTGGTCCGACGGTCTTTCCGCCGGACTTTCCGGCGGACTACCTGAACGGACGGACTTGCCTACACACAACCGGACTTTCCGGCAGGTTAGGTCCGCCCGTCTTTCGGACGGACTTTCGCCGGAATTACGGCGGACTTTCAGAATGAACGGACTTACCCACACACGGCCAAGTCCGTTCATTTTGAACGTGACTCGGGTACGACGGGAGTAGAAAAGTTGGTTGTCGGGGTCTGCGGGTGGGGGGCTTATCGGAATCTGGGAGGCCCCTTTAATAAGAGGACCCCCAGATCCCGGCCCCCCACCCTATGTGAATGAGTATGGGGTACATGGTAAGTCACATCGGAGCGCTCAGAGAGCATTCCAGCCTGAGAGACCGTCGTGTCAACATGGGAAGAAGAGAAGAAGAGAAGAAGCCCAGAAGCCCAGAAGCCAGAAGTCCGGGCCTCCGCTGGCAAAAGAGCGGCATGAAGATAGCGGAGGAGCCGGCAGAAGAACTGGAACACCGGGAGAAGAGGCCAGAGAGAGCGGAGAAGAACCAACCGGACGCCGGGAGAACAGGAACCGGAGGGACCCCCGAAGCCGGAAGAAGACCCCCCGGAGCTGTCTAATAAATTACTTTAAAAACCTGTGTAGTGTGTTTTATTATTGACACTTTTTCCCTAGGTAAATGGGTAGGGGTACCATGTACCCCATACTCATTCACATAGGGTGGGGGGCCGGGATCTGGGAGCCCTCTTATTAAAGGGGGCTCCCGGATTCCGATAAGCCCCCCGCCCGCAGACCCCGACAACCAACGGCCAGGGTTGTCGAGAAGAGGCCCTTGTCCTCATCAACATGGGGACAAGGTGCTCTGTGGTGGGGGGGCCCCGCAGGGTGCCCCCTCCCCCAAAGCACCCACCCCCCATGTTGAGGGCATGCGGCCTGGTAGGGATCAGGAGGGAGGGCGCTCGCTCGTCCCCACCCCCTTTCCTGACCGGCCGGGCTGTGTGCTCAAATCGGGATCTGGTATGGATGTTAGGGGGGGCCCCACGCCGTTTTTTCGGTGTAGGGGTTCACTTTAAAAACCATACCAGACTTAAGGGCCTGGTATGCCCCGCGCTTGCTGCAATAGGAAAATGTGTTTTTCCTATTGCTGCGAGCGCGAGATGCAATACCCTGCCCTTTCGTCGTATCTGGTCTGTTGGACCAGCATACAGACGAACGAGACGAATGGGCTTTCCGTCAGGAACTGAGTTCGGCGGACTAAGATTTGAAACACGCTTCAAATCTAGGTACGGCGGACTTTTGGGGAAAAAAAAGTCCGCCGGAGCCTACACACGATCGGATTGTGCGGCAAAATTAGATACAGTGAGGGAAAAAAAAGATTTGATCCCCTGCTGATTTTGTACATTTGCCCACTGACACAGAAATGATCAGTCTATAATTTTAATAGTAGGTTTGTTTTTACAGTGAGAGACAGAATAACAATAAAAATATCCAGAAAAACGCATTTCAAAAAAGTTGTACTATGATTTGCATTTTAATGAGTGAAAAAAAAGTATTTGACCCCTTCGCAAAACATGACTTAGTACTTGGTGGCAAAATCCTTGTTGGCAATCAGAGAGGTCAGACATTTCTTGTAGTTGGCCACCAGATTTGCACACATCTCAGGAGGGATTTAGTTCCACTCCTCTTTCCTCTCCAAGTCATTAAGGTTTTGAGGCAGACGTTTAGTAACTCGATCTTTCAGCTCCCTCCACATATTTTCTATGGGATTAAGGTCTGGAGACTGGCTAGGCCACTCCAAGACCCTAACGTGCTTCTTCTTGAGCCACTCCTTTGTTGCCTTGGCTATGTGTTTTGGGTGATTGTCATGCTGGAATACCCATCCACGACCCATATTCAATGCCCTGGGAAGGAGGTTCTCACCCAAGATTTGACGGTACATGGGGGTTATTTACGAAAGGCAAATCCACTTTGCACTGCAAGTGCACTTGAAAGTGCAGTCGCTCTGAATCTAAGGGGTAGATCTGAAATGAGGAGGAAGCTCTGCTGATTTTATCATCCAATCATGTGCAAGCTAAAATGCTGTTTTTTATTTTCCTTGCATTTCCCTCTCGTATCTACAGTGACTGTACTTACAAGTGCACTTTCAGTGCACGTTCAAGTGCACTTGCAGTGCAAAGTGGATTTTCCTTTAGTAAATAACCCCCAATATCTTTTACATTTTGCTATAATAAATATCCCACATTAAAAAAAAAATGTTTTCCTCAGTTTAGGCTGATATGTATTCTACTACATATTTTTGGTAAAAAAAAATTGCAATAAGCGTATATTGATTGGTTTGCACAAAAGTCTATTAAATAGGGGATAGATTTATGGCATTTTTATTATTATTTATTTTTTTTACTAGTAATGACAGCGATCTGCGATTTTTTTTGGGACTGCGATAACATTGCAGTAATTGACAATTATACAGCGATCAGCCCTATAAAAATGCACTGATTACTGTATAAATGTCACTGGCAGGGAAGGGGTTAACACTAGGGGGCGATCAAGGGGTTAACTGTGTTCCCTAGGTGTGTTCTAACTGTAGGGGGGATGGGACTGACTGGAGGAAATGACAGATCGGTGTTCATACTCAGTATGAACACATGATCTGTCTCTACTCCCCTAAAAGAACCAGGATTTGTGTGCTTACACACACAGATCCCAGTTCTCACTCTGTCACGAGCGATCGCAGGTGCCGGCGGTCATCGCGCCCGCCGGGCACTTGCATCGGCTCCGGGTACACGCTGCGGGCGTGCACGATCCCCTAGTAGCAACGCTTCGCCCAGCAGTGCCATTCTGGTCGGCAAGTGGTTAAAAAAAAAAATGAATGCAGGCATTACATCTAAGAACTCGTAAACTGTAATATAATAAAATGTTTGACTTTGGGTTTAATACTGCTTTAAAGTCTTTTTAAACACTTGTTTTAAATTTATTCTACTATTATCATGCAGTTAATCACTCCTCAATAAAGCATTTTCTACCATGGCTGTTGGCTCTGCATTGCTTAGCCGCACTTTCCCAATCGTCCAGTCGGGAAACGCACAATGAACATGTCACTTTATCACCCTCTTTTGGACTATGTGTCTCATCATCCCTAGCATCCCTAGCACCTCTGAGATCCAGCATCAAGAGCCACAGTCATTCTTTAACATTGAAGTAGAAGTAGGGTTGGGGCTTCGGGGCTGCTGCCGCAGTGTAGATATATGGCTGTAGGTTGACCAGGAGCACTGAGGGGAGACTGAGCAACACATTCTGGCTGGTGAGTGAGCCCACAGGTGCGCCACCATAGGAAGCGGCTTCCTATGGTGGCACACTGAGAAGAGGTGGGGCCCAGAGCAATGGTAGGGGACTCAAAAAGAGGAGGTTCAGGGCTGCTCTGTGCAACACCATTGCACAAAGCAGGTAAGTACAGTGGAACCTTGGTTAACGAGTAATGCGGTTAAGGAGCGTTTTAAAAGACGAACAACTTTTTTTTTTTTAATTCTGACTTGGTTTGAATTCAAGCTAATGGGGTGTGCAGTACCACATTTGTCCAGAGGTGCGGGGGTGTCGGTGACACTCGGAATGGTTTGGAGCCGTTCGGAAATACTCCGTTCTCAAGTGTTTCCGAGCCTTTCTGAGGCTTTCCGAGTTCAGCCAAGCTGTCCCAAGTATTTCCGGGGCTCTCCGGCGCCCCCCACCTCTGGCCACATGCGGTATTGCATGCAATAGAAGTCAATGTGGAACAAATTCTCTTTCTTTCCATTGACTTCTATGGGGAAACTCGCTTTGATATGCGAGTGATTTGGATTACAAGCATTCTCCTGGAATGGATTATGTTTGTAATCCAAGGTTCCACTGTATATGTTTATTATTTTAATTAATGAAAAAAATCTTTACAATCACTTTAAACTCTGCAATTTCTGCAGTGTTTGATGGCTAACACAGTACAATACTCTACTGTTACCATAATGGAACACCACTATAAAATACACAGGGGGCGGACTGACCATTCGGGCACTCAGGCACTGACCAAGGGCCCCATCAGGGGGCCCCATCAGGGTTGCCAGCCTTAGTAAAACCAGAGACAGATTGTAAAAATCTGTGTATTTTTACATTTGTCCCTGAAATGTCTGACACCAACATCATTTTGATGTAAAATTTCGGAGGCTATAGCTGCTCCGCCCCTCCACTACCTCCTCAGCCAATGGGGACACATTGTACACATAATCCAAACACTCATATCTCCAGATTTTACTTTGAAACCACCAAACTCCCTTTGCTTTTCATGAAACACCCACCCTATTTATATTTCATTCACCCATCTTTGCAAAGAAAAGAGATTAACTATGGACCAGAAAGTGATTTATATATAAATGCAATATGTAGCACAAATACATTCAGAGGAATTCTGTAAACACTTGTAAACCAGAGTTTGAAGATGTTGCTTTACAATTAAGAGGTCAACAAGGATTCCACAATTCATTATTGCTCTCCAACCTTTTTAGTGTCTTTTGTAAAGAGCCGTATTTGCTAGATGTCGGAGCTTGAAGCTGATAGTTGCTGGTTCAATGGTTAGCAAGTATTACTAGTCAGACTAGTCTCAGCAAACACACATGCCAGTGGAGCTTGTCCTTCACATATATGCTCACATATAACTTGTTAAGAGCCAATTCAATATTGAACAAAGCCAACTGGGTTAATGTTTATGGGATGTGCTAAAGTAGAAGCTGTAGGAATGAATCTTAGCACAGCATCAGCATTTACCTTGCTGGTGAGGACTGCTGTGATATGTTAATAAAGTGAATTTCCAGGGTCCTGTCACACAGGGCATGTGATTACAGCTGAACAGGGCCACAGAGACAAGCTAGTAAAATGAATGCTATTCATTTTTTGTAAATGTCAGCTGTGGTGCAAAATGTATCAATTTTACCTTGTATTACATATATTTAACATATTTTAAAGCTCAATTTAAGTCAGGTACTGTAGATACTACTGTATTAACTGCCTCATTTTTTTATAGCATTGTCTCTTTTTCTTATAGCAGTATCATACATCCTAACTTTTGAACTTCAGAATGAGGGACAATTGAGGGAGTAAGTGAGCTGTGGCGCATGTAACGGCAAAATGTGGGTGTGGCCAAATTCTTAATGGTGGAAGGGGCTTAAGGGGCGTGGTTAAACAAAACTCAGCTCTCACTAATGCCCCCCCAGCTCTCTCACCAATGCCCCCAGCTCTCTTACCAATGCCTCAGCCTAGTTTTCTCAGCAATACCCCCCAGCTCTCTCACCAATGCCCCCTCCTCTCTTACTAATGCCACCCAGCTCTCTTACCAGTTCCCCCTTCCTCTCTTACTAATGCCCTCCCAGCTCTCTCACCAATTCCCCCCTCATCTCCCCCACAAATGCAGGGTGGTATGTATCCTTGTGCTTTTTTAAGTACAGTGCCTCTGACAGCTCAGAGTCTCAGGACTGTAGCATGGAACCGAGGAGGAGTTTTACAGTACTTCACTCGGCTCCATGCTACAGTCTTGAAAGGCGGGAAGGAAGACACCTCTGGCATCCCCAATGTGAGGGCAGCAATGTGGGCACTTGTGGCGCCAGGACCCATGGCACCCAAGCAAATGTGGGCCATGTCCCACCTGGGTGCCTGGCACAAACACACAGAACCAGGTGGAGTGCTTCTGTGTGACAAGTTAAGGATCGGGTGGCTGTTAAGAGATGGAATCAGGGCCGCTGGCAGATGGGATCGGGGCTGCTGAGAGCCAGCATGTTGACCGCTGAGAGGCGGGATCATGGCCAAAGAGGGGGCGTAGCTAAGAGTCGGCCCGCAAGTGATGTCATCGGTTGCTAGGATGCCGGAGGTCCTAACTACCGGTGACTGCATCGAGGAGGGGGGGAGCAGAGATTGCTGGTTAGATCTTCTCCCAGCAATCCTCACTTGGTGTTGTCTGTGAGAGCTCACATTGCACCTATTGAGGATACCATTATGGAGTGGAGCCCAGGGCTGGATCTTGTTCCAGCCTTGGGCTCCGGGACTCCAGCCCAGATCCACGGGACCCTGAGACTTACTTCATATCGCGGAACGGTCCTGTGAAATCAGGGATGGTTGGGAGGTATGCAGTATCTGTCAAACCAGCTCTCCCAGGGTAATCAGGGGAGCCGGGTCTTGCTCTTAATTAATAAATTAGTGTTATGTATACATTGTATATAAAAGAAAGAAAAAGTAAAAAAAATACTATTTATTAGTTATTAAATCTTGGTTATCCATAATTAGTCTTTGTTAACAGCTTCATCCTTTTCTCACTTAGTTATTTTTTTTTTTACTGTTCAAATATACACTTGGTTTTTGTGGCGCTAGAATAACATATTTTTATACCAGAAATATAATTCTAGTACCTTTATAAAAGAGAAAAATCATAAAATGTGATCTTTCGATGAGCTACCTTAGTTCTGAGCTGGAAGCAAATATTTTGGTAAATGAAATACTGACTCTTTTTAATCATGCCCATTGTGGGTAAACTACATTGGTTTAACTATATCACAGCAACCCCCTTTCCATTTCGTTCAGCGGTGACCTTAGGGTTGGCGGACAGCAGCTGTCATTTTGGCACCCTGTGCTAGCCTAGCCACTGTTTGTTTGGCACCTTTGCATTGGATGCAGAAGACCTTGTCCTGGCACTGATAACTGTTTATACTTAAACTTGCCCCACTGCATATGTTTCTTTCCTGATGATCTGGAAACTCCATTCCCTTATATAACCTCACACCAATTCCAATGATGCCAAAATGTGTGCAGACAAAAGATCCACTACATAATATATATGGATTAAATGGAGGAAGGACATTACTAAGAGGGAGTTCAATCATGTGCCCCCTTGTGCAAAGATCAATTTTGTGCACACCAATCTAAAGTTATTATTCAGAGATGATCTTTCATCTTTTGAATCACTCTGAGCTGGTACATTCAGGTGCCATTGTTTGTATTTACTGTGCTTCACCTTAGATATGCCCATTAATATGTGTTACATTTATCGGATGGCAAACAACAAAGGAAATACAATTGGTGTAAGGCAGATCATTTACCAGGGCAGAGGATGAATATATAATAACATGGCTAGTGGAAAAGTGGAAAAACAGCTTTTATAGTGTGGCAGGACCATGCTGCACTGTATAAAAATCGCCGTCACAGCAAAACTTTCTAACTGCAACATAGCCACAGTGTTTTACTGCCTGCTATTGCCTCATCCAGCACTGTTGTAGATAAATGACCCTGTTGTTTTTATATGAAGAATGTTCATATAAAGGGAAAAGTAATCCCTAAAGGTAGATGGAAATTGACAGGCAAACACCACTTGGGTTCTGTATGGTTAGTTAGAAAGAAATTCAGGGCCCCTGGAAAAGGACCTAGCGAAAGATATGAGCTGTTTGTTAGTGGAGGAGCTTCTAACATTGCAATGATATATATCGCCCTAGGGAGGTTGACAGTTCCAGAAATCTTTTAACTGCGTTTCTCTTTCCAAAAATCATCTGGTTTATTAAATGGAAAGAAAGGACATATTCCACTGCCTGCTGGCTTTTGGGAGAATGTTTAATTAATGTAAAAATAGTATAGTTATACTTACAGTGGCAAGAAAAAGTATGTGAACCTCTTGGAATTAACTGATTTTCTGCAGTAATTTGTCAAAAAAGTGAGATGGTCCTCATCTAAGTCACAAGAATAGAAAAACGTAATGTGCTTAAACTGATAACACACAAACAATTCAAATTTCTTGTATCTTGATTGAACACACCCATTAAAGAGCCACAATGCCAGAGGTAAAAGTAAGTGAAGCCTAGACTAATCACTTCAATGGAGGCTAATTGGTGTCTTGCACACCTGGAGTCCAATAAATGAAATGAGTTTGGAGGTGTGGTTTAGAGCTATTTTGATTGATAAAAGATAGTCAAACATTTTAAGGAAAAAACAGGGAGGGGGAGGCGCCGACCTGAGTGAAGTATTAAAATGATGACTTTAATAGTATAAGATTAAAAACACTTACAAGATGATAGAAAATGCATGCTCGTCAAAGTAAAGTGCAATCCTGGCATTCCACATGGCTCTGCGGTCTCACGCTGTTCCGGATAGCTGGAAAGGATTGAGCAGCTGGCTGGAATGGATCACAGTGTTTCTCCAGGAGCAAAGGAACCAAGCAGCTCCACACAGACCAGCGTGGACCGTGGAACAGGAAGTGAAGTCCCCGGCCTCTGATTGGACCTAGGCAGGTCCAAACAGGCGCAAGATTTTTTTAATCTTGTCCTATTAAAGTCATCATTTTAATACTACACTTAGGTCAGCGCCTCCCCCTTCCTGTTTTTTCCTTACATGTCTTGCAGAGTTCTGGACACACTCTGAAGGCTGGCTGCCTTCCTTTTTAACCCTTAATACAGCTTTCCATGGATACATCACCATCCAGCTATTACAGCCACAGACTATAATCCTAAGGATTACTCCATCTGGAGCGCCAGATAAACACTGACTATACAGTCAAACATTTTAAGACTGCTGTTTATAAGAAGCATCAGCTGATGTGAGCCATGTCTCACAAAAAGGAGCTCTCCAAAGACATCTGATCAAGAGTAGTTGATCTGCATAAGGCTGGATAGGGATAAAAAATCAATTTCAAACTGTTTAGGCATTTACCAGTCGACAATTAGACTAATTATCTACAAATAGAGAGAGTCTAGTACTGTGACTACTCTTCCTAGAAGTTGGGCGCCCAGCCAAAATGATGACCAGCTATTAACTCCAAGGGTTCACTTACATTTTCCTCCAGCAGTGTGAATTCTTAATGAGTGTGTTCAGTAAAGACACAAGAAATTACAATTGTTTGTATGTTATCAGCTTAAGCACATTATGTTTGTCTATTGTTGTGACTTAGATGAGGATCAGAACACATTTGATAGCAAATTACTGCAGAAAAACAGTGAATTCCAAGGGGGTCACATACTTTTTCTAGCCACTGCATATATACATTATACCCACATTCAATAACCATTCTGCCAGACAAAAACAGAATGGCGTACAAGAGGGTACCGAAACACACCAGTAACACAACTGTAGTCTATAAAGTCCAGAAAGTATATGTATACAGCATTAGTGGCAGCTCCCTTGAGAGCGAAGCAGTCTCTGGAAGAACAATGGGAGAAAAACAAGGTGCGCCAAAAACTAAGTGCAACAGAGGATGCAACAAATGGCATATTTAATTAAAATCAGCCAAATGGCTACTCACACTAATATAAAGATCGATAGGCATATAACAGTATAATACTGTGGTTACTCAGCGGGTTCCCAGTGGATGGTGGTGTGTAGATGTTAACACGAGAGGAGATGAACAACCGACTGGACATCCGTCTTGTCATCTCGGAACCAGCATGGAACACACTCGGAGTCGCATCAGAAGTGACGTCAGAACATGGAGATAACGTTTCAAAGCATCTGCTTCTTCATCAGATCTAAATGGCTATTGGTCCAAACCAGGGGTCTCAAACTGGCAGTCCTCCAGCTGTTGCAAACTTACAAGTCCCATGAGGCAAGGCTGACAGTTACAAGTATGACTCCCACAGGCATGATGGGACTTGTAGTTTAGTTTCGCAGCTGGAGGGCCACCAGTTTGAGACCCCTGATCTAAACAGTCTGTATAGAAATTCGCCCAGAGTGTGGACCAGAGGAAATATAACTTATTGTGAGAAAACATCTAAACAATTAAAATACATGTTTAATTAAAATACTTGTTAAATATTGGCATTATAATATCATGGGACAAAACAAGGTATATATCTAAATGTGGGTATTGATATTAATTTATGTGTCTTGTAAGACAATCAGTAATGATCAACAATAAAGAAGCTAATGACTGTATGTACGAATATATTTAAATAAGGGGAATGTTATGTGAGAGAGATGTTTAAGAAAAATTATATATTCATATTAGGTTATATTAAAATAAGTAAAGTTCAAAAGAAAGCATTATTTTTAAAATGAGGGGGAAATTATTTAAAAAATTATTTAAAAAAATGTATTATGGAAAAATAAAGTTCCAACAAATATCAGTCTCAATGAGGTGATCCAGGTTCCATTTGTCAGTGGTTAAAATGATTTAACAGCAGTTATTCTATCTACAGTATGTATTGTTGAGTATAATCACTAAAGCCACATTTACTTACCACTCTACGAGTAACAGGTGGTGGCATCACAAATGGAAAACTAGACCTCCAAAAAATCTCGAAATATATAAGACGATCAGAGGGGGAACAATAGAAGACCAGATAGGCAAGATACTGGATATACATATAGAGTATATATATATATATATATATATATATATATGCACAGACATATATTTATCAAGGCATTTAAATAACTGTATTTATTTAAAATTCCTCATTAAGGCCTTTGGGTGCCAAAGTATCTAAGGTATAGATCCAAAATGTTTCCTGTTTACATAAAAGTTGAAAACGCTCAGCAGGTGAAACATTTTCCGGTAAGGATTCAATAATCCACACCTAAAGTTCAGCTTTATTTTTAATGTGGTGTTCGGCAAAATGTCGTGGGACACTGTATTTGGGAAGACCTTCTTGAGCGAATCGTCGGTGCTTACCGAACCTAGCCCGCAGTGTGCCGATGGTTCTGCCTACACAAACTACATGGGTAGGATAAACAGTATACCACATATGTTGTCGAACAGTTATAGAATGACTTAATGGTGTAAGTATTGCCAATGGTTGTAAAGGCTTTTTTGCCATGAGGAACAAGTGAGACATAGCAGTTTCTTGCAAAGATACATACCCACTAGTGGAATGAGAGAAAGTTCTTAAATAGTGGTGACTTTGGCTTGAGGTTTCCTTTCACTAGGTGCAATTTTACTTTTTACATTAGGTGCCCTTCTATATGCAAACTTTGGTAAGGCTGGGATTGATGCTGTTAAATGGGGATCCTGTGTTAGAATAGACCAGTGTTTCTTGAATATGTTTTCCAACTTACGATGTACTGCATGATATTGAGTAATGAAACGGGTAGTGGATTCCTGGACCTTTTTGGATGAAGAAGAAAGATCTGACAGATAAAAAGAACAAGCTCCATCTATCAATTTGGAAGGATATTGTTTATCTAGAAATTTTACTTTTGGTATTGGGCAAAAAAGCCAATGTCACTGCTTAAGACAAAATTGCACCAGATTACCGAATTACAAACAACAGAGCCTCATACTAAAATAAACATTTCTAGATAAAGGATATCCTTCCAAATTGATAGAAGAAGCGGGTTCTTTTTATCTGTCAGATCTTTCTTCTTCATCCAAAAAGGATCCCACTACCCGTTTTATTACTCAATATCATGCAGTACATCATAAGATGGAAAATATATTCAAGAAACACTTGTCTATCCTAACACAGGATCCTCATATAACAGCATCCATCCCAGCTTTACTAAAGTTTGCGTATAGAAGGGCACCTAATGTAAAAAGTAAAATTGCACCTAGTAAAAGGAGACCTCAAGCCAAAGTCACCACTATTAAACAACTTACTCTCATTCCACTAGTGGGTAATATTGTTGCAAGAAACTGCTATGTCTCACTAGTGGGTATGTATTGTTGCAAGAAACTGCTATGTCTCACTTGCTCACATGTTTCTCATTGTAAAAAAGCCTTTACAACCAATGGCAATACTTACACCATTAAGTCATTCTATAACTGTTCGACAACATATGTCGTATACAGTTTTTCCTGCCCATTTGGTTTGCTCTATGTGGGCAGAACCCTCAGGACACTGTGGGCTAGGTTCGGCAAGCACCGACGGTTCGTTCAAGAAGGTCTTCCCAAATACAGTGTCCCACGACATTTTGCCGAACACCACAGTAAAAATAAACCTGAATTTCAGGTGTGAATTATTGAATCCATACCTGAAAAATATTTACCTGCTGAGCGTTTTCAACTTTTATGTAAACAGGAAACATTTTGGATCTATATCTTAGATACTTTGGCGCTCAAAGGCCTTAATAAGAAAATTTAAATGAATACAGTTATTTAAATGCCCTGATATATATGTGTGTGCTTGTGTGCATGCATATATATATATATATATATATATATATATATATATATATATATATATATATATATATATATATATACATATATATATATATATATAAATGTGTGTATATCCAGTATCTTGCCTTCTATTGTTCCCCCTCTGATCATCTAATATATTTTTAGATTTTTTTGGAGATCTAGTTTTCCCATTTGTGATTCCACCACCTGTTACTCGTAGGGTGGTAAGTAAATGTGGCTATGGTAATTTAGTGTTTATAGTTAACAATACATAGATTAAATAACTGTTTTTAAAACTGCTTTTAACCACTAACATGTCTAACCAGAATCACCTCATTAAGACTTACATTTGTTGGAACTTTGTTTTTCCATAATAAATTCTGTTTAAATAATTTTTCCCTCATTTTAAAATAAATAATGCTCTCTCTTGAACTTACTTATTTTAATATAACCTAATATTAATATATAATTTTTGGTAAATATCTCTCTCACATAACATACCCCTTATTTTAATATCTTTGTACCCACAGTCATTAGCTTCTTTTCTGTTGATCATTACTGATTGTCCTACAAGACACAAGAATGAAAAACAATATCCACATTTAAATATATATCTTGTTTTGTCCCATGATTTTGGAATGTCAATATTTAAAATGTATTTTAATTGTTTAGATGTTTTCTCACAAGGTTATATTGCCTCTGGTCCACGCTCCATGTGAATTTCTATATAGACTGTTTAGACCAATAGCCATTTAGATTTGATGAAGAAGCGGATGCTTTGAAACATTATCCCTATGTTCTGATGTCACTTCCGATGTGACTCCGGGTGTGTTCCATGCTGGTTCCGAGACGACAAGCCGGATGTCTGGCCGGTTGTTCCTCTTCTCTCGTGTTAACATCTGTTAACATCTGCACACCATCATCCACCGGGGACCCGCTGAGTGACCACAGTATTATACTGTTATATGCCTATTGATCTTTATATTAGTGTAAGTAGCCATTTGGCTGATTAAATCTGTTATATGCAGTGAATGTAGAAAATACTGCGATTGAAATAAAGAGCATTTAAATAGTGAATATTAGATTTGTTGATTATTCACTGGTTTCTAAAAATGCTCCCCACTATTATGCCACCTAGTGGTATTTGGTTTAGCTGAATAACTGGCTATTGTAGGTGGTTGGCTCTGGAAAGCCAAGTGAATACAGGTGAATACATGTAAATCACATGTATTGTTTGCTTCAGGACTTTGACACCAGTCACCTAGTATTTTCAGTCATTTCCCTTTACAAATATTTACTAACCACTGCTTAATATTGTCCTGTATGCCACTCTTACCTTTAATGGTAACTCAAGGCCAATGGGAGAAAGGACCTTCTGGGCCCATGGTCCTGCTGTGATCACTATATTTTCCGCTTCATAGATATCAGAGGTAGTTGTCACTGTAACCACTTTCCCCGGCTTAATATTCTTTACCTTTTGCCCATCTTGAATCACTCCACCCATTCTCTGAAATTGTTCCTGTAAAAAAACAAAAGAGAAACACCGGAATGCAAAGTTTTAGGTTTGTAGCGCCCTCTGTGTTTCTAAGTATACGTAAATTTAGTTGGCTCCTCTATATGCAGAGAAGCAGGGGTAAATTTGTTTTTAGACTGTGCAGTGCTTCAAGGCTAAGGCTATGGCTAAGTTATCATTCCCTGGCTTTTAGAATTCACTGGATAGTTTTGTAATGGAAATTTGTACATTCTGTAAATAATTGTATTCTATTTTGTATGTATTGCACAATGCCCTCACTGTGCACACAGCACTAATAATGTTTTCAGTACATGTTTACATTCTTCCGAGTCCTGATTAGAATTAGCCTGCCTATGTAACGCCCCCTGTTACCATAAACGTACAATTGTAATATTAATGTGATACCTACGTAGTCATGTGTATAAAAACCTTCAATTGCGTCATAATAAAGCAGAACAGTTATTTGGAAAGATGCTGAGCGTATCTTTTGTATCTGTTCCCTACTGCAGTAGTTATTATTAATTTGGAACCACTAATCAATATGAGGATAGAAGTTGTCTATCATCAATTTAACTGAGTCAGTTTCTAGAGCTTAGAGGGTGGAGGAACAGAGGCTGAAGCCTGAACATTTATGAAGTTCCCACCAATCCCTGAGAAGGCAAGGTTCAGTAGGTGGGGAAACAACACATAAATACTCAGAAGCCTGGCAGTCAGGAGGGCAGAGTCCAGGGTCCAGTCCTCTGGAGGCTACCCCTGTGCTAAGGGGCTCTGTCCCTAGGCATAAGGAAGGCCAGGAGAGGAAGAGAGAAGGAATAGCTGGAAGCCTTGCACCCTTTATCAGCCTCAGCTAGGCTTAGCTAAAGCCATCCTGAAAGCAAGACCCCATTTATATAGCACTGTGCCCATACAGCAGCCTCTTGGATTCCAGAAACTACTTAAAGGGACTGAGTGAGTAACTTCCATTGTAATTTACCCCAAGCCTGTACAGAGAAGACAGTAGGGTTGCAATACTTTACATGTCTAGGACCAGAGGACAGCTTAGAGCCTGTGCAAAGCAGCCAGAAGCACCCCAATGTCTCTAGCACAGGAACCCTTAGTTGTAGCTTACAGGCTTCAGGCCCTCAGATCTGCAATCTGAGGCCACATGGCCTTTACGCTGGGGAAAGGCAGCTGCCTCCTCCCCACCTTAACCTCTCTTCTCAGAGGTGGGCTGAACTGGCACCCCAAGCCCATGTGCTCCTCAGACTTAAATACAGGCACCTAGCATTCCATGGGGCACATCCCCTTCTAATTGGCCAGTGCTGTATCTGCATCCATGCTCTCATCTGCTAGGTTTCCTCCCACTGTCCAATATGCCTTCTTGCTATTCGATCAGTGTAAAACATCAAGACAGCATGACCTGCACCCAGAGCACACTGAGCAGACCTCACTCATCAATGCTCTCTGTTAAGCAGACAGCACATAAATTTGCCTGCCTACTTCTCTGTTAAAGCAAAGTTTCAACAATTTTTTTTAAAAAGTCAGCAGCTACAAATACAGCAACTGCTGACTTTTAAAATAAGGACATTTACCTGTCCAGGGTGCCTGCGAAGTTGGCACCCAAAGCCGATCTGTCCCTTGGCTGCCTTGTGGCTTCACTTCCTGGTTCCCTACTGCGCATGCGCAACTCACGCTGCGCTATCCCACTAGTCCCTGCTGTCTCCTGGGACCTGTGTGTCTCCCAGAAGACAGCGGGGGGGGGGACAGGGGACGGAGAAGGCGCCGGAAGTGGCGTAGATACCTGCGGGTGGCTCAGGTAACAATGCCCGGAAGTGGAAGCAAAATACCTGTATTAGACAGGTATCTGCTCCCCCCTGAAAGGTGCCAAATGTGACACCGGAGTAGGGGGAGGAACAGGGAAAGTGGAAGTTCCAATTTTGGGTGGAATTCCGCTTTAAGCAGAAAAGCCAAAAACTATATACACTTCCTATCACCTATCTAGGAGGGTGCTGCACAAAAATAAGGGATAATTTCTCCAATGGGGATGCAGACAGCAATACAACATAGAGTTTCTAGCTTTTCCCTACTTACAGTACGTATCTGAAAGATAAAAATGGATGAAGTTCCACTTTGATTAAATTACTGATAATTGGTAGTGTATGCTTCAGTGAAATTGCAGTGAGCATCACCTATTATTTGCATGGGGGCTTAAGTATAAACCCATTAAAATGTAAACATGCTTAAACAGCTCCATATTTTTGCTGGCTGAAGAAGCACACTGTTTCCTGCAGCCCCTAAAGAGTTATGGTGCTCCCTCCACCGTAAAACAAAGAACTATTTATGAACAAGGCAATTTCACACTTTGGATGCATGCTCTCTGTAGAATGAAGACATGTCTGCACAGAAAATGAGATTTTTTTCTTCTTGTGAGTAAATACATTTAATCATTATCTAATCTAATTATCAGGAACTTCTAAGCTTGTACCCAAATGGAAACATGAAAAGCTTTGTTTATGAGTTTGTAAAAAGGTGTATAATTATCTATACATACAGAGCCATTTCAAGCAACTAATAGATATATCTGCACAACTGGGGAGGGAAGCAATACCTGCACAGTTCTCAGAGCCTTGTCGGCGTACAGAACTCCGCCATTATTGTCGCAACAAGCTACCTCTCCGGGATTCAGAATAAATTCAGGATATTTAGCCATTAGCTGGTCCTTGGTGAACCTTTCCCAAGATATTTTCTTTTGTTCCATATTTTTACAAATTGATTCAAACTCTTCATTGCCAGATGGAGCAATAACCAGAAGTCCTGTTTTCCTGTGGACATAATTTCAGAGTATTATTGTAATTGATTTTGCAATACAGTTTATCACTGCAACGCGCTACGATAAAATGCTGACATTCTGCATTTTATTGCAGTGCACCATACAGTATTGCATGTCACTGTATGGCATTGCATCAAGCTGCTGTACAGTGTCATGAACAAATAAAGTTTGTACCAAAAAAAAGAAGACACGTGATGAATGTCGCATTTTTTTCCCCAACACACTACCCTCTACCACACCTGGCAACAGATATGTGAATTCACCCTTAAAGTGTTACTAAACCCAGGACCCTGCATTCACTATGGTCTTCCACAGTACACAGAACACGGAAATACAATTATTTTAGTAAATATAAACTGCTAAATACCTTTTCTCATCAGCAGTATACCAGAGTGTCTGGTTAAAGCTTGTAGGAGGAGTTTTCATTCTACTCTGACTGTCCTTTGAGGCTGCATGACCCCTGACTCTCTATCTGGGCAGTTCTGATTGGCCCTGTGCCGATCACATGCAGCCTCCCAAGAAAAACAAAAAACTCTCTAGGAATACACACCAAAATGAGCATGTGCAGAGTGCCCCCAAGGCTCTGTTCTTCCAGGAGATGGATTAGGGACCGTGGAAGAAGGGGAGGATCAGAGAAGACAGGATCAGGTAGCCTCTTTTACACAATGTGGAGGATTAACCCTTTGGGTTCCACAGTGAGTATAACAAGCATGCTTTACTGCATATACAGACTGATTTTACTGTTGTGGGTTTGGTAACATGTTAAGTCTGATACACACTATAAGGATTTTTTTGTTCAACCCAGCAGGCTGAATGAAAGAAATCCTGACAGATTGCTGTATTAACACAAGCGATATTAGTACAGTGATCTCCCCCGCCCCTTTGCCAGAACACACTGGTCAGGGTTGGCGGGAAGCCAGTTGGATGTTGCTTTTCTATCACGCTCGGAGTCGGTCATGAGATGTTGGACAGGCAGCTGTTCACATGGACTGAAAGTCGGGCAGTTTCTACAGTACCAGCTGATTTCAGGCGATATTCGACCCATGTGTACCTGCCATGAAGCTTAGATGTCCAGACCAGATTAAAGTGATTGTAAAGATTGTAGTTTTTGGGGAAAAAAATAAAATAACAAACATGTTGTACTTGCAATGGTTTTGCACAGACCAGCCCCGATCCTCTGCTTTTTGGGTCCCCCGCCAGCGGTCCTGGTTCCTCTTCCTTGCCAAGTGCCCCCAGAAGCAAGCCTCTTGCTATAGTGGGAATAGGCATTGTCCATTCATACACAGAGTGCAGCTCAGCCCCACCCCCCACTCTCTCCTCATTGGCTCACTGGCTGTGAGTCACAGGAGCTAATGGCTCTAACTGCTATGTGAGCCAATAAGGAGAGAAAGACCCAGGAGAGGCGCTGCGCTCATGCACATCGCTGGATCGAGATGGGGCCCAGGTAAGTATGAGGGGAGGGCTAGGCAGGGAGCGGCACCCAGGTGTTTTTTACCTTAAAGTGGAAGTCCAGTCCAAAATAAAACATTTTCTATTAATTATATGTAAATTATCTTTATTTTTGACATTATTAATTTTCTGTATAGCGGTTTGTGCAGCTTAGAAAGTCTAATCAAAGCCAGATCAGCTTTTTCCTGTTCTTCAGGGACAACCCTACTTCCTTATTTTCGAATTATGCATGGGGGCCTCTCACTTCCTGAAAACGTTGTCCTTCTCTGATACATGCCCCGCCCCCATCCCTCCTCTCCTTTTTAGACAGACATGCCTAGACCTGCCCAGCTCCGCCCCCATCCCTCCCCTCCTTCACAGATCTCCTCCTGTCTTCATAGTCTCGTTTTGGATAGCAGTTTCTCCTGGGGGTGCAGGTTTTGGAAGTATGTTCTGTTTGTTAGATTACAATGCAACATGCTGCAGATTTTCTACAGTGTACAACCACATGGTTGTTTCTGCATGGCACTGTGTGCATGGTGTGGCACACACCCAGCTGAGGGAGCTACATGTGAGTACGTTTCCACTATTGCAATCTCAAAGTTGCAGGATTTAGAGTGCGACTTTGAGTGCAGCTTTGATCCAAATTTACACTCTCTGGATCAAAGTTGCATCAAAAATCGTACCAAAGCATTGCAGATACCTTTTCAAAGTCACTGAGTTTGAAAGTCGAATATATTGGAATGGGTGCTATTGAAATCAATGGGCTCTGACTTGTCATGTGACTTTATGCGTCCAAAGTCGCACTAGTCGCAAAATAAGACAACAGTAAAGTTAGCCCAATTTTTTTTTTACTATGAAAGATATTACGCCGAGTAAATTGATACCCAACATGTCACGCTTCAAAATTGCACCCGCTCGTGGAATGGCGACAAACTTTTACCCTTAAAAATCTCCATAGGCAACGTAAAAATTTTCTACAGGTTGCATGTTTTGAGTTACAGAGGAGGTCTAGAGCTGGAATTATTGCTCTCGCTCTACCGATACACATGTGTGGTTTGAACACCGTTTTCATATGCAGGCGCTACTCACCTATTTACTCCTAATGCAAGGAATGTAAACATCCCTTGTAATAGAAAAAAGCATGACGGGGGGACCCCTCTCCCACCGCCGATAAAAGTGATCACACGGCGAATCCACCACAGAGACCAATATTCGGAAACCGGACCGCCGGCCGAAGAAGAGGATACCGGGGTTATGGCAGTTAGCTACTGCCATAACAACGATATTCCTCTTCAAAGTTAGGACGTATATCGGCGTGCGGCGGTCCGGAAGTGGTTAATAAAGGAATTGTCAAAAAAGGTCTGTTGTGGGTTTTACTTTTGGACACTTTTTTCGGTGAATCAACCAAAAAGTGTCCCTTTACGTCAAAAGTGGTTTTAGACCAGCTGGAAAACACTGATAGTAAATTAGAATCACTTGCAGGATTGAGTGATAGTGATTTGCGGGGAAATTCATCATCAAACACTAAAAGTAATGACAGCGACAATTCTGCAACTGAGCAAATTTCAGTGTTTTTGATTTGATTACATTATTGAATACATTTTAATATTGTTATGTTATTATTTGTTATAGTTATTTATAGTTATTTATTATATTATAATTTATGATTTCGTGTTTCAAACTTTATCATACACATGGATGTCTACTAGACTCTTGTTTGGACAGATTTAAGTGTGTTATTACTAAGAATTACAGACCTAAAATATAAAACGCCAAATTTCCATGCGAAACAATGTACCAATTTCAGAATAAAAAATCTGACACAATCACACCACCAGGGAGGTTAATTCTGTCATAGGGTTCCCCTTAACCACTTCAATACACTGTATTATATACTATGCACTGCACTATATACCCTACACTGTATTATATATACTACACTGACTGCACTATATATTCTCCACTGTATTATATATACTACACTGACTGTACTATATACTCTGCAATGTATTATATATACTACAATGATGGCACTATATACTCACCACAGTAATATATATACCGGTATATATATATATATATATATATATATATATATATATATATATATACATATATATAATATACAAAATAAGGTGCAGCGCTCAAAGAAATATAATTAAAATAAAATAAAATAAAATAAAAATAAAAATAAAAACAGTCCTGTTGCAATGCTCAAATGTCCAAAGATAAAGTGAGTCTCCTTCACACGTGACAGCATGCCAAAAAATAGTGAATAATGAATGGTGCCCAACACCGGTGAACGAAATGGCCTCTCACCTATTAAACAGGTTAAAAAAGCGTTCCCAGAAGGGGTCAATCAACAGGAGCTCCAAATTCAGATGCTAATCCATCAGGAATCATACTGAGGATATCATTCTCAAGGGCTCTCGGTTTAAGGCTGTAGGCAGGGATGGCTCACACATAGCGTATATAATGCAAAAAAGAAGGAACAGGAATAGTGCTCTCTGTATACTCCAATTTATTGATAAAAGTAATTAAAAACAGACTTACAAAGGTGGCACTTCACAAGTGCAAGATGTACACAGCATAAAGTTCCGTATCGAGACGGAGTGGAGCATGCGCGGTAGCAGCGGGTGACGTCACGTCGTTACGTTTCTGGACGGTCCAGAAACGTAACGACGTGACGTCACCCGCTGCTACCGCGCATGCTCCACTCCGTCTCGATACGGAACTTTATGCTGTGTACATCTTGCACTTGTGAAGTGCCACCTTTGTAAGTCTGTTTTTAATTACTTTTATCAATAAATTGGAGTATACAGAGAGCACTATTCCTGTTCCTTCTTTTTTGCATTATATACGCTATGTGTGAGCCATCCCTGCCTACAGCCTTAAACCGAGAGCCCTTGAGAATGATATCCTCAGTATGATTCCTGATGGATTAGCATCTGAATTTGGAGCTCCTGTTGATTGACCCCTTCTGGGAACGCTTTTTTAACCTGTTTAATAGGTGAGAGGCCATTTCGTTCACCGGTGTTGGGCACCATTCATTATTCACTATTTTTTGGCATGCTGTCACGTGTGAAGGAGACTCACTTTATCTTTGGACATTTGAGCATTGCAACAGGACTGTTTTTATTTTTATTTTTATTTTATTTTATTTTAATTATATTTCTTTGAGCGCTGCACCTTATTTTGTATATTTTTCCTAAGGGATTTGAGTGTGTTGACCCTGGTGTACAGCTGCTTTATAATTTCTTTTTTGCATATATGCGCTGATTTATTCCACCTTTTTTTCTGTGATATATATAATATACCCCAAAGGGGCTACTGAGTGTTGTGGCCCACCTGTCATCCCGCCCAGCCCGGCATTCAATCCTCAGTCACTCCAAGGCAATGAACAGTCCATTAGCTTTGTTTTTATTTTTATTGAGGGGATTGAACTTGGATCGGGTATAGGAAGTATGGGATGCCCAGTGAATTTTAGAACAATCAATTGGTGAATTTTAGAACAATAAATTGGTGAATTTTAGAACAATCAATTGGGACAACTTATATACTCTCAGGTATATACAGGCCTCTCTTCCTCCAGCACAACTCTTACTGCAGACTATTACTCCTCAGCTCCTCCAGCACTCTACTTGCATGAGCTTCCAGGCACAGCTAGCACTGCGTGGTTAGGCCTGTGTCATGGTTATGCAATAGAGTTTTGTCTGTCAGCTTACCTGTCTCCATGTGTTCATCTCTAAAGACCAGCTGACTCTCACCTGACTGGTTTTATAACCTCTCCTCTAAGCATGCCCCCACCCCAGGCCCTATTAGGGAACCCTGTATTAACCTGTGCACTGCAAGCCAGCAGTGCTGATCAACCATTGTGTGTTAGCTTTCTTGTGTACTTGCTGTGTTTCCTGCATCTGATTCCAGTTACCGACTTTGGCCTGGGGGTCGCGACCTGGAGCCAGTTACAGCCCAGTCCATCCTCACCACTAGAGGCTCTGGTGAACACCTTCTGGCTCTTAGACTCCACTCCCCAGGGAATCTTACACTCTAACCCCGGCGGGATCCGTGCTGGTGTTCCAGCCGCCCTGCCATCCTTACCACCCTGACTTCCATCCGCAGCAGTCAGCCGTAGGGTCCACTACCTTGCGGTTCACTTCTGATCCCTACCGTGTGCATCTGTCACCTAGCCTCAAGGTGACCTGACAGCTTGACACTGGCTCAGCCAAGCCTTAGCAATTCCCCTTTGCAGGCAGGGACCGTCAGCCCCTATAGTGTAGCAAAATAGAAAGTCTCTGGTGCTAGCAGTCCTATATGCGGCTACTGAGCCCAATAAGCCATCTTCAGGCCCTGCAAGCCCTCCTGGCTACAGCTTCCCTTCTCCACTGCCCATGACACCACCGTCTATTCCTTTGGTTCTGCACTCATCCCAGACTGCATCCTCCCAGTCCTCTCAGGCGTGCCTCTGAACTCTGAACTGTATTATATATACACTACATGGACTGCACTATATACTCTAAACTGTATTATATTTACTACACGGACTGCACTATATACTCTGAACTGCATTATATATACTACACGGACTACACTATATATATATATATATATATATATATATATATATATATACATACATATATACTACACTGCCTGCACGCCACTAACTAACCTGCCTAATCTATCTCAAGTTCTCCATGTTAACACACTATGTACGGTCGCCGTGTAAGCAGCAATATATAGTGGACTTAGCCCCAGGAGGTGCAGTTGGCAGCAAAATGACATTTCAAAGGAAAAAAAGTCATTTAAAACTACTCGCGGCTATTAATAAATTGCCAGTCTGACAATACACATAAAAGTTAATTGATAAAAACGGCATGGCAATTCCCCACAGGGGAACCCCGAACCAAAATTTAAGCAAAAAATGACGCGGGGGGTCCCCCTAAATTCCATACCAGGCCCTTCAGGTCTGGTATGGATATTAAGGGGAACCCCGGCCAAAATTAACAAAAAAAAAATGGCGTGGGGTCCCCCTCAAAATCTATACCAGACCCTGCAGGTCTGGTATGGATTTTAAGGGGAACCCCTCGCCAAAATTAAAAAAAAAAAAGGCGTGGGGTCCCCCTAAAAATCCATACCAAACCTTATCTGAGCATGCAACCTGGCAGGCCGCAGGAAAAGAGGGGGGACGAGAGAGCGCCCCCCCCTCCTGGACCGTACCAGGCCACATGCCCTCAACATTGGGAGGGTGCTTTGGGGTAGCCCCCCAAAACACCTTGTCCCCATGTTGATGAGGACAAGGGCCTCATCCCCACAGCCCTTGGCCGGTGGTTCTGGGGGTCTGCGGGCGGGGGGCTTATCGGAATCTGGAAGCCCCCTTTACCAAGGGGAAACCCAGATCCCAGCCCTCCCCCCTGTGTGAAATGGTAAGGGGGTACAAAAGTACCCCTACCATTTCACAAAAAATCTGTCAAAAATGTTAAAAATGACAAGAGACAGTTTTTGACAATTCCTTTATTTAAATGCTTCTGCTTTCTTCTATCTTCTTTCTTCTATCTTCCTTCGGTTTCTTCCTCCATCTTCTTCTGGTTCTGGTTCTTCCTCCGGTGTTCTCGTCCGGCATCTTCCTCCGCAGCGTCGGCGTCTTCTTCCCTTCTTCTCCTCAAGCCGCTCTGCATCCATGATGGCATGGAGGGAGGCTCCCGCTGTGTGACGCTTCTCTCTTCATCTTTTTCTCTTCATCTTTTTCTCTTCATCTTCTTGTCTTCATCTTCTTTTCGGGCCGCTCCGCATCCATGATGGCATGGATGGAGGCCCCCGCTGTGTGACGCTTCTCCTCTTCTGACGGTTCTTAAAAAACGGGGGGGCGGAGCCTCCCGGTGACCCCGCCCCCCTCTGACGCACGGGGATTTGACAGGGACTTCCCTGTGGCATTCCCCGTGACGTCAGAAGGGGCAGGGTTATGTTACCGGTGACCCCACCCCTTGTGACGTCACGGGGAATGCCAAAGGGAAGTCTCGTCAAGTCTCCGTGCGTCAGAGGGGGTTTAAGAACCGTCAGAAGAGGAGAAGCATCACACAGGGGGAGCCTCCCTCCATGCCATCATGGATGTGGAGCGCCCCGAAAAGAAGATGAAGACAAGAAGATGAAGAGAAGAAGATGAAGAGAAAAAGATGAAGAGAAAAGCGTCACACAGCGGGAGCCTCCCTCCATGCCATCATGGATGCGGAGCGGCCCGAGGAGAAGAAGGGAAGAAGACGCCGACGCCGCGGAGGAAGATGCCGGACGAGAACACCAGAGGAAGAACCAGAAGAACCAGAAGAAGAAGAAGATGGAGGAAGAAAACGAAGGAAGATAGAAGAAAAAAGAAAGAAGATAGAAGAAAGAAGAAGCATTTAAATAAAGGAATTGTCAAGAACTTTCTCTTGTCGTTTTTAACATTTTTGACACTTTTTTTGTGAAATGGTAGGTGTACTTTTGTACCCCCTTACCATTTCCCACAGAGGGGAGGGCCGGGATCTGGGGGTCCCCTTGTTAAAGGGGGCTTCCAGATTCCGATAAGCCCCCCGCCCGCAGACCCCCACAACCACCGACCAAGGGTTGTGGGGATGAGGCCCTTGTCCCCACAAACATGGGGACAAGGTGTTTTTGGGGGCTACCCCAAAGCACCCTCCCAATGTTGAGGGCATGTGGCCTGGTACGGTTCAGGAGGGGGGGCGCTCTCTCGTGCCCCCCTCTTTTCCTGCGGCCTGCCAGGTTGCGTGCTCAGATAAGGGTCTGGTATGGATTTTTGGGGGGACCCCACGCCATTTTTTTCTAGTTTGGCGCGGGGTTCCCCTAAAATCCATACCAGACCTGAAGGGTCTGGTATAGATTTTGAGGGGGACCCCACACCATTTTTTAGCAAATTTTGCCTGGGGTTCCCCTTAATATTCGTACCAGACCTGAAGGGCCTGGTATGGAATTTAGGGGGACCCCCACGTCATTTTTTTTTTAAATTTTGGTTCGGGGTTCCCCTGTGGGGAATTCCCATGCCGTTTTTATCAATGAACTTTTATGTGTATTGTCGGACTGGCAATTCATTAATAGCCACAAGTAGTTTTAAATGACTTTCCCCCAGGTACGAAATTTAAAGGAATATTACACTTTTATTGTTTGACTTTCGGCATTATTAAAATCACTGCTCCCGAAAAAACGGCCGTTTTTAAAACTTTTTTTTGCATTGATCCATGTCCCCTGGGGCAGGACCCAGGTCCCCAAACACTTTTTATGACAATACCATGAATATAAGCCTTTAAAATTAGCACTTTTGATTTCTCCCATAGACTTTTTAAGGGTGTTCCGCGGCATTCGAATTTCCCGCGAACACCCCAAATTGTTTGCTGTTCGGCGAACTGGCGAACAGCCGATGTTCGAGTCGAACATGAGTTCGACTCAAACTCGAAGCTCATCCCTAGCCATGGTGCTGCACATGTGATCAGTTATAACACTAGCCATTTGATGGTTTACCAGTTTGGCTGGGAGCACAAGCAAATGTGACAGTTAGCATTCCTAGCATTCCAGGAATGTGACTTTTTTTAAACTGTTAAATCGATGGGTTAAAGTTCAGCTTTAGACCCCTTTCACACAGACTTTTCGATCAGGTCCGCCTGTCAGTTTTTCAGGCGAACCTGATCGGGTGCTCCATGCACCTGTATGCAGCTGCGGATGTTAGCGGTGACCTGTCCTCTGACATTCACCGGTATCCGATCCGATCCTGTCCGTGAAATCCAGACGGATGAAAACCCTATTTTCCATCCATCTGGAGAATCGGATCTGATAGGATCGGATGAAAACAGACAGGCGGTCCGTTTTCATCTGATCTCCATAGAGAACAGCGGGGCTCTGACAAGTCTATCTCCCCACAGTGAGCGGAGACGGACCTATCATCTGCCTGCTCAGCAGGGATCAGCGGATCGATCCCTGCTGAGCAAAGCGGAGTCCGTACATGGAAAAGCCAGTGTGAAAAGGGGCCTTATGATTTACTGCTGTTCAGGGGCCCTGGGCTTCAGCAAATGGCAGCCTCCAGCAAGAAGGAACAGGATTAATGCTGGAGGAAATTTACAGCACACACTAGTTTTGAAAGCATAATTATTACAGTGGAATGTATGTTCCTTGCTAAAGAACAATATTTTTTATCAATTTGTTATGGGCAAAGATCCGCTTAACTGTAAAAGATGAATTCTGAAAAGCTGTTAGGAATTGTTTCACTTCGCTTTTGTCCTTATTGAATGAACTCAATAATGGTGCAGTGATTGATGGTGTGAAAAACAGGAAACCAACTAAAAACAGCCATAATAAACCAACCTCTTCAAACATAATTATATTATGTGTAGTAAAACAACAGTGTTTCTTTCCCAAAGTATTCACATGTGGAAGTATACATAAGTTGTCTGTCTTTGCTTCACCTCATAGTTTATTACTTTTTTAAAAACGTGTTCAGATCTTGACCAAGGTTCAAGAACAGGTTCACACAAGCATCCTGTTGGTGCCATGATGACCAGCTATTTTAATGTCTGTTGCTGTCACATGCAATAGGAAGCAATACAAGGGAAAAAAACTATGAAGTTAAAATGTATACAAGAAAAAATATTTTGTGTTCATTTAAAGAAAAGATTAATTCACTGTCTTTTAATATAGCGAGAGGCCAACTAACAGATGAATCTTAATAAGGCCATCTTGTGTTACCATGTGCACTTTACATGGACATTTTTTGAGGTCCATTTCTCAGGTAATATGGAGGCAAGAAGGATCAGTCTGGGTGGTGTAATGCTCATAGATTCGATAATATTTCTTATGTGTTTCCACTCCCAAGGGAACCATATAAAACAGAAAAAATACCAGATGGTTGGTAAAGAGTTAACCGTTTGTCTTTCCTGGGAAATTGCTCAGTGTGATCTCTAGAGACATTTTCTGCTGCATTCTGTGATGTCCATGAAGTGGCTTAAAATAGATGTATTGTTAGATGAAACACAGTGGAAGAAGCACAGCATCAGCCCTGCTTAGAAGGAGAGTGGGGGGCTACATTAGTGCATACAGAGACCAGTGACTGGCAGCTTGGAAATGAAATATGTAAGGTGGGGTCTGGGGGATTTTTTTCCAAACAATTTTATCATAGAGGTGAAATTGCCCTTGACGGGGAGTCTCAGCTAGAAATAGCAATGTGCACACAAGAGACAAAGAACGGGCAGGGTACGTAGTGATTTTCATTTTAATAGTGGAATACAGCCGAAGATAGCAGGAATTAGGTACAGTACATGAGAACAGGAGACAGAGCCTATAGGATAATGAAAATAATAATAACTAATGGAAAGGCTGGCGTTTGTGTCATTCAGATTTGTGAGGTTGTATGTATTGAAGAATGCATGAATATCCCATTATATCTCATGTATGGACCTGCCTGTGATGTCCACCTCGACAAATCATATCCTTCCTTTTAGGTTTTTGGTACGTGAATAGGGGAATGTGATTGTAATAGACAGTAAAGGCTTTCTTCCTTCTCACTGTAGCAATTTTGGTTCAGTGATTTTTGGACTTGTTCTCAAGAGTCTCTTTCCTTATGTTGGCCATATGAAAATATGACTGTTATGCCGCGTACACACGAGCGGACTTTCTATCCTACTTGGTCCGGCACACTTTCCGACGGACTTTGTCCGCCAGGTGCGCCGGACTTTAAAACGGACGGACTTGCCCACACACGCCGGGACTTTCCGGCGGGCTAAGTCCGCCCGTCTTTCCGACGGACTTTCGCCGGAGTTCCGGCGGACTTTCAGAATGAACGGACTTGCCCACACACGGACAAGTCCGTTCATTTTGAACGTGACTCAGGTGCGACAGGACTAGAAAAGGATGTCAATCTTGCCGCTTTTATCGGCGAAATTGACACCTTGCGAGCCCCGTCGCGGGGCATACCAGGCCCTTAGGTCTGGTATGGATCATAAAGGGGAACCCCTACGCCGAAAAAACGGCGTGGGGCCCCCCTAAAATCCATACCAGACCCCGATCCGAGCACGCAGCCTGGCCGGTCAGGAAAGGGGGTGGGGACGAGCGAGCGCCCTCCACCCCTCCTGAACCGTACCAGGCCGCATGCCCTCAACATGGGGGGTGGGTGCTTTGGGGAGGGGGGCGCCCTGCGGCCCCCCCCCAAAGCACCTTGTCCCCATGTTGATGAGGACAAGGGCCTCTTCCCGACAACCCTGGCCGTTGGTTGTCGGGGTCTGCGGGCGGGGGCTTATCGGAATCTGGGAGCCCCCTTTAATAAGGGGGCCCCCAGATCCCGGCCCCCCACCCTATATAAATGAGTATGGGGTACATGGTACCCCTACCCATTTACCTAGGAAAAAAGTGTAAGTAATAAAACACACTACACAGGTTTTTAAAATATTTTATTAAACAGCTCCGGGGGGGGGGGATCTTCCTCCGGCTTCGGGGGTCTTCTTCCGGCTTCGGGGGTCCCTCCGCTTCATCTTCTCCCGGCGTCCGGTTGGTTCTTCTCCGCTCTCCGGCCTCTTCTCCCGGTGTCGCAGGTCTTCGGCCGGCCCCTCCGCTGTCTTCATGTAGCTCTATTGCCAGCGGAGGTCCGGACTTCTGGGCTTCTTGGCTTCTTGGCTTCTCTTCTCTTCCCCCAGATGTTGACACGACGCTCTCTCCGGCTGGACTGGTCTCTGAGGGCTGCGTTGTGACTTATATAGGCGGAGACCCCACCCCCATATGATGTCACAGTCCTTGGGCATGCTGGGACTGTGACGTTTTAGGGGGCGTGGTCGACCACGCCCCCTAAAACGTCACAGTCCCAGCATGCCCAAGGACTGTGACATCATATGGGGGCGGGGTCTCCGCCTATATAAGTCACAACGCAGCCCTCAGAGACCAGTCCAGCCGGAGAGAGCGCCGTGTCAACATCTGGGGGAAGAGAAGAGAAGAGAAGCCAAGAAGCCAAGAAGCCCAGAAGTCCGGACCTCCGCTGGCAATAGAGCTACATGAAGACAGCGGAGGGGCCGGCCGAAGACCTGCGACACCGGGAGAAGAGGCCGGAGAGCGGAGAAGAACCAACCGGACGCCGGGAGAAGATGAAGCGGAGGGACCCCCGAAGCCGGAAGAAGACCCCCGAAGCCGGAGGAAGATCCCCCCCCCGGAGCTGTTTAATAAAATATTTTAAAAACCTGTGTAGTGTGTTTTATTACTTACACTTTTTTCCTAGCTAAATGGGTAGGGGTACCATGTTCCCCATACTCATTTACATAGGGTGGGGGGCCGGGATCTGGGGGCCCCCTTATTAAAGGGGGCTCCCAGATTCCGGTAAGCCCCCGCCCGCAGACCCCGACAACCAACGGCCAGGGTTGTCGGGAAGAGGCCCTTGTCCTCATCAACATGGGGACAAGGTGCTTTGGGGGGGGGCCGCAGGGCGCCCCCCTCCCCAAAGCACCCACCCCCCATGTTGAGGGCATGCGGCCTGGTACGGTTCAGGAGGGGGGGCGCGCTCGCTCGTCCCCACCCCCTTTCCTGACCGGCCAGGCTGCGTGCTCGGATCGGGGTCTGGTATGGATTTTAGGGGGGCCCCACGCCGTTTTTTCGGCGTAGGGGTTCCCCTTTATAATCCATACCAGACCTAAGGGCCTGGTATGCCCCGCGCTCGCCGCAATAGGAAGATTTGTTTTTCCTATTGCAGCGAGCGCGAGATGCAATACCCTGCCCTCGTGTCGTATTTGGTCTGTCGGACCAGCCTACACACGAGCGGGCTTTCCGTCGGACCAGCACACACACGAGCGGACTTTCCGCCCGAAACTGAGTCCGACGGAAAGATTTGAAACTTTCTTCAAATCTAGGTCCGGCGGGCTTTTGGGAAGAAGTCCGCCGGAAAAGTCCGCCGCCGCCCACACACGGGCGGATTGTCCGGCACACTCTGGTCCGCCGGACCAAGTATGCCGGAAAGTCCGACCGTGTGTACGCGGCATTAGGTCCAGATCACAATTGGTTTGTAAACTGTAGTGTGGAGAGTAATGTGTGGGCAGGGCCTACTCACCCTGCACATGGGGATACCTTTCACACGCTCATCAAAGCCCAGGACCAGGTGGAGACTGCGGTCATGTGAAAAATCTAACATTAAGGCAGTTCCCTGGCTTAGAGATGAGCCTTCACCGTGTGCAGTAATTAAAGTACAGAGTTCCTCTGAAGAGTGCCCTCCCATGTCAATACACACTGTAACTTGATTAATGTTGCATTAGGAGGGACATGCTGAGCCTGCGCTCATGCCACCAGTCCAGCGTACTTCGGTTACCTCATGCCCAATAACAGAATGAGGTCCTGCCATGCACCAAGCACGGACCTTCTTAACTCTTTTCTTTCCGTACCTCAGGACCAGGCCATAGATCTCTGTAACTTGAGTTCAGATCCCATTGCTATTGTATACTGATTCCCTCTCTACTGGAGGAGCTGTCACCTTACCAGGTCCCACACCTAACGACTGGTTGATTGATGTCATAAACTTGTACTTGGTTAATCTTAGCAACTACTCTCCCCTTCCTTGTCTTGCTGAGTTAACCCCTTTGTACCAATGTTACTTTATACCCCATAGTCCTTTACAGACCCTGGTTCTTTAGATATGCCAGAATCAACATGCACCCCTTTAAATAACTTCAGACCAGGCTCAGAACGGTTAATGTAACTTTACTGAACAAGTGTGGTGTAACAGTTCAATATGAACAACGTCCTTGGCCAAAAACTAACTATAATAATGTGGCTGCCAAGGCATACCTCTGTGAGGTGAGAGTCCATTATGGCATTTTCGATGACTTGGATGTCTCTGAAAGTCCTGGTGTCTTCAACCACAAACAGAATTGACCAAACAGGAACAGGAACTACCAAGAGCCCTTGATATTAGCCTTCCCCCTTTTTATAGAACAGGCAGACTGGCTGGGACTAAAAAGCCCAGATATTGAACACACAGAACTTAACCCTTTCCCCCAGCCCATGCCAACTGCTAACTCATTAGTACCAATACATTTCAACCTGCCTAAAAATGTGTACAGCAGGAATATACAAAGCATATTAACAGTTTTAGCATATTAGCAATGTTAAATGCTCCTCAGACTTGTGTTAATAAGTTGAGGGAGCTGGGCCTTTTAAGAGGGGCAGAGTCGTGAAACCTGAAACAAGGAACAATAAATGCTTCGCCTTTACCTTTCATTCTGTGCATTGCAATGGTGAAATGAAAAAGGGATCTGATTGGTTGCACCTGACACCTGCATTTCACATCACTATTTACATATGAGGGTTAATTTACTAAAACTGGAGAATGCAAAATATGGTGCAGCTGTGCATGGTAACCAATCAGCTTCTAACTTCAATTAGGCTTTGACAAAAAAACTGAAAGCTGATTGGTTTCAGTGCAGAGCTGCACCAGGTTTTGCACTCTCCAGTTTTAGTAAATCAGCCCCTTGTACCCTTGGATCATAGAAATTCTGTTAACATTAGTCCTGTCCAATAATTGTTTACCCATTTCCTTTTCACATCTCCATAACATGGGGGATGCATTCTGTAGTCTCCAAAGAGAACAGGGGAGGGCGTGGCCAAGGCAGGCATGTGAGAGGACGCATCTCCCACAGCTCCCAGCAGTGATCCGGTAACCGATCCTCCCCCAGCCCACATACCGACTTTATTTTGCCCTATGCAGCACGGGCACGATCCTGAGACCCCAGGGGATCATCCGCCGGCTCTCTGCACCAGAGGAAAGTCCCGAAAAGGACAAACTGAGATGACGGGCCTGGAGATCCAAGATGGCGCTGCGGCGTCCTCAGTGAAGCACACACCGCGCGGACAGGACAAGCTGAAAGACTCTTGGCCTAAAGCAAGTAAGACACCAAAACTCACTGGTAAAGACGCACCTAGAGACATGATCTACTATGCACAGAAAATGGCTGGGACATTGGGAACAGAGCAGTCATCCAGCCAGGCTGGACACATGCTATGCAGGCAGACATCACACAGGTGCTCTGGGGAGAGGAGGAGGGGGAGCAGTCAGCCCTTGCATCTGGGGAACCACAAAGCCCAGCGGACCCGGACGCTGTACAGCCTACTTTAGCTGACATACTCCGAGCTGTGAACAACTGCACAGCTTCAGTTAACACCTTGAAGGAGCAATTTGGGGGTCTGAGAGAAGATGTGTCATTACTAAGGCAAGACATGCAAAAGATACGGGAGTGCACCACGGCTGTGGAAAGCAGAGTCAGTGACATGGAAGACCAATTACCACCTATAACACAAGATACCAGAACAGCACTGCAACTAGCCAGGGATGCATGCGATCATGCAGAGGATTTGGAAAATCGCTTAAGGCGAAACAATGTTCACATAGTGGGGTTGCCTGAGAAGGTGGAGGGCAGGGACCCCACTACTTATGTTGAAAACTGGCTAATGGAACTTTTTGGGAAAAATGCATTCTCCCCAATGTTTGCGGTGGAACGTGCTCACAGAGTGCCCTCACGCCCTCCTCCACCAGGGGGCCCTCCAAGATCCATTCTTGCAAGAATTTTACATTACAAGGATAGAGAAGCAGTGCTGAGACATGCTCGAGAGAAGGCAAATGTTCTCCATAATGGTGTCCGGGTATCCTTCTATCCGGACTTCTCGGCAGAAGTCCAGAGGCGCAGAGCTAAATTCACTGACGTGAAACGCAGACTGCGACTTCTGCAACTCCCATACGCTATGCTATATCCGGCGAAACTTCGGATTGTGGTGAGAGGCCAAGCACAATTCTTTGAATCCGCTAAGGACGCTTCAGTCTGGTTGGACAGAAATGAGCAGGCATTGAAACGACAGGCTCCACAAGAAGAAGACTGAAAGGACTGAACCGGCTACTTGCAGAGGGCTGGGATACTAGAAAATGTTATTCTGTTCCCTTTTTCTAGATGGGCAACCAGAACATACCCTATCCTTTATTTCCAGTGTTGACAGATGTTCCTTGGCTGGGGGACTGAATATTCCTAAGCAGTGCAATGAGAGCGAATTGGACTAAAAGTTGAATTTACAAATGATCATTTGCAGAAAAAAAGAGCGATGGAATGTCGCATACGTTGCTAAAGTTGCCATGTTGGCAGAATGTGCAGTTTATAGCACAGAAAAGTTTTCTTTTTCACCACCCCCCATTGAAGCGGGGAAGATCCTAGCAATAAGAGTTACAAGCAGTACAAAGGATACCTCAACAGGACATGAATTCATCAAACCTACGGCAAACCTAGCAGAACCTCACTACAGAAATGGATCCATTATTTTGCACAGGTGCACACAAAGTACCGGTCAATACTACTCACCTACAAGCAGACATGGCGGACATCCCAGTAGTATCCTGGAACGTTAGGGGACTACACTCCCCATTGAAGCGTACCATGATTCGCATGTGTTTGAAGAAGTACATCCCCGGAATTCTCTGCTACCAGGAGACCCACTTGACTGCGGGCACTGTGAGCTTCCTGGGATACTCCTGGGTAGGAAAGGCCTATCACTCCACGCACACCTCATATTCTAGGGGGGTGAGCGTGTTGATCCATGGCAACCTGGACTTTGAAGAAATCGCAAATGAAATTGATAGTGAAGGTCGTTATGTTTTTCTCCATTGCAGGTTGGGTACACTGACGTGTGTGCTGGCGGTGGTATATATTCCTCCCCCCTTCACGGCGGCGGTGCTTAGGTCTCTGCTGACATTTATGGATGGCAGGCCTGACGCACCGCTGTTGGTAATGGGGGACTTTAATTGCTGCTTAAATCCAGTTGAAGATAGACACCCAGGACCCGGAGCCTCTGCCCTCTCCAGGGATACCCCCCTGGCGCGGTTGTTGCAAGAGGTGGGCTGGGTGGATGTCTGGAGACATAGGAACCCTGGAGTTAGACAATTCACATGCTTTTCCAAAACCCATGGTTGTTTATCTAGAATTGACCTGGGGGTGTGCAGCTTAAACATGCTCCCGTTTGTTTCTGATATGATACATAGGCCCCGCAGTGTATCAGACCACTCACCAGTGGTTATACGGCTTATAATTGCCCCAATAGTCACACTACCTAAAGCCCCTTGGAAATTTAATGCCTTTTGGTTGAAACTGTTCCGCTCACACGAGGGGATAGTTGGGAGCATGTGTGAGTTTTTCCGCACCCAGGATCCAAATGAATCGATGATTGGGCAATGGGATGCCTTTAAGGCATATTTGAGGGGTGTGTTAATTGCTGAAATTAATAAGGTTAAACAAGACTCTTCAGCACTTAGAAATGAACTTGAAACTAGAGTACAAGAGATGGAACAATTATATGTCACAGATCCTTCCGATTCGACCAAGGAGGCATGGCAGGCGGCTCTTTCTGCATACCGCCAACTGCTGTCCTCATCGGCCGACAAGAAGAGATTCTTTGCTAAGCAGGCGTTTTTTGAGGAGGGCGAGAAAACAGGCCGCATACTGGCGAGAATAGCAAATGCATACCAGAAGTCCCCAACTATAGGTGCTATTAGGACTAAGGAGGGTAACATAGTTAACACGCCTGAAAAGGTGCTGCAGGTACTAAATGCGTTTTATGAAGATCTGTATAAGCCGGGTACATCTTATACATCTGACGAGTTAGAACAATACTTAGGACAGATAGATTTCCCTAGATTAAACAAAGATCAGAGAGGGCTCTTGGAGAATCCCCTTACAGTGGAAGAACTACAGGAGGCGGTTGGATCTTTTCCTAACTGCAAAGCGCTCGGGGAAGACGGAATTCCCATAGAAATATATAAACAGTATCCTACTGAGTTACTACCCCAGTTACTTAAAGTCTTTAATAGAGCCCGGGAGGAAGGCCACCTACCAATATCAATGTCAAGGGCCAATATTATTTTGTTACTCAAACCTGGTAAGGATCCAGTAGATCCAGGGGCGTATCGCCCGATTTCCCTGCTACAGAGTGACGTGAAAATATTAGCGAAAGCTCTGGCCATTAGATTAAATGGAGTTATCACTTCAATCGTCCATGGAGACCAAGCTGGCTTCATGCCCAATAAATCGACGGCAGTTAATTTAAGAAGGCTATTCCTTAATATGCAATCCAAAGCAGATAATATGGGTTCCAGGGCCTTGCTGTCACTGGATGCCACTAAGGCATTTGACAGCATAGACTGGAACTATCTGTGGTCGGTCCTGCAGAGTTTCGGATTTGGCCCCCAGTTTGTTTCTTGGGTCAGGCTCCTTTATAGTCGACCGGAGGCCACGGTGAGGGTTTCCGGCTATCTTTCCCCAAGCTTCATGTTGGGGAGGGGTACGAGACAGGGATGTCCCCTGTCTCCTCTCCTCTTCGCGCTGGCTATTGAACCATTGGCGATCGGGATCAGGGCAAATCGGGGCATTACAGGCTTCTGCTACGGTGACATGCAGGAAAAAATCATGTTGTACGCCGATGACACCATGCTCCTACTCGGTGACACTGGCCCCTCCCTTCAGGAGGCCATGTCGACCATATCTAAATTTGGGAAGTTCTCTGGCCTGCATATAAATTGGTCAAAGTCTGCCCTTCTTTTATTAGATGGAGACGAATCACAGGAGGTATGCGCCACTTATCCCATCCCGATTGCCACTACTTTCAAATACTTAGGGATCCAAATCACGTCCCAGCCCCGGGACTTTATACATTTAAATATATTTCCACTCCTACAGCGCTTCAGAGACAAAATTAAGACCTGGAACTCTCTCTTAATGTCAGTAGCAGGTAGAGTAAACCTAGTGAAGATGATTCTCATGCCACAGTTACTTTATTTTCTCTATAATACCCCTATGGTTATCCCATTAAAAATATTTCACATAGTAAATGCCATTTTCCGAACCCTTATTTGGAAAAATGGTCCCACCCGGATCAGGTTAGAACATCTGCAGAGACCCAAGGACTGTGGTGGATTGGCATTGCCCAACCCATGGCTGTACTACCTGGCCTCTCAACTGCAGCATCTGATTGGTACATTTGTCCCGTCACAAAACTCATCTCACAGGCTAATGATTCACACAGTGGGTAAGGGTCCGATTCACATGGCTTTAGAGGCATTGGCCTTCACTAAACCACACAAAAAATACCCAACGTTCAGTCTTATTCAAAAGGTGTGGAATAAGACCAAATATCTCCAGAACGTAGACGGATATACGGAATATAGTCCCATTTGGCACAATGACACATATGGGGAACTAGCTAAATTACAATGCGGAGCTCGTTGGAAGCAGTTTGGAATCACTCATATAAAGCATATATTTAGGGAAGGTGTGTTGCGCACATTTTCTGATTTAAAAGAAGCGTATAATTTGCCAGCATCAATGCTATTCTACTATATGCAACTTAGACACGCAATACAGACACAGGGCCGCTCCTCGGAGTGGCACTTATCGCCAACCCCGGTTTTCAACCTTCTGGGGGATGCTGGCTCATCTAAGGGATTTATCTCTCAATGCTATGCCATCCTGTTGCAATCCGTGATGAGACATCATCCCTTGAGGGTGAGAGAGAAGTGGGAGACAGAGGTGGGACAGCTAGACGGGGATCAGTGGGAGGAGATCTTTCAGGCAGTGAACCAATGTTCACTTAATGTGTCACAAAAACTCACCCAACTATATATACTATTGAGAACATACTATACTCCGCACAGATTACATTTAATGAACAGGTTGACGGAACCAACATGTACTAGATGTAAACGTGAACATGGTGACCTGATACATATGCTGTGGAGATGTCCCAAGTTACACATGTACTGGGCAGGAGTGGTACAAAATATCAACTCAATCTTTAATGTGAGTCTTCCACAGGACCCTAGAGCGTGTCTCTTGGGTGCTTTGGAGGAATACAAATGGGAAGGACACAACAGAGAAGCTGTGCATAGAGTACTTTTTCAGGCCAGAAGGCTGATTATGATTCACTGGAAGTCCGATAGGTCCCCGACTGTGAAGGAGTGGACTGAAAGTATTAACACGACCATAAAAATGGAAAAGTTGATTTACCAACATAGAGGTAGCATGCCAAAATTTGAAAAAATATGGGGTCCATGGTTAGATGTACCGGGATTAGCACCTATGGAACTGGTATATGACAGGTTGTTAGGAATCAATGCTGGGTGAGACATGGATAGAGGTTAACTGTGATTGGAACTAGCTTTTAGCTGTTATATTGAGATTGTTACTTGGCTATTGGATTATGTGTTGCATAAGAGGTACTGTGTAATCCTGTTTACAATGTTTGTAATGCTTTCCCTGCAAATTCAATAAAATCTTGTTGGATTAAAAAAAAAAGAGAACAGGGGAAAATGCTAACTAATTCTGCCAAAGCAGAAGCAGAACGGGGGGAAATGCTAACTAGTTCTGCCAAATCAGAAGCAAATTCTGATTTGGCAGAATTAGTTAGAATTTTCCCCCATTCTCTTTGGAGACTACAGAATGCATTCCCTGTGTTATGGAGATGTGAAAAGGAAATGGGTAAACAATTATTGGGACTAATGTAAACAGAATTTCTATGATCTTATGGTGCCAAGGGGCTGATTTACTAAAAGTGGAGAGTGCAAAACCTAGGGTTACAATTCTGCTTCTCCATTGGTGCAGTACAGTGTGTGAATGTTGTAGCTCCAGGACAGAGAGCAGGTGTGTCAGAATCACCAGGTAAAAAAAGGAATTTTTATTAAGGGTTTATATATGTTTTAACTTGTGCTCAGGTGCTTGCAGGTTATCTTCAGAATGCTGAGGTTTTGAGAATCCCCAGGAACAGTGGGGTCACACACAACAATAGAAACCTAACCACTCTGTTCAAAACTAAACCTGAATGGGTGAAGGGTTTAGCCTAGTCTATCTAAACCTTTTTAACACTTGAAATAAATATTCAGTATTGGGAACACCAGCTAATATTTGCATGTCAGTTCATGGTTCTTTAGCGCAGACTTTGGTGATCAGTTGTCAAATGTATATATACATTGATGGTGAGATTAAAATGTCCCCTTTACATTGGTGGTCAGCAAAAGGCCCCCAAAACTGTCCATAGACATTGAAATTTGACTGGTTCAGCAGGGCCCGTCCGCATTTCAATCCATCCCTGGCTATTCTGCTCAACAAAACAATCTACTTTTGTTGAACAGGACTGTTGGAAAACATTAATTTGATCAGCGGCTGCAGCACTTGATCAGTTTAACCTGACAGTGGAGGAGTCCCCACTGTCAGAATGCAAAAGCACAGTGGGCAGGATTCCTTCATTCACCTCGCTTGTGCAAATGGGGAATCAGTTTTTTTTTTTTGATCAGCCCTCTGGCTGTGGAATGCTCTTCCACATTGGTGGTCAGTGGGGAACCCCCCCCCCCCCCACCACCACCATTAGATTTACTGGTTAGTGCTTATCTGGAATGCAAATTACTCATTGTGCAAGGGACTGTTATATTGCTGGAAGAATCGTAGGGTTCCATGGAACTCTGTTTGAGAGAGGCTGCTTTAACTTGATGGACGTTTGTCAATTTTCAACCTAAATAACTGTGACTATGAAATATTGGAAACACAGGAACATATTTGTGTTTCTGACAGGATTTAGAGGAATATATTTTATTCATACAGCAGCTACGTGCCTTAATCTTGCTCTGTTCTTTCTCTGCTCTGCATTCACTGAAGTTCCTCTCTGTCACTGCAGAAGATATGCGCTCCATTTAAATGAATGGATTTAACATTTCCCCTGCACTAAGCTTCCTTACCGTACACAAAATAAAGTGCTTAGAGCCTGTGCTGCTCATGTGGAAGGAAATATTTGAAATTAATGTCTTTTTTTGTGCTTATTGACTATTAAATATATGTATTTACAGAAAATGTGCATGGAGAAACAAAAAAAGATTACGGGTGGCCATGCTTTAGTGATAGATGCAAGCATTGCTTGTGATGACTGACAACTATCAGGGTTGGCGGAAGTACTTGAGTGTAAATGAGTTCATATTCAATGGAGAAAAAGGAAATTACACATCTCTAAAGCATCCTCTGCACATTCTGGCCTAAATGAAGAGAACATTTTGGTGGATTTTGGTGTAGCACTACCACCGCAGGGGCCTCTTTGTATATTAGGTTCTCTGTTGTTTGGCCTTGACTCTGAAAACAACCTTGTACTCTCTGGCATATCTGGCTGAATGAAAATTATCACAAAAGGTATAGGAGCATAACTGAAGTAAAGTACCTATATTGTCACAAGATTTTTGTAAATGTAAATACAAAAAACACATAAATGAACAGATGGAGAAGAAAAAAAATCTGCTTGTTCACAGTCAACTAAACAATGCAATCACTAGATTACTGCAGCTTAGATTAGTACACTGTACCAAATAAGCATAGTTAACCCAGCAATAAGCATTGTTAGCAAAACAGTATCAGTTGAAAGCAGTATTAACAATAATCACCAATCCAAAAGTAACTCCTCTGCCACCAATTGTCCTTAATTAATTCAGAGTGCACGCTATATGGATAACTGTATATCTCTAAATGTCCCTATGGTGGTACCTCTGGCTATGCATGCTTAAGTCCCTGTGAAGCAGCTAGTTGCTAAGCAGTTCTTAGCTGTAAACCTTCAGCTGGCTAATGGTGGGGCCCAGCCTTTAAGGTGGTGCATGTGAGTACAGTCCTTTTAAACTCTGCATGCAGTGATAGAAGCCACTAATCGGATGGATAGTTTCTCCACAGTCTCAGGCTCTGCTAAATCAATTGCAGCAGCAACCTCTCACTAGTCTCAGCTATAAAGCATACCTCAACTCAGGTCCTCAGCTGTTGACAACCTTGGTGGCTGTGCACATAGGTGACTCAGGTCATAGCAAACAGATTATTGGCATTACACTACACAGTGTAGTGCCAATGTAGACTGTAGACTTACAGTGGCAGGTGTGCACACACGAACAGCGGTGCGCAATCTCCGGTCTCCTTGCATCCAGACCCCAAACCTCCGATCTACAGCATGGGTAAAACAATTTTTTCTTTCCTCCTCGTAGCAGTCTTTTCCTGGCAATTGTAGTCTACTGGTCCATTGACTTTCATAGCAGGGTTCCTCTTCTGAGCTACATCTTCCACAGTTCAGTGCAACCTACACGGAAGTCTCTTGAGCTTTCTGCTTGTAGTCCTGTTCTGGCCAGAGGTGAACAGTGTTACTTAATCTGGCATGACAGTCCAGTGGGAGCACAGAGCACAGATAGCAACTATAGCACAGTGTCCTAAATTGTTCTCTCTCGATAGCTAAGTGCCTGGATACACTGGTAATCAGGTGATGCAAGAGTGAACAGGCAGGGGTTATTCACTGCTTGCTCAGTAAGAAAGTGCCTTTTCTCTTCCTATAATTATAGCCAATCATACGTATTTGCAAGCAATATTGCATGTCCAAACATTGCTTGCAATGACAAGCCATTGTAGGCAGGACCAATTTTCTGCACAGACAGCATAGGCTTGTGGCCTAGAGTGGTAGGGCTGCTAGGGCAGCACACAGCCTACTATGCACCATGTTACTGACAGTAATACATTATAAGATAAATACAAAATATTAATAATAATAAATAATAAAAGGCTCTAGAGAACCACCAAACCATCTTTGTGCAAAATTTGTGATTTCAAAGTTAAAAACCATAGTGAAATTCCACTTGTGCTCTATCTTTTATTAGTGCTGCAATGCAATTTTTAAAAAAATTAAACTAATAAACATGTTATACATCCCTGCTCTGTGCAATGGAATTTCACAGAGAAGCCCTGAACCTCCTCTTCTGTGTGTACCCCCATAGCAAGCTGCTTGATATGGGGGACACCTGAGGGCTTGCTCCTGAGGAAGGCTGTGTGTGTCCATAGACATGTAAGATGGGAAGCAGCTCTCATTGTCTGAACACTGTTTGTACACTGTTTGTTTAAAATTAAATATTTAACTGTCATTCTTCTGTTTGGCCACAAGATGCCGCTGTTTTTCCTGCCACAGCTAAGAGGCGGTTTGGACAGAAATTGATAAGAGAGTGAGAGAGAGGAGCCAGCAGGCAGCCGTTTTGAGAAGGAGCTGGTTCTGAGGACTGTGTGCAGACAATCCTACAGCATCCAGGTGCGGGAGCAGACTTCAGTGACCACAAATGCAGCAGAGTGAAGCTACTTGTGTCCAAGACCCTGATTCTGTCCAGAGGAACGAGGAATTGCTTGCAGGAACACGGATGAGAGCTGAGGAATACAACAACATACACTGCGGGACCGCATACTTGTTGGAGAGACATTTTGTTCCGGTCAGAGTCACCAGCGAATGCACAGCAGACCCTGGTCGGTAAGACTGTGCACGCACCCTATTACTTTGTTAGCGCCTAGGGACTGAGACCAGGCCTGTAGGTAGTTAGTAGGGTCTCTGTTTGTGTCAGGCCAAAATTGTTGCTACTGTTCATTCCTGGGACTCCATAACCTAAAGTGGCATGTCACAATTGGAGAGCTGATGAACTTTCTACAAACTCAAGGCAGACTGGCGTTGTGCTCAGGAGGAATACACAGACGCATGATATGACACCAGTTAAGGGAGGAGGGGAATACAGTAGAGCTTTGTAAGTTTGTAAACTGTTGTGCTGGACTGCAAGCTAGCCCGCACCCCACACCCATACAGTTATTCTTGTGTTGTTCTTAGGGTATTAACAGGTAAGGTGTGATGGTTTAGTCGTGCCCGCCAGTAGGCAAATTACTCGTCTTTCTCCTGCATTCTACGGAGGGCGCCGCGCTGTGCAGCACAAGGGTCTCAGCCTTCTGGCTGCGTGTCTGTAATGTTTATTGTATGTTCCTAGAATTGATGGTTGGGTTCTTTACCACGTTTAAGTAAAATTCAGTTTTGACAAGAGCTGGTGGTGGAGTTGTTTTCCTCGTTTGTGACTTTGCTGTATCCTGGGGAGCCCACCCCGGTACACGTTCTACATCTTGGCGTAGTCGACAGGATACAGTGACCGCCATGGACGGGAACTCGGCGGGAGGCCCTTCCCCGGAGCCAGTGGCACCGGTCCAGGACCCAGCTCAGGGTGCGCCAGTGCAAGGTCAATTTGCCCCCGCCATGCCCGCCCCAGTAGGGTATATCCCCATAGGGGCGTTGTTGCATCATCTGCCAAAATTTGATGGTAAAAACATGACGTTGCAGGACTGGACAGAAAGGGTGCAAAGTGCAGTTAGGATGTGTAACCCGAGCTACGGGCAGAGGTTGTTTTGGGGGCTTTAGAGGGTGACATCAGATGGACAGTGATGGTGAGTCCCAAACCTGAGCAAGACACCCTAGAGAAAAAATTCTCCCTTCTGGAGAAAGCCCAGGGGGGCGTACCAAAGTGGTGCAATTGCGGAGCCACTTCTTCAACAGACCACAACCAGAGGGTGAGACCCTGATGCAGTACTCCAATGCCCTACAGGAGATGTTAAATGAAATGCAGCGGCGAGACCCTGAGGCCATGGGAGCCTTCCCAGGGGTAGACCAGCTACTACGAGACCAGTTCATAGTGGGGCTCTACAACAAGTTCTTAAGGGACAAATTGCAAGAGATGACCCGGATGTCTCCGACATGACGTTCTATATTGTCTACCTAGCCGCTGTGGAGAGAGAGGAAGAGAGCATGCCGGTGGCATCCATGTTACAGGAGGGCGGTCTGCATCCGAAGACTCAGAGTCCTTAAGGGATGTGATTCAGGGCCTGCGGACAGAGTTGAGAGAACTCTGGCTGGAAGTGTCCCAGATGAAGGCTGGATCACCCCGGTCACCGGAAATGACCCCAGTGCCCTGCGCCACCCCACCCAGGGTGACTCAGGTGTGAGCGTTAGTTAAAAGGGGACCCCTCTGCTGGGCCTGTCGACAGTATGGCCATATGGCCAGAGAGTGCCCAGAACAGATGAAGTCTGAGCCGACGGTAAACATCCTGCGGTGGTACGTCAGAAGCTAAGCCCGATGCGTAAGGATCACGACCTGTATGCCAGCAGCCCCGTTATGGAAGCCGAGTTGGAAGGCCAGAAGGTACGCTGCCTAGTTTATACAGGGTCGGAGTGCACCCTTATGCCTCTGGAGTTCTTCGAAAGGCACTTTGGGCATATGATGGAGCCGGAAGACAGGAGCATCATCAGGCTGACAGCTGCCAATAAGAGGGAAATGGACATCCGAGGCATAGTCTGGATGCGGGTCCGACTGTTCGGGCAAGACATCGGCAAGACGAGGGATGGACGTGACACTAGGTATGAATGTGCTGAGAGACCTAGACCATCAACTCTATGCCAAAGAATGGCCGAAGTATTGGCAATGGGCCACCACACACCAGCCGATCCAGAAGGTTCTACAGCAGATGGTGAGGAGCTGTAGTCTGCAAAAGAGCAACATGTCCAATCAGCCCATTGGACACGTGAAGGTGCCGCGGAGGACCCCAGTGAAGGTCCCACCTCGTCAAGAACAAATATTGACACTGCCGGTGGGGGCGGGATGACAACTGAATGGACTGGAGGTCCTGATCGAGCTTACCAAGAGGAGACGCAGACTCGCCCACTGTTAGCCCGGGCCCTTGCAATTGTGAAGGATGGATGTGTGCCTGTACGCTGTCTCAATGTTGAAGACTGTGAGTTAACCGTGCCTGGGAATACCTTGCTGGGCAAAGTTTATGTGTCTGAAGGGGATATGCCTCGACGAACGAGCTTCACGCTACAGCCAGATAGGAGGTCAGCCTGGACCTATGCTGTAGAGGTTCATCAACGGGAAACCCCGACACCGGAGTGGAACGGTCAAGTGATCATGGCTCGGATGGGGGTGGACTGCAAGACTCTGAATCCAGGACAACAGAAGTTGCTGGAAGACACCATTTGGGAATTTCAGGAGGCATTCTCGAGACATGATGAGGACTTCAGGTGTGCTTCCGCCATTGAACACGAAATCCCCACCGGCGATGCTGCCCCAATCAGGGAACGTTACCAGCAAATTCCACCTAAAATGTACCAGGAGATGAAGGATATGGTGGCCAGCATGTTGGAAAACTGGGTGATCCAGGAGAGTCAAAGCCTGTGGGCTGCTCCGGTAGTCTTGGTGCGGAAGAAAGATGGGAGTCTCCGGTTCTGCATGGATTATCGTAAGCTGAATGCCCAGACCGTCCGGGACCAATGGCCAAGAAGGACAAAGCGAAGACGGTCTTCATCCTACCTATGGGGCTCTATGAGTTTATCCGGATGCCGTTTGGCCTGTCCAACACCCCAGGAACATTCCAGCGTTTGATGGAGCACTGTCTGGGAGATCTTAACTTCGAGTCAGTATTGATCTACCTGGACGACATAGTAGTTTTTGGGGCCTCTTTTGAAGATCACCTCCAGAAGCTGCGACAGGTCCTAGGACGGGTGCGAGACCATGGGCTGAAGATCAAGCCCAAGAAGTGCCAACTGTTTAAACAGCAGATCGAGTATTTGGGACATGTGGTCACCCAGGAGGGGGTAAAGCCGGCCCCCAGCAAGGTGGAAGCCATCCAGAACTGGCCCCAACCGCATGCACTACGAGAGGTGCGAGCATTTGTGGGATTGGCCGGCTACTACAGGAGGTTTATACCCAAATTTGCTCATTCAGTGGGCCCATTAAATGAGATAACAAGAGGCACTGCGGGGGACCCAAAGAATCATCCTATCGAGTGGGGACCCAGGCAACAAGAGGCCTTCGAAGCAGTAAAGCGGATGTTGACCAGTGCCCCGATTCTGGCTTATGCGCGGTTTGATACCCCATTCCTGCTGTACACTGACGGGAGCCTACATGGCTTGGGGGCTATGTTATCACAAGTCCAGGATGGACGTGAAAGAGTCATTGCCTATGGCAGCCGGTCTCTGAGGGAGTCGGAGCGCAACCCTGACAACTATAGCTTCTTTAAATTGGAACTACTGGCACTGGTGTGGGCCATGACCGAAAGATTCGCGGAGTACCTGACAGGTGCAGAGGTGACCTTGATGACGGACAACAACCCGTTAGTGCATCTGGAGAATGCCAAGCTTGGTGCGCTGGAGCAGAGGTGGTTGGCTCGACTTTCTAAGTACCAATACCGCATCAAGTTTCGGTCAGGAAGGGAGAACGACAACACCAATGCAAACTTAAACTAAAAACCATATAAAAAAACAAAAACTATATATAATTTATGAAAATTCATAAAGGAAAGTTAATTTAATGAGCAAGAGGCCCTCTATGAGGAGGTGCTGCTGAAGTAAAATCCAAGGGAGACTTGATGGAAGAAAAAAAAAAACAATTTGTTCCCACACAAACACAACTGTTAGGCCTCATTCCCACGAGACGGATCCACTCAGCAGAGTCCGCCAGCTCAGCAGGAGATCTCTCCGTTGATCTCCGCTGAGCCGGCGGATGACAGGTCCATCTCTGCTCACTGAGTGGGGAGGGGCCTGTCAGATTCCTATGGAGGGATCGGACAAAAACGGACAGCATGTCCGTTTTCATCAGATCTCATCTGATCGGATCCGCCAGGACGGATGTGAACCTATCACCATACGTCTGATCTTAGCGGATCGGATGTCAGCGGACATGGTAACCACTGACATCCGTCACTCCATAGACCTGCATGGAGTGTCCGTTCAGGCGGACCTGAACGGTTTGTTCGTGTGAAAGAGGCCTTCGAGGAAACCAGTCTGTGATTGACTGTTCTGCCACCAAATTGGCTAGGTATGGCCCTAGGGTGCAATGCAGTGTCTAGTGTGGACCATGTGCACTCCCAACAAACAGCCCAACTGTACCTTGTTAGAAGTAGTTTCATGTAAAACCATGTAAAGAGCTCCAAAGCCATGTCCAGATGAGGCAGTAAGCAAGAAAGTCACCAAGTCACCAAAGTGCTCAATGAAGAAAAAGTCCCAAATAAAAGAAATGTTCTTTATTACACAAACAACCACTTAAATTGAAGGTAGAAGGCCAGCTGCTCAGGGATCAGTGTTCTATACCCAGTGTTACTGAGATTCCACTCCACCTGTGGCCACCAGGGGGCTATCTTCCATCCACTCTTTGCCAGCTTCATCTTCTCTCTCAGCAGTGTCATCTGTGTTTCACCCTGAGCCCCTGGGGACAAACTAATTGAACAGTGCAGAGGATGCAAGGCACATAGCAACAGTCCATTTACCCAGGCTGAGTAAATAGTCTAGGGGATATAATTTTGCTATTTATTGCTAAAGAAACATGTAACAGGAGGAGGACAATGGGGAATGGGATACTCCAAAACGCTAGAGCACAATTCTGTAGTGGACATGTCTCTCTCAAAGCAGCAGTAACAGTTTTTCACTCACAACTGGGGACCATAAGACAATGTTCAGCACAGACAATGACAGACTGAAACAGTTTGAGTCCCTACAGCTGGGGGACATAAGGTAACAAACAGTCCAAACACCAATGGCTGAAGACCATGTATATATGGTGGCACAAATATTAGACTATACTCACAGATCCTAGAGTAGGACAAGTCAATAGGCCCCATCTGTAGCAATCCAGCAGCCAGTCCAGGAACACTCCAGGGGCAAACAGCCCTCCTGAAGCTCACAAATCAGTTTCCTCTAAAGGAAAAGATAGTCTGACCAGGGCTCCAGACAATTTATCATCTCTCTGACCACCTACTGTGCACACTTCCTCTGGGATTGGACAATCAAATTTCCAGCTTAGGCATTGTAATTTCCCGCCCTAAACTCTAGGAAGTTCTTTAGAGGCAGGGGAAACAATCAAATCCTCGGGCTGTGGAGCTATGAACAGACCCGGGCATTAAATCTCAGCTCCTCTGGTTCTGCAAGCCAACGACTAAATTTGCCTAGCATCTCCTATCCTGGGAGGGTGCTACAAACACATCAACGGAGGTAAACAAGATTCAGGAAGGCAGTATTTTCAATATGAAGCCAAGATCAAGAACATGGTAACATGAACTCATACTAGCAGAAGGAAAGTTCAAAACAAATCTTAGAAAGTATTATTTTACTGAAAGAGTAGTTGATGGTTGGAGTATACTTCTAGCCGAGGTAGTGAGTAGTCAACAGTAAGTGAATACTAACATACTTAGGGCAATACAATACACCCCCCCCCCCCTCCCAAAAAAAAAACAAAAACAAAAAAATGTATATACTGTATATGAGAAAGAAAAAAAAAATGGGGAAGACTTGATGATATACCACTTGGTCTTTTTCTGTTGGCGCTCTTCTATGTTTGTATTCTTCTAGAGGGTAAATTGTCTCTTTCAGTCTTACACCTTTACCCTTAATGTGCCCTGTGTGGCTAGGATGTCTAATCTAGTTAGTGTGGTACTAAGGGTAGGCATTTACTGAAGTGGGGGGGGGTAAGAAAGTTAACCTAGGACGGAGCGCTGCCCCCTCTATCCACGGCCGCCACCCCCATACTCTAACCACGGCTGCTATTTTGCAGGCCACCGCCACCCCCTATTCATGCGTCCAGTGCCTTTCAGGATCCCGGGCGTGTGATTTACAGCGACAGAGGTGTTTTTTCGAATAGAATTCAAAATAGGGTGGGCTCCTGGCACTGAGCATTGCGCAAGGAGCCCACCCAGGTGTTACAACAGCGAGTGAATATTTGCTATTGAAACACTGATCCTCAATCTGGCCAATCGGAAGCAGGTCTGAGACCCCTTTTTCTGATTGTCCGAAAAGAGAAGAGTGCCAATTGGCCGCGAGGAGGAGGGAGGAAACGGAAGCCACCGCAATGCCCGTGGAGAGCAGGGGAACGGAAAGCCATCACCGCCGTCGCCAAGCAAGGGAAGCAGGGCTACCCACCATAGATGGGGTAAGTGCACCAGGCCCACCCAACTGACCACTGACTGGGGGAGAGGGGTGTCACTGTTTGCCACCCTCTCCCCCAAAAAATTACCACCGGCCACCACTGCCTATGACTACATGAAATATAAATTGAGTACTGAGCATAGAACTTATGGGCCTCAAAGGTGGGTGTGCTCTCTAACACAGACAAGCTAAAGAGTTTTTTAACCCAACATTGGTTTGCTTTCTTTCCCTCATGGAAGAGGGATTGATGCATTCAATAATTGTTTGCGGCATTACAACATCTACCAATTTGACAAGAAAAATCTCTGCGGATCCAGGATTGCAGAGGAAAGAAACTTTCACTGCTTGGCTGAAATGTATTCCTGTCTACTGGTAACTTAAGATGGGCTACAGATTTGCAGCCCTTTAACCAAGAAAAAGTCAAAGGTGAGAGATTTGGCAGCAGCTGCTGCTTTGCCAAAGCAGCTGGCATGTACGAACTCAACATGGCTGGTATTTCATTTCAGCTGCTACGCTGTGGAGACTCAGATAATTAGTTGCACAGACCTGTTTATCCTTGCATAGATTTTTTACAAGCTATTAAGTCTCAAAGAGCAATAGCATGCACTATGGACACCAATATGTGCTTGTTGCTCCTCACTTGTGTTAACCCCTACACAGACCAGTTATTGCAAGGGTGCCCATCCCTCAGTGCTTGTATAGTAAAGCTAAGCTGAGTCTGACCTCACTTTCAGTTTTAATGTTAAGAGTTATGGCACATCCGAAATCAGCTTTTTTCCCATTTACACTATCTCCTCCCACACGCTTTTTTACCCTTAAGTTGTGTCCTCGATGATATATTTTTTCTGTAACTAAATTTGTATTTAATAAAATAAAGTTGGTTTACAATATAACTTAATTTATCGCAGTGTGGATAAAAATCAATGATTAAAAAAAAAAACAAAATTAGATTTTTTTTATTTGAATCCAATTTTTTTGATTTAAATCAGATTTTTTGATTTTTATCAAATGTATTTTAATAAAATGCTTTTGGAGTAAACATCTGACTAAAGATAGTTTTCTATTTAAGATACATTAATAATTTAGTTTATTCAGCATGAAATGGAGCTTAGTTATGTACCATGAGGCTGAATATTCTGCAATATTTACATTTTTGGTAAACTCATCCAATAAATCCAAGCTCTGCAAGCTGAAATAACATACACCGCATTGATGCATTCACACAATTTCTCAGTAACCATGAGATAAAACAAAGTTCAGGAATATTCCTTTATACCATTGCTTTGCAAATCTATATACACTACAAACTGTATGATTAAATCGGTTCTGATATCGCTGTTTTACTAACCTGACAGCTTATTATTCTAACTAGGAAACCTTCATTTTGTTTGCAAATATTAAAGATTCTAACTACCAGCAAGAATGAGTCCTTACATTTAAAGAGCACCTGTCTTTTCAGATCCATCATGGCAGCACCTGTTAGCGGGAATCCACTCACCTGCTGCCGCCACGTCCCTCACCTTGTTGTGTCACTGTCACATCACAAGTCGTCCCATTAACCATTTCTGCCCCGGAAGGATTTACCCCCTTAATGACCAGGCCATTTTTTGCAACACGGCACTGTGTTAGTTTAATTGAAAATTGCAGTCATGTGACGCTGTACCCACATAAAATTTATGTCCTTTTTTTTCCCCACAAATAAAGCTTTCTTTTGGTGGTATTTGATCACGTCTGAGATTTTTATTTTTTGCACTATAAACAAAAAAAGACCGACAATTTTGAAAAAAAAACCCAACAATATTTTTTACTTTCTGCTATAATACATCTATAAATATATATATATATATATATATATATATATATATATATATATATATATAGGAGGAGCCGCTGGGGGACAGAGATGACAAAGATAACAGTTGCTCTTTAATAATTATGATTTAAATTGACTTGATTTAAATCAAGCCTTTTTACTTGTGATTTAAATCAAATCCACCCTGATTTTGTAGTATATAAAAATTACAGTGTAAAATGCTTCATTGAAAATATAATGGGCCCTCATTTATAATTTATTTAATGGCTCCTTGTAAAGAGAAAAAAGAGAGAGGGGGTAGAGTTAGGTATATAATTAAAACTCCAGGCAATTAGTCAAATGTAACATGTTACCCAAGGTGAGCTTGATGTATGCCTTTTATACCCTATATCTGCATAGGTGCAGCTTTAAAGTAAACATGTGCTTTTCCAATATAGAGCAAAGCAATAGGTTCACTCTGGGCTTTTTTACACTTGCATTACTGTACACAGTTTTGTGCAATAAGCGCACTGCGGTAATGGAGCCCTTTCATTGTAAATACGCTGACACTCACCACTCAACACATGAAAAACACACCTGCAGCATTTTCCACAACTCAACACATCATAGCACACACTATGTGTAAATAAGTGCTCTGAACTGCAGGTGCGCTGGCAGTTATTATACATGTGTTATTGTGCATTGTGTTGTGTTTTGGGCTGGGTTCACACTATGGGGGTTTCCCTGCATCCAATTCGCATGTCAGGAGATTGTGACCGGCTCTCAATGGGGCCGGTTCACACATCTTCGGAGCGGCTCTGGTGCAAATTGCACAGAAATCCTGTGCGTCTACTGGTCCATTTCAGGTCCGACTTTAGTAAAAAATTTTAAACTAAATTGGAGCTGAAACGGTGAACAAGGACGTACCAGACCCCTGCTGTGAGCCGCTCCGTACGGCAGTGTGAACCCAGCCTTACTGTGCATTCCGTAATGCAAAGGTGTGAAGTCAACCTTAAGGTAAACCCTGGCAGCTGCTTATACTTAGCAATATCTCAATCCTTTGTAGCCTTGTGATCAAGCCACTATGCAGTGAAACGCGTTAGTGGATGGTTTATTTGGGTGGAATCAGTTTGGCTGTAATGATCTACTAAAGTGACTTAGAAAAATACAGGTTGGGGGGCTGTTCTCATCTATGTATTTTGTCAGCTGCTTATACTTGTTTTCCCTTTGCTCCCTGCAGCAGAGAGTAAAAAGAAGAGCTCCACCTTACACAGCACTGAGGACCCTCACCCCCCCCCCCCCCGTGACAGCACTTGGGGGGGGGGTTTACTAAAACTGGTGCACCCAGAATCTGATGTAGCCATGCATAATAACCAATCAGCTTCTAACTTCAGATTGTTCAATTAGGCATTGACAATAAAACCTGGAAGCTGATTGGTTACTATGCACAGTTGCACCAGATTCTGGGTGCATCAATTTTAGTAAATCTCCCCCTTGGTGTCTGAGATCCAAATCACAAGGCGCTTCAGTTCCCTTTGCAAACAGAATGGCAGAAGAGCAAAGGAGGTTTAAGTATAAATACTTGCAAAGGCCACAATTAAACCAAGTGGAACCGTGAAGGAAAACAAGTCATATCCAAAAATTGTAGCCTGTTCCTATACCTAATCTATTGCACAGCGGTACAACATCCCAATATTGAAATATTCAAACAGGGGACAACCAAAGGGGATACAGGACTTTAAGGTACCAGATAGTAGAAGGACTTAAAGCGGAGTTCCACCCAGAAATGGAACTTCCGCTGTCTGGATTCCTCCCCCCTCCAATGTCTAATACAGGTATTTGCTCCCACTTTTGGCAAAAGATCGCTGCAGTATCCGCAATGATCTACGCCATGTCCGGCCCCTCCTCCACCCCCCCTGCTGTCTTTTGGGAGACACACAGGTCCCAGAAGACAGCAGGGACCACTGAGAACGCGCAGGGCGGCTCGCGCATACGCAGTAGGGAACAAGGCTGTGAAGCCACACAGCTTCAATTCCTGATTCCCTTACTTAAGATGCTGGTGCCTCCACCTGGAGCCAAAGGAACAGGTCGGCTTCGGGTGAGGACATTGGGGGCGCCCTGGACAGGTAAGTGTCTTTATTTTAAAAGTCAGCAGCTGCAGTATTTGTAGCTGCTGACTTTTATTTATTTTTTTAGGTGGAACTCTGCTTTAAAGTGTTACTAAAGTCAGATAAAAAAAAAAAAAATTAAAATAACAAACATGTTATACTTACCTGCTCTGTGCAGTGGTAAGATCCTCCTCTTCTGGGGTCCCCGGGTGGCGGTCTTGGCTCCTCCTCTTCTTTTTAGGACAACCATAGCCAGCCGCTTGCTATGGGGAAAAACGTGGTCTGCGCGCTCCCGAACTGTGTGTCTATTGACCCGTGCTGCATAGCCTTACATAGCGGGACTTAGGCCCACCCCCCCCTTTCCCTTCACTGTATTTAATTGACAGCAGAAAGAGACAATGGCTCCTGCTGCTTCTCGGATGCTGTGTGAAGAGGAAGGGATGAATAGATGCAGCCGTGCACAGAGCTGATGTCTTCTCCCCTCTCTTATGCCCCGTACACACAGTCGGATTTTCCGATGGAAAATGTCCGATCGGAGCGTGTTGTCGGAAATTCCGACCATGTGTTGGCTCCATCGGACATTTTCCATCGGATTTTCCGACACACAAAGTTTGAGAGCAGGATAATAAATTTTCCGACAACAAAATCCGTTATCGGAAATTCCGATCGTGTGTACACAAATCCAACGGACAAAGTGCCATGTTTAGAATAAATAAAGAGATGAAAGCTATTGGCCACTGCCCCGTTTATAGTCCCGACGTACGTGTTTTACGTCACCGCGTTCAGAACTATCGGATTTTCTGACAACTTTGTGTGACCGTGTGTATGGAAGACAAGTTTGAGCCAACATCCGTCGGAAAAAATCCTAGGCTTTTGTTGTCGGAATGTCCGAACAAAGTCCGACCGTGTGTACGGGGCATCCCTCTTCACACAGGGAAAGGGGAGGAGGGAATATTGATATTCTACCTTAAAAAGCCTCTATAAGCTAAATGCATATTAAAGAAACATACAAAAGTTTTCCATTAAAATAGGTCACATTCAAACTAGAAACCAGCCAACTATAAATTAACTGTCAAGAAACATCCATGGAGGTCATGTTGGGTTTTAATGGGACCAAATTCTTTGGCATGAAAGGAAGTAGTCATGGAGTAATGCACATCATTATTTCAAAGCTTTTTTTTAAATATTATTTTTCTATAAAGCATCAACAACTTATGGAGATCTGTACAAAGCATGTTTATTCATTCAAATCAATCCGCCTCAGTTTAATTTTCGTTCTGCGGGCATAAAAAATACACACACACAAGGGACACTGTAGTCACAAGCCAATTAACCTACCAGTGTTTTAATTTGTGGTGTTGTATCATTACTGTATGAAGCTTTACAGCAATCTGATATTCATGCTCTGCAGCCTCCTCCGCCGTGTTACTTATAAAATATTTTATCAACAACATTAGCACCTGTGGGATGCATTTAAATCTCAAAATAGTCAACCAACCAACCAACATTTTTGAGTTCCCAAACTATTAGAAATGATATTCATTTACCATATGTCCTTTGAAAAAAGCACAATTTATTTGTGTTAAAAAATAATCACGAACTGATATGTGGGAGCCAGAACAGTACAATCACACTTGGGGACCTCCTTTCTATGGATGAAGTATCCTAGTCTATATAAGCTATGGACCTAGCCAGCCATTAGTTGGCGACTGCAGGGTATTGGCTAAATCACCGAAACCTTGAATTTTGTCCAATATTTACTCTACAATTTTCCTTATAAGTATACCCTGACCTTTTGAAATGTAAATGGCACTCAATAAACCTCACCATTCCACCTTGTGCAAGCAAGACTCTATAGTCTCTCAAAGATTATTTGTAGCATCTCAAAAAGGGCTTGTCAGCATGTCTGGAGATTGAGATTCTGGTTAGCTTAGGCTATAGACAGTGGAGCTAGGATTTCATACCATTCCTACAGAAGATTTCACAGCAGTATAGAGACCACCTGCATACACCGAAACATAAGGTAAAACTGCTGTCCATTTTTTTACCATCTGTGTCTCATTAGGAAGATTTCCCTTCTGATCCTGGTTTTCAGACAACTCAAAGTTTTAGCTCTACCTTCACTTTTACGCCTCAAAATATTGGTCATCAAGATAGGGAAAAAACAGAAATAAAAACCTGACGGTGGGTCTATCTCCTCACCACTCTATCCAAAACTAAAAAAAATGTTTGCCTTTAGATATACTTTAAATGTATTTTTAAAAACAAGCAATGTATATTCCTGACAGTGACTTGAAATCAGCCTCTCAAATAGGAGGAGGAGAAGCAGCACAAGGAGCCAGTCAGTTGTGCTGCAGTGCATAAAGCATGCTGAAAGAAGAAGAGAGCAGAGTGGCACCAAGATAAGCTTATTAGCCAATGTCTTGGCGAGAAAGTTCTCTCGGCGGATAAGGACCCCCTCTGTACTGCGCAGGCGCAGCGCCTGCGCAGTACGAACTACTATCAGCCGCCGGAGATAGCCGAAGCTCAAAATCTTCAATCAGCTGTACACGGCGCCTGCGCCCTGGGTCCAGGTTCCTTCCCCACCATCCAAGTGAACCTAGAGAGGGAATAAAAAAGAGCCGAGCGAAGCGAGGCCGTGCCCCGAAGCGTGGCGAGCGACCCTCTTACAGGCGCCGTGTAAAGCTGATTTTCCCCTTTTCACCTTCGGCTATTTCTGCCGGATCCTACTGCGCAGGCGTAGCGCCAGTGCAGTAGAGGGGGGTCCTTATCCGCCGAGCGGAACTTTCTCGGCAGAACGCCGGCTGCCTCTCCTTTCACAGTGTATCGTTACAGGTAGAAAGGGGGTGGGAAAGGGATCTGTACATGAAAGTGAAACTGCAGCAGGTTCCCTTCCTGCTAGATAGGGCTATGCTTTGGGGCAATGCTGTGTAAAAGTCAGGACTTCATGGACAAAAATACAAATCGATTGGCAGGTAAAACAGCTCTCATATATATTTTATCTATGTACTTTGTCTGGAGTTCAGTCTTTGGCAGCTACTATAGCACAAGAGCATTAATAATGTATACAAATGACAACATGATTCCCTCATAGCAGTCCAGCTAGAATGATTAACCCCTTCCTGCCTGTGCTATAGCTGAAAGACCCTTTGGACTTAGCTGATCACAGATTGGGATAAAGGGCCAATCACAGCTCCTTTACCATGTGATCAGCTGTGTCCAATGACAGCTGATTATGGAAGTAAACACAAGCCTGTTATAGGCTTTTCTTTCCTCATGCTGACTGCATGAGCAGAGAGAAAGAAAGCCGATAACCAGCTTGTGTTAAAGGGAAATTGGCACTGATTATCAGGGCACTGAATATTAGTGTCCTGATTATCAGTGCAGTCCCAACAGTGCCCACCAGTGCTGCCAATCAGTGCCTATCAGTACCTCCTCATCAGTGTCAATTATCAGTGCTGCATATCAGTGCCCTTCATTGTCGCATATCAGTATCCATCAGTGCAACCTATCAGTGCACATCAGTGCTGCCTATCAGTGCCCTTCAGTGCTGCCTCATCAGTGCCACCTATCAGTGCCCTTCAGTGCTGCCTCATCAGTGTCACCTATCAGTGCCACATCATCAGTGCTGCCTCATCAGTGCCCAACAGTACCGCCTATCAGTGCCCATCAGTGCCACTTAACAGTGCCCATCAGTGCAGCCTCATCAGCGCACATCAGTAAAGGAGAAAAATTACCTGTTTACAAAATTTTTTAACAAACTATGAAAAATGTTTTTTTTTTACATTCTCTGACTTTTTTTTTTAGTTTGTTTAGCAAAAAATAAAAAACCCATGATGATAGTGATTAAATACCACCTAAAGGAAGCTCTGTGTGAAAAAAATGCTAAAAAATTCATATGGGTACAGTATTGCATGACCGTGCAATTATCATTCAAAGTGTGACAGCGCTGAAAGCTGAAAATTGGCCTGGGCAGGAAGGGGGTAAAAGTGCCCTGTAGGCAAGTGGTTAAAATACTCCTATCACCTGGACAGTTTACTCATTGCTTGATAAAACATACATTAAAAGTTAAGGTTTCTCTCATCTCAACTGTTATTCTGATTAAGCAGCTTTACCGTTTTACCAGCATTCTGTGGATTAGAAGTGCCTACAGTCATCGCAGCTGTGACCCAGCCTTATAAAAAGCGTGGGCTTTGCTGTAACTACTCAGCTGGTTTCATTCTTTATCTCCACAGAAGAAAACTGCAAATATTTCAGTTTGGTGTGCTTATTGGTAAGACGAATTACCTGCAGACTTCCTAAATCACTTTAGGATTCCCGTGGGTGCAATACATTAACCAGAATTTCTAGCTCTGACCATGAGCTGTAAGGCAGTGTATGTTTCTGCTCACTAATGCTCACACAAAGCAAAAACATTATAAATACCTTGTTTCCTCCTTTTTATAAGTGAATACATTTCCTCTGTTCCATGTGTTCTAAGCTGCATAAAAGCTGGGGGCGGGGGGAGAAGCAACAGTATAATGAGCTTCCCAGTAAAAGGCTGTTCTAGTGGGTTGTCAGGACAAGTCTGATCATTAGAGGAGAGCACACTGAGTTCCCAGCATAGCTGGAGAACTGACCACAGTGTGTTCTCCTGCTTAATGTGGTCAGTTTTTAATGGGAAGGCAGAGGGACTGGCAGGAACACCAGCAATTTACAAAGAGTACAGGATACTTTCTCATACAAGTACATAGTACAGCAGACACATACGAGCAATAGGAAATGATGGGGTAACAAACACTTTAAATATATTCTAAGCACATCAAAATTAAAGCTGAGAAATGTAATAAAGCATTTATGTCACTTTTCTGGTGGTAGCCTGGGAAAATTACTGACACGTCTGACAAAATTTAGGTAGTTCTTACTACCACCACTTTAAGAACCTGTCTCTATGGCTGTAATAGGTTCCTAAAGAGTTATCTCTAGCTCATAGCTTAGGAAATTGACAATAATCAAGACCACCTCTGAGCTTGTGTACAGAGGCATGTTTAGACTGGGCATGTCTGCACTGGGAAGTTGTCATGTATGTATGGTACTGTATTTTATCTTCAGTCCCATTCAGTTGTCAGGAGGTTCACTGGGTAAAAGCTAAATGTAAAGAAAGGGATGGGGAATAGTGGTAATTACCCAAACATGATATGACATGCATATATTTGAACAAGACAAGCTCACAAGGAAGGTGGGCCTTCAGCACCTGTTGAACCCATCAGGTCCACCTTGCTTTTGGTTGACAATAGATGGTAATGGGCAGATTCAAAAGCCGCTGTTGGACTGAATAGCAGCTAGGAATCCACCCACTGCCATGCGCTGTCAATCAAAAGGAAGGTGGACCTGATGGTGAACAAGTCTCTCAGTTCTCCTTCAGGCTCTGCCCACCTCACTACCACGTGCCTGTCTGTGTGATGGGCTGAGTGGCCAGGAAGGGAATGCACCAAGGAAGAATTGTCTGGTATGGAAATGTCAACCTCAGTGCAGCCCTCTGACAGATTAATTTACCTGTTTATGACAAGTACATCAATCTGGCACAAGCACTGAAAATTCCATGTGTGGAGGCCCAACATAATTCTAAAGAGTGTCTATGACACACTTTATTAATTCTTCCCCCCACCCAGGGTTTGAAACCTCTTACAACCTAACAAAGCAAAAGACCTCTGCCAGCATACTATAGAGAAGGACCCCTGCCCTCTTTTGTGGAAGCAGTGGTCTCCCTGCCCCTTGCTTGGTCAAAGACAGAGCTCTCCAATCAGCAAAGCTCCTGATCCTGGTTGATCTTCTCCAGCTTTTTTTCCAGCTACTTTCTATCAATATGCATTCACTCCAGTGGCAGCAGCACATATTGTTTTGGATTAGCTTCTGATAGTGACCACGGTGAACCATGTCTTTGCAGTGTGTGTAGGCATAACCATTGGATGTGTGAATGTGACAAAGTGATAACACAAAAGAACAACTTGAAGACAGTTGTCACATCATAGTAGGAGTTACCTGAACAAGGGCCTTCATTGACAGGAATGCCAGGTGTTAGTTTAATGAAAGCTGTTCATTTAAAAATGACTGAAGACAACTTTAGAAATTACATTAAAGCCCCAAAGATTATATGTGCTTTTATCGGTTGGGTTAGCAATGTACTTTAATGCTGCCATCCGAATGTACTTCTGGCGAAAGTACTCTAAAATCGAGACTGCTCTGAGTTGTGCTAAACTTTTAAGCTATGTTTTCTTTCTTGCCCATATTTCACATTTTTAAGGTGCTTCAACTGTTGACAGTCCTTTAGGGAGCCAAAACATCAATGTTCATTTAAAGTGAATCCCAGACAAATGACCATATTTATCATACAACTGTGAGTCACAAATCTCTTGAGATCTGCCAGGCTGGTTACGAATAACCTTATATTTTTAATAATGGAATAGGTCTTCAGCTGTATGGAAACACTACATATTAAATATTTATGTCCATGTTGGAAGAATAAAATGTTCTTAATCCTAATTCAGTACAACCGGATCTACATACAGGTATATGTATCTGTGTATCTCACACGTTTTCTTATTAGTTGAAATCCAAAGATGTACAACGTGTTAATTATGAACACACTACAGCTGCTGGAGCCAAAAGCTATTTTAGCGTTTCTGCTCAATGCCCCACTGAGAAACATACATTGATATAAAAATATGGAAATTGACCACACTGCATAGCTGAGCCTCAAGGCTTCCATCAGCACTGCGAGAGGTATTTAAATATGAAACACATATCACAAGAGCCACATGGAAAACACATCAACATTCCACTTATTAAGAAGTATACAAATGTTTAACATGAGATTTACCCTATTTCAAAAGATCACACAAAGAGTATATTGCTTACTATAGAATGATGGGAGCCTAAAAAGGATTGGCTCTCACACAGCACTGAAGAATAAATGAGGGATTAAACCCTGTGTCATTGCAACTAAAGTGGGCATACAATCCTTCTTAAAATGTATCTGAACTCAAGAATAAAAAATATTATATATTGCAGCTTACCAGTCCTCAAATACTGTATGGTATCTGCATTAGTTTTTGCTATTGAGGGGATCTGTTGTCCTCTACTGTTATCTGCTAATATTACACTGTTATGTATAATTATGTACTAGCACTTCCTGTCTCTGAGAGGCTGGATAAGAGAGAGAGAGAGAGAGAAGAGAGAGAGAGAGAGAAGAGAGAAAGACCTCTCTGCATGTCAGATTAGAAACTACTAGGGAGGCAATAAAGCATAGAGTAGACAGGCTGCTCTGAGTTCCAGTTCCACACCACTGTTTCTGTGTGAAAAGCTGTGTTCCAGGCTGGTTGGACAACAGTTGGAGGATCTCCCGATCACCACTGATCTTGTCTTCAGGTCTCCAACAAAAAGATGGACGCCACATCATGAACATCTTCAGGGACCCCTGCAATTGAACTTTGCTGTAACATTCATCTGGAGGCATCTCTATTAATAGCTATATATCTGGGTATATGTGCACAATTCCACCAGGACTCTTGCTGGGCCTGTTGCTGCTAACTAGGGATGAGCCGAACACCCCCCCCGGTTCAGTTCGCACCAGAACCTGCGAACGGACCGAAAATTCGCACAAACGTTAGAACCCCATTGACGTCTACGGGACTCGAAGGTTCAAAATCAAAAGTGCTCATTTTAAAGGCTAATTTGCATGGTATTGTCCTAAAAAGGGTTTGGGGACCCGGGTCCTGCCCCAGGGGACATGTATCAATGCAAAAAAAACTTTTAAAATCAGACATTTTTTCGGGAGCAGTGATTTTAATGATGCTTAAAGTTAAAAAAAAAAAGTGAAATATTCCTTTAAATATCGTACCTGGGGGGTGTCTATAGTATGCCTGTAAAGTGGCGCATGTTTCCTGTGCTTAGAACAGTCCCTGCACAAAATGTCACTTTTAAAGGAAAAAAATCATTTAAAACTGCTTGCGGCTTTAATGTAATGTCTGGTCCTGGCAATTTGGATAAAAATCAGTGAGACAAACAGCATGGGTACCCCCCAGTCCATTACCAGGCCCTTTGGGTCTTGTATGGATATTAAGGGGAACCCCGCATCTAAATTAAAAAAAGGAAAGGCGTGGGGCCACCAGGCCCTATATACTCTGAACAGCAGTATACCGGCGGTGCAAACAAGACAGGGACTGTAGGTTTGTTGTTAAGTAGAATCTGTTTGTAATTTTGAACTGGTACATTTTTAATGTATTTAGCTCCAGCCAAAAAATCTATTTTAAGCTTTTTGGAAAACATAGGGAAGACTTATCACCCCTGTGACATTTGTTTTGCTGTCTGTGCTCCTCTTCAGAAGATTTCACCTCATTTTTTGTCCCAATGACAAATGTTTTTTGAAAATTTGGGGTTTTTTGTGAAACAAGGATTGGTGATAAAGCATCAGTGGAAAGGAGAAACGTTTTTCCCATATTAACTTATACAGGAGAGAATTTCCCTTCCTAGGGGTAGATTTCATCTCACTTCCTGTTGTCTCCTTCCGTTTGCAAGTAGGAGTCGTTTGTAAGTTGGATGTTTGAAAGTAGGGGCCTGCCCTATATACTAAGCAGAAATTTGGGCCTTAGGTGTTGTTGTGGCCACAACACTGTAAGCCCTCACCGGGCCCTGCTGTGAAATATTAGATCAAGAATTGTAATTACATGCCCCTGTTGAACGGGGCAGAAAAATTGGGCCTTTGGTGGTGGTGGTGCTAGTGCCACAACACTGTAAGTCCTCACTCGCTCTCGGTGGGCGCAGAAACGGGCCCTGCTGTGAAATATTAGATCAAGAATTGTAATTACATGCCCCTGTTGAACAGGGGCTGAAAAATTGGGCCTTAGGCACTGGTGCTGGTGCCACAACACTGCAACCCCTCACAGATACTCTAGTTGGAATGCAGAAACGAGCCCTGCTGCAAAGTATTGCATCAAAAATTGTAATTACACTCCCCTGTTAAACAGGGGCTGAAAAATTGGGTCTTAGGCACTGGTGCTGGTGCCACAACACTGCAACCCTTCACAGATACTCTAGTTGGAACACAGAAACGAGCCCTGCTGCAAAGTATTGCATCAAAAATTGTAATTACACGCCCCTGTTAAACAGGGGCTGAAAAATTGGGCCTTAGGCACTGGTGCTGGCGCCCAGAACCAAAAATGTTCTTACAAGCTATCAGCGTGATCATTGAGGAGGAAGAGGATAATTACTCAGGATAGTCACTCAGCATCAGCATAGGCAGTCTTTGAAGGGATCTGAGATTTTAAAAAAAATTATTCGGTTACATCAGCATCAGATGCTTGGTAGCTGGTGGTGATCCAAGACTGATTCATTTTTATGAAGGTCAGTCGATCGACCGAGTCGGTGGACAGACGCACCCTGTGATCAGTTACAAAGCCTCCAGCAGCACTGAATGTGCGTTCCGAAAGAACGCTGGATGCAGGACAGGCCAGTAGCTCAATTGCATACTGTGCAAGTTCTGGCCAGTGATCCATCCTCAAGACCCAGTAACCCATAGGATTTTCGGTGGGAAAGGTGTCCAAGTCAGATCTTGCCCCTAGGTATTCCTGCACCATGTAAAACAGACGCTGGCGATGGTTGCTGGAACCGATCATACCTTGGGGCTGCGGATCAAAAAATTGTCTGAACGCATCGGTCAGACGGCCACCTTCTCTACCGCTCCTTCTTTGACTGACCGAAGCCTCAGCAACACGTTGTCCAGAAACAGGAGTTTGTAACCTCCCAGTCTCTGGGAACGCGTTGCACAGACCTTTCTGCAAGGCCTCCTGAAGATGTTTCATCCTCTGCTCCCTCTGCGATGGCAAGATAAGGTCCGCAACCTTACCCTTGTAACGTGGATCAAGGAGGGTTGCCAGCCACTATTGGTCCTTCTCCTTGATACCACGAATACGAGGATCCTTACGCAGGCTTTGCAGGATCTGGGAGGCAATGCAGCGTAGGTTTGCTGAGGCATTCGGTCTGGAGTCCTCTGGGTCACTAAGGACGACATGATCCGCAGCCACCTCCTCCCAGCCACGTACAAGTCCATGTGTTTCTTGGGACTGATCCCTTAAAGACTGCTGCTGATGCTGAGTGCCAGGCTCCACCTCCATACTGACACAACCCTCCTCCTCCTCCTCCTCGTCCTCGTCCTCTTCCTGTGTGATCGGTGAGCAAGCAGGAACACTGTCTGGATAAAGGGGGCCTTGAGAGCTAAGGAAGTCCTCCTCTTCCTGCCTCTGTTCTGCCTCAAGTGCCCTGTCCATTATTCCACGCAGCATGTGCTCCAACAGGTGGACAAGGGGGACAGTGTCACTGATGTATGCACTGTCACTGCTCACCATCCTCGTGGCCTCCTCAAATGGTGACAGGACAGTGCATGCGTCCCTGATCATGGCCCACTGGCGAGGGGAAAAAAAAACAAGCTCCCCTGACCCTGTCCTGGTGCCATAGTCGCACAGGTACTCATTGCTGGCCCTCTGCTGCGTGTGCAGCCGCTGCAGCATGACCAACGTTGAGTTCCACCTGGTGGGCATGTCACAGATTAGGCGGTTCTTGGGCAGGTTAAACTCCTTTTGGAGGTCTGCCAGCCGAGCACTGGCATTATATGACCGGCGGAAATGCACACAGACTTTCCTGGTCTGCCTCAGCACCTCCAAGTTAAGGACGTGAGCCAAACAGGGCACATGGGTCATTTGTCCCTGTCGGAGGGCAGAGAGGAGGTTGGTGCCATTGTCGCAAACCACCATTCCTGCCTTAAGTTGGCGTGGCGTCAACCACCTCTGAACCTGCCCCTGCAGAGCTGACAGAACCTCTGCCCCAGTGTGGCTCCTGTCCCCCAAGCACACCAGCTCAAGCACCGCATGGCATCTTTTGGCCTGCATACTTGCGTAGCCCCTTGAACGGCTACGGAGCACCGCTGGTTCCGAGGACAAAGCACAGGAAGAGGCCATGGAGGAAGAAGAAGAGGAGGGGGTGGAGGAGAGAGGTGTGTCACAATCATTAGTAGTGGCATTTTGGAGGCGTGGTGGCGGAACAACCTCCAACACTACTGCACCTTGTCCTACATCCTTCCCAGCTGCCAGCAGAGTCACCCAATGCACGGTGAAACTTAGGTAACGTCCCTGTCCATGCCTGCTGGACCATGAGTCAGCGGTAATATGCACCTTACCGCTGACCGCCCTGTCCAGCGAGGCCAAGACATTGCCTTCCACATGCCGGTAGAGAGCCGGAATCGCCTTCCGTGAGAAAAAGTGGCGTTTGGGTACCTGCCACTGAGGAACCGCACATTCCACAAACTCACGGAAGGGGACAGAGTCTACCAACTAAAAAGGCAGCAGTTGAAGTGCTAGCAATTTTGCCTAGCTAGCATTCAACCGCTGGGCATGTGGATGGCTGTGAGCGAACTTCTTTCGGCGGTGCAGCAGCTGGGGCAGGGAAATTTGCCTGGTACAATCTGACGTCGGTGTACCGAAAGCAGATTGCCCACAAGTACTTGGCTGTGACACACCTAATTCTACACCTTCATTCCTCTCAATGCAGGTCTCAGAGAGGACTGAAGGTATAGTGGGGTTGGAGATCTCTGCTGATGAGGAGCAAGGAGAGGTCCTCTTTGTTCTTTGGTGTGGGTCTTTTAAATACGCTTGCCAACGAACTGCATGGCAGGTCAACATATGTCTGGTCAAGCATGTGGTGCCCAAGCGGGAGATGTTTTGGCCACGCGAGATACGCTTGAGACATATTTTGCAAATAGCAGCGGTGCGATCTGATGCACTCGTCTCAAAAAAGGCCCACACCAAAGAACTTTTTGAAAAACGCGCAGAGACTGCAGCACCCTGCACATGCGGAGCTTTGGGGTGTGATACAGTCAGTGTGCTGCCCTTAGGCTGGCCCCTGGAGGGCATCCTGCCTCGTTGGTGATGTGCCGCCTCCTCCTCCTCCTCCTCTCTCCTATCAGGCACCCACGTTGAGTCAGTGACCTCATCATCCTCTCCCTCCTCATCACTGGAGCAAACCTGGCAGTATGCTGCAGCAGGGGGAGCATGACTGCCAGATTGCTGTCCTTCTTGGACACCCTCTCTGTCCGTGCTCACGTTACTGCCTTCATCTAGCTCAGTATCATCATATGAGCCTTCCAAACGCTGGGCATCCTCCTGGAGAATGTACCCAACACTGTGATCAAACAGTTCGAGGGACTCCTCAGGAGGACATGGTGGGGCTAGGGAAGGAGTCACTGATGACATTGAGCCGAGGGAAGAGGCCGCTGCTTTGCCAGACAAAGTACCCTGAGCATGGGTGAGAGAGGATGAGGAGGATGAGGACGGCTTGGTCATCCACTCGACTAAGTCTTCCGCATGTTGCGGCTCAACGCGGCCAGCTTTCGAAAAAAAGGCCAAGCGTGTCCCACGGCCATGTGCTGATAAGGGTGCACCGTCTCCACGACCAGCACTGTTGCCTCTAGACACAGAGCCTGCTTGTCCTCTTTTATTGGCTTGTGACTGTCTTGTTGGCCTTCCAGACATACTAATGGCCTGTAGCTGCACTAAGCTGGGATATATATATATATATATATATATATATATATATATATATATATATATATATATGTACTGATACTGCAGCTAGCAAAATCAACTGCCTGCCTGTAGTATGAGAACACCACCAACCTTCTACAGGTAGCTTTAGCTGAACACTGCAGAGCTCGCAAAAAAATAACTTGTAGATTTAGCTGAACACTGTGCAGAGGTCGCACTACACTAACTTGTAGTTTTAGCTGAACACTGTGAGCAGGATGCACTACACTAACTTGTAGGTTTAGCTGAACACTGTGCAGAGGTCTCACTACACTAACTTGTAGCTTTAGCTGAACACTGTGCAGAGGTCGCACTACACTAACTTGTAGTTTTAGCTGAACACTGTGAGCAGGACGCACTACACTAGCTTGTAGCTTTAGCTGAACACTGTGCAGAGGTCTCACTACACTAACTTGTAGCTTTAGCTGAACACTGTGCAGAGGTCTCACTACACTAACTTGTAGCTTTAGCTGAACACTGTGCAGAGGTCGCACTACACTAACTTGTAGTTTTAGCTGAACACTGTGAGGAGGACGCACTACCCTAACTTGTAGCTTTAGCTGAACACTGTGCAGAGGTCACACTAAACTAACTTGTAGCTTTAGCTGAACACTGTGAGGAGGACGCACTACCCTAACTTGTAGCTTTAGCTGAACACTGTGCACTACACTAACTTGTAGTTTTAGCTGAACACTGTGCAGAGGTCACACTAAACTAACTTGTAGCTTTAACTGAACACTGTAAGGAGGACGCACTACACTAACTGTAAATAGTCTAGCTGCCTGACTGTGGTACTAATAGGATCAAAAGAACACCAGAAATTTTCTTCAGGTAGCTGTAAATACTGTAACAAGACAATCCTGCCTGTCAGTAGGAAGATAACAGGAACGGATTTAGCTAAACTGAATACAGTGTATATATATATATATATATATATATATATATATATATATATGCAACACCTGGGATGCATATATATATACAATACACTATAAGTGCAGCTAACTCACTGACTGTCCTGCCTAATCTAGCTAACTCAAATGAAATGACACTGTCTCTCTCTCTCTATCTAAGCACGCCGGAACACACTACACAGGGCCGCCGTGTAGGCGGCCTTATATAGTGTGGGGCCTGTTCTAAACTCCCTGAGCCATAATTGGCCAAAGCCACCCTGGCTTTGGCCAATTACAGCTCTCTCTACCGACGGTGCTGTGATTGGCCAAACATGCGGGTCATAGTGCATGCTTGGCCAATCATCAGCCAGCAATGCACTGCGATGCCGCAGTGAATTATGGGCCGTGACGCGCCACGCGAATTTGACGCGAACGACCCATATCGTTCGCAATTTGGCGAACGATCGAACAGCCGATGTTCGAGTCGAACATGGGTTCGACTCGAACACGAAGCTCATCCCTACTGCTAACACTTGTTTGTATATTGGATGTGTGCATTATTATTAATCTTTTATTTTAAAAAGCCTGTATTATTTCCATACTGGTGTACATCTACAGTATATATCTTATGGTTAATGTTATCTGCTGGTTGCAGTAGTTTCTCTTCTCCCAATTGCTTTGATTAGATTACTGGTTAGTTTGCCATGATGGGGAATGTTCACAGAGACCCTGTCCTGGGTGGAGGCACTGTAAATTTATTATCAAACCCACTCTTCAACTTAGCAAAGGTTCTGGTTCGTGAGTCGCGCTGCGCGTTCTGAGTGGTCCCTGCCATCTTCTGGGACCTGTGTGTCTCCCAGAAGACAGCGGGGGGATGCTGGAGGGGCCGGACATGGGTGGAACTCCGCTTTCAGGATAAGCACTTAAGAATAAGAACGCTTTACTGAATCTTTGTGATCACTCATATTCTAATCGAATAATGCCTCTAGTGGACAGAATTTTTACAAAGAATACTAATGAATACATACCCTCAAAAGATAATATCTGAACATTTTGAAGTGATTACAAACTCTATTTTAAATTTCATTAATAAATAGGAATCGATTTGTTTTTAAAATGACTCTGCGGCAAAAATAAAAAAAACCCCACTAAACAAAGAAGTGTCTGTAAAAGAACACAGTTATCACTTAAAGCCGGGAATACATGGATCAAAATTTGGCCGCTTTAGCAGGGATGGGACGAATTTCGATCTATGTATGGGCACCTTGATTGTACAGAAGATGATTGAATAAATGCCGCTTAACCACTTGACCTCTGGAAACTTTACCACCCTTCATGACCAGGCCATTTTTTTCAAAACGGCACTGCATCACTTTAACAGACAATTGCATGGTTGTGCGACGCTGTTCCCAAATACAATTCTATGCCTTTGGTACTGACAGAATGGCATTCTGCTCTGTTTACATAGAAATATCGCTGCTCTCCCACTGTACTGAAACATTGGTGGGTGCCGGCCGACATTGAGTCTGCTGTTTCTGCCGATCAGCTCCCGCTGTGTATAATCACAGCAGAAGCGGGCAACCGGTTGCGTGCACGCACCCCAGACCCAGCAGTGCAGGATCACTTACTAGGTACGTGATCCTGCGCAGAAGAGCCTTGCCACCATATATGTAAGTTATATACAAGCTGTTAAAGTGGTTCTAAAGGGTCAAGGTTTTTTACCTGTATGCATTTTATGCATGAAGGTAAAAAACCTTCTTTGTGCAGCAGCCCCCCTAAAACTTACCTAAGCCCCATCACGATCCAGCTATGTGCATGAGAACCTCGGCTCTCTGGAGACTCCCCCTTCTCACTGGCTGCAACAGCAGCTGGAGCCATTGGCTCCCACTGCTGTCAATTACAGCCGGTGAGCCAATGAGGAGAGAGGGGGGGTGGGGCCGAGCCGCAGATTTGTGTGTGAACGGACATGCAGAGCTGTGGCTCAGGAGCGAGCCTGCCTTGGTGCCCTCATTGCAAGCTGCTTGCTCTGGGGGCACTGGGCATGAGGGAGGGGCCAGGGGCGCTGGCGAGGGATCCAAGAAGAGGCGGATCGGGGCTGCTCTGTCCAAAACTGCTGCTAAGAGCAGGTAAGTATAACATGTCTGTTATTTAAAAAAAAAAAAGCCTTTAATATTATTTTAATCAGCACCGCTGGCAGTGCTGATCAGTGTGTTCTGACAGTGCAGAAGTCTCCACGTTGTCAGAATACATTAGCTCAGCTGGAGTGATTCCCCCAACCACTTTGAATGTGTAGATGGGGGAATCAGCTCTTTTTTTTTCGCTCATTCCTCCGGTTGAACAAAAAATCTGACCCATCTATGGGCTGCTTAACTGACCCATTTCCTACAGTGCCAAATTTCGCTTTCTCTATCAGGTGTCACGCAATCTGGTTTCTTCTGCAAGCCTTGATGGCACTACAGAGGCTAAAGCTGATGGATAGAACCACAGCACTCAATGTCACACCAGGCAGCTGATACACCCAGAAATTCCAGAGGCAGAAAATTCTGCAGTAGCCAAGATTAGCAGTACAGATGTTCTTTTACCAGCACTTCTTTGTTTAAAGAGGAACTACAGTAATTTCTCAAAAAATATTAAGTCAGATACAAATAGTGTAGCTGCTGACTTTTAATAACCTGACAGTCTAAGAATCCAGGGCTGAGATCACCAAGGCTTGTTCTTCGCTGTTCTTCAGTTTCTCAGCGTGGCCATCTTGTTCATGGAAAGCTGCCTTTGACTTCCTGCTGTTTCACAACCAGCTTCCCACTGTGCTTGCATGAGCTGCACTGTGAATGGTCCTGCAGCCTCCTTGGATGTGTGATGTGTTCCAAGAGGTTGCAAGGCAAGAAAAGTGGAAATAGGAGCAGATATCTGTCAGAAATAGGTACCTGTTCCCAGAAAAAAAAATTGCAATGATGAGGGGGAAGGGAAAACGTAGAATGAGCAGAATAGCAGGTCTGTGGGCAGGGGGCTTATTGGAATCTGTAAGCCCCCTTTAACAAGGTGGCCCCCAGATTCTGCCCCCCCCATATGATTGAGTATGGGGTACATTGTATCCCTACCAATTCACCCAAAAAAAAGGCAGTGTATTGTAATTAAAAACAAGCCCTTTAATAAAAATAAGAATGTGCCCTGTCGTAGCTCCAACATATCTTCTTTCTCCGGTTTCACCACAGATGTATTCTTCCTCCGGTCTTCTCCTTCCGCTGCTGTCTTCTCCCTCTAGTAATGTGTTCTTCCTCCGGTCCTCTCCCTCTGCTGATGTCTACACCCTCTGGTCTTCTCCCTCCACTGCTGTCTTCTCCACCTCTGCTGTCTTCTCCGCAGTTGTGTCATCTGCGTTGTCTGTCAGCTCTTATATAGACATGGGGCGTGGCCATCCGGTGACTTCACCATTAGACTCTGCCAATGTTGAGCATTGTTGCCCATCAGGAAATGCATGATAAATTGCTCAGGTGTGAATGGTGGCTTAAACTTTTCAAACATGGCACAGTGAATACCTGCATTGCTGGGTCGTGCCACAATCTTTGGTTAGTGTTACAAGATGGCATGCAGATAGTAAATCCATTTCTCATAGAAGGGGGAACAACTAGCTATCAGTAGCTATGTATGCCTGTACTTTCATTAGCTTTTCCTATTTCTAAGTCCTCACTTGTTCATGACTGACTGGACTGATGATATCACAGATTGCCAATTACCAAGTAACATTGATCATCGCTCATTTTATTACAACTAATTTTAAAATGCCTTGTGGTGAAGCCATCAATATTTTTTCCTTAAGTCAGAAGGCAGGAGAGTTTTCAGTAACCCAATGTGTAAATGGAATGATCTAGAGAAATTAAAATCAATTTGTACAATAACTTTCCAAGGACTAGATAACGGGAATACAGCAATACGATTTTCTATCAGCTTTGAGTCAGATGAGTGACAATGCTATGAGCCCTTGCCAGCAATTGTACATACTGCCTTGAGTATTGAGAGGGCTGCTGAAGGTCAAGATTATGCCATAATCATTGGTACAGTAGGACAGCATTGTGCCCTCTTTCAGTGCTTCAATAGAGTCAGATGAGCAGATATATCATCTGACTCTATTGAAGCACTGAAAGAGGGCACAAGGCTGTCCTACTGTACCAATGATTATGGCATGAGACTGCCTGAGCAACAAAGTAAGGTATTGATAGAAGGGTTACGTGCCATTGAGACAAAGGAATATGTGATTTCTTTTAGAACTGTGTAAAATAAACTTCAATTAAAAAAGGAATTCATTTGAATGTGAGAGCATGACAGAATTAGAATAATTACCGTAATACCCAATGAAAGACTGGAAGGCTCCTCTGTTCTTTATATGAAATCTTTAGCAGCTACAAATAATTATATCACTCAGGCGGTTATGAATGTGTTATACATCTGTGGAGATTCACTATAAAAAACAGGGTAAAGAGTGATGTGAAAAGAATGAGAATGAGTATTATAGAGTGCAAGAAATTGGAACTCTGCTTTTATTATAAAAAATTATGACAAAAAAATGTGACAATTTTAGGGTTTTCATCATTCCATTATAATCAAAATCAATATTTTATAGCAACTCCTTCAGTAAAGTATGGAGGTGGTGATATCCTGTTATGGGGTGTTTCTCTGCAACAAGGACTGGAGCACATTTTTCGGGACAGAAGGTAAAATGGATGGGGCAAAATACCATCAAATTCTTGATAAAAATCTGCTGCCCTCTGTCAAAAAGTGGTCAATGGGAATAAGATTTACCTTCCAAAATGACAATGACCCAAAGCACACAGCAAAAGCGACCACATAGTGGTTGGAGGCGGAAAAGGTGAATGTCCTTGCATGGCCTGGTCAGAGCCTATACTTAAACCCCATTGAAAATCTGTGGAATGAATTCAGTCCACAAATTGTCACCATCAAATGTAACTGAATATGAACAGTTCTTCAAAGAAGAGTGGACAAATATTGCAAAGTCTTGATGTGCAAACTTAGTAAAGACATATCCCAACAGACTAAAGGCTGTAATTAAAGCAAAAGGTGGTTCAACAACATACTGACACAAGGGGGTGATCCTTTTTCCAACTCAGTGATTCCATTTTTGAATCTTTAAAAAAAAATATTTTGACATGTTGGTGTTATATCTTTCACTTGGATGCTATAAGTTGCATCCAAGTGATAAAACAAAAACTGTGGCTGTCTTCATTTCAGGCTTCAAAGCAACGCAATGTGATTATTTTAAAGAGGGGGGATTCTTGTTTCTAGCCACTGTATCTATATACCATACCTGGCCGATGCCCCTGGATGCTGAAAATCACTGAAGTAGACTCCACTCCTTCAGTGATCTTTACTTGCTTCCAGGTCCCGTGCTGAGCTACCAGCATTATGAATCCTGAAAGTTGGCCTCTCGGCATGGGCGCCATTCAGAGAATGCTTTCCATTTTCTAAATGAATACATAGCTTTTTCTGATTGGACGAGCTGGAGAGGTGGGGGCAGTGATGTTGCGCTCTCCACCTTGTCTAACAGGGGAACGCTTTGCATTCATTCTATTCAGGCATGTGCTAGTAAACAGAATGTAAATGAAAACACTGCAGAAAACACCATTGATATGTTTTATTAAGAATTTAATAACATTTATTAAATATTTCCTACTTTCTTTCTTTTGGGAAACAGTTAAATTGATAGGTTTGGTTCCACTTTAAGGCCTGACATTAACAAAAGACAAACGGTGATCACTGTGAGAACCACAGAATCTTACATCAAATGGCACACACTTAAGTAATGGTAGAAGCACCTTTACAGCAGGCCACATCACTGTTATGGGAGCTAGAGGTAAGATGGTCTCAAATGCACAACATTTTGCATTTTGCATCATTTTGCACAGAGTGGCCCCGAACCTGTTCTTCTGGGGTCCCTCGGCGGCTGTTTCAGCTCCTCCCGCAAGGACTCACCACCTTAATGCGAGCTCCCTTGCATGGTGGTTAGTTCTTGTGGGCGCGCTCCCGTGATACAGCCAGCGGCTATAACCGCTCACTGTATCACTCGGCCCAGCCCACCCCGGCGCGCCGCTTCATTGGATGTGATTGACAGCAGCGCGAGCCAATGGCTGCGCTGCTTTCAATCCATCCACTGTAGCCAATCAGCGGCCAGGCTGAGCGGCGAAGAGGATGTCGGGAGCGAGCGCGGGACTTTCAAGGGGTCAGGTAAGTAAAACAGGGGGGCTGGGGGCGGCGGTATTGTCGAAAGTTTTTCACCTTAATGCATAGAATGCATTAAGGTGAAAAAACGTTTACCTTTACAACCCCTTTAAAGCACTCTTAGGACCAAAGACTCACTTTGAAAACTTAATCTTGGAGGCAATATGACATCAGAGGATCCCGTTAGGGAATCCATAAGAGCCTTATGTACAAAACCAGTTGGAATTGACTGCTTCTTTTTTGTTTATTGTTTATTTGCTTATTGTAAGTGAGCTTTGAGTCCTGGAAGGACTTCCAGTGCTGAATTGGAGCCTGTTCATGTGCTAGTTTATCCAGGAGGGTTATTTCATTGTCTAGAGCAGTGTTTCTCAATCCTTTTTCAGTCAAGGCACCCTTTAAAATTCTGAACAATGTCGAGGCACACCATTTTAAAATGTGAACTACACTAATAGTTTTACATAATTGCAGCAACATCCACGTCCAAGGTTAGAGGTGATTTATTCTTACAAAACAAAACACATCTTTGCACACATGTACTGACTAGTATTCCAGTGCTTCTCTTCCTCACTCAGCTAATGTGACCTCAGTGCTGACAGAGAGGGGCTGGGGAGGGGCAAACAAAGATGATATGGAGTAGCCTGACGTCCTCCTTATCCACGGATGATGTCATTGGTTGTTAGGAGGCCAGTGAATAGAAGATTGTAATGGTGCACAATGAAAACATGTAGCTTTCTGTAACTAAAAGGCAGGCTTGATCCACACATTGATTTATATACAATTTTTGAGCAATTTTGCCAAAGCACCCCTGAAGAAACCTGAAGGCACCCTGGTTGAAAAAGGCTGGTCTAGAGAAGCACCATGTAGAAGCAATAATTTAATCAAGGTTAATTGTAGGCAACCTTATCAGGATCAACTTCCTCTGCAATGGTCACTCCATCAATAATGATAGTATGCACCCCCCCCCCATACTTGAATCCCTTTGTACCTTACTCCCACCTTTTTTATTCTGGGCTTCAGACCAGTATGTTCACCCAAGTTCAGCATTGCATGAACTGGACCACAATAAATATATGTAGCCTTCCTCTGTTTTTGGCTGGAGAGAGGCTGGTAAAATATTCCTATGGAGACCAGGGATATCTAGATCTGCTTTGTCCTTAAAAATAACAAACAAAAGATTTTACTTAAGTTATCATCTCAAACAACCCCACTGATCTATTTAAATTTGAATGTCCCATTACTGCCTGTTAGTACATATTGTTCTTCCTACTTAGGTCAGCATAGTGGTACAGAGCACCCAGGAGCAGTATGATATTTATGTATTTAGGAGAAAAACTGTAGCCTTTAGATATAAAAGACCCATTGTCTATACTACTTTAATGAGTTAAGACATAAAGTAATTTGCAAGCATTGTATTTTGTTTTGTAGTCCATAATAATGATTTTTCCACTGTGCATAGATTTAGTAATGATGAGCACACCAATATGTATGTTCAATACGGAAAGACTATGTAAATACCGCTTTAGTGAAACCCAATAAGTAGATATTCTTGCTTTAGGGTATGTTTGGAAGATTTGCCTGTCAGTGTTTTAAAAACAGCCAAGCATGTTAACACTTCATTTTACCGGCAAAAAGTAATCAATGAAGTTATAGAATTACTGTCATACCAGCTCTAATACAGTACATTCTACCAATATGGCTAACAGCATTTACAGAAATTAATATTGCTCCTGTGACATCTACGTTTGTAGAGTGTGCTAGTCGTTGTGTGACATTAATTCTAAAATCAATATGATGACTATTGGCTGTTGGTTTGAAATGCTCTGAGAATAATCACTCATCCAACACTATCTTAAAGAGAAACATTTTCTTTAATTAAAAATGGCAAATACCGTAGCTGCATACTTTAAAAAATCAGGTACTTACCAGTGTCTGGTGTCCATTGTTGTCTTCTGTCAGCTGGTTCTTCTTACAATTGCGGGTCCGTAGCTCCCTCATCTTGGATATGGCAGATGGCTCTGGCTACCTGACATGGCTCCACATTGCGCATGGGTGAGCTCATATGACATCCTGTGATTGGTTCTACAGCCTCTTGGGACATGTGACATGTCCCAGGAGGCTGCGAGAGGGAAGTGGGGTGGGGCAAATGGTGTCATCTTTGCTTAGGCAAGGATTGCAGAAATCGGAGAAGGTACCAATACAAATCAGTACTCAATTATGGACTGGATTAGGGAGCAAATCAGAGGTACTTCACTTTTTGATTGAAGTTCAGCTTTAAAGTTTTACTAAACCCATAACCTCCATTCACTATATCTGGTCTCCCACAGTACATAGAACATGGAAATGGAATTATTTTAGTAAATATAAGCTGCTAAATACCCTTTCTCATCAGCAGTATATAGCAATCCTGTAACCTGTATCAGTGTTTGCTTAAAGCTTGTAGGAGGATTTTCATTCTCCCCTGATCCTCTGTCTGGACAGTTCTGATTGACCCTGTGCTGATCACATGCATTTTCCTAAGAAAAAAAAACTCTCTAGCAATACACACTAAACTGAGCATGGGCAGCCTGACTCCTAATGCTGTTTTCTATCACAAGATGTGTTGGAGTCAGTTAAAAAGAGAGGAGGATCAGAGAGACAGGATCACACAACCTGCAGAGGATTAACCCCTTAGGTTCCACAGTGAGTATAATAACTCCTTTACTGCATACAGTATACAGACTGATTTTGGGGTTTCTGTTTTGGGTTTAGTAACACTTTAAGGGATCAGTATAATGAAGCTTGTTCCTTTATATTTTTATTATTTGCTACCTCATGGACAACAACCTTCTTGACCACCTACAGTCCGGCTTCCGTCCACAACATTCCACTGAAACTGCCGTACTAAAACTCAGCAATGACCTGCTAACTGCTAAAACCAATGGCCATTACTCCATACTCATACTCTTAGACCTCTCTGCTGCCTTCGACACAGTTGACCACCTGCTCCTCCTCAGCAAACTACACTCCCTTGGCCTCTGTGATTCTGCTTTATCCTGGTTCTCCTCCTACCTATATCGGCGCACTTTCCGCTTCTCATCCTTATTCTGTTTGGGTAGCACAAGGCTCCGTCCTTGGGCCCCTCCTATTCTCACTCTATACATCTTCCCTGGGCCAGTTGATAACCTCCCATGGCTTCCAATACCACCTCTACACCGATGACACCCAGATCTATCTCTCCACTCCTCAACTTCGAACACCTCACAGATCTCAAACTTACTGAATGACATATTGGTATGGATGTCACACCACTTTCTCAAACTCAATCTTTCTAAAACTGAGCTTGTTATATTTCCTCCTTTTTTGTCCCCCCCCCCATGACTTTACCATTAAGATCAACAGCACAACCATTGGTCCCTCCACACATGTCAGGGTGCTGGGTGTAATCCTTGACTCTGATATCTCCTTCAGCCCCCCCATCCAATCACTGACTAAATTCTGCCACCTTAACCTCCGCAACATCTCCAGAATTCGACCCTTACTGACTAATGACACCACAAAGCAACTTATTCACTCCCTGATTTTTTCCCGCCTTGACTACTGCAACTCTCTCCTTAATGGCCTACCCTTACGCAGGCTATCCCCCTTCAGTCTATTATGAATGCTGCTGCTAGACTAATACACCTCACTAACCGATCCGTGACTGCTGCTCCTCTTTGCCAATCCCTTCACTGGTTTCCCCTACCCCACCGTATAAAATTCAAAATGCTAACCACAACATACAAAGCCATCCACATTATCACCCCCAGCTACATCACCAACCTCATCTGCAGATATCACCCAAATCGTCCTCTCTGCTCCTCCCAGGACCTCCTGCTCTCTAGTTCCCTTGTTACCTCCTCCCATGCTTGCCTTCAGCCTCTCCCATCCTCTGGAACTCCCTGCCCCGGTATGTCCAATCAGCCCCTAAACTGTCTACCTTTAGGAGACCCCTGAAAACTCACTTATTCAGGGAAGCCTTTCCCACACCCACCTAACAACTGTTCCCGAGGCACCTCCATCAAATCATTACCCACATCTATTACCTTTTGTACCACCACCCCTCCCTTTAGAATGTAAGCAGGGCCCTCCTGTATTGAGCTGTACTGTAATTGTGCTGTCCCCCCTCTACATTGTAAAGTGTTGCATAAATTGTTGGCGCTATATAAATTATGTATAAATAGTAATATTATTAACTCTTTCTATTAGGGTTATTTTATGTCCTAATTCCAGTTTAAACAGTCAGTGGTGCCGATTTTAATCTGTTATATATTGCAATTTACTAGTCCTTGAATGTGGTGCCTGCATTAATTTTCTTTTTTTTTAGGCTAAGTACATTTTCTCCACAAACAGAAGTATACCTAACAATCTTGCCAGAAATGTTTTGTCCATTTAACCTCTAGTGGGCAGAACTAAAATCTCAGACAATGTTAATGTTATCAGCTTTCCCAACTATTTTTTGTGAATAAAAAAGCAACGCCAATCTATGTAATGAAGATGAGGAGACAGGGAGATGCTTTTAGTCAGGAGAGCAGACTAGGGGGCAAATTAGACCTATGGGAAGTTGTACTCTGAGCAACTGCTTGAGACCACCTTAAGTATGGCTTTCCCCTATGAATGAATAGTGGTGCACATGGAATGTAGGGAGTACCTATTTTTGGGAGAAAGGCTGTGAGCCTCAGACAGGGGCAGCACAGTAAATTATTTTTATCCTGCCGTAATAGACCTGAAAAGAACAGTGAAAGAAATAAAGTTGTAGCCCTTAATGATGTACAAATTGGCCCGTAACAAAACAATTTGATAGTAAAGTTTGTAAGCTTATTTTTTTGCAGTACCACACTGCATTGTCTTTTAAAAAATTTCAAAACATAGTGCACAAGACAGAGAAAGGGACCAAGGACAAAAGATTCCCCAGTCCCTTTCTCTGCAGCCAAGCAGCAGGGGGAATCTGCCCAGTACAGGGTCATTTTTTTCATGTACCACACTGCATTGTCTTTAAAAAATGTCAAAAGTGCACAAAATATAGTGCACAAAAATTACTTTAAAACCACAACCCCACATTATTCAAACTCCCTCCCAGACCTGTTTCTTCAATTATTCCCTAAATATTCAAAACATAAACGTCAGATATAAAGTATGTATGGATAGGCAGCAAATAGAAAGAGACAAGGTAGGTTTTATCTTGAAATAAAGTTTATTATCTTAGAGTCAATAGCCACAAATATTGTTCAGGGGCTGAACGATATGTAAGCAGCTTAGTTAGGCCGCAATATAAGCGCAAGAGAAGAAGTTTTATCTTGAAATAAACATTAGAGAGTAATAGTTCAGAGACAGTAGCAACACATATTGTTAAGGGGCTGGGCAGTTTGTAAGCTACTGGATTAGACTCTAATATAGGAAGAAGAAATTAGGCAGGATTTATCTTAAAATAAACATTATTATTAGTAGTAGTATTAGTATTATTAGTATTATTATCATTATCTTATAGGCAATAGCCACAAACATTTTTGAAGGCCAGAGTAGCAGAATAGGCTGTAAACTTTGAGGTGCAACACAGGATCTTTGTATGGCACATTTACAGTGCTGGAGCACTAGAATAGACCACACACTGTGAGGTGAAACCCAGGATTTTCCCTGCAGCAAACAACTAGAAATTTGCCAACGGAGGTGCAGCTGCAAAAATGTTGTATGGCACCTTTACTGTTCTTGGGTACTAGAATGGGCCACAAACTATGAGACAGAATGAGTCAGAATTTGTGTCTAGACCCCTGATATTTCACCAAAGCCCCCCCTAAAAATAATGTAAAAAACAATAATAAAAAATTATTGTTAAAAAATATTGTAAAAAGGATGCGATTCTAAAAAAGTAATAATAAAAAACAAATAAAAAATAAACTACTGACACCGATATCTGCCCTTCTGACACCATCCACTGCTCTACTGACAACATTCTCTGCCCTATTGACATCATCCACTGCTCTACTGACACTGTCCATTGCCCTACTGCCAACAGGCTGCGCACACCTATGATAGTAGCTAATATGGCACATGAATTTATAAGAGTTTATGGATATTTGCTTTTGCAAGTGTTTTTTCCAAAACATTTTACTCGGCTCATTTTTTTGAAACCACAAACGCTCCTTGACTTAGCGTTCAGGAGCATTTATTGGGCGTTTAGGAGGGTTTGTGAGCTTTAATAATTTTTTCTGCCTGAAAGCTTCATTAAAAAACGCGATCCAGAAGGATCGATGCCAAGCTTAAAATATACCTCTAAACGTCCTAATGTGCATGGACACATAGGATAACAGTGAGCTTTTTCTATAGGCAGGAGAAAAAAAAAGAAAACTATGCCCAGTGTGCTTCGACCCTGAGGTGCAGAACAGGATTCTACCCGCAGTAAAAATTAGACATTTGGCAGCTGATGTCCACGGAAACATTGTGTGGCTCCTTTACAGTGCCAGAGCATCTAAATAGGCCAGTGGTTCGTAAAAGTGGCTGAAGGCTGAAGGTGAAACAATACTGTGCAAGCTCTGGTTAGTGGCCCAGCCTGGACACCCAGTATTATATGGAGTACCCACTTCTGAGTGTCTGCATCAGCCCTTGACCTGTATTTGATGTAGTCAACAATTAGGTGGGTCAGGTTGCTGTGGTTTAAACCAAATTAACAAATGTAAAAACCAGTGCTTCCTTTATCGCTGCTTCTCCTTTCAGGTAACAGAGGATTGAAGTCATGTTGGTCATCACAGAGGATCCTGTCACCATCTGGAAATGCAACAGTGGTTCATACACTGCATCTTCTCAAAGTGTCTCCTTTTGAGTTCCCTCTGAGATGGTGGCAGTAGATGGGATAATTTATCCTTATATCAGGGATGTAATATAGTGACCACCCAATAGTGGTCCCTGTTTTTGATGACCCAAACCCTGGATCTTTGTGCAGGCATTTGAGCATCAAAGGCCATTTGTCACAAACTGCCTGCAGCAAAGGACCCGAGACCTCAGTACAACACTGTCCTCAGCATTCTCACCCCACCCATATACACCTGCCAAGGTTTGGAAGATAAGAAATGTCCCCCCTGAAGCCCGCCCTATTTTCTCCAAGAACTTTAGAAATGAGCCTGCTTTATACACTCAGCTTGGTTCAAACTAATTATGTTTCCTTCTTTTACTCTGATGAAATGGCACCTGCCTCAGGAATGATGCGGCTGCAGATAGCAAGGTATGTGTAGAAGACTTCTGCAGAGGTTCAAGCTTTCACTTGGCCCTGCCTTATAACTAGGACTGGTGCAAGAATTTTTGACACCCTAGGCGAAACCTCATTTTGCCGCCCCCCATTGGCTTCTGCCTCTGACTCCACTCCTTTTGTCCTCTCCTTGTAACATGTGACCTACCTGACCATTGCACACCCACCTACCTAACACATACTCTGACCTACCTACCTGACACATACACTGACCTACCTACCTGACACATACACTGACCCACCTACCTGACACATACACTGACCCACCTACCTGACACATACACTGACCCACCTATCTGACACATAAACTGACCCACCTACCTGACACATGCACTGATCCACCTACCTGACACATACACTGACCTACCTAACACATACACTGACCCACCTACCTGGCACATACACTGACATACCTACCTGACACATACTCTGACCTACCTACCTGACACATACTCTGACCCACCTACCTGAAACATACACTGACCCACCTACCTGATACATACTCTGACCCACCTACCTGACACATACTCTGACCCACCTACCTGACACATACACTGACCCAGCCACCTGACACATACACTGACCCACCTACCTGACTCCTATTTCTTGCACTACTCACCCCCCATCCACCACACACAGCTTGATGTAGATGGGGAGGATCCATCCTCCTCCTTACCTCTGCACTTCTTTGACCATCAAATCCGGGCTCTCCTCAGCACTCGGCGGGCAGTATTTCTGTCTCCACCAGCGCCACCATCCAGCTGCTCCATGGTGTCCCCATCGGCCGGGCGGTCAGCTAACAGACGCTGCACCTCTCAATACTCCCATCTCCACCGAGCCCCACCCCTCTGCTGCACTCACACAGACGCACAGCGCCGCACCAAAGGGACAGGCTGGAGCAAAGGAGTCCTGGAGCCATACTGTGAGATATTATTCTGTGAGGAGATGTGACAGCGGGGCATTTAGCGGGACACATTGGGGGATTGGAGGCATGCAGCAGATGTGTTCCCGGGACAGCCTGCCCGGCACTAAACAGGGGCAAGCTCACACACGCCTGGAAATTCACCGGGACAGAGGTGTGGCTGCACCCTAGGGGGTAGTGCATTCTAGGCGGCTGCCTACTCTGCCTAGTGGTAGCACTGGCTCTGCTCATGACCCTCTTCCCCATTGAGGTGGTGTATTGCAAGTCTCTAAAACCCCTTGTGAAACCTCCTTCACTGTCACTAGATTCCACAGATGTTGTGGTGGATGTAGGAGGAGAATGGGCCTTTTGCTCCTGATGTGTCTCATTTTTGTGCTGCTCCAACCCAACTTCTAGGTGTAGTCATCTGTTTTCTCATGCATGTGGTACCCATATGACTGGTCATTTTACCACTACTGATATGCTTAAGGAAGGATTATAGACAACAAAACCAGCCCTGGGGATAGTTGTGAACTGTGTCTGTGAGGCAGAGCCTCCAGATGGATTAGGACAGTTGCTCCCTCTTAACCCCTTCAAGCTGACTCTTCCTCTGAATAAAATTCTCCCTCACTGCTGTTCTGCCTCACCTCCAAATGGTGACATCCACAGTCTGAAACCTCAATATTCAACTCTTCCTCACTTGGCAGTAAGCTCTAGTGGCTTACACATCACTGCCTCTTACCGCCCCCTCCATATATGGTCCTGGCTCTTTATTACTGATCCTCAATATCTAAGACAAGGAATACTTGTGCATGAGCAGGATTATCCCTCGGTGACTGTGTAAATAAATCTTTCCACTCAGTTGTCATTACCAGTTTGCATGGCTATGGCAAGATTAGCAGAAGAGAAGGAGAAAGAAGAGGGTGAAATAGCAGCAGTTCCAGGTAACTTGGGCTTGGGCGGAGGAAGAAGAAGGCTTGTCAGCCACTCAACTACCTCTTGCATATGCTGTGGCTGTATAGCACAGCAATTCTGAAATAGAAACGGTACACATGCCCTGCCTTTAGATGGTGTGACCCAGCCACCACTTGTCCCTACTACCTCCACAGGCAGAACCTCTGCCTCTCTCTTTAGGGCCACCTGACATTTTTAATAAATGGGATTTCATACATTTAATATTAGACATGACAATGGAGGAATAAATATGTCGTGCTTTGGCGCACACTATTTACAGCACAAGAATGCAGTGACATACTGCAAGCAAAGGTCAGCAACAGGTGGATGCTATGAAGCCTGAATAAAATAAAAGACCCTATACAACACACGCAGAATATATATACAGTATATATACAGTGGGGTAAATAGTTATTTGATTCCCTGAAGATTTTGTAAGTTTGCCCGCTTACAAAGAAATTAAGGGTTTATCATTTTTATCATAGGTGTATTTTATATGATAGATACAGAATATGAACCAAAAATCCAAAAAAAAACACATGATATAAATGTTATAAATTGAGTTGCAGTTCAGTGAGTAAAATAAGTATTTGATCCCCAAGCAAAACATTACTTAGTACTTGGTGGAGAAACCCTTGCTGGCAAGCACAGAGGTAAGACGTTTCTTGTAGTTGGTTGCCAGGTTTGCACACATCTTATGAGGCATTTTGGTCCACTCTATTTTACAGATCTTCTCTAAATCTTTAAAGGTTTCTTGGCTGTCGCTTGGCAACTCAAGGCTTCTGCTCTCTCCATAAATTTTCTATAGGATTTAGGTCTGAAGACTGGCTAGGCCACTCCATGACCTCAATGTGCTTCTTCTTGGTTGCCTTGGCGGTATGGGTCATTGTAATGCTGAAAGACCCATCTATGACCCATCTTCAATGTTCTGGCTGAGGGAAGAAGGTTCTCATCCAAGATTTTACAATACATGGCCCCGTCCTTTGGCCCTTCAATGCAGCAAAGTCGGCCTGTACCTTTAGCAGAGAAACAGTCCCAAAATATAATGTTTCAACCCCTGTGCTTGACTGTAGGGATAGTGTTCTTAGTGTCATAGTCAGCATTTTTCTTCCTCCAAACACGGCGAGTCCCCCTTCTCAAGAAGGCACCTGTACAGTCGTGCCAATGAACATCTAAATGATTCAGAGAAGGATTGGGAGAAAGTGCTGTGATCAGATGAGACCAAAATTGAGCTCTTTGGCATTGACTCGACTAAGCCTTGTTTGGAGGGAGAAAAATGCTGACTATGACCCTAAGAACACCATCCCTACAGTCAAGCACAGAGGTGGAAACATAATGCTTTGGGGCTGTTTCTCTGCTAAAGGTACAGGCCGATTTTGCCTCATTGAGAGGCCAATGGATGGAGCCATGTAATGTAAAATCTGGGATGAAGACCTTCTTCCCTCAGTCAAGACACTGAAGAAGAGTGGACCAAACTTCCTCCTGATATGTGTGCAAACCTGGTCACCAACTACAAGAAGCGCCTTACCTCTGTGCTTGTCAACAAGGGTCTCCACCAAGTACTAAGTCATGTTTTGCTTGGGGATCAAATACTTATTTTACTCACTGAACTGCAACGAACTGTATTGCATTTGTTTTTATTCTGTCTCTATCATTTAAAATACACATATGTTAAAAACTATAGATCCTTAATTTCTTTGAAAGTGGGCAAACTCACAAAATCTGCAGGGGATCAAATCATTTCCCAGTTTCCCATATATATATATATATATATATATATATATACAGTATCTCACAAAAGTGAGTACACGCCTCACATTTTTGTAAATATTTAATTATAACTTTGCATGTGACAACACTGAAGAAATTACACTTTGCTACATAAAGTAGTGAGTGTACAGCTTGTATAAAAGTGTAAATTTGCTGTAACCTCAAAATAACTCAACACACAGCCGTTAATGTCTAAACCGCTGGCAACAAAAGTGAGTACACCCCTAAGTGAAAATGTCCAAATTGGGCCCAATTAGCTATTTTACCTCCCTGGTGTCATGTGACTCGTTAGTGTTACAAGGTCTCAGATGTGAACGGGAAGCTGGTGTGTGCAATTTGGTGTTATCACTCTCACTCTCTCATTCTGGTCACTGGAAGTTCCACATGGCACCTGATGGCAAAGAACTCTCTGAGGATCTAAAAAAAAAATATTTGTTGCTCTACATAAAGATGGCCTAGGCTATAAGAAGATTGCCAAGACCCTGAAACTGAGCTGCAGCACAGTGGCCAAGACCATACAGCGGTTTAACAGGACAGGTTCCACTCAGAACAGGCCTTCGCCATGGTCGACCAAAGAAGTTGAGTGCACGTACTCAGAGTCATATCCAGAGGTTGTTTTTGAGAAATAGCTGCATGAGTGCTGCCAGCATTGCTGCAGAGGTTGAAGGGGTGGGGGGTTAGCCTGTCAGTGCTCAGATCATACGCCTGTTGCAAATTGGTCTGCATGGCTGTCATCCTAGAAGGATGCACAAGAAAGCCCGCAAAACGTTTGTTGAACACAAGCAGACTAAGGACATGGTTTACTGGAGCCATGTCCTGTGGTCTGATGAGACCAAGATAAACTTATTTCGTTCAGATGGTATCAAGCATGTGTGGTGGCAACCAGGTGAGGAGTACAAAAACAAGTGTGTCTTGCCTACAGTAAAGCATGGTGGTGGGAGTGTCATGGTCTGGGGTTTCATGAGTGCTGCCAGCACTGTGGAGCTACAGTTCATTGAGGGAACCATGAATACCAACATGTACTGTGACATACTAAAGCAGAGCACGATCCCCTCTCTTCGGAGACTGGGCCGCAGAGCAGTATTCCAACATGATAACGACCCCAAAAACACATCCAAAATGACCACTGCCTTGCTAAAGAAGCTGAGGGTAAAGGTGATGGACGGGCCAAGCATGTCTCCAGACCTAAACCCTATTGAGCATCCACTAGCTCCGTGATGTCGTCATGGAGGAGTGGAAGAGGACTCCAGTGGCAACCTGTGAAGCTCTGGCGAACTCCATGATCAAAGTTTAAGGCAGTGCTGGAAAATAATGGTGGGCACACAAAATATTGACACTTTGGGCCCAATTTGGACATTTTCTCTTAGGGGTGTACTCACTTTTGTTGCCAGCTGTTTAGGCATTATTGGCTGTGTGTTGAGTTATTTTGAGGGGACAGCACATTTTTACTGTTATACAAGCTATACACTCACTACTTTACATTGTAGCAAAGTGTCATTTCTTCAGTTTTGTCACACGAAGATTTCCTTTAGAGAGTTCTTTGCCATGAGGTGCTATATGGAACTTCCAGTGACCAGTATGAGAGAGTGATAATACCAAATTGAACACACCTGCTCCCCATTCACACCTGAGGCTTTATAACACTAACGAGTCACATGACACCAGTGAGGGAAAATGGCTAATTGGACCCAATTTGGACATTTTCACTTAGAGGTGTGCGCACTTTTGTTGTCAGCGGTTTAGACATTAATGGCTGTGTCATTTCTTCAGTATTGTCACATAAAAAGATATAATAAAATATGTACAAAAATGTGAGGGGTGTAATCACTTTTGTGAGATACTGTATATACACTGTGCAAAATTATAAACGCAACACTTTTGTGTTTGCCCTTATTTACCATGAGCTGAACTTAAAGATCTAAGACTTTTTCTATGTACACAAAAGGCCTATTTCTCTCAAATACTGTTCACAAATCTGTCTAAATCTGTGTTAGTGAGCACTTCTCCTTTGCCAAGATAATCCATTCACCTTACAGGTGTGGCATATCAAGATGCTGATTAGACAGCATGATTATTGCACAGGTGTGCCTTAGGCTGGCCACAATAAAAGGCCACGCTAAAATGTGCAGTTTTATCACACAGCACAATGCCACAGATGTCGCAAGTTTTGAGGGAGCGTGCAATTGGAATGCTGACTGCAGGAATGTCCACCAGAGCTGTTGCTGTTGAATGTTCACTTCTATACCATAAGCCATCTCCAAAGGCTTTCCAGAGAATTTGGCAGTAAATCCAACCAGCCACACAACCGCAGACCGTGTGTAACCTCACCAGCCCAGGACCTCCACATCCAGCATCTTCACATCCAAGATCGTCTGAGACCAGCCACCCCAACAGCTGCTGCAACAATCGATTTGCATAACTAAGAAGTTTCTGCACAAACTGTCAGAAACCATCTCAGGGAAGCTCATCTGCATGCTCGTCGTCCTCATCGGGGTCTCGACCTGACTGCAGTTCGTTGTCGTAACTGACTTGAGTGGGCAAATGTTCACATTCAATGGCCTCTGGAACTTTGGAGAGGTGTTCCCTTCACTGATGAATCCTGGTTTTCACTGTACAGGGCAGATGGCAGACAGCGTGTATGGTGTTGTGTGTGTGAGCGGTTTGCTGATGTCAACATTGTGGATCGAGTGGCCCATTGTGGCGATGGGGTTATGGTATGGGCAGGCGTATGCTATGGACAATGAACACAGGTGCATTTTATTCATGGCATTTTGAATGCACAGAGATACTGTGACAGGATCCTGAGGCCCATTGTTGTGCCATTCACCCATGACCATCACCTCATGTTGTAGCATGATAATGCACAGCCCCATGTTGCAAGGATCTGTACACAATTCCTGTCACCCATTGAGCATGTTTGGGATGCTCTGGATCGGTGAACAGGACAGCGTGTTCCAGTTCCTGCCAATATCCAGCAACTTCCCACAGCCATTGAAGAGGAATGGACCAACATTCCACAGGCCACAATCAACAACCTGAACTCTATGCGAAGGAGATGTGCTGCACTGCGTGAGGCAAATGGTGGTCACACCAGATACTGACTGGTTTTCGGACCCCCCCCAATACAGTAAAACTGCACATTTTAGAGTGGCCTTTTATTGTGGCTAGCCTAAGGCACACCTGTGCAATAATCATGCTGTCTAATCAGCATCTTGATATGCCAAGGTGTGTAATGTGAGGTGGATGGATTCTCTCGGCAATGGAGAAATTTTTACTAACACAGATTTAGACAGATTTGTGAACAATATTTGAGAGAAATAGGCCTTTTGTGTACATAGAAAAAGTCATAGATCTTTAAGTTCAGCTCATGATAAATAGGGGCAAACACAAAAGTGCTGCGTTTATAATTTTGCTCAGTGTGTATATATATATATATATATACACTTTATTACCACGAGTATTGGGGCGCCTGCCTTCTTTACACGCACATGAACTTTAATGGCATCCCAGTCTTAGTCCGCAGGGTTCAATATTGACTTGGCTCACTCTTTGTAGCTATAACAGCTTCAACTCTTCTGGGAAGGCTGTCTACAAGGTTTAGGAGTGTGTTCATGGGAATGTTTGACCATTCTTCCAGAAGCGCATTTGTGTGGTTAGGCACTGATATGGGCGAGAAGGCCTGGCTCGCAGTCTTTGCTCTAATTCATCCCAAAGGTGTTTTATCAGGTTGAGGTCAGCACTCTGTGCAGGCCAGTCGAGTTCCTCCACCACAAACTCGCTCATCCATGTCTTCATGGACCTTGCTTTGTAAACTGGTGTGCAGTCATGTTGAAACAGGAAGGGGCCATCCCCAAACTGTTCCCACAAAGTTGAGAGCATGAAATTGTCCAAAATGTCTTGGTATGCTGACGCCTTAAGAGTTCCCTTCACTGGAACTAAGGGGCCAAGCCCAATCCCTGAAAAACAACCCCACACCATAATCTCCCTTCCACCAAGGGACACAGTACACAGTACTGTATATATATGCAGAGTGCACAAAAGCAGCACTGGTTTTCTGGCAGGATCAACTAGTATTTTTTGCACTTATCAAACAGATATAACAAAGCACTTTTAGTTGTAAATTTAACAGACCAAAGGAAGCATACAACAGAAGTTCATTGTAAGGGTTTACATACACTTTATTTTACCTTTCCTTTCTTAACACCAATTCCTTTTACAAAAAGGCATTGAAGTTAAATGTTGGGGAAATTAAAATTCTCACACTCATGCCTATTTATTGCCATTTGAGGCCCAGTTTCAGAATGTTACTGAGTTATTATATTAGATGTGATTGAGGTTGATCTCCCTCTACATAAGGTCAAACCAACCCAAAAATGCTTAAATGGGCAAACTATTTGAAAAGAGCCAGAATTGGAATCACAATGCCCCTTCATATAAAGAATATAATGAGGAACTGTGATTATAAAGAACATCAATGCAAGAGCCACTACAATGGACACATTAGACGCAGACTTAAAATATAAGCAGCCATGTCAGAGTAGATTGCTATGTTTTTCATTGTGCTGTTCTATTTTTATATAAGTAAACTTAAAGCCTATGCTCAATTATAATGTTTAATACTGGTATTGGTGAGATATTGGTTCACATCTCTCACTTCACCTTTCTGCTTTTATAATAATATAATAGGCTCAAGGTGAAATGTACAGTGTAATCATGTTACAAAGATCCATACATTATCTACTGTAGAGCAGGCAAGTATATTTGGCTCAGCCTCAGAAAAAAGCTTTTGTGCTTTAAAAGTACTTTTTTATTGGGCCTGGACCTTGCTTGATTCAGAAGCTGTTTTAGGACTAAGTGCCAACAAATTTCTAATGCCGCGTACACACGAGCAGACTTTTTGACCGGACTGGTCCAACGGACTATCCGACGGACTTTCGACAGACTTTCCGAATGAACGGACTTGCCTACACACAATCACATAAAAGTCCGACCGATTCGTACATGATAATGTACGACCGGACTAAAATAAGGAAGTTAATAGCCTGTAGCCAATAGCCGCCCTAGCGTCGTTTTTTTTCCGTCGGACTAGCACACAGACGAGTGGACTTTTCGATAGGAAGTGGGTCCGGCGGAGTTCCGACGTAAAGAAACATGTTCCAAATCTAAAGTCCATCAGATTTTCGACCGAAAAAGTCCGCTGCAGGTCCAATGAAGCCCACACATGGTTGAATTGTCCGCCGGACTCGGTCCGTCGGACCAGTCTGGTCAAAAAGTCATTAATTATTTCCATGCTAAAATTATAAAAACCTTATATATACCTGTATTTTCCTAAGTCTGGGGTATTGATAGTGGTACACATCCACAATGCAGGTAGCACAGTGTCTCATGAAACTCATGAAAGCTTACTCTTTGCAGTTAAAATAATCACGCTCCCTTTAGTGCCCCTGTTACTGTAGTGGAATATGCTCAACATAGTGACACCGAGAAAGCACTTGAGAAAGTATGGTTGGTTCATTCATGAGTAGAAATGTTTTTTGTTTGCACTTGAATCAGCTTTCTAATTAGATGTTTCCCCTAGCACCCAACATCAGAAATGCATAACAGTCGTTTAAAAGAAAGCATGCCAAAGAAGGGTGGACCAAAGACCAAAAAGTGAACAGGAGAGAGGTAAAGCTGAAAAGACTCAACTGAAAATAGGTGGCATTTTTCATCCTGGCTCTGAATTAAGAACAGCAACTGATGTTAGTGCTTGGACATGGCATAGGTTGTGACAATGGTACATAACTCATGAAAGTTTGAGAAGCTCTGACCTATACAGTTTGATTCCTGATTCCCTCTCCAGGTCTGCCCACAGCTGGTAACTCTCTTCCATCATGTTGGTATAAAAGTCTTCTGCGTAGGCTCTGCGAATAATTCTTGTTTGTCCATGGGAGCTGCCTCTGGAGTGTGGAAGTGGGAACTGAAAGACAAATGGAAAGGAAAGCATTTATTGCCACTGTAGAAGAAAATGTACATTCTTTTTTTTCAGATTAATAGAATTATTCCATATACATATTCACTCCTTCCAAATATAGTAAGTGCTCACATCCGTGGTGACCATATGTCCCCACATCTCAAAAGGAACTTGATACTTGACAGAAGGCAGTCTCACGACTGGCAAGTTTATCTCATTATGCTTCAATCTCATTATTTCTCAGCATGTACTACTGTGTACAGTGTATAAGAATATTAAATCACAGTTTTATATTTTATCCTTATTAGCATCTGAAGCTTCAAATTCTATCAACCCCGGAACTCCCTGCTAAGCAAAGTTCAAGGTTATGTATTCGAAAATTAAAGTGCAATCCTATTAATACCCTCCTCATATTGTTCAAATGAGAAATTCCCAGATGTTTTCCAGTGCTTCTAAAGATCATAGGATGAGTTATGGTAAAATTCCCTTTGTTTAGAAGTCTGCAGGCTTCTAATGGATAAAGGAAAAAATCAGTAGGTAAACTGAGGACAGAGACAGCAATGTGACCTATCAGTGTTATCGGGTCATGCAAACATAGGAGAGAAAACCAGATAAATCCCAGTGAACACTCTTCCAGGATTTAATTGAACCAGGACATACCTTTACTGAACTGTGTTCTATTCTACTTCCTTTCTGTACATTGTATACAAGAATACTTTACTTGTACCAGTTATATATTTACGCTGAGCACTGAAATGTGCTCAGCGAACAGCACACAACTCACATGACACATGTTTTATCGAACTCTATGAATAAATAGCTGGCTACTGAGGTGAGGATTCAGAATGAACAATACCTGAAAGGAAGTAGGACTTATTCTATCTCCCTGCATACAATCCCTTTCATTGCCTACTGCGGATATTTATTTAGTTTGCCAATATTTCCTTTATATAGTCAAAGGAACCCTATATGCAATACCATCTGACAGGTGAATAGAGCTAAAAGCATACATATTATGAAGTGTGGGAATATTTATAACCATATTTAAGCCCTATGGGAGACATTTTGATACATTTGAAATGAATCACTTAGGATCAAGAGGGCTCACGGAACTAGATTTTGGAAATGCTTAGTAGTTTAGTAGTTAGGTTATTAGAGCAGTAATGATTTTTTACTTTTAGGGCTTGGCTGGCTGAATTATTTTTATACATTACTTATATACTATTCCAAGAATACATTTGTATACTCTTTGGAATTACCTACATTTCTCTAAAAATGTCTCCTAAAATGTTGCGTAAAAGTCAAACAAACCATAGAAAATGTTATATATTAATATGTTAAGTTTTAAATACTGTATAGTGAAAATCAGGTTTTTATTACTGTGTATTTAACAATGGGAGAGATTTATCCTCTCTGTTTTTATTACTAGGGTTATTAGGGTTTTTATCATTTCCTACTCAATTCTAAATGTAAAAAATAAAATTGGACATTGGATAATCTTTGAATGCAATTTTTATTGTCTGGTCTGGCTGGGGCTGGTGAAGCTTATTTTGCCTCACTACTGATTTTCCTACATAAAGCCCAGTGTGCTTATAGTATTCGGAATGAAGAATGGAAGTCAATGCTTCACCCCAGCACATGCACCATGTACACAGCCAGTTTCTATGCAGTCCAATTCACATTGCAAAAAAAAAATTTGGCAAGAAGAATAGGTTTTTGAAATTCAAAGCAGTACTTGTAAAAACAAGTGCAAATGAGCATGATCTAAGGTAGTGGTCTCTAAACTTTCAAAACAAAGGCCAGATTTACTGTTGTTCAGACCCTAGGGGGCTGTACTGTGGCCAGTGAGAGTAGAAAATAAACTGGTATTAGTGGGAGTTAACAATGTTAACAAATGACTCACCACTGCAACTTTGCTCTTGCTTGAGACTTGCCACACAAATTTGCCACAAATTGGAAAAGTGTCAACTAGAACTTGTGCTTCAAGTGTTCTGCAAGTGTATAACTTGCCAGTTAAAATATGCAGCAAGTTAACAGACTTACAATTCAACACTACCACAAATTTGTGGCAAGTTATCCTTGCCATCTGGGCCATCATTGGTGTCAGTGGAAGGAATAGTGCCCCATCATTGGTGTCAGTGGAAGGAATAATGCCCCATCTTTGGTCTTAGTGAATGAATAGTGTCCCGTCATTGGCATTAGTGCAGGAATTATTGACCTGTTGTTATCATCAGTGGGAAACAATAGTACCCCGTATCAGTGGGGGGAATAGTGCCCCAAGGGCCTGATAAAGGTAAGCAAAGGACCGCAGTTTGGAGACCACTGATCTAAGGAAACAGAACAACAATTAAGATTGCAGTGAGGTACTACAAAAGAAACCAAAAAGCCCACCCCTAAAGTACAGTGAGATACACAAAACCCAAAACCAGGAATCTCAGTTCCTGCTTATGGGAATGTGAGCAGAGTCCTTTTGGTCTCTTTTAGCCATGTGTGCATTAAAGTATTGCTGAACCCAGGACCCAGCATGCACTATATCTGGTCTCCCACAGTACACAGAACATGGAAATGCAATTATTTTAGTAAATATAAACTGCTAATACCTTTACTCATCAGCAGTTAGAGAAATCTCGTGACTTCTATCAATGTCTGGCCGAGCACTGGTTAAAGCTTGTAGGAGGAGTTTTCTGACTGTCCTATGAGACTGCAAGACCCCTGACCCTCTGTCTGATCAGTGCTGATTGGCCCTTTGCTGATCACATGCATCCTCCCAAGAAAAAAAAAACCTCTAGCAATAAACACCAAACTGAGCATATACAGCCTGACTCTATAGATTCAGGAAATTATAAGGGGACAGTGGAAGGAAGGGAGGATCAGAAAAGACAGGATCAAACAGCTTTTTTTACACAATTCGGAGGATTAATCCGGTGAGTATAACAAGCATGCTTTACTGCAGCAATTCCCAAAATTTTTGGCACCGGGGACCCGCTGCATGGAAGAAAATTGTGGCAAGGCCTGGGGGTGGGGGGCACGCGGGGGGGGTAAGCAATCTTTTGCGGGCAATTTGTCGGGGCAATGACTGGTGTTGGTGCTTCAATCATCACGGCACCATGGTTGATATGGTGTCAGGATGATTGAAGCGCATTATTTCTATTATTACATTGTAATATAAAATGAAATAGATAAACTCACTCACTGGTGGTCCCTGACAAGCGGCACTGGTGGTCCCTGACATGGTGGTCCCTGACATGGTGGTCCCTGACAAGTGGCACTGGTGGTCTCTGACATGGTGGTCCCTGACAAGTGGCACTGGTGGTCTCTGACAAGTTGCACTGGTAGTCCCTGACATGGTGGTCCCTGACAAGTGGCACTGGTGGTCTCTGACAAGTTGCACTGGTAGTCCATGACATGGTGGTCCCTGACATTTGGCACTGGTGGACACTGATAAGCTGCACTGGTTTGCATTTATATTAAATGCATTAAATGTATTGATTTAATTTAAATGTATTTATTAAATGCATTAAATTAATATTATATTAATATTAAAATGCTTTGCATTTATAAGGCTGTAACCTATCATACCGTGTTTTATGTATGGCTTGCTGGCTGCAGAATGAGGGGTGTGATTTATGTTGAAGTGGGCGAGTTCCCATTTACATGTACAAGCCTAGTGTACCTCCCACATTCACTCCCATCCCAAGTATTCATGGGAAATGTAGTCTGATTACAGTTATAGAGAGAGAAGAGGATATGATGCAATCGCTCTTTTAACTCCTCCTCTTGGGCAGAATACAGGCTGCATTTTTTAAATCAGAAAAATGACTTCCTGAAAATTCAGTGTACTAATGGGGGATTTTTTGAAAATCCCAGAGTTCTGCTTTAAAGGAACAGGATCCATTTTTTTTTTTTTTTTTTAGGGTTACAACCGCTTTAACTGAACAAGCAGAAGTTAGAAGCTGATTGGCTATCATGCGCAGCTACACCAGATTTTGCATCCTCCACTTTTAGTAAATCAACCCCAATATGTAGGCAAAGGATTCGTCCCTGCCACGGCCCTGGTTACACAAATCACAGAGATCAAATATCCAGAAAATGTCTGGCTAAACCACACAAGAGATTTTTGTTACCTCTATTTTTCTTTATATTGGCTTTTCAAAATAACAAATGCAGTAATATAAACGTTGGATAAAAAGTTTAATGCATCATAACACTTTTGATAAGTAAAATTTTGGATAGACATATTCACATGAGACCAAAAAAAGCAAGGGGTTTTTATTTGTGTGTTTGTTGGGTATATATGGGATTGATCAACTAGAAAGATATGCCAATGGAGGGTATCATCCCAATAGTAAATATATTGCAACAAATGGTAGGTAGTAGGGTTTTAAATACTTCTCCAGTGATCACACAAGTACACTTATGTAAGAAAAAATATGTACAAAATCTTTCTTTTAACAATAAAATATAAATAAATCACTTCTCAAAATGTGATGGCCTTTTTACTGATACCAGCAAAACATTATCTACTACAACCATTGATAGCTATTTGTCAAGATGAGGAACTAGGCTCATCTAGGGCCTTCTTGCTCCTCTTACTACCACACCATGTGGCAACTCTGGGGTCTTTCTGTAGAAAGAGCTCTACTCTGGGGATGATCTTTCTCCCATGGGCTGGCATGACTGTACCTCACTGGATATTCCACCAGTACATCTCTGTATACTGTACTGTGTGGTCTAGTTACAAGATGCATGAAAACTATATAAATTGAAATCTCCGAATCAGAATCCACTTGTGTGATCATGTACATTTAAGAGGTCCTAAAGAAGTGGTCATTTCCGCGAAATGCGTTGACCCTAGTTCCTCATCTTTTTTTTGTATTCAATAATTTTATTAGTTTTCAAAAGAAAAAGACACCATTACAGACATTAACACACTTGTATATAAATATACCATCTATAGTCTTATGCCGCATACACACGATTAGACTTTCCGACAACAAAACCCTGGATTTTTGTTCGAAGGGTGTTGGCTCCAACTTGTCTTGCATACACACGGTCACACAAATGTTGGCCAACAATTACAAATGTAGTGATGTACAAGACGTACGTGATATCTCCATTACGAACGCTAGTTTTACAAGACCAATCACTTCCGGCTCATACTTGATTCCGAGCATGCGTGTTAGTACTTTGGACTTTTGTACGACGGACTTGTGTACACACGATTGGAAAGTCTGACAACAAACATTTGTTGGCGAAAAATTTGAGAACCTGCTAGCCAACATTTGTTGGCGGAAAGTGGAGCATAAACACGGTCGGACTTACCACCAACAAGCTCACATCCAACATTTCCCATCGGAAAATATGATTGTGTGTACGCAGCATTAGTCTTAAAGTTTTCAGCCCCCCTCCACCTCCCAGAAAAAAAAAACACCCCCAATATCAACCTCTTCCCCCTCTCCCCTCTAAGCCCCCACCTTTTCTCCTCTTATTCTTCCCAACTAGTCAGTTCTCTACATGCACACAAGATGTCAATATTCCCATATATTCTCAATCTCCTGTATCGCACATTTCCATATACTTCCCCGATTTCTTGAAATCCAGCCATTTTTTCACAGATTTTGTTATATCTCTTATGTCTATTAGATCTTCCCCTTCATGTATAGTCCTTTCAATGGAGCATATCTGGTAAATTTTTAGTATCCGTTCCCTCGCACTTGGGGTTTTTGGTGTTCGCCAGGACCTGGGAATCAAACCCTTAGCTGCATTAACAGGTATGGTACCAAAAATCTCCTGTATTGTGCTCTAGGCTTAACAGTTTTATGAAAAAAACATCCCCAGGGTTTGGCCTGCATATGCTCCCCTGTTATTTCCTGAATCACAATGATCTCCCTCCAGAAGGTCTATATCAGTGATGGCGAACGTTGGCACCCCAGATGTTTTGGAACTACATTTCCCATGATGCTCAACTACACTACAGAGTGAATGAGCATCATGGGAAATGTAGTTCCAAAACATCTGGGGTGCCAAGGTTTGCCATCACTGGTCTATATCTTCGTACATTACAACCATAGGTGTGCAAAGGTCCCCGGTGAACCGCACTCCCTCCAGCATAAAAGGTATGCGTCCACCCCAAAGCTCTGGGCTCGGATTCACATACCATCTAGCCATGAGTTTAAAGCTCATTTCTATCGTCTTAATGTCCCTTTAGGTACAACATGCTAATTTTAATATTCTCCTCTTCTGGTGCTCATTTAATCTTACCCCCAGCTCTGGCTCCCTCTTCCCAAAATAGGGTGGAAATTCCGGTTCTATTTCTTTCACTAATACCTTTTATATTTTTGAAATGCTGTGCTGAACACTAGACGGGGAACTAAACAATTTTTCTATTGGCTGAAGTCTATCTTTTCCACGTAGTAAAGTGTTGTATTTGTGCATATCTCCATTTATCTAGTGGCATAATACCCCATTTTTGCTTTAATTCAGAAAATGTGCAAATCCTATCTCCTAACATCACATCTTTTCACTGTGTAATCTCCTTTTTTACCCATCTAACAAAATATAAGTAATCCTCTTTCCCAGGTGTAAAATAATGTGTTTCTATTAATGAAATCAGTGGTGAATTGTGCTCCCAGTGATAATACATAAATAAATTATCCCCCCCGTGGAGGCCGCTCTCCGCTCTGTGTCTTGACATGTGTCTGTGTCACTGACTGGAGGTGAGGCTGGATAGCACCACCCCCCTGTGGAGGCCGCTTTCCGCTCTGCATCCTGACATGTGTCCGTGCCACTGGAGCTGGAGGTGAGGCTGGACAGCACCCTCCCTGTGGAGGCCGCTCTGCGTCCTGGCATGTGTCTGTGTCACCACTGGAGCCGAGGCTGAACAGCACCCCCCCCATGGAGGCCGCTCTCTTGGCCTGTCCTGGCAGTGTCACTGGAGCAGAGTAACTCATGGGCTGCATTCCGGGCTTGGGAACAGATGGAGCCTGAAGGAGGCACTGACTGAGGTAGGCACAGCAGAGTTTAATATTGGTGCAAGCGAGGAACACCAAGCACAGGGTCACGTCGTCGGATACAATTTTGCTGAGCCCAAGACCGTCACCTGGTGTGGTGAGTAAAAACTGTCGCTGGCTGAGATATGAGATTGTATTATCACATGCAATTTGCAAATGGGTATATGTATATAAGTGACTGATCTGCCAAGTGCCCCCCCCCCCCCCCAGTGAGGCTGCATTGATTGATAGTGGTGAAGCGGCATTGATGGGCACTGGTGAGAATGCATTAATTGGCACAGGTGAGGCTGCATTGGATGGGTACAGGTGAGGCTGTATTTGATGGGCACAGGTGAGGCTGTATTTGATGGGCGCTGGTGAGGCTGCATTTGATGGGCGCTGGTTAGGCTGCATTTGATGGGCGCTGGTGAGGCTGCATTTAATGGGCACATATGTAGGTTTCTTAAAATATTCTTGTGGAAGGGAAATTGGGAGCATTTGAAATGTATACAGCACTTTAGGCATGATACTCATTTTAAATGCGTTTATTCTGCCCAACCACCAGATGGGTTTATATTTAAGGGAGTTTAAATTTTCTTTGATTACATTAAGTAAGGGAATGTAGTTAGCCTTATACAGTCCCTTCAATGATGTTGTTAATTTAATTCCAAGATACCCCAGTTCTTCCTTACGCTACACAAAGGGAAACATGGGCTGAATTGCCAACTTCTCTCTCAACGGCACTGTAATATTCAGAATCTTTGATTTAGATGTATTAATTTTAAAGTTTGATAGTGACCCATATCTTCTCATTTCCTCCATTAGGTTTGGTAGTATCAGCCTGGGGTTAGAAATGTAAAAAAGGATATTGTCTGCATATGCAGCCACCTTGTGTCCCCTCGATTCTTTTACAAAGGGTTTTATTGATAATCATAGCAATTTCACAGTTTAACAGTGTAGATAATGCATCATGAATAAATATAACAAAAGTTTAGCATCTTATAAATAAAATAAGTATGCTAGTAAATCAGATAAAAACAAAACAATAAGAATATAACAAAGGCTGAAAACATTTTTAAAAGAGAGGTTAAAGAAGAGCTAGGGGCAGAGATTAGTTGAGAAGGGAGGAGTAAAGAATAGGGGGAAAGGAGAGAAGAGGAAGAAAGGGGGGAGGGTGGGTCCCCGCGGTGGGGACCAAGAGTGCATTAAATCCGAAGAAGGGTGGTATCAAATCTAGTGGGTTTAGTATATTCGACCCATGGCCTCCATACCCTCAGGAACTTATCATGAGTGTCCGAAAGGACAGCGGTCAGCTTTTCGTTAACCATTATAACATCCATGCGATTCTTAACCGCCTCATAACTTAGTGTCTGTGTCTTCCATGCCCTAGTTATCGTTAACTTGGTTGCAGTAAAGAGATGCAGAGCCAGCTGGCGCTCCGGGTGAAGCAGCTCCGCAATTGGTTTGCAGAGAAGTGCCTCGAACGGATCCTTTTTGAGGTCAGCATGGAGTATGCTTCGGAGGAGGGAGTAAACTCTAATCCATAACCTGCGTACCCTCGGACAGGTCCACCAGATGTGCGACATTATGCCCTCCTGGGAGCACCCTCGGAAGCACAAGGGAGAGTAGGCTGGAATGAACCGGGCCAGTCTAGCAGGCGTGTAGTACCACCTGTAAAGTATCTTATAGGCATTTTCTAAAAAGATGACATTCTTTGAGCATTTGGATATTGCTAAAGTCATGACCTGCCAATCCTCCGGATCGAGCTGTTTTCCTAGTTCCCTTTACCATTGAAGGTGACAGAGCTGTGTCGGTGGTTTTTTAGAGGTGATAATAGAGGAATAGATCAGTGATATTAAACCCGAGGTTTGGGGTCTTGCTCTGCAGAAGTTCTCGAAGGGGGTCAAAATATAAGGGGTCGGTTGAGATTTTATAAGCCCCTAGAGAAAGTGACGAATCTGCAGGTAGCTATAGTGTTCGCGTAACGGGATATCGTGAGAGGAGCGTAGAGCCTCAAATGATATTATCCTGGTGGGGGTGAAAAAAGAGTGAATGTCCGTGAATCCGTTTGTCTTCCACCAGGAGAATTGCTGGGGGTTTTCGCAGCCTGGTGGGAACAATGGGCACTGGGGAAATTGAAGTAGGGTTAGATGAGGAGAAATCAGGCCGGCCGAATACTTTACCGAGTCCCACATGCGAAGGTGTCCCCTCGATTCTAACTCCCCTGATGTCCCCACTCTCCTGAATTGTCATCAGGAAGTGCTCCAGGGAAAGTACAAACAGGATTGGCGAGAGGGGACACCCTTGCCTAGTTCAATTAAATAATTACAGGGGTGGGGATAAGTTTCCATTTATCCTAATTTGCGCTGTTGGATGTTGGTATAATGTCCTAATCCACTGCATCATCTTAATCCCTATTCCTAGGTGTCTTAAGGTTGCAAACATGAATGCCTAGTTTACCCTGTCAAAAGTTTTCTCAGCATCCATTGCCAGGTGTAGACCTGGGTCCCCTCTACGTTTAACTTCATGGATCAGGAAAGAATGTTTTAAGGCAATTATCTTTCCCTCCTGTCCTAAAACAAATGCCACTTGGCCATTATGAATCCATTTAGGCGTCAAAAATTTTAGCCTATCAGCCAGTATCTTTGCAAATATCTTTATATGGACATTTAACAGAGATATTGGCCTATAGCTTGTAGGGGCCATTAGATCTTTTACTTTCCTTTAAAATAAGGGTCAAATAGGCTAGTAATGACTCTTCCCCTAGCTTTGTCTCCTCTCCAAGTGTGTTTAAGTATTTACATAACCTAGGTAGTAACAATCTCTGGAACTTTCTATAGTACATAATAGTATATCTGTCAGGAGGACCTGGGTTTTTCCTTACCGCCATATTTTTTATCGTCTTTATCACCTCCTCCTGTGTGATTGGGCATTCTAACTGATCCAGCTCCTCTTTAGGCACAATCAGGAAGTCCAGGTCCTGAAGGTACTGTTGCATTTCAAGGTCTTTCTTTTGTCTCCCCGTAAGGTCTTCCAACTGACTCACATTATATAACTTACTATAGTATGTATGAAAGACCTTGGCTATTTCCGAAGCTGAATGCACCATTTCACCTTTCTCATCTCTTATTTTTAGAACAAAGGATGCATTTTTCTTTTCCTGCAGGACTTTAGCTAACCACTTTCCGGGTTTGTTTCCCCACTGATATTTCTCCTTCATAACCATATGAAATGCACTCTTTGTTTCTTGATCCATAAAAGAAGTCAAATCCTTTCTTTTCTTAATAAACTCCTGTCTCTCTGGAATGCCTTTAGATTGGGACTGTTGTTCTATTTCCTGAATTTCTTTTAAGAGGAGATTTAATCTCTCCCTTCTTTCTTTCTTCTTCTGGCTCCTATTTTTATCAGTATGCCTCTTATATAGGCCTTGCTTTTTAGATTTAAAAGTTACATCCCTCAAGAGATCTAATAATTGATATTCTAATAGTATATAGTCAATCCTAGAATAGGATCCATATACTGCTGTGTAGTACGTATAATCTCTAAGCACTGGGCATCTAATTCTCCAAGTATCTACTAATTGATATTCCAAAAGTAAGTTCTTAATCTTATTCTGGCTTTGCCTTGATAAACAGAAGAAGTCCCCTGAGGAGTCCATCTGTGGATGCAGGTACATATTTAAATCCCCTGCTATAAACAATTTCTCTTCTTTAACCACTTATCTACCGGGTACTTTCACTCCCTTCCTGCCCAAGCCGTTTTTCAGCTTTCTGCGCTGTCATACTTTGAATGACAATTGCGCGGTCATACAAAACTGTAATAATGCTGCCTGGATATGGGAACTGTCTCTTGCTGGGTATGGGAACTGTCTCTTGCTGGGTATGGGAACTGTCTCTTAGTGGGTATGGGAACTGTCTCTTGGTGGGTATGGGAACTGTCTCTTGGTGGGTATGGGAACTGTCTTTTGCTGGGTATGGGAACTGTCTTTTGCTGGGTATGGGAACTGTCTCTTGCTGGGTATGGGAACTGTCTCTTGCTGGGTATGGGAACTGTCTCTTGCTGGGTATGGGAACTGTCTTTTGCTGCGTATGGGAACTGTCTTTTGCTGGGTATGGGAACTGTCTCTTGCTGGATATGGGGCCTGTATCTGGAAGTGTCTCTGAGCTTACTTTGGTAAGCACTGGCTATTTCTAATGTTTTGTACATTTTACTGAATTGCTTTTTTATTAACAAATTCCATACAAATTACCTTGTATATCCCCCCAAATTATACTTGCTTCCCTGTTCTCAAAAGAGGGCAGTGCTAGGATGTGTGTAGGGTGGAGACACAGAGTGGTACTAGGGGAAGTACTAGGGGGTGGAGATAGGCGTGACCTAGGGGAGGTGAGTTCCTGCACCTTTTCTCTGAGAAAAAAAGCCCTCGGCTTACCTATAAGTACAACTTGAAAATGGAGGTTTACAACCTCTTTAAAGTGATTGTAAAGTCTTGTGTTTTTTTCAATTAAAATAACAAACATGTTAAACTTACCTACTCTGTGCAGTTGGTTTTGCACAGAACAGCGCAGATCCTCCTCTTCTACGGTCTCTGGCTGGAGCTCCTGGCCCCTCCCTCTTGTTGAGTGCCCCCACAGCAAGCAGCTTGCTATGGGGGGTGAATAAGATGATTTAGCGCAAATTGCTATACATAAATACACTACACAAATAATACATAAATGCAATAAATAAATGTGTCTAAAATATCTACATATAATGGCAATCTTCAATAAGTAGTAATGCATACATAATAGTGTTAATAATAATGAATCGTGCAGTGAATATTGAAAAATTGTCCTAATATACAATCTTGTGAAAAAATGCCACTAAAGAATGGCTTATGGCACCTTCCGTGAAAAATAGGATAAAACTGTAGGTAAAGGTATATTAGAGAATCAAAACTTAACGTGAAAATAAATATTAACGTGTTGGTAAATGTTCAAGTCCTCTTTAAATGGACAAGTAGGTGGGTAAAATTCCAAGGTTATCAAAGTTGATAGAGTAGAGTGTCCATAGATTGTCCTGCTGTGGTTTCTCTAGTATTATAGTCTCCCAAAGCTCTCACCTCAAAGCTATGGAAACAAGCAGTCACCATCTAAGACCTCCACCGTCCTCCATGGGTAGGCAGACCCCTTGGCGTTCCTCCCACGGGTGTAACAGTTCGCTCCAAAATCGCAATAGTAAAGTGGTACCTCAGTATAAGATGGGGGACAAAAGAGGGTGCAGTGGCAAAGTGGTAAGGCGTTGGTCTCGTAAACCAAAGATCATGGGTTCAATCACCATCTGTGCCTAATGTTCTCCCATCCTAATGTATTGGGTGCTATAAAAATTGGCAGTAAACCACATTAACATCACTTAAAGGGATTGGCCGGGATAGCCGTAACCAGAAGTGACGTGAGAAAGTGAGGAACAATGCCAAATGTGTCCCCTGTGTTATTTTTAATGCTTTTGTGTAAGAGTTTACATAACCTTTGCCCTATTTTAATAAACACTATTTTAGCCCCGACATATTGCACTATTGGAGGTTTCTCTACTTTTGTTTTTGATTCTCTATTATACCTTTACCTACAGTTTATCCTATTTTTCACGGAAGGTGCCATAAGTCATTCTTTAGTGGCATTTTTTCACAAGATTGTATATTGAAGATTGCCATTATATGTAGATATTTTAGACACATTTATTTATTGCATTTATGTATTATTTGTGTAATGTATTTATGTATAGCAATTTGTGCGAAATTACCTTATTCACCCTTATGCCCCGTACACACGGTCGGACTTTGTTCGAACATTCCGACAACAAAATCCTAGGATTTTTTCCGTCGGATGTTGGCTCAAACTTGTCTTGCATACACACGGTCACACAAAGTTGTCGGAAAATCCGATCGTTCTAAACGCGGTGACGTAAAACACGTATGTCGGGACTATAAACGGGGCAGTGGCCAATAGCTTTCATCTCTTTATTTATTCTGAGCATGCGTGGCACTTTGTCCGTCGGATTTGTGTACACACGATTGGAATTTCCGACAACGGATTTTGTTGTCGGAAAATTTTATCTCCTGCTGTCCAACTTTGTGTGTCGGAAAATCCGATGGAAAATGTTCGATGGAGCCCACACACGGTCGGAATTTCCGACAACACGCTCCGATCGGACATTTTCCATCGGAAAATCCGACCGTGTGTACGGGGCATTATTGTTTTAGTGTCATGTGATACACTACTACACTTTATCATTTTTTATTAGGTCTGTCTACTCTCATTGATTAGCGCGAGAGATCTACTCGAACACCATTGCTATGGGGGGACCCGGGCCGAGCTGCAGCTCTGTGTATCCATTCAGACACGGAACTGTGGCCCAGCCCTGCCCCCTCCTGATTGGCTAAGTTAGTTTGATTGACAGCAGTGGCAGCCATTGCTGTCGCTGCTGTGTCTCAGCCAATAAGGAGGGAGTATCCCAGACGGTCGAGGGACTCGTGGACATCGCTGGACAGAGATGGGGTTCAGGTAAGTATTAGGGTGTGCTAGGGCAGCTGCTACACACAGAAGGCTTTATATTCTTTATGCATAGAATGCATTAAGATAAAAAAACATTCTGCCTTAAAGTGGTTGTAAACCCTCCCTCCTTGCTTTTAGTTATAGGTAAGCCTAGAATAAGGCTTACCTATAGGTAGTGGAAATATCTCCTAAACGTGCGCCGTTTAGGGGATATTTCACTTGTAGTGCACCGATGATGTAATCGGCGCATGCGCTGTGAAGGAACGGACCTCTGTGCCGTTTCTTCCCCTTGCGTGTACTGTTACTGATGGCATGCGCGGGAGTGACGTCATGAGATCCGGCCAGTCACAGAGCCGGAGTCCGCGGCCCCTGGAAGGAAGAGGAGCGAAGATGGACGCACAGGGGACAGCGATGGATTTGTTTGCGGGTAAGTGTCACATAATGGGCTAGTATGCATACTAGCCCATTATGCTTTTAATTTGCAGGCTTTGCAGGGAGCAAAAGAGGACGTTAAACCCATCAGGGTTTACTTCCTCATTAACAACCCCTTTAATTCGTTTACACCTAAGCGTACTGCAGCACATTTTTGGAGCGGCACTATTCATTTGAATGGGCCTCCCTCCACTTCAAAAATGCACCAAAGAAGCTCATGTACCAAATTTTGGCACAGAGACAGATACCTTTGGTGTTGTTCTTTAAACATTTTGTCGCACGTAAATTGTGGCAAAATTGCACCGTGTTTGGCGTGTCATTAAGAAATAACAGCATCGCAAACGCATCCTGCATTTTGCTGCGATTCTGGAACGAACCGATTCCAGTACGTTTAGGTGTGAACGGAGGTTAATAGTCCTCTAAATGAACTGTTAAAAACCATATTGAATACAGTATTGCGGCTTTATAAATACAGTGTGTCGGGGCAGGAGAGCTCCGTGCCATTGCTTGTGCTGATCTTCCAAAGTTCAACATTCTGAGCAAACACATAACACAGAGGAAAGGTCACTGTTTCTCTTGGTTTTCCTTTTAGAAATCGATAGACATTTTTAAGCTTTGTTACCTTTGCTTTAACCTGCACATGTATCCCTGTACACACTACAAAATAATAATATATTATTGCATACACAGTATTACATAAATGAGAAAATACAGCTTTTTGTCCAATCACCCCCCTGGTACCTGTTCCAGAAGCAGAGTCTTCTTCTGGTTTTTAGCTAGGTGATAGGCAGTAAAGGAGCCCTGAATTCCTGCTCCTACCACAATACAGTCATACACTCTGCTGCTGGAGAGAGCCATGTTTGCGTGCGTCCTTGCTGTGAATCATGTGTAAGGAGGGAGGCCTCAGATCCTCAGGCAAGCTCCACCAGAAGGAGGGATTGATTCTCACACACACAAATGTTCAACACTGCTGTCTTGTTACACAAGGTTTACTCTGACCTCCGATACATTGCTAAAACACCACTCTATTACTCTGCATGCCTCTCACATCCATTGTATCATTTTCTCGCTTATGCATGCCAGCTGCATATTTAAAGCTATTTAATTTAATCCTTTTTGAAGCTTTGCTGCTAGATAGTCCAAAATACAGATACTCCTCATTTAACGACTTACCTGTTTAACAACCACTCAGACTTACGACCAGCTCTCCCCACCCGAACGACACGCTGTACATCATTGTATAATACTGTTTTCGCAAGGGTTTACCTAAAACAATATAAATTAATATATAAGTTTGGGACCAGAGACAACAGCTTTTATGACAATCCCACCAAATATTTAATGGGTCTTTTTAAAGTCAATTAAAGTGATAGCAAGTGGCTGTTGGAATTTAAGGCCAATTGTTCAGATGCATATCAACCCACTAGAATGTTTTTTGTTAGTAACTGTAGCACCTAAAAACTATAATGCCACTTCACAGGACCAGGTGCATCAAATCTTCATGATGCTTCAACATTTTAGGGTGATGATGCAGTCATACTTATTCAAATGTAGTTTCCAGAACACCAGGATTAAATGAAACACTTTATGGTTTCTCCAATATAGCTCAATATTTCCACCTAAATCTGAACTCCAGGCAGATTTAAAACACACAAATTTAGGTAGCTCTGTAATCATTAATAAATAGTTATATACAGTGCCTTAAAAAAGTATTCATACACCCTGAAATGTTATACGTTTTGTCATGTTACGACCAAAAACGGAAATGTATTTTATTGGGATTTTATGCGATAGACCAACACAAAGTGGCATATAATTGTGAAGTGGAAGGAAAATCGTAGACCAACACAAAATGGCATATAATTGTGAAGTGGAAGGAAAATCATAAATGGTTTTCAAAATTTTTTACAAATAAATATGTGAAAAGTGTGGCATGCATTTGTAGTCAGCCCCCTTTACTCTGATACCCCTAACCAAAATCTAGTGGAACAAATTGCCTTCATAAGTCACCTAATTAGTAAATAGAGTCCACCTGTGTGTAATTTAATCTCAGTATAAATACAACTGATTTGTGAAGCCCTCAGAGGTTTGTTAGTGAACCTTAGTGAACAAACAGCATCATGAAGGCCAAGGAACACACCAGACAGGTCAGGGATAAAGTTGTGGAGAAGTTAAAAGCAGGGTTAGGTTAAAAAAATATCCCAAGCTTTGAACATCTCACAGAGCACTGTTCAATCCATCATCTGAAAATGGAAAGAGTATGGCACAACTGCAAACCTACCAAGACATGGCCGTCCACCTAAACTGACAGGCTGGGCAAGGAGAGCATTAATAAGAGAAGCAGCCAAGAGGCCCATGGTAACTCTGGAGGAGCTGCAGACATCCACAGCTCAGGTGGGAGAATCTGTCCACAGGACAACTATTAGTTGTGCACTCCACAAATCTGGCCTTATGGAAGGGTGGCAAGAAGAAAGCCATTGTTGAAAAAAAGCCATAAGAAGTCCTGTTTGCAGTTTGCGAGAAGCCATGTGGGGGACACAGCAAACACGTGGAAGAAGGTGCTTGGGGGGGTTGGAAAATACATTTTGATAGATAAAAACTGATTTTTAAATACATCTATAGAGATCAGACCAAAATGAGCGACAAATGAGAAGGAAAGAGGGACAGAGGGACATTGCTCTAATTCAGGGACAGTCCCTCAAAATCAGGGACAGTTGAGAGCTATGCTTATGCATCACATTGTACCTGTATTTGGTATTTGTTTAGCCTGTCATACAGGACATAACTAATTATACACATATACTGTATACTCAGCAGTCAACAGATGTTCACAAGTATAGTGCTCAGCATAAATGAGTACACCCCAACAGATTTGTCAGAAAACCTTTACTTTCCTTTCAGAATCAACATTTTCTATGGGACACTATACTACTAAATATTCCCATTGATTGCAACAAAGATGTGTTAATTTGCATACACAAAAAACATTTTTCCTAACAATTTCATTCAAGAAAGACATGTTGCAAAAATGACTACACCCCAATGAAAGTCTTATGCCGCGTACACACGGTCGGACTTTTAGACCAGACTGGTTCGACGAACGCTGACAGACCAAATCCTCCGGACAATGCGATCGTGTGTGGGCTCCACCAGACCTTTAGCAGACTTTTCCAATCGCAAATCTGACAGACTTTAGATTTGGAACTTGCTTGAAATCTTTACGTCGTAACTCCGCCGGACCCAGAAATCCGCTCGTCTGTATGCTAGTCCGACGGACAAAAAACGACGCTAGGGCAGCTATTGGCTACTGGCTATCAACTTCCTTATTTTAGTCCGGTGTACGTCATCACGTAAGAATCCGTCAGACTTTGGTGTGACCATATGTAGTTAAGTCCGTTCGTTAGAAAGTCCGCCGCAAGTCCACCAAAAGTCCGTCGAAAGTCTGTCGAAAGTCTGTCCGATGGGCTGTCGGACTTTTGTAGCCGAAAAGTCTGACCGTGTGTACGCGGCATTAGGGGCAAAGCTCATTTTTAGACAACAAAATCCTAATTAACAAGAATTCAACTACAGGTGAGTCTAATTATTCATTAAACAGGAGTCCAGCAGACAGTTGATTATAAAGGGACGTTACTTAAAGTGGAGGTAAACCCAAATTTTTTTTATTTTTTTTTTATATCATACTGTAGAGTATAAGATTTCCTATCATTTGAGCCCAGTCTTGCCACACAGAGTTAATCCATCTCTGAGCAATCCTCTTTTATTGTTCAGTGAGAAAAATCTTAAACTGAGAAAAACTTTGTCAAATACTCCCCCTTGCTGTGAGTGACAGCCTAAGACACAGGCATTATTTTTTAATTCCCTCCCCCACTCCTTTCTTCAGCAGCTCTGCAAGGATTGGCTGTTCCACACCTCAGCATGATTTGGCATGCTGAAGTCATGTGGTTACTTTCCTGTCTTTTCACTGGATGTTAGAGATCACAGCAGAAGTTCAGCAGAAGTTCAGTGTTAGAAATACACAGGAGAAATGCATATTGACAAGGAGTGTAGAGGTGGGCGGGGAGTCTACTGACATCACGACTCCACCCACCGAGCTCCAGACAACAGACCCACCCACAGAATATGCAGTTTGTCCGCTTTAATAACAGACAGAGGGGAAACATTTGACAGGTAAAGATACATGCAGGAGGCATGTATATCCTTATAGGTAACCCCTATGGCAGTAGTTTAGAAAGGATGACATTGGGTTTACATCCACTTTAACAAAGAAAGCCGCTTCCCATTTCATGCTGTTAGCAATGGCACCGCATGGAAGAGAAATGTCACTGAGAAAGGCCTGAGAAAAAAAATAGTTTCTTTACACAAGAAAGGTGAAGGCTACAAGAAGATCACCAAAGCTTTACTTATCATTCAGAATACTGTTGCAAAAGTGATACAAAAATCTAACAAAGATGGAACTCCAACCATCTCACAGAGACGTCCAGGCCATCTACGGAAGTTAACACCTCGACAGGAGCGTCTTCTGATGAGAAGGGTTGAAGAAAATCGCCATGCATGTTCACTGACATTAGCTAAAGAAGTAGAAAGCCAAACTGGGTTAATTGTTTCCCATGACACGATATAGCATTCACTGCAGAGGAATGGCATGCACGAGTTTCATCCACAAAGGAAGCCTCTCCTAAAGCCCATGCATAAAAAAGCCTGCCTAGAATTTGCCAGGGCCCATGCTAAAAAAGAAGACTACTGGAACTCTGTACTCTGGAGTGCTGAGACCAAGATAAATGATTTAGAACTGATGGGTTTAAAACTGTATGGCGTTGTTGAGATGAGGAGTACAAAGAAAAATGCATGGTACCTACAGTGAAACATGGTGGTGGCAGTGTCCTTCTGTGGGGCTGCATGAGTGCTGCTGGTGTTGGGGAGCTGTATTTCATTGATCGTATCATGAATGTACCGCTCTATAATGAAAGAGAAGATGCTACCATCATTCCCTGCCCTTGGTCGTCATGCACTTTTCCAACATGACAATGATCCAAAACACATCTAAGACCACTGTTGCATTCCTGAGGAAGAACAGAGTGAAACTAATTCAGTGGCCAAGTGTGTCTCCTGATCTGAACCCAATCGAACACCTATGGGGAATTCTGAAGAGACGAGCATCACTCTCCATCCAGCATCCAGGCTTTAAAAGAGGTCGTCCTTGAAGAATGGAAAAGATAGATGTTGCAATATGTCGCCAACTTGTTCATTCCACGTCTAAAAGATTTGGTGCTGTCCTTACAAATCATGGAGGTTAGACAAAATACTAGATGTAGTAGTTTTTGTTGTGGGGTGTATTCATTTTTGCATTAACTAATTTGAGTAGAACTGAAGATTTTGTAATCTAAGTTATAATATTAACCCTACTTTCATGTAATGAGCTAAACAAATGTTCTATAAAAACAGAAAATTTCCTATCAAATACTTAATTTTCCTTTGCTGATGGACTCCATTGCAGCATATATATGGGCTAACCCCACCTCCTCTCCAATCCTATAGGACCCCACTCCCATAAATTCTTGCTCAGAGCCAGAGGCCACATTCCATAACTAGCCTACTCATGACACTGGGAGGGAACTCCTGCTGCCATGGAGTCCATCAGGAAAGGAAAATTACGGTAAATATTTGATAGGAAATTTTCAGTTTTCCTGACAGACTCCATGGCAGCATACGTATGGGAATTAGCCATATCCCTCATGGGGGGGTATTTCTGAACAAAAGGCTTGAATTTGTACCATCAATAGACCGGACTTCCAAACCAAAAAAAATAAAGGAAAAAGAAGCAGACTCTATACAATAACAAGCAAAAAGGGTATTGACCACAGACCACAAGGCTGTCCTACAGAAACCCTTGGGGAACCACATGCTGCGAAGCCTAAACAGGCGAGTGGTCACCATCTCTAAGGAGCCAAGCCCTCTGCTCTGTGAGCCTGTCGGATGGCCTGGACAAACCATGCCACAATTGTCCTAAATGAGGCGTGTTTCCCTTGTTCTTCGCAGCAAAAGAATGAACAAGCGTTCTGAAGGCCTGAAGGAACCTGTAGCTTGTAGATATAATTATATGCTACATGAGAAATTCCTGAAACCAAGGAAAAGCACTGCTGAAAGTCAAACTCAGGATCCTCTGTTACCAGACAGGTGTTTTTAACCAGCCAAGCCATAGCTCTACCTTTCTTACCTCTAAGGACGTATGTAGAACTCTCAGGTTTCTAAAGTAACAATTTCTTGGTTCCCGTGGAAGACTGATGTGCCCTTGGGATTTAAACCAAGCATAGCTAACAGCACTGCTCGAACTGGAAGAACGTTAGGAAAGGTTCTCAATTTCTGAGGCTCTTTATGCCAATGTGATAGAAACAAGAAAGATGAACTTGACAGAGACAGAACTAGCGCACTCCGTTCCAACTCCTGAGGGTCGAGAACAAGAGGGAGGTTCCCCCTGGGAAACCTCCACTAGCTCCAAGGTCTAAGCCTAGTTGCTCCCTAGAAACGTTGTTAAGAAGGACGCCTAGATCTGGACACTTCTGTTAAGGTCGATAAGGCTGACGCTTTGAACTCTGAGGGAATTGGCCAATAAGGTCATAACTACATCCGACCAGAGGGGGGCCCGGAGTATTTTGAACTTTTGGTTTATTACATGACCTGTCAGCAGCAGACATGTATTGTACGGCCTTTGGACAGATTCCCCCATAAACTTTGTGCTCACCTTAGCATTCATTAGAGTGGAAATTACTCTGGAAATATGGCTGAGGACCTCCAATCTCAAGAACCATGATATATGGCACAACTGTGCTAGACCTGGATGTAGAATTGCAGTTTGTGACAGAAGGTCTAGCCTGAGGGTAAGAGGCACTTGGGTCAGGCAGCAGAGCTGTGCTAGCAAGGGAGAACATAGCCTGTTTGGCCAATAAGGCAACACTACCACTACTTCGACAACTTTTGTTCTGAGTCTTCATAGAACCTAAGGATGACTGGAACTGAAAGAAGCACACAGGCCTCGCTGCATTTCTAATGATTCATCAGGGCATTTGACCTGAAGCCTTGGGGATATCAGCCCCAGGTATAATACTTCTCCAACTTCTTGTTGCACAGGGAGGCAAATGGGTCGACCCCTAGGGACGAAAACCGCCTGAAAACCTCCCCATAGAGAGACCATTCTTATTGTCCCGTTGGACCATGGAGAGAAAGTCTGTCAGAAAATTCCTAGGTTCCAGAGATGTAAGGGATGTTGTCTAGCTTCTTCTGAGCCCAAGACATACTTGGCTCCACCTCCTGTCATAGAAAACAGGCTGTGAGTCCCCCCTTGTCTCTTAAGTAGGGGACCTCCATAGAGGACTGAAGCTTCCTGTTATATGGTTAAAGGCCTGTAGGGTGCAGGAGGCTCCCCATAGATTCAGAATGTTCGACACAATCTTGTGAAGGTGACAGCTCCACCTGCCTTGAGTTATCCCTGACAGGCAGTAAGCCCCCGTCACCCCTTATTGCTGACATCAGATGTGGTTGTAAACCAGAAAATGGGGGGGGGGGGGCGGGCAATGGAATGGCAAATGAGTACGTTTCTCCATTGTCGCCGGTTATGTAGATGACCTGAAATCTGCTCCCTGGCTCCCACTGCTGGGGAAACCCCTTCCGGTATTCTCTAGAGCGTCCACTTGTCCATCGGATCCATAAATACCATAGTGTCGATGATTCTAGACACTGAGAGGCACACCGGTGGGAAAAGGACAGGGCCAGGAGTATTCTTTTCCAGATCATCAGTAAGGCAAAGCAATGGTCCTCTAGATTGTATCAAATTGTGTCCCGAGGTACGCAAGAGATTAAATGGCTCCAGGTGTCTTATTTGTGTATTCAGCTGCCCACCTAAATGGAAAATTGAAAAAGACCTGAGCTCTTGGCTCCAGCAGCTGCCCTTTGTCTTGGGAGAGTCGGAGAAAGTCATCCAAATAACAATGCAGGTGCATGTTTAAAGTGGAGTTACCCTTTAAGGTAGACAACAGAAAAATTGTGGCTAGATCGGCAGGAGACCAAGGCTAATGGCAGATGTGCTAGGGGTCGAGGCATGCAAATGCATAATCCGAAACTCAGGTCACATCAGGACCTGGATCTGAACCTGTAAACTCCACTGTGCCTGGCGATGTCTCTTCTTGCTGAGTAATCTGGGACGCTCCCCTTGTTCAGATAAAGACTTTAATAACCAATAAGACTTTGATAAAGCCTGCAAGGCAATGTTGAAAGCCCGAATGGTAGACCAGTAGGCTGGAGATGGCTTGACTTACGGTGAACTGAAGGAGCTTGCAGAAGTCTTCTGCAATGGGCACAAGAAAGTAAGCATCTTTAGGTCTATGGAAACGAGCCAGTCATCTGGCTGGACCCCCTATGAATCAGGAACAATCTCTCCATCTTCTCCTTTCAACAGAAAGGGTCTTAGGTGCGTGAGGTCTACCACCGACCTCCGCAGGCTGCTCTTCTTCATGCTCCTCTAGAGGGACGAGTACACCCTTTCCTCAGAGTGAGGTACATGCATGGGACTAATCTAGGATGAGAAGTACCTCTGAAAGACCATGCTTTTCCTTGAGGAGACCATTTTGTCGCTCCAATAGTCTGAGACTTCAACTCCATAGCTTCTTGGAAACCTGAGCTGGTCTTTACAAGCATGCAACCCTCTCATGCTCTGAACTGTCTTCCAGACTGTGTCATCTTCCAGCCTAGCAGGTCCCGGTCCTGAGCCAGAGAGGCCTCTCCTAGAAATACAAAATCCAACTTTAGCTCTTGCCCCGCTGAACTTCTGGCTACTTCTCCTGGGGTCTCTTTGAACACTGCATCAACATTCTCTGTCCAAGCTTGCATTGCCTTAAACATGGCTGCAAGGGCCAAGGCAGGTTTGCCAGCCTTACGTGCCATCACATAAAACCTCTTGAGATCTCAATCAAATCTTCCCTCAAGACCATCCTAAAGGGTACCAAGTCCCCTATGAAGAGTGAAATGTTTTGCCAGTCTCATCAAGACCACATCAACTAGAGGGCAGTCTCCAGGTGCTTCACATCCTCATTCTTGAAGGGATAAAGCTTCACCAGCTTGCATGAGAGAGGATCTTCTCTCTGCTTTGCCCCCTTCATCCATAATGATATCCCTTAGCTCCACAAGGAGTGGGAAGTTAGAGCGCTCCCTTCTGAGGTGTTTGAAGAGCCTTGTTCCACCTGGGATACCACCGGCTCCTCCCATCTCAGAGCCTCCTTAATTGCCCTGATTAAGGCAAGACTGGGGCAAAATTGAAGTCCCCCTGAAGATTCCACCTCACTGTCTGGGGTTCTCATGGATGCAGAACCTGGCTGGGAGGGATCCTACTCATCCTGAGCATCCCCAATGGGAGAGCAAGCACGGCGGCTCTGCATGTGGCTTGTATCCCGCTATTTCAGGAACAGCTGCACCGCGCATTTTAGTAGGGACTCCATCTGCTGGTTGCCAGTCTGTCTCTCTCTGACCACCCAGGCATAACGTGGCTCACATAGAGACTTGCCCTCTGGGACATGGGTCCTACATCCCCAGCAGGCTCCTTCAATGGAGTGGCTGTCATGGTGGTGGGTGCGAGGCCTGGGGGAGGAATCAGAGCTTCTCCCATGGTGTTGGGTCCTAGACGGAGAGCCGACTATACTGCGGGCTTGCGAGGTCTCTGTCTTCACGTGCCATGTGCTGGACATTAGACCAGGAAGGGCTTAATGAAACAAGGCAGACAAAAAAGAAGGGAAAAGCCTAAAGAAAAAACTCCAGAAGTGCTAGGACAATGAGGAGTTAAAGAAGAACTACAGTCTGCTCACATAATCTATAATAAAAACATCTTTGCCATTCTGAAGCTTCCCTCCAACCACTTTGCATATTATTTTATACATACTGTGATTCTTGACTTACCAAATATGCTGCAGAAATCTCCCTCCACCAAGTCTGGCTGCAACCATTTTAACTGTGGGCAGCTGAAAATGCTGCCTGTTCACTTCCTGGATTCACACCTATAGCTCTGCATTTTTCATTGGCCCTCTTATGACTCATCCCCCCTTTCTTCCTGGCAAACTCTCACAAGAGTGAGAGGTAGCTGTGCATGATGTCATAAGCCTAGACTCTTTACCAGACAAGAAACAGGAAGTGGGCTGTATAAGGTATTTACTGGCAGAAAAAAAATATTTCACTATCCAAAGTTAAAACAACAAGGGCAGAAGATTTCATGTATGCAAAGATGAAAAAATGACTGAAGTTCCGCTTTAAGCAGCCACACCAGCTAGTTGTGTAAGGGGGCAGTGACATGTCCATAGAGAAGAGAGTGCTGCACAGATCCACCTAGCCATCCAGAGATAGGTGCACAGATAAGCTCCACTGCTACTCCACTGCTACTCCTCCCCACCGCCCCCTCTCTAAGGAACCAGGATTACCTGGGTAGAGAGACACGGGGGGCTGAGGAAGCGCCGCCAACTGTCCACAAGGGTTTTCCATGTACAATACACTGACAGCACCCTGATGAAGTCATTGCTGCACCCCCTGCCACACCTGTGCCCAGAGCCTTCGGCGGGCCCCCGTGCGAGGCTTCCGACTCTCTGCGCATGCAGTAAACCAAGCCTCAGGTGGCCCAGCGGTGCGCAGCAGTGCTCACGGCCACCAGGCCGGAAGCTGGGTGGCGGCCTGGGACGCAGATGCTTTCCAGCCGCCATGAGAGGCCGCATACTAGCCCCATGAATAGGAAGGGAAGAAAGGAAAAAAAGACAAAAACATAAACACAGAGTACTGCCATGGAGTCCAAAGATGGACACAACGGTACTTCCTCAGACCATGCTGCAGATGATGATGATGATGGCGTCCTCTGGGCATACACATGCCGCCTGCTGCAGACCAGGCCGTATGGCAAAGAAATGCCACTCGCCGCCCATGGCTGGGCCCTGGGCACTCATAAGCACGGCTTCTTCCTGCCCTTGTCCACCCATAGCTCATAGCTGGGGTTTGTTGCACTCAACTGGGATGCCAATCCTGTTGCCATGCTTTGACAGGTAAGATCATCCGCAGACACAGGGTCCAAAGAGGAGGACAAAAAAGGAATGCGGCCTCTGGCTTTGAGCAAGAATTTATGGGAGTTGATTCCTATCGAATTGGAGAGGAGGTGGGGTTAACCCATACGTATGCTGCCATGGAGTCTGTCGGGAAACTCATTTTTGTCAAAGTTTTGGAATTGTGTTCATTGAGATGTTGATTAAAATCTTACTTTTCAAAAGCGGTGTACTGATTTATGCTGAGTACTGTATATGTTGCAATATAGACAATGTTTGATCACTTACCACCATTATTACTGTTTTCCAAAATATTAAATCTTAAAGTTAAATCCAGGTTACTATAGAAATAGAATCAGTGCAATATGTTATTAATTAGACCACTTACTCATTCTCTTTGCCATCAGCCTTAGTTGTAGTTTCCTGGAAACACCATTGTACAGTTACAGTTGTGCAGATAATATTGACATTTATGATTTAATTCATAATCCAGGCACAGCTTTACAAAACACATAAAGGCTTCAAGGCTTTAAATATTCAGCTTTTAGCATTAGACCACTGCAATGTCTGGGGAACCCGCTGAATGGAAATAATACTACATCAAAAGTAAGCAGAATTTTGTTTCTTAGACCTTACCTGAAAGTCTTCTACCTGACTTCTATTTTTAGTTTTGAGTAGACTTCATTAAAACCTAACATCAGACAAAACTTTTTTTAGTTTAGTTCGAACTTCTTCAGAGAGGTTTTCACTGCTGCCTGTGTCCCTGCTGGTTAGAGTTGACCTCACTTTCTGCCCTCTTGTCACTGATACAGGGACAGGGGAAATCTATCCAACAGAGGCATGAACAGCAAGGAAAAGATATTTTATAAGATTGAAGAATGAATTTAACCTCTGTCAAGTTTTTATTTCTGTCTCTGCACCCAATGTAGAAATGTTGCCCTCACTAATCGTCCAAGTGACACCCTTATTTCAGGGTGTGATACGGTGTCACAGGGAAAAGAAATTAAGGAAATTCACCAGGCAGCAGTAAAAACTCTAAATTCTAAACTTTGCTAAATCTATCCACAACTAAATAAACATTTTGTCTGAAGTTGGGCTTTAATGCTTCATAGAATCCATCATTTGAGAGAAGATCTATCTACTGTATACATATCAAGTATACAGTACATATTAAAAGGAGAACTCTAAGCGGTACACAATATTGTGCTCAAAGTTAAAAGCTCTTTCCTGATGCCTGCCTTTTGTTTTAGATGCACCCTTTGTTCCATCCTGTAACTTAAGTGATGCATATCTAAGATAACATCCTGTTGCCTAAAGTATATGTAAATACTAGCAATTAACTTTTCTTATTTGCATGCTATTGGTCTCTTAAATATACCATTGAAAGTTTTTGTTACATTTGTTAAATACGTGCAATTGTTTTTGTTGGTTTTTTTTAAAGAAAAAATATAGAACCTTGGGGACTTTAATGGTACCAGAGAAGGACAATGACACAAAAATGCTAAAAAATGATTTATTTCAAAAAAGTTAACATATATAAACATACTAATAGAAGCATAACGTCGGTGCTCATTCAAAATGGTGCAGACCACATAATTACACTCCAACAGTATCTTTGCTATTATGTCAAGAGGTCAACGCCTTTCACAAACATTGCTTCCTCATGACCTCAATTTCTTGACCACAAAGAAAAGGCCTATCCAAAGGAAAAAAACACAACAATGAATCCTGAACAGTAACATGCAACATGAAATATGGCAAACATGCTGTGTTCCTCCAGACCACTTACATGCGCCAATCAGAGCCAGTGGTGTGCTGTGTGTCATGAAGCTGCGGTATATCATGTGACGCAGTGGAACAATACATAAAGGTGCGTTTAAATCATCCTAATATAGAGGAGCACAAATGATTGCGCAGACTTTCGTTCTCGTGGATTGCAGATTCGGTTGGTTCGCACATGCGCGAGGATGACTGCGGCCATTGGTGAGACCGGCTGGCATGTCATTGGTGGCAGATTGAGTTGGGGGTGAACTCCTGAAGGGGAGATGGCGACGCCTCCCTCGCATGGATTTCGAGGGAGTATGTGATAGGCAATGCTGCAGAAGGTCACACATGATGTCAATGAAGAATACTGGCAATTAAGGTGCCGTTTTGGCACCAGAATGGCTTTAAATGCGCTCTTACCTGTATAGGAGTAATGGTGGATGGTGCTTTTTATCTGCTAAAGACTTTGTAGGTGAGCATGTAATAGTCATACATATATGTTCTTCTAGATGACTTGCTGTAATGGGGCAGCTCAATAGAGGAAAAGGCTCATGGCCACTAATTGACGTTGAATTGTTTTTTTTACATATTTCGATCAGTGAGTTAACATTTTGTTGGTAATATTTAAATCATGGCCCCTCTTTTCCTTGTTGAATTGAATGACTCCCCTGGACTAGCCTATGCATATTGGCCTGAATTTATATGTTTTATTTTGTTCCCAGATGATGTATCTCTCCTCATCAATGTTATGAATATGCAATTATATTTAATTACATTGGCTGTGTTTGGTGTTATTGATCCAGGCATGGGTGAAAAAACGTTTTACCTAGTTCCCTTATATATGGTATGATGGATATAATATTCAATTCTAATACAGTCAGGTCCATAAATATTGGGACATCAACACAATTCTAATCTTTTTGGCTCTGTACACCACCACAATGGATTTGAAATGAAATTGGCTGCTCAGCTGTTCCATGGCCAGTTGTGTGTTATTCCCTCATTATCCCATTTACAAGGAGCAGATAAAAGGTCCAGAGTTAATTTCAAAGGTGCTATTTGCATTTAGAATCTGTTGCTGTCAACTCTCAATATGAGATCCAAAGAGCTGTCACTATCAGTGAAGCAAGCCATCATTAGGCTGAAAAAACAAAACAAACCCTTTAGAGAGATAGCAAAAACATTAGGTGTGGCCAAATCAACTGTTTGGAACATCCTTAAAAAGAAAGAACGCACTGGTGAGCTCAGCAACACCAAAAGACCCGGAAGACCACGGAAAATAACTGTGGTGGATGACCGAAAAATGATTTCCCTGGTGAAGAAAACACCCTTCACAACAGTTGGCCAGATCAAGAACACTCTCCAGGAGGTAGGTGTATGTGTGTCAAAGTCAACAATCAAGAGAAGACTTCACCAGAGTGAATACAGAGGGTTCACCACAAGATGTAAACCATTGGTGTGCCTCAAAAACAGGAAGGCCAGATTAAAGTTTGCCAAACAACATCTAAAAAAGCCTTCACAGTTCTGGAACAACATCCTTTGGACAGATGAGACCAAGATCAACTTGTACCAGAGTGATGGGAAGAGAAGAGTATGGAGAAGGAAAGGAACTGCTCATTATCCAAAGCATACCACCTCATCAGTGAAGTATGGTGGTGGCAGTGTCATGGCGTGGGCATGTATGGCTGCCAATGGAACTGGTTCTCTTGTATTTATTGATGATGTGACTGCTGACAAAAGCAGCAGGATGAATTCTGAAGTGTTTCGGGCAATATTATCTGCTCATATTCAGCAAAATGCTTCAAAATTCATTGGACGGCGCTTCACAGTGCAGATGGACAATGACCTGAAGCATACTGCGAAAGCAACCAAAGGGTTTTTTAAGGGAAAAAAGTGGAATGTTATCCAATGGCCAAGTCAATCACCTGACCTGGATCCGATTGGGCATGCATTTCACTTGCTGAAGACAAAACTGAAGGGAAAATGTCCCAAGAACAAGCAGGAACTGAAGACAGTTGCAGTAGAGGCCTAGCAGAGCATCACCAGGGAGGAAACCCAGCGTCTGGTGATGTCTATGCGTTCCAGACTTCAGACTGAAATTGACTGCAAAGGATTTGCAACCAAGTATTAAAAAGTGAAAGTTTGATGGATGCTTGTAAATCTGTCCCATTACTTTTGGTCCCTTAAAAAGTGGGAGGCACATATACAAACTGTTGTAATTCCTACAACGTTCACCTGATTTGGATGTAAATACCCTCAAAATTAAAGCTGAAAGTCTGCAGTTAAAGCACATCTTGTTCGTTTCATTTCAAATCCATTGTGGTGGTGTATAGAGCCAAAAAGATTAGAATTGTGTCGATGTCCCAATATTTATGGACCTGACTGTGTATGGCCTGTATATATTGGGTATTATAGGTCCCACGGTTTTACATTGGATCAAATATCCTGATATTGAGGTCTCTTCTTAGTATTGGTCTTCTTTTTCTCTTGGATTTACATACTAAGTGCTATACCCTGGGTAATTTTGTTTGAATAAAGATCCAGCTTTTATGATGAGGCTAGTTCCCTAATCAATTGTGCTCCTCTATATTAGGATGATTTAATTGCACCTTTATGTATTGTTCCACTGCACCACATGATATACTGCAGCTTCATGACACACGGCACACCACTAGCTCTTGCCTGGCTCTGATTGGCGCATGTAAGTGGTCTGGGGGGACACAGCATGTTTGCTATATTTCATGTTGCATGTTACTGTTCACAAATAATTGTTGTGCTTTTTTCCTTTGGACAGGCCTTCTCTTTGTGGTCAAGATATTGAGGTACTGAGAAAGCATTGTTTGTGAAACGCGTCAACCTCTTGACACAATAGCAAAGAAATACTGTTGGATTGTAATTATGTGGCCTGCACCATTTTAAATGAGCACTGACCTTATGCTTTTATTAGTATATTGTTTATATATTTTAACTTTTTGTAATAAATCATTTTTTTTAGCATTTTTGTGTCATTTTCCTTCTCTGGTACCAGGAAATTCTGCAAGGTTCTATGTTATGGATGTGGTAATGATACATAGCCCAAATTAAATTTTATATATGTTTTTCTTTTAAGGAGTCAGCAACAAAATGTCACTTGCTGTCAACCAGTGACATATCACTGTGAATGGCTAAAGGTACTACCACCTACTCATTCACACAGGGAAAGGGGGGAACCTGTATATCAGGGCCACCTTTTTAAAGGGGGCTTCCAGATTCCTATAAGCCCCTCACCTACAGACCCCCACAACCACCAGGCCATGGTTGTGGGGAAGAGGTCCTTATCCTCATCAACATTGGGGACAAACTGCTTTGCAAGGCACCCCCCTTCATGTTGAGGGCATGTGGTCTGGTAGGGTTCAGGAAGGGAGGGGCACTCACCCCCCCCCTTTTCCTGGCTAGACAGTTTGTATAATCGGATTAAGGGTCTGGGTTGAATTCTTTATGGGACCTCAAGCTACTTTTTTTTCCTGTATGGAGTACCCCCCTTTAAAATCCATACCAGACTCAAAGGGTCTGGTATGCATTTTTTTGGGGGGGGGCTACACATTTTTTTTTCATTTTTATTGTAGGAAAATGTGTTACAGCAAATGCTATTATGAGCGTTTTTCATCCAGCAGTGTTCTTCTATTTTTTCTTTAGCTTATAGTGTACATGGAGCCTTAAAACAACAATGTGCTATTGGACATATAATGTTTTCTGATTTTATACATACAGTGCCTTGAATAAGTATTCACACCCCTTGAAATTTTCCACATTTTGTCATGTTACAACCAAAAATGTAAATGTATTTTATTGTGTTTTTATGTGATAGACCAAGACAAAGTGCCACATAATTGTGAAGTGGAAGGAAAATGATAAACGGTTTTCAAAATGTTTTACAAATAAATATGTGAAAAGTATGGCGTGCATTTGTATTCAGTCCCCCTGAGTCAATACTTTGTAGAACCACGTTTTGCTGCAATTACAGCTGCAAGTCTTTTTGGGAATGTCTCTACCAGCTTTGCACATCTAGAGAGTGACATTTTCGCCCATTCTTCTTTGTAAAATAGCTCAAGCTGTGTCAGATTGGATGGAGAGTGTCTGTGAACAGCAATTTTCAAGTCTGGCCACAGATTCTCATTCGGATTTAGGTTTGGACTTTGACTGGGCTATTCTAACACATGAATATGCTTTGATCTAAGCCATTCCATTGTAGCTCTGGCCGTACATTTAGGGTCATTGTCCTGCTGGAAGGTGAACTTCCGCCCCAGTCTCAAGTCTTTTGCAGACTCTAACAAGTTTTCTTCTAAGATTGCCCTGTATTTGGCTCCATCCATCTTCCCATCAACTCTGACCAGCTTCCCTGTTGAAAAAAAGGATCCCCACAACATGATGCTGTCCCCACCATGTTTCACGGTGGAGATGGTGTGTTCAGGTGATGTGCAGTGTTAGTTTTCGCCACACATAGCATTTTGCTTTTAGGCCTAAAAGTTCAATATTGGTCTCATCCGATCAGAGCACCTTCTTCCACATGTTTGCTGTGTCCCCCACATAGCTTCTGCAAACGAGACTTCCTATGGCTTGCTTTCAACAATGGCTTTCTTCTTGTCATTCTTCCATAAAGGCCAGATTCTAATAGTTGTCCTGTAGACAGATTCTCCCACCTGAGCTGTGGATTCCTACAGCTTTTACAGAGTTTCCATGGGCCTCTTGGCTGCTTCTCTGATTTAATGCTGTCCTTGCCCGGCCTGTCAGTTTAGATGGACAGCCATGTCTTGGTAGCTTTGTAGTTGTACCATACTCTTTCCATTTTCTGATGATGGATTGAACAGTGCTCCGTGAGATGTTCAAGGCTTGGGATATTTTTTTAAAACCTAACACTGCTTTAAACTCTTCCACAACTTTATCCCTGACCTGTCTGGTGTGTTCCTTCATGATGCTGTTTGTTAACTAAGGTTCTCTAACAAACCTCCAAGGGCCTCACAGAACAGCTATATTTATACTGAGATTAAATTACACACAGGTGGACTCTATTTACTAATTAGGTGACTTCTGAAGGCAATTGGTTCCACTAGATTTTAGTTAGGGGTATCAGAGTAAAGGGGGCTGAATATAAATGCACGCCGAGAGGTGGGAGGCGGATGTGGGGGAGTTGACGGACATCCAGTGGAAGAGGATATTGGAACTTGGGCCGTTGGTGTCCGTCTCTCCGTCGCAGAAAGCCTCGCACCTCCTCCTTCTGCACAGAGCATACTATACCCCCAGGAGGCTGTATAGGTCTGGTCGCAGACCAGACGACAAATGCCCTAGGTGTCTAGATACAGGAGATCTCATGCATATGGTTTGGAGGTGTCCAAAACTGGTAAGATACTGGCCGGAAGTGGTTAGAACAATAAACTATAGGTTTAAAGTTAAACTAGAATTGGATGCTAAGGTGTGTATCTTAGGATTGGTAAATGGTAATATGGGGAATCCCAATATGACTACCGCTATAATACGGTGTTTATACCAGACGAGAAAACTGATAGCGCAATCCTGGCTTTCAGCAACACCACCAACACTAGGGGATTGGCTTAGGACAATGGACTCACTGGTCTGGACAGAAAAGACGGTATATACTAAGAAAGGAAGTTATAATAAATTCATTAAGATATGGAGGCCCTGGCTCCAGGGGCTAAGCACAAGTTACCTTCTTTGTAATTAACCGCAGAATACAGGTTGCTCCCCTGGGGTGGGGGTGAATAAAGGCCCAAGCTGGTTATACCGGGGAGAAAAAGCAAGCTTCAACGCGATACAGGTTGTTGCAGACCACCGCGGTTCCCAGTGCTAGCAAGTTGAGCGCGACGCTATTTACTGGGGGGAGGGAGTGGGAATGGATGGGAGGAGAATAGCAAAGGGTGGGAAGGGTAGGGAAGAAAAATTGGGGTAAAAGCAACACACTGTATTCTTTTTCCCTCTTCTTCTGCGCTTTAATTGTTTATATTTAATACTGCATATTGTAGCGCTAGCTGCTATAAGGTCGTTTTCCTCGTATTTGTATTTTTCTTTTTTCTTTTTTACCTTTGGTATTTGTATTGTAATACAGTGTGTTTTGTATATTGTCTTCCCTATGGCATTTAATAAAGAAAAAGATTTAAATTAAAAAAAAAAGAATATAAATGCACGCCATACTTTTCACATATTTATTTGTAAAAAAAATTTAAAAACATTTATAATTTTCTTTCCACTTCACAATTATGTGCCACTTTGTGTTGGTCTATCACATAAAAACCAAAATAAAATCCATTTACGTTTTTGTTTGTAACATGGCAAAATGTGGAAAATGTCAAGGGGTATGAATACTTTTTCAAGGCACTGTAGATACTACTGAGATTTACATACCACCAACTAAGAGAGTCTTCAAAAATGAAATGAGTTGGATGTATGGCAACCCTAACAACCCTTTTTTTGGTCTGTTTATTATATCATTGAAAGCATTATTCTTAATGAGTACAACAAAAATAAATTAATAAAAACATGTTGGTTTGCCATAAATGTTGTGAGCTGGTACTTTCCTGTGCTCTCTGTTGACTATTGTTAGTTTGCATTTTCATAGCTATCTCTGTAGACTACAAAACACTATACCTATGCTATGAAGAAGACAGGGAGAGGTTTTCTATAGTCCTATCCCTGGGTGACTCACTCAGTATACTGTATCTATGGAGGAGCAGCGTTGTCACCTTTGCGCAGAATGTGTGTTACATCTGGATTACCAGATAAGAAAAAAGGAGAAAGCCTGGAAAAGAGAACTATGCAGCCAGCATATCTATGGACTGGTAAGCTGTAATATATTATAGTTTGTTTTCAGATCTTATCCAATGTTTGGACTCGTTTTCTCTTGAAGACTTATGCATCGTACACATGAGCGGACTTTACGGCAGACTTGGTCCGGCGGACTTTCTGACGGACTTTACGACGGACTTTCCGAATAAACTGACTTGCCTACACACGATCAACCAAAGTCCGACGGATTCGTACGTGATGACGTACGACCGGACTAAAACAAGGAAGTTGATAGCCTGTCTTGTGATATATAAAAGGGAAGAGGTTCGGGTCCTGGAGGAGTGGGTAAAAGGACAGGAACTTTTACAAAAGCTTGATGGGGCCTGTGGTCCACCTCAGGAACTCTTACTTATAGGGACCCCTGCAACTATGGACACCCACAAGGACTGCACAGTTACACTGGAGCAGCTTCAGCTAGAGTTAGTTAGGGAAAGAACGGTTCACTCTAATTGCATATGTTATGTGAATTTTCAGTAAAAGTTGCTGAACTGCTTTGAGCCTGGTCTGAAGTTATTCAGAGGGTGCATGTTGGGTCTTGGGGTACTCCTAAAGAACATGGGTCTGTAATAGCACTATGGGGTATGTGTAACACCATTACAAAAGGTTAACTTGCAAGGCAAGGAAGAGGAGGTAGTTGCCATAGGTAACCAAAAGGAAGAAGAGCTACAGCAACCAGTCCTCCAGTAGCAAGGGGGTTGGTGCCCTGACTCTCTCCCCAGCTGTCCGTCTCTTCTGGTCAAGGCCTAATGAGCATTCATGGGCCTGCTATGTGCTTGGCAGGACTGAACTTTCTGTTACTGGAAGTCAAGTAACCGGGGTATGCTGGACTGGTGGAGTGGGCAAGGGCTCTGCATGTTCCTCTGAATGCAAACATACATCAGTTTAAGTGTGTAGTTACTTTTGAGGGAACATCTTATGGAGGAACAATGTACATTAATACTGCACACAAGTGGCTCATCTCTGAGTCGGGGACTGCCCTAATGATTGATTCTTTGCATGACCACAGCCTCTGCCTAGGCCCGGGCATTGGCGAGCACGCTTTCAGGTAAGGTGTCACCCCACGTGTATGGGCGCAGAAGACCCCAATCACAAATCCGTAAAATTTCTATTGTTATTCCTACACTTTCTTCTGGCCTATAAGAAGCTCTTCTAAAGTAAGTATGAGAAAAAAAAAATGCTGCGAAATATAGACATTTATATTATCAAACCCTTCAGACTGTCTCTATAAACAGTATGTGAAAAAAAAGCATTATGTTTTTTTCTCAGTTTTCTAAACTTTTCCTTCTCCAGAGTAAAAATAATTTCTGCAAGAAAGCTGGTGCCAAGGATCTTTTTTGTCTATATTTACTTTGAATTATTCTATTCTTTTAAATAAAATTACAATTGTGTTTGGTTTAATAAATATGCAAATTGCTGTCACACTGTGAAACAACAACTAAATTATATTTTATGAAAGCAACCACTGCGCGCTACATTTTGGCTGGGTTCTTTCTAAAAGCTTCCACAAACACAGCAAACCAATTAAACAGAATGCTGCTATATTGCCACATCAAACAATATGCCCTGAATATTGTTACACGAGCCATGCTTGTCCTTCATATACTGTATGTGGTGCAGTGGTAAGTGTGACCCTATGACCCCAGAGACAAATTAGCAATGGTGGCTTCCTACAGAAAATGGTATAATGGAAAATTCATTCAGAGGACTTAGACTTAAGGGCCTGTTTAGATCAAAGTGTATGAGTCAGTGCACTTGCGTTAACTCGTGCTGATATGAGTTTTTGTTATGCACTGCTGTGCAGGTAGATTCTTTAGCCAACCGATATCCACTTGAAAATTTTAATTTTGGTGGGATTGCATCTATATAGATTTCTTCAGACTGAAAGGGGGAGGGCAATACTACACTTTTACAATAAATGTATATGAAAAGCTACTTGATAAAAAAATAAAGTACCCTCGTCCTATAACTGGATAGACAAATTGAAAATTGTGGAGGCAATGTGGACTTTCATGGTACAGTATAGACTTACACAAAATTGTTAAAAAAATATAGATTTATTATATAAAAATATACATTATTAGAAACATAGACAAGTAGATACTAAACACCGGATGCTACTTAATAGAGAGCACCCAATTCTCTGACGCAATCTGGGAAAAAGAGATATCAAACAAGTTCCTGCAATAGTGGAAACGGAAACAATTCTCCATTTGCAAGCTCTACATGTTAAGCGGTTACCCGCTTCCTCAGGAGTATACTTGTCAGAGAATGATCTACAAAAGAAACACAAATAAGCCAACATGTACAATGATCATAATCAGATAACAGACACAAAACGAGTCACCAACCATCATGGTGAGGCGTCATATATCTGTACACTAAGATTTACATAAAAACCATAGTAAACCCCCTCAGAATCATCCCCATTGTTCAGGATAAGTCCCAATAGGAATGTACTTATAGATGCGAAAAAGACTCACCCAAATAGCCAGCACCAAGATGCTTGGGCGTCACAAGGCCTGTAAAGGCAATCTCCCGGGCGAGTGTGGGAACCAGATAAAATAAAGATGTGTAAAGTACTGTTTCAAAAGAAGACAATTTTAAATATGTATTGTATATATCATATTAGAACTGATTCCCACAATTTAGGGGTTTATGGGGCGAAAATAAAGATCTCTCACCCACTCCTATCAGAGTAATCAATAGTAAAACCATTTCTTATGTATAAACGATATAAAAGTAGGAAGTAAAATAGAAAAAGAAAAGGTTTTGTAATACACACCTATAACATCTTTACAAAGATATAAAACCAGGCGGGGAGTATAGATTGTCCAGGAGGGCACTATATTCCAATGTGAATGGTAGTTGCCCAAAATCAACGTAGGCGTTCTATATGGAGTAAGCAAAAAAAAAACATACACCAAGGAGCAAGGATTTTTGAAACATCTATGCTCAATGTCATATACATCAGAATCATCCAAATGTTGTCACGTTTAGAGGTGCGCCTGTTCAACCCGTGCAATTGCATGTAAGTTGTTTAAAATCTATTAAGATTTTGACCGCGCAGAGAACAAACTCATGTGAACGAGCGCAAGAGCCACTGCTTACACTGATTTCATGCAGTTCTAAACGTACTTGCAGGCACAGCAGGCTTTCTCTGAAAAAGTTACTTTCTCATTCTATTTTGGGCATATTTGTTACTTGGGCAGTTGTTACTAAACTTCCCCACATCACCCCATAATATTGGCGCCTCCATCTTCTGTCAATATTGAATTGGAGATGCCGTACGCCATGTCTATAGTGGCGCACAGATTGCATTCTCCCGTGCGCCGAGATCGTTATAGTAAATGGGGGATTCGAGCTCTGTTACCGGTGCACCGTTTTGTAAATATGAAAATGTGCGTTGCGCCTCACCGTGCGCCTCTACTGATGGTGCACGGCTTTCGTAAATCACCCCCAATAGCTTTTTGCTATAATAAATATGCCATTTAAAAAAAAAAAAAAATTCCTCAGTTTAGATATGTATTTTTCTACATATTCTTGAAAAAAAAAAAAAATATCACAAGATAGATTTATGGCATTTTTATTATAGGGAGGATGGGACTGACTAGGGGAGGAGAGAGATCGGTGTTCATTCTTAGTATGAACACACGATTTGTCTCCTCTCCCCTGAGAGAACCGAGATTAGTGTGTTTATACATACACAGATCCCGGTTCTCGCCCTGTCATGAGCGATCGTGGGTGCCCGGCGCCAGGCACTCGCATCGGCTCCGGGCACACGATGTGGGCACGCGCCTCCTACAGCTTCTTAAAGGGCCAATGTACAGCTACGATGGCTCGTTCAGGGGAGCCATTCTGCCGCACTATAACGGCGTTGGCCGGTCGGGAACCGGTTAAAGCGGTAGTAAACTGCACCTGAAAAAGAAAAAAAAAAACCCTGCAAGACAATGGCATATGGTGCTAGTATGCATGGCAAGTTTAGGAGATTTTCAATGTACCTAAAGCCTTATTAGAGGCTTACCTGTAGGTACAAGTAAAAAAAAAGACTTTACTACCACTTTAATGCCTCTTGTATATGTGGGGGTATGGGCACCCTGGCTTGTCACATTTTGTTGTTACAGGGAGAACTGTGACAACTTGGAGTTTATACAGGGCTTCTACTCCTCATTCCCAAGGGTAAATGGAGAGGCATGGGAGCAATTGGGAACTCATGTGAACAATTGGGAAGGTAAGCATTAGCACCTGCATGCACCTGTACTAAAGTGAACCTGTTTCTCTGCACTGCATGGGAAAGGCACACGTTTACTTTGATGTAGCAAGGAGCTGGCTAGAGTTGCTTGCATTTTCAGGAGAAACTCTGCAGTGTTGCCACAGTAAGACTGTTTCCTCCTAGTGCCCAGCACAGACTCTATGTCATCACATCCTGAAATCAGGGTGAATGTGAACTAAGAATGGAGCAAAACATCTTAGGACATGTAGTCCAAGGAGCTCTATATTCAGTTGGACTGATATGGATACAAATCCCAGCCAGTTGGGGAAGTAGAACAGAATGAGAGGATATAAAAAGCCTGTGTGGGGACAGGGTCACTCTCTTGGGACCACAGCCTGGCTCTGCAAGCAATGACTCTGTGTGAGGCTGTGTTGTGCCCTGTGCAACAGGGAAGAAGAGAGTAATGGCGAGCTGGTGCAGGAGCATCCACTGCCAGCCACTTCTGGTTGTTCAGTGGCAGACTGAATGCCAATTTCATCACATCCATGCCAGATCCAGCTGAGCGATGGAGTGGTGCGACACGAGGTCAAGTGCCATCAACAAACAAACATTGCTGCCATGGTAAAAGTGGCAAAATTCATTTTTTTACATGACATAATTATGTCCTATCATTTTCCATTTCCCAGATTCTACCTTACTTCACAGATTTTTTGAATGGATAATTAATCTCTCTGTACTGTACCTCCTTCCTTTCAGATAAAAAAAGTGGATCAGCATGAATGACTAATTAGATATATTTCATGTCTAGAATTTTACATAAGTTGGGTAACGGGTTAGTCATTTGGGCATCTTAGGCTTCATAATTGTAGGTTGTGACTATGGAGACCCAAGATACTGGGATTCCAGGGTTTTGCAATCCAGTCAAATCCAATGTACAGAATAAGAACTGAGATGAAAATTACCTTTACTGTGTTGGTAAACTCTTTCCTCTGTGCTGCTGTGCCTTTAAATTTCATGAAGTTGTAAATATACATTATTTTGTATGAGTTATTAGTGGTTAGAAGCTGTACATAAAGGACCAAAATCCCACCGTAGGGTAGCAGGGCATTCTAGGAGTTAGAAAACAGCTTAAAAGAAGGCAGAACATGCATCTGAGAAGCCCAACAAACAGAGGGCTAGGAAGATTAAACAGCTGCAGCCGCAATAAGGGAGAACAGAGTCTGTCTTTGAAGATCTCTTACTGCCTTCAACTGAGCAACCATTTCATGTATATTTCTATGTTAAGTAGTTTCAATATCTCCCGTTAGATGTTACCCCTCCTGGGTGATCTTTCTCACTTTTATCTTTTCATCCATGTCCCTCATGTATCTCTGCTTTACTCTGCTTTTCCCACAGTAGAAACAGTGAAAGGATTCATTTTTTAATTCATCTGACCAGTGCAGGATGCATGATTTAATTCATTCAATGTGCACTAACCCAACCTAATCATGACAATAGTCAGTTTTACTGGACTCTGCAGCTGGGCAGGAAATTTTAGGCAAAGGATCTGTTTCATGCATGTGTACGTTTGTATATGTTTGCATTATTCTTAGCAATACTTAAAGCTGAGTAGATAACTAAACAAAACCTGTGGAACAAGCTCTGTATGTATGTATGTATGTATGTATGTATGTATATATGTATGTATGTATGTATATATATATATATATATATATATATATATATATATATATATATATGTAGCGCTGGTAGATTTATGATTATGATTATATATATATATATACAGTATATATATATATATATATATATATATATATATATATATATATATATATAAATATATGTAGCGCTGGTAGATTTATGATTATGATTATGATTTTATATATATATATATATATATATATATATACAGTATATATATATATATATATATATATATATATGTAGCGCTGGTAGATTTATGTAGATTATGTAAATTATGTAAATTTAGTGAATTGCTCGTTATAGGAAGTTAGATTTGCCTCTGTTCCAGCTTGGCTGACGTTGCGTGTGGTTCCACATTGTGCCGGCGGGTGTCGTTGTCACCATCGGCGGGTGTTGGAAAAGCAACGTGTTAAAGCGGATGAGTGCTCCTCTGTTCCGGAGTCAACTCGGTGGAGGTGGTCCTCCGAGTTGCATTCTGGGAGAGGGTATTTATGGCACAGACGCCATGTTTAGGGGTTCGTTTTTCAGCCACCTGCTGGCCCTCCTGGCGGACAGGTATGTGTTAGAGTACTATCTCGTGGTCCTCCGTTCCGGAGGCCCGCGTAGCTGCGGCGTGTGGGTGGGCCCAGAAGCCTGTCTGGGTCCTACCACAGCAGCCGAGGAATGGTCCTGAGCTGTCTATTCAAAGTGAAGAAGCTGGACAACCGAGAAGATCTCAGGGGAGGACCCATCATGGAAGGATCATGCAGAGTGCTGGTCTGGAGAGGGGCCTGGTGACTTGGTTGGAGGACGTATCCTGAAATAGTCATTGCATGGTACTGCCGGGTTGGCTTAAAGGTCCAAGCACTGTGTCAGACATTCATCATGAACCAATACATCCTGTGGCAGAGGATTGTACGGGTTTATTTCAAGCAAGTCTGTGGCAGAGACTTTTGTTCGTGCTACGTACTGGCTGCTAGGCAAGTGAGAGAGGCCTATCCAAGGGAGCAAAGATCGTGTCCCACAAAAGGGGATTGCATTCAATTACAGTATTCAAGCTTAAAGGATGTTCTAAAGAAACCTAAAGAAAGGTATTTGAGCTTCCCTGTAGTTTTCCTCCTACCTCTTTCTTGCTACTTCCTTCGTTTTTCAGGAAGAAAAGAGGTTAAAAGTTGCAGGACTTTATTTCTGAATGCGTAGGCGGCGGGCTAGTAAAAGCCCGGGAGCTACGTGATCAGAAGAACAAGTAGGAGGAGCCTACCCTACTTAATACCGCATGGGATGCGTGTATGTGTTTGGCGCCAGAGAAGAAGAGAGGCCTCATGATCGTGCTGAGAAGATCAGAGTGTGGCCATGTCTTTTTCAGCGATGCAGCCAATTATGGGACCAAGAATGTTCCCTGCAAGCACTGTGTCGAGTATTGTACTGACCGGAACCCTGCTTAAGGACACTGGTGTTCGTCTGAAGCCGCAGGGGAGGTTTGTTCTGTATACCTCAGGAGATATTGAAGGACTGGGCATGATCTGCCACCGATGTGAAGGACTGGTCGTACATCTCCGTCCATTTGGCCGATGTCCGCAATGTGGAGAGTATTTGTTTGAGGTGTAGCAACTTACCATGTCGCCCCGTGCTTATCGAATGGATTGGGCAACAGGTATCGCCACAGTAGAAGCTGCTACTACTACGGAGAGAGAACGGCAGGCCACCACTTCGCCTGTTGTTGCCGAGAATGTTCCGGAGAGAGACACTGCTGTTGCCGTCCCATCAGCGGACATTGCTTTGAATTCTGCGTCCACCACGCCTGTCTCTGTTGTACCTGTCCAGAGGAAGGTGGGATATGTGAAGACTTCCCGCAGCCGTGGCCGAGGCCTACCCCAGAGACTACCCGAACCGGATCCAACAAAGTCCACAACGGGAACGGGTAAACAGCTGATCGGGAATGTATCTGGGACTGTAAATAAATATCTGCCAGCAGAAGAACTGGGAGATTCGGAAATAGAATCCTTGTCGGATCTTTCCGGTGATGATGACTTATTTGAGACTATGTCACAAGAGATGTTATGGGCACAAGGCGAGGATGTCGCCTCTGCTATGACTTTCCCTGAATGGACAGCCCTGAGTTCTGGGAAGACGTCACCCTGTGTGGAGCCACACAGCACTGTAAATGAGACATTGTCCAAAGTTATTAGTTCACTTCAGACACCGGCTGGGTCTAAGATGAGCAAATCATTGGATTCATGTGGGCCTCCTGGCATGGGGAAAAACAGATCCTTGTCCAAACTTGCACGTTTGCAGAGAATGTTGAACAAGAGTGTAGCTACGGAATATGGCTTGGAGTTCCCTTATGTCCCTCAGGACATAATGCAAGTGATTGAAGTTAACCGGGAACTTTGGTACAGTGAAGCTGTTTGGGATTATTTGTCTGTGCCTAAGCCTTTCCGAAAGACTGGATGTTCTGTTAAAATAGATGAACCTTTTAGTGGATGTTTTATGCACTGGAACTTCGGTCGGCACATCTATGCTGACAAAGTAGTTATCTGCAGGCCCGGAAAAGAGGACGTTGTATATTTCATTACTACAGTAAACTGGAAAAGACACTGACCTTGCCAGATGCCCGGTTTTATTGGTGATTATGGACAAAAGAACTTTGGAGTTAGTTAGTTAGTTAGTTAGTTAGTTAGTTAGTTAGTGTCAGTATAAAGAGATCTTCATGGTCAAGATCTGGATATTCATCTCAGTGTTTTAAATCCAAGGACTTTTTGCTAGCCGGATTTCTTTCATTTGAAGGGAAAAAAAAATGTATACAGGGATGGACTCCTAAAGATTATTTTGATATAGATTATGGGAAGAGAGTCTAATTTTTAAATGAGGCTTTGCTCCTGAAGTTGGATATACAGGATATATGTGTGTTAATATGCTTTCCTTTTCCCTGCAGTTTTCCTCCTGCCTCTTTCTTGCTACTTCCTTCGTTACTTGGTTCAATAAAGCATTGAAAACGTACTCAAGTGTTGGTGCTTATATCGTCCAGAGGTAAACTCAACGGAACCCTAGACCCGGTGCCAGTGAAACAGAGGTATCGAGAGTGAAGGTAACAGCCGGGTTAAACCAGCAGCTCCACCGAGAGTTAGTGCTACATATACACTGAGCAAAATTATAAACAGAACACTTTTGTGTTTGCCCCTATTTATCATGAGCTGCACTTAAAGGGCTATGACTTTTTCTATGTACACAAAAGGCCTATTTCTCTTAAATATTGTTCACAAATCTGTCTAAATCTGTGTTAGTGATCACTTCTCCACTGCCGAGATAATCCATCCACCTCACAGGTGTGACATATCAAGATGCTGATTAAACAGCATGATTATTGCACAGGTGTGCCTTAGGCTGGCCACAATAAAAGGCCACTCAAAAATGTGCAGTTTTACTGTATTGGGGGGGTCCGAAAACCAGTCAGTATCTAGTGTGTGACCACCTGTGTGACCACCATTTGCCTCACACAGTGCAGCACATCTCCTTCACATAGAGTCGATCAGGTTGTTGATTGTGGACTGTGGAATGTTGGTCCATTCCTCTTCAATGGTTGTGCAAAGTTGCTGAATATTGGCAGGAACTAGAACACGCCGATCCAGAGCATCCCAAACATGCTCAATGGGTGACATGTCCATTGAGTATGCTGGCCATGCAAGAACTGGGATGTTTTCAGCTTTCAGGAATTGTGTACAGATCCTTGCAACATGGGGCCATGCATTATCATGCTACAACATGAGTTGATGGTCATGGATGAATGGCACAACAATGGGCCTCATGATCTCATCATGGTATTCGAAATGCCATCAATAAGCGGGCTTAGGCTCTGAAGAAAGGGGTGCTCCCCCGAAACGCGTTAGCCGTTTGCACTGGTTTGACCCTCTTGGCAATAGGTCCTGCTGTGTCGATTTGCAGAATCAGCGCTGTTGCGCCTTTTTAAAGCTGGTTTTACAAGCTCGTTTGTGAGTATTATTTCAGCTGTTTTTATGCTGCATTAAAGTTTATTAGTGGTAATGCACTAGGTTGGTGCGCCCTCCTTCTTTTCTGTTTTTTTCTAGCTTGAATACCCATTGTTCAAAGGAGGGCTGCAAGACAGTAGGCATTATCTTTTTAGGCGGTCGCACCTCATGTTTGGTTCATGGACAACTGAGCGCAGGAGAGATTTTTACTGTGTTTACCTGTGTTCATTGTCCATAGCATACGCCTGCCCATACCATAACCCCACCGCCACCATGAGCCACTCGATCCACAACATTGACATCAGCAAACCGATCACCCACACAATGCCATACCCATTGCCTACCTTCTGCCCTGTACAGTGAAAACTGGGATTCATCAGTGAAGAGAATACCTCTCCAAAGTGCCAGATGCCATCAAATGTGAGCATTTGCCCACTCAAGTCGGTTACAACGACAAACTGCAGTCAGGTTGAGACCCCAATGAGGATGACGAACATGCAGATGAGCTTCCCTGAGATGGTTTCTGACAGTTTGTGCAGAAATTCTATGGTTATGCAAACCGATTGTTGCAGCAGCTGTCCGGGTGGCTGGTCTCAGACAATCTTCGAGGTGAAGATGCTGGATGTGGAGTTTCTGGACTGGTGTGGTTACACTTGGTCTGTGGTTGTGAGGCCAGTTGGATATACTGCCAAATTCTCTAAAACGCCTTTGGAGACAACTTATGGTAGAGAAATGAACATTCAATTCAAGGGCAACAGCTCTGGTGGACATTCCTGCAGTCAACATGCCAATTGCATGCTCCCTCAAAACTTGCGACATCTGTGGCATTGTGCTGTGTGATAAAACTGCACATTTTACTGTAGAGTGGCCATTTTTGTGGTCAGCCTAAGGCACACCTTTGCAATAATCAGCATCTTGATATGCCACACCTGTGAGGTGCATGCATTATCTTGGCAAAGGAAAAGTGCTCTCTAACACAGATTTAGACAGTTTTGTGAACAATATTTGAGAGAAATAGGCCTTTTGTGTACATTGAAAAAGTCATAGATCTTTGAATTCAGCTCATGATAATCAGGGCCAAGCACAAAAGTGTTGCGTTTATAATTTTTCTCAGTGTATATATACAGTATATACAGTGGTTATAGAAAAGAATCACCCCCTTTAAAATAATCACATTTTGTTGCTTTGCGGCCTGCAATTAAGACAGACACAGTTTTTGTTTTATCCAGCTTTATTTATACTTATAACTAGGGATGAGCTTCGTGTTCGAGTCGAACCCATGTTCGACTCGAACATCGGCTGTTCGACCGTCCGTCGAATTGCGAACGATATGGGCCGTTCGCGCCAAATTCGTGTGGCGCGTCACGGCCCATAATTCACTGCGGCATCGCAGTGCATTGCTGGCTGATGATTGGCCAAGCATGCACTATGACCCGCATGCTTGGCCAATCACAGCGCCGTCAGTAGAGAGAGCTGTAATTGGCCAAAGCCAGGGTGGCTTTGGCCAATTATGGCTCAGGGGATTTAGTACACACCCCACACTATATAAGGCCGCCTGCACGGCGGCCCTGTGTAGTGTGTGTTCCGGTGTGCTGAGAGATAGAGAGAGAGAGAGACAGTGTCATTTGATTTGAGTTAGATAGATTAGGCAGAACAGTCAGTCAGTTAGCTGCACTTACAGTGTATTGTGTATATATATGCATCCCAGGTGTTGCATATATATATATACACTGTATTCAGTTTAGCTAGATCCGTTCCTGTTATCTTCTATCTAGACTATTTACATTTAGTGCAGTGTGTCCTGCTCACAGTGTTCAGCTAGATCCGTTCCTGCTATTTACATTCAGTGCAGTGCGTCCTGCTCACAGTGTTCAGCTAGATCCGTTCCTGCTATTTACATTCAGTGCAGTGCGTCCTGCTCACAGTGTTCAGCTAGATCCGTTCCTGCTATTTACATTCAGTGCAGTGCGTCCTGCTCACAGTGTTCAGCTAGATCCGTTCCTGCTATTTACATTCAGTGCAGTGCGTCCTGCTCACAGTGTTCAGCTAGATCCGTTCCTGCTATTTACATTCAGTGCAGTGCGTCCTGCTCACAGTGTTCAGCTAGATCCGTTCCTGCTATTTACATTCAGTGCAGTGCGTCCTGCTCACAGTGTTCAGCTAGATCCGTTCCTGGTATTTACATTTAGTGCAGTGCGTCCTGCTCACAGTGTTCAGCTACATCCGTTCCTGCTGTTTACATTCAGTGCAGTGCGTCCTGCTCACAGTGTTCAGCTAGATCCGTTCCTGCTATTTACATTCAGTGCAGTGCGTCCTGCTCACAGTGTTCAGCTACATCCGTTCCTGCTGTTTACATTCAGTGCAGTGCGTCCTGCTCACAGTGTTCAGCTAGATCCGTTCCTGCTATTTACATTCAGTGCAGTGCGTCCTGCTCACAGTGTTCAGCTAGATCCGTTCCTGCTATTTACATTCAGTGCAGTGCGTCCTGCTCACAGTGTTCAGCTAGATCCGTTCCTGCTATTTACATTCAGTGCAGTGCGTCCTGCTCACAGTGTTCAGCTAGATCCGTTCCTGCTATTTACATTCAGTGCAGTGCGTCCTGCTCACAGTGTTCAGCTAGATCCGTTCCTGCTATATACATTTAGTGCAGTACGTCCTGCTCACAGTGTTCAGCTAGATCCGTTCCTGTTATCTTCCTACTGACAGGCAGGCTTGTCTGGTTACAGTATATAAAGCTACCTGAAGAAAATTACAGGTGTTCTTTTTGATCCTATTAGTACCACGGTCAGGCAGCTAGACTATTTACATTTAGTACAGTGTGTCCTGCTCACAGTGTTCAGCTAGATCCGTTCCTGTTATCTTCCTACTGACAGGCAGGCTTGTCTGGTTACAGTATATAAAGCTACCTTAAGAAAATTACAGGTGTTCTTTTTGATCCTATTAGTACCACGGTCAGGCAGCTAGACTATTTACATTTAGTACAGTGTGTCCTGCTCACAGTGTTCAGCTAGATCCGTTCCTGTTATCTTCCTACTGACAGGCAGGCTTGTCTGGTTACAGTATATAAAGCTACCTTAAGAAAATTACAGGTGTTCTTTTTGATCCTATTAGTACCACGGTCAGGCAGCTAGACTATTTACATTTAGTACAGTGTGTCCTGCTCACAGTGTTCAGCTAGATCCGTTCCTGTTATCTTCCTACTGACAGGCAGGCTTGTCTGGTTACAGTATATAAAGCTACCTTAAGAAAATTACAGGTGTTCTTTTTGATCCTATTAGTACCACGGTCAGGCAGCTAGACTATTTACATTTAGTACAGTGTGTCCTGCTCACAGTGTTCAGCTAGATCCGTTCCTGTTATCTTCCTACTGACAGGCAGGCTTGTCTGGTTACAGTATATAAAGCTACCTTAAGAAAATTACAGGTGTTCTTTTTGATCCTATTAGTACCACGGTCAGGCAGCTAGACTATTTACATTTAGTACAGTGTGTCCTGCTCACAGTGTTCAGCTAGATCCGTTCCTGTTATCTTCCTACTGACAGGCAGGCTTGTCTGGTTACAGTATATAAAGCTACCTTAAGAAAATTACAGGTGTTCTTTTTGATCCTATTAGTACCACGGTCAGGCAGCTAGACTATTTACATTCAGTGCAGTGCGTCCTGCTCACAGTGTTCAGCTAGATCCGTTCCTGGTATTTACATTTAGTGCAGTGCGTCCTGCTCACAGTGTTCAGCTACATCCGTTCCTGCTATTTACATTCAGTGCAGTGCGTCCTGCTCACAGTGTTCAGCTAGATCCGTTCCTGCTATTTACATTCAGTGCAGTGCGTCCTGCTCACAGTGTTCAGCTACATCCGTTCCTGCTGTTTACATTCAGTGCAGTGCGTCCTGCTCACAGTGTTCAGCTAGATCCGTTCCTGCTATATACATTTAGTGCAGTACGTCCTGCTCACAGTGTTCAGCTAGATCCGTTCCTGTTATCTTCCTACTGACAGGCAGGCTTGTCTGGTTACAGTATATAAAGCTACCTGAAGAAAATTACAGGTGTTCTTTTTGATCCTATTAGTACCACGGTCAGGCAGCTAGACTATTTACATTTAGTACAGTGTGTCCTGCTCACAGTGTTCAGCTAGATCCGTTCCTGTTATCTTCCTACTGACAGGCAGGCTTGTCTGGTTACAGTATATAAAGCTACCTTAAGAAAATTACAGGTGTTCTTTTTGATCCTATTAGTACCACGGTCAGGCAGCTAGACTATTTACATTCAGTGCAGTGCGTCCTGCTCACAGTGTTCAGCTAGATCCGTTCTTGCTATTTACATTCAGTGCAGTGCGTCCTGCTCACAGTGTTCAGCTAGATCCGTTCCTGGTATTTACATTCAGTGCAGTGCGTCCTGCTCACAGTGTTCAGCTAGATCCGTTCCTGCTATATACATTTAGTGCAGTACGTCCTGCTCACAGTGTTCAGCTAGATCCGTTCCTGTTATCTTCCTACTGACAGGCAGGCTTGTCTGGTTACAGTATATAAAGCTACCTGAAGAAAATTACAGGTGTTCTATCCCAGCTTAGTGCAGCTACAGGCCATTAGTATGTCTGGAAGGCCAAGAAGGAGAGGCAGACAGTCACAAGCCAATAAGAGAGGGCAAGCAGGCTCTGTGTCTAGTGCTGGTCGTGGAGACGGTGCATCCTCATCAGCACGTGGCCATGGGACACACTTGGCCTTTTTTTCGGCAGCTGGCCGTGTTGAGCCGCAACATGCGGAAGACTTGGTCGAGTGGATGACCAAGCCGTCCTCATCCTCCTCATCCTCTCTCACCCATGCCCAGGGTGCTTTGTCTGGCAAAGCAGCGGCCTCTTCCCTCAGCTCAATGTCATCAGTGACTCCTTCCCTAGCTCCACCATGTCCTCATGAGGATTCCCTCGAACTGTTTGACCACAGTGTTGGGTACATGCTCCAGGAGGATGCCCAGCGTTTGGAAGGCTCTGATGATGATACTGAGCTCAATGAAGGCAGTAACATGAGCACGGACAGAGGGGGTGCCCAAGAAGGACAGCAATCTGGCAGTCATGCTCCCCCTGCTGCAGCATACTGCCAGGTTTGCTCCAGTGATGAGGAGGGAGGGGATGATGAGGTCACTGACTCAACGTGGGTGCCTGATAGGAGAGAGGAGGAGGAGGAGGAGGAGGAGGAGGAGGTGGCACATCACCAACTAGGCAGGATGCCCTCCAGGGGCCAGCCTAAGGGCAGCACATTGACTGCATCACACCCCAAAGCTCCACATGTGCAGGGCGCTGCAGTCTCTGCGCGTTATTCAAAAAGTTCTTTGGTGTGGGCCTTTTTTGAGACGAGTGCATCAGATCGCACCGCTGCTATTTGCAACATATGTCTCAAGCGTATCTCGCGTGGCCAAAACATCTCCCGCTTGGGTACCACATGCTTGACCAGACATATGTTGACCTGCCATGCAGTTCGTTGGCAAGCGTATCTAAAAGACCCACACCAAAGAACAAAGACGATCTCTCCTTGCTCCTCATCAGCTGAGATTTCCAACCCCACTAGACCTTCAGTCCTCTCTGCGACCTGCAGTGAGAGGAATGAAGGTGTAGAATTAGGTGTGTCACAGCCAAGTACTTGTGGGCAATCTGCTTTTGGTACACCGACGTCAGATTGTACCAGGCAAATTTCCCTGCCCCAGCTGCTGCACCGCCGAAAGAAGTTTGCTCCCAGCCATCCACATGCCCAGCGGTTGAATGCTAGCTTGGCAAAATTGCTAGCACTTCAACTGCTGCCTTTTCAGTTGGTAGACTCTGCCCCCTTCCGTGAGTTTGTGGAATGTGCGGTTCCTCAGTGGCAGGTACCCAAACGCCACTTTTTCTCACGGAAGGCGATTCCGGCTCTCTACCGGCATGTGGAAGGCAATGTCCATGCCTCGCTGGACAGGGCGGTCAGCGGTAAGGTGCATATTACCGCTGACTCATGGTCCAGCAGGCATGGACAGGGACGTTACTTAAGTTTCACGGCGCATTGGGTGACTCTGCTGGCAGCTGGGAAGGATGCAGGACAAGGTGCAGTAGTGTTGGAGGTTGTTCCGCCACCACGCCTCCAAAATGCTGATTGTGACACACCTCTCTCCTCCACCCCCTCCTCTTCTTCTTCCTCCATGGCCTCTTCCTCGGAACCAGCGGTGCTCCGTAGGCGTTCAAGGGGCTACGCAAGTACGCAGGCCAAAAGATGCCATGCGGTGCTTGAGCTGGTGTGCTTGGGGGACAGGAGCCACACTGGGGCAGAGGTTCTGTCAGCTCTGCAGGGGCAGGTTCAGAGGTGGTTGACGCCACGCCAACTTAAGGCAGGAATGGTGGTTTGCGACAATGGCACCAACCTCCTCTCTGCCCTCCGACAGGGACAACTGACCCATGTGCCCTGTTTGGCTCACGTCCTTAACTTGGTGGTGCAGCGGTTCTTGGGCAGGTACCCGGGCTTACAGGATGTCCTGAGGCAGGCCAGGAAAGTCTCTGTGCATTTCCGCCGGTCATATAATGCCAGTGCTCGGCTGACGGACCTCCAAAAGGAGTTTAACCTGCCCAAGAACCGCCTAATCTGTGACATGCCCACCAGGTGGAACTCGACGTTGGCCATGCTGCAGCGGCTGCACACGCAGCAGAGGGCCATCAATGAGTACCTGTGCGACTATGGCACCAGGACAGGGTCAGGGGACCTTGGTTTTTTTTCCCCACGCCAGTGGGCCATGATCAGGGATGCATGCACTGTCCTGTCACCATTCGAGGAGGCCACGAGGATGGTGAGCACTGACAGTGCATGCATCAGTGACACTGTCCCCCTTGTCCACCTGTTGGAGCACACGCTGCGTGGAATAATGGACAGGGCACTTGAGGCAGAACAGAGGCAGGAAGAGGAGGACTTCCTTAGCTCTCAAGGCCCCCTTTATCCAGACAGTGTTCCTGCGTGCCCGCCGATCACACAGGAAGAGGACGAGGAGGAGGAGGAGGAGGAGGAGGAAGATTGTGTCAGTATGGAGGTGGAGCCTGGCACTCAGCATCAGCAGTCTTTAAGGGATCAGTCCCAAGGAACACATGGACTTGTACGTGGCTGGGAGGAGGTGGCTGCGGACGTTGTTGTCCTTAGTGACCCAGAGGACTCCGGACCGAATGCCTCAGCAAACCTACGCTGCATGGCCTCCCTGATCCTGCAAAGCCTGCGTAAGGATCCTCGTATTCGTGGTATCAAGGAGAAGGACCAATACTGGCTGGCAACCCTCCTTGATCCACGTTACAAGGGTAAGGTTGCGGACCTTATCTTGCCATCGCAGAGGGAGCAGAGGATGAAACATCTTCGGGAGGCCTTGCAGAAAGGTCTGTGCAACGCGTTCCCAGAGACTGGGAGGTTACAAACTCCTGTTTCTGGACAACGTGTTGCTGAGGCTTCGGTCAGTCAAAGAAGGAGCGGTGGAGAAGGTGGCCGTCTGACCGATGCGTTCAGACAATTTTTTGGTCCGCAGCCCCAAGGTATGATCGGTTCCAGCAACCATCGCCAGCGTCTGTTTTACATGGTGCAGGAATACCTAGGGGCAAGATCAGACTTGGACACCTTTCCCACCGAAAATCCTCTGGGTTACTGGGTCTTGAGGATGGATCACTGGCCAGAGCTTGCACAGTATGCAATTGAGCTACTGGCCTGTCCTGCATCCAGCGTTCTTTCGGAACGCACATTCAGTGCTGCTGGAGGCGTGGTAACCGATCACAGGGTGCGTCTGTCCACCGACTCGGTCGATCGGCTGACCTTCATAAAAATGAATCAGTCTTGGATCACCACCAGCTACCAAGCACCTGATGCAGATGTAACCGAATAATTTTTTTTGAAATCTCAGATCCCTTCAAAGACTGCCTATGCTGATGCTGAGTGACTATCCCTGAGTAATTATCCTCTTCCTCCTCAATCATCACGCTGATAGCTTGTAAGAACATTTTTGGTTCTGGGCGCCACCACCAGTGCCTAAGGCACAATTTTTCAGCCCCTGTTTAACAGGGGCGTGTAATTACAATTTTTGATGTAATACTTTGCAGCAGGGCTCGTTCCTGCATTCCAACTAGAGTGTCTGTGAGGGGTTGCAGTGTTGTGGCACCAGCACCAGTGCCTAAGACCCAATTTTTCAGCCCCTGTCTAACAGGGGCGTGTAATTACAATTTTTGATGCAATACTTTGCAGCAGGGCTTGTTCCTGCGTTTCAACTAGAGTGTCTGTGAGGGGTTGCAGTGTTGTGGCACCAGCACCAGTGCCTAAGACCCAATTTTTCTGCCCCTGTCTAACAGGGGCGTGTAATTACAATTTTTGATGCAATACTTTGCAGCAGGGCTCGTTCCTGCGTTCCAACTAGAGTGTCTGTGAGGGGTTGCAGTGTTGTGGCACCAGTACCAGTGCCTAAGGCCTAATTTTTCAGCTCCTGTTCAACAGGGGCATGTAATTACAATTCTTGATCTAATATTTCACAGCAGGGCCCTGTGAGGGCTTACAGTGTTTTGGCCACAGCAACACCTAAGGCCCAAATTTCTGCTGAGTATATAGGGCAGGACCCTACTTTCAAACATCTAACTTACAAACGACTCCTACTTGCAAACGGAAGGAGACAACAGGAAGTGAGATGAAATCTACCCCTAAGGAAGGGAAATTCTCTCCTGTAAGAGTTAATATGGGAAAACAATTTCTCCTTTCCACTGATGCTTTCCAATCCTTGTTCCACAAAAAAACCCAAATTTTCCAAAAACATTTTTCATTGGGACAAAAAAGTGAGGTGAAATCTTCTGAAGAGGAGGAAAGACGCAAAACAAATGTCACAGGGGTGATAACCCTTCCCTATGTTTTCCAAAAAGCTTAGAAAAGATTTTTTGGCTGGAGCTAAACACATTAAAAATGTTCAAAATTACAAACAGATTCTACTTAACAACAAACCTACAGTCCCTGTCTTGTTTGCACCGCCTGAATACTGCTGTTCAGAGTATATAGGGACCTTTCCTTATTTTAATTTGGGTGCGGGGTTCCCCTTAATATCCATACAAGACCCAAAGGGCCTGGTAATGGACTGGGGGGTACCCATGCCGTTTGTCTCACTGATTTTCATCCATATTGCCATGACCCGACATGACATTAAACCCGCAAGCAGTTTTAAATGAGATTTTTTCCTTTAAAAATGACATTTGGTGCAGGGACTGTTCTAAACATGGGAAACACGCGTCACTTTACAGGCATACTATAGACACCCCCCAGGTACGATATTTAAAGGAATATTTCACTTTTTTTTTTTTACTTTAAGCATCATTAAAATCACTGCTCCCGAAAAAACGGCCGTTTTTAAAAGTTTTTTTTGCATTGATACATGTCCCCTGGGGTAGGACCCGGGTCCCCAAACCCTTTTTAGGACAATACCATGCAAATTAGCCTTTAAAATGAGCACTTTTGATTTCGAACGTTCGAGTCCCATAGACGTCAATGGGGTTCTAACGTTCGTGCGAACTTGCGGTCCGTTCGCGGGTTCTGGTGCGAACCGAACCGGGGGGTGTTCGGCTCATCCCTACTTATAACTTACCTATTAGATCCAAGTGAAAGATATAACACCAAAATGTCAGAAACAAATTCAAAATCACCTCCCAACATGAGAATAACTCAAACCACACAGCAAAAGTGACCACACAGTGGTTAAAGGAGAAAAAGGTGAATATCCACACTTAAACCCCATTGAAAATCTTCGGAATGACTTGAAGACTGCATTTCACAAACAGTCACCATCAAATTTAACTGAATTTGAGCAGTTTTGCAAAGAGTGGTCAAATTTTGCAAAGTCTAAATGTGCAAAGCTAGTAGAAACATATCCCAACAGACTAAACACTGTAATTAAGGCAAAAGGTGGTTGAGCAAAATACTGACACAAGGGGGTGATTATTTTTCCAACTCAGTGATTCTGTTTTTGATTTTGATTTTCTTTTTATTTAAAATGGTTTTAGGCTGGATTCACACCTATGCATTTTTAGTGTTTTTTGCATTTTGCAGATTTGCACAACAGAACGTGTTCCATAGGAAACCATGTTAAATGGACTGTAGTGCAAATCTGCAAAATGCAAAAAGCACTAAAACTGCATAGGTGTGAATCCAGCCTTATATCTTTCAATTGGATGCTATACATTATTTCCCAGAATCAACTGGCTTATTAAATACCACTAAAAGAAAACTCTATCTCTTCTCAAAACAATGATATATACTATATATATATATATATATATATATATATATATATATATATATATATATATATATATATATATATATTTATTTATTTGGGTACAGTATTGCATGGCAGAGTAAATGTCAGTCAAAGTATCACAGGATTGGAAACTGAAACATGACCTGGTAGTATAGGCAGGTACTCAAATGGTTAAGGATATTTTAAGCCTTTGTTTATTCACTTAAGGACCAGCCACGTTTTGGAATTTAGGTGTTTACATGTTTAAAACTGTTTTTATGCTAGAAAATTACTTAGAACCCCCAAACATTATAAATTGTTTGTTTTCTAACACCCTAGAGAATAAAATGGTGGTCATTGCAATACTTTTTTTCACACCGTATTTGCGCAGCGATCTTACAAGCACGCTTTTTTGGAAAAAAATCACTTTTTTGAATAAAAAAATAAGTTAATAGTAAAGTTAGTGCAATTTTTTTTTATATTGTGAAAGATAATGTTACACCGAGTAAATTGATACCCAACATGTCACGCTTCAAAATTGCGGCCGCTCATGGAATGGCGTCAAACTTTTACCCTCAAAAATCTCCATAGGGGACGTTTAAAAAATTCTACAAGTTGCATGTGTTGTGTTACAGAGGAGGTCTAGAGCTAGAATTATTGCTCTCGCTCTAACAATTGCGGCGATACCTAACATGTGTGGTTTGGCCACCGTTTTCATATGCGGGCGCTACTCACGTATGCGTTCGCTTCTAAGAGCAAGCTCGTGGGGACTGGTGGGTTTAAAAAAAAAAAAAAATATTTTTATTATTTATTTTACATGATTTTATTTATTTTTACACTGTTTAAAAAAAAAAAAAATTATGTCACTTTTATTCCTATTACAAGGAATGTAAACATCCCTTGTAATAGAAAAAAGCATGACAGGACCTCTTAAATATGAGATCTAGGGTCAAAAAGACCTCAGATCTCATATTTACACTAAAATGCAATAATAAAAAAAAAAGTAATTTAAAAAAATGACATTGAAAAAAATGTGCCTTTAAGATGTGTGGGCGGAAGTGACGTTTTGATGTCGCTTCCGCCCTACAGTGTCATGAAGATGAGTGGGCGTCATCTTAGCCTCACTCATCTCCAGGCACAGCAAGGAGACAGACGTGATCGCCTCCACCGCTACCGACGGCTCCGGTAAGCGGCGGAGGGCACCGGATCGTGGCAGGAGGGGGGGACCTCTCCCGCCACCGATAAAAGTGATCTTGCGGCGAATCCGCCGCAGAGGACAATTTTATCTGAAAGTCGACCGCCGCACGAAAGCGGGGATACCGGGGTTATGGCAGCTAGCTGCTGCCATAACAACGATACCTGCCGCCTAACTTTGGACGTACATCGGCGTGCGGCCGTCGGCAAGTGGTTATAGAAGAAATTATGTGCCATAGACATTATGTGTTTATGCTAGTTCCACACTGCTGCACTGCGGTTTGCCCGCAGTGTGGGGATATCTATGATTTTCACTCGTTTTACCCATGGTTTTACCCACGATCCCAAAGACTTTCAAATAATTTGCGTATTTTTGCCACGTGTTCTGAAAGTACACCAAAGATGCAGCAAGCAGGACTTTTGGTGCACTTTCAGGAACCTTGGCAAAACGACACAATTCAACTGAAACTTTTTGGCGACAGTGGCTAAAACGCACAAAAATAAAGGATACAATCCCACTGTGGTCTAACCTCCTCACAACAGCGTGAAATGAATCTTATGCCCTGTACACACGGCCAGAATTTCCGACAGAAAAAGTCAGATGGGAGCTTTTCATCGTATATTCCGACCGTGTGTATGCCCCATCGGACTTTTTACAATGAAAATTCAGACGGACTTAGATAGAGTACATGTTCTATATTTTTCCGACGGAACAAATTCCTATCGGGAAAACCGCTCGTCTGTATGCTGTTCCAACGTACCAAAAATGACGCATGCTCTGAAGCAAGTACCAGACGTCGTACGTGTTGTCCCGTCGTACGTGTTGTACGCCACCGCGTTCTTTACAGTCGGAATTTGGTGTGACCGTGTGTATGCAAGACAGCAGAATTGTGTTGGAAAAACCTTCAGAGTTTATTCCGATGGCAAAACCAGCCGTGTGTACAGGGCATCAGTGTTTAACTGCTTAGCGACCGCCCCATGCACATATATTGCAGCAGGACAGCCACTCTGTGCCAGATAACCTACTTAGTATGTGATATGACACTTTCGGGTCTTGGGCGTGAGGTGATTGGACACATTGGGAGCCAATCAGCGGGTCGGGCGGACGCGATGTCTGCCAGGACCTGCCGATCGTTCAGCCGTTCTGTGAGAGGGGAATGTACTGATCCTGTGCTCCTGCTAAGCAGGAACACAGATCTTTACATCCCCTAGTCAAAGCACTTCCCCCACAGTTAGTAATCACTCCCAGGGAACACACTGAACCCTTTAATCGCCCCTGATGTTTACCCCTTTCCTGCCAGTGTTATTAGTACAGTGACAGTGTATATTTTTTAGCACTGATCACTGTATTGGTGTCACTGGTCCCCACTGCTGCAATATCGTAGTCCCGATATAAGTTGCTGATTGCCGCCATTACTAGCAAAAAAATAAAAAATAAATAAAAATATACCATAGTTTGTAGATGCTATAACTTTTGCGCAAACCAATCAATGTACGCTTATTGGTATTTTTTTTTTTACAAAAATATGTAGCAGAATACATATTGGTTTAAATTGATGAAGAAATTAGATTTTTTTACATTTTTTATTGGGTATGTTTTATAGCAGAAAGTATTATTATTATTATTATTATTATTATACAGTATTTATATAGCGCCAACAGTTTACGTAGCGCTTTACAACTTGAGGGTAGACAGTACAAATACAATACAATTTGATACAGTAGGAATCAGAGGGCCCTGCTCCTTAGAGCTTACAATCTAAGAGGGGAGGTCAAGAGATACAAGAGGTAATAACTGTGGGTGATGTGCTGATTGAGAAGATAAATGTACAGTTGTTAGGTGGGGGCCAGATAGGCTTCTCTGAAGAGATGAGTTTTCAGGGATCGTCTGAAAGTGGATAAGTAAAAAAATATATAGTTTTTTTGTGTATAGCGCAAAAAAAACAAAAAAAAAAAAAACAGAGGTGATCAAATACCACCAAAAGAATGCTCTATTTGTGGGAAACAAAAAGGACATCAATTTTATTTGGGTACAACGTTGCATGACTGTGCAATTGTTAGTTAAATTAACTCAGTGACGTATCGCAAAAAATGGCCTGATCATGAAGGGGGGGTAAACCTTCTAGAGCTGAAGTGGTTACATTTTAAATGATGGAAAAAATGCCAAATGCATTCATTCAAGTCCTGTTAAGAATCCCAGTGAAATTAACAATGATTTGCCGATGGATTGCTGTGCAGCGATAATGATGAACAACTGGAGAACTAGTTCTAATTTCCCTGGCCCTATCTATCCACTGATCTATTTGTCGATCCATCTGGCAATCCATACATGAATAAATGGTATACTTGACAATAAAGCATAAAAAAGACATATACCGACAGAAGCAAATTGTTTTATGGATATAAAAGGCTGGACGTAAGCACTGTGCCTAGCAGTTCACACAACAGTGTCTGATAGTAACTATAGCGTTTCTCTGTTTTGTCTGTAATTAGCATTTGCTTGGATAGCACTACACACAGTTAAGTCTCAAGGCTGCTAAAACTTGGGAGTCGACACATCTTTAATCATTAGCATTGCCATCCCTGTAGTTAAAATAGGAACAGTTTAGTAAATACCTCCACAATAATTTACTTTGAAAGTAATGGATGGTGAGGGAATTGAAGCAGTAACAGATGAAATCCTAGGGTATGTAATTATAATTTATGGGAATTGCCACATAATATTTTTTGACCATAAATAACTGAAGACGTGTTTTATGGGCAAGTTATGTGAACGCAGTTTAATAGACACTGTAATATACAGCTCTTTGTTATTCTGGTACGTGATTTTGTACTGTACAATGTGTTTCTGCAAAGCTTTGCATAAACTACTTTTATTCTATTTATATTATAGCATACCCTGTAGTCATTTTTAAATTTTTACTAAATTTTGAAGGCCCATTTTTTTCTGCATTCTGTATGGGAACATGACTGGAGAGAGAATGGTACAACAAGGCAATAAGTACAAAGGCTGTACAGTCCCATAATAGTATACACTGGAAATTACATTTCTTGACAGACTCCATGGCAATCTACATGTGGGTTAACCCCGCCTCCTCTCCAATGCTATAGGACCCCATTCCCATAAATTTGAGCTCACAGCCAGAGACCGCGTTCCTTTTCTGTCCTCCTCACTGTACCTACAAGCAATGCACTTACATTTACGGACTTCCAATCAATCAAGTTTGGTGCCGGGCATACATTCCTAAGGGGTGTCAAGATAGCCCAGGGCCCAGCCATGGTCGGGTGCGTGGCTCCAGGCCTCTGTGTCCAGTGGACAGCCTATGTATGCCCAGGAGTGAAGGATCGGCTGGCAAGGTCTAAAGCTTTATGGCAGCAGTTTGTGTATATATGTCCTTGTCTCCCCCTCATGCTGTCCCTTGCCCTATTTTTTCCCTTGGTTTCTCTATGGCACCTGGAACGCTTCTGCGTTCCAGGATGCGCCTCCCCCTTCTGGGTCACAGCTCCAGCGCGCTTCCGCGCATGCGCGATCCTCGGATGAAACCGAGGCTTGGTTTCACATATGCGTGGTGCGGCCAAGGACCCAGCGGCCACGCAGGCGCTCTTCGGCGTGTCGGCACTGCGCAGACGGTGATGTCACTACGGCAGGCATTTTAAAATCCCTGTGAGCTCCTGTCACATTGAGGATTCCTGTGAGCAGTTTGCGGCAGCTCCTCCAGGCACCAGGCTCTCAGGTTAAAGTAAGCTCCAGCCTAGGGCCATGGTGCAGGAGTGGGCAGATGGTTCTTAAAGGGGAAGCTCTCTCTCTCTCTCTGTGCTGCCACTTGTATTCCTTTCTCCTAGGACGTGTGGGTGTTCCTACAAAGCTGCAGGATCGTCACTTATTCATCCGCCAAGGTGCCATGGACAGGTCACTGCCTCCGTGCGGCCAGCGCTCACGCTCTAGGTACGTGGGGTGTGAGGGGGGCCAGGTCCACGGTTGGACGGACATATCCCCTAATGTCATCCTTTTTACCCTTCTCTACTTTAAAGTGAATCACTCATGTGCCACATCTGTAAAATTAATTGGAAAAGAAAAAGAAACCCTCTGGGTCGGACTTTGGAAGCAGATTAGAACAATATATTATCCTAAAAAATGGGATTTTAATAAACATAGATACATAAGAAAAAACAGTATAAAATTATAAAAAGGTATTGTCCATTGACGGCCACCAATGGCCAGAAGAGACGGACATTACATATACCCAAAGAAAGGAATGATGTTTCAATAGCATGGCATCAGAAACATGCATGAGCCCCTGTGCGTCAACGCGTTTCGCTGGATCGCTTCCTCAGGATACACTTTGGGGGGTATAGAACAGGTCTCACTGATCATATATATCTTATACATGTCATCATGTTTCATACATATATATGCCACTGTCTACATAGGACTCTCCCTGGATGGGCATCATAACACCAGAATAAACAAGGCCAGGATTTTAAATTTGAAATATATACCAAAAGGTGGTTCAACCTCTAGGGGCAAAATGAAAGCTTGTATGGTACCCTTATCATTAGACAAAAATATTCGATGTATTGCAGTCAGTAGTCATATTCACATTGAACAATCAGTACAGCCCTTCAAGAACTTTACAGCATGAAGGTTATCTACTTCACAGCTATAACCACACAAATCCACACGGGGCAGCACCTGTAATATGTGCCTATGTATCTTCCCCTGAAAGCTGTGACTGCATAAATCCACGTGGGGGGATGGGAATAGGTCAGCACCTATAACGTGTGCCTGTGTTTGTGCCCTTGGCTCACTGATCCAGCATCTAAGCAGGCCTGGTGTAGGATCCCCTTTGAGGGGCCCTCATTGTTTGGCAACAGGCTGGATAGCGCCATAGCCCGGGCCACAGGTGGGAAGTCGGACTTCTTGCCTCAGGATAGGCGTCTGCTCGGCCAGAAGAACAGGCCACACGTGGTCCTTCACCAGTACTCCTCCCCCCAGATTCATTTCTACCCTGCTGCCATGGTCAGAAGAAAAGAAGCAGGTGTTACTGTCCTATGTGGATTCACTGATAGCACAGGGAGACGTGGTGCCTGTCCCGAAAGGCAAAGAGTTCCAGGTGGTATACTCCCCTCTCTTCTTAGTGCAAAAGAAAAACGGTTCTTGGCACCCCATGATAGACCTAACTTACCTAAACAAGTTTCTAAAATATGAAAGATTCAAAATAGACACTCTGTCTACCATCCAGCAAGCCATGCAGCCAGGCAATTGGCTAATCTCAATCGACCTAAAGGATGCCTATTTCCACGTGCCTGTGGCAGAAAAATTTCGCAAATACCTCCGGCTCAGGGAACATCTAGAGTTCACCTGCCTCCCTTTCAGGCTGACAACCTCATCATTAGTCTTTTTGAAAGTTCTTTTTGCCGTGGTGGTCCTCATCAGAACAAAAAGGATACAGTTGTACCACTATCTCGACGACCTCCTGCTACTATCCCAAGACAAGGAGCAGCTGTTGATCCACAGGGAGCAGGTTATCACCACGCTGCTCAAATTCGGTTGACTCCTAAACCTGGAGAAAAGCCATCTGGAACCAGTTTAGCGCCTGATATACTTAGGGGCCCAGTTCGACACGGTGGAAAGTACCATCTCTCTCCCAGTGGAGAAGATCTCAGTCATTTGAGAAAGAATATCACAGGCTTTGAACTCCTCATGCCTGAGGGCCTCACAGTGCCTAAAAATTATCAGCATGATGGTCTCTACGACCCCCATGGTCAAATGGTTTCTGTGGAGGTTACAACCTTTCCAGACAGGGTTTCTCCAGCGATGGAACTCAGGGGACAGCAATCAATCCATTCACATAACATCAGTGATGAGGAACAGCCTCTTCTGGTGGCTTCAGCACAAAAATCTGCTGTGCCACTCCAATGCCCCCGTCTCATGGGTCATGGTCATGACCGATGGCAGCGATGCTGGATGGGAGGCCCTCTGCAGGTCAGAACTTGCACAAGGTAGGTGGGATGCCCGTCTTCACAACCTGTGCTCAAACGTCCTGGAACTATGGGCAGCCTGTTGAGCCCTTCAAACCTACACTCATCTCAGTAAAAAGGGAATCATTTTTATTGACAATGGACAACACCACAGCGGTCTCCTATTTGAAGAGCCAAGGGGGTACCCGGAGCTCCACCTTGCTCCAAGAAGTCAAGCCCATCATGTCCTGGGCCCAGAAAAACCTGGCCAATATCTCAGCAGTCTTCGTCCCTGGAGTCCAGAATGTTCAAGCGGACTTCCTGTCTCGCACACAGTTGGACAACAACGAGTGGTCCCTTCATGTGTAGACGTTCGAGTGGATCATGTCCTTGGGAGCCAATCCTGAAGTAGACCTATTTGCATCCACCTGCAACTTCAAGATCAGAAAGAATTATAATAGGGGCCTTCGGAATAGAAGCCATGACAGATCGTTAGAGTTTCAACAGGGCATATGTCTTTCCACCGTTCCCAATCATCCTCAGATTTTTGTGGAGATTCCAAGCGGAAAAAGTCGAGGTGATGGTTATAGCGCCTTACTGGCCAAAGAGGCCATGGTTTCTCCTCCTGACCCAGCTCAGCTTCCGGGAGCTGGTTCCTCTTCCTCTCAGACCAGACCTTCTTTCTCAGGGGACAGTCCTGCTCCCTTGCCCGGCGTTACTGAGACTGATGGTCTGGTTCTTGAAGGGGGAGAGGCTGGAAACTCTTGGGTGCACGTCAAGAGTGATTTCCACCCTCATGAGCTTGAGAAAGGCAAGCACAAATAAGGTCTACAGGAGAATATGGGCCAAGTTTGTTGAATTGTCATACTCTACAGATAGATTGTTCAGAGATCCAGGAATGCAAGACATCCTCGGCTTCCTTCAATCTGGCCTAGATCTGTCTCTATCCATCAGCTCTCTCAGGGTCCAAGTCTCAGCCCTGTCGGCCTCCTCCAGAACACCTTGGGCCATTCACACTGATCCCTGGAGTTGCGAGAGATCCCGTCTCCTCGTTTTCTCAGATCAAATGTTCCTAAGGATCCAGAGAAAAAGAGGTCTTTCTCTCAAGCATTAAACCATCTTTTGGCAAAAAAAGATCATGGTGGTCCCCATGTAAGAGCAGAGGTTGGGATTTGGTTCTAATCTTTTTTTCCAAAACCGAATGGACATTCTGGATCTCAAAAATCTAAATTCAATTCCTGAATATAACCACTCTTTTTTTGCATGGAGTCAATCCAATCAGTTATCTCCATCCTACAAGGAGAAGAACTTCTGGCGTCAGTCGACATCAAAGATGCATACCTCTATGTGCCTATTTCCTCGCTCACTAGTAATATCTACTTTTCAAGGTGGAAAATCTTCATTTTCAGTGTGTAGCTCTGCTTTTCGGTCTAGCTATTGCACCTTGAGTGTTTACAAAGGTTCTGGCCCCTCTTCTAGCCAGATTAAGGGCCCAAGGTTTAACGATTATGGTTTACCTAGACGATCTGTTCTTGATAGGTCGGTAGCCCACTTAGACCAAAGTATGGTCACCACATTCATCTACCTAGAATATCTAATTTGGATTCTCAAGCTAGAAGAAATCTTCTTTAAAACCATGAAGAAGGCTAAAATACTTGGGTCTGATAATAGATACATCCAAAAAAGGGTATTCTTGCCCCAGGCAAAGATCAGCTCCATAAAAGGAACTAATTCAGGTGGTCGAAGCAAGATGAATTCTTCTATTCAGCTTTGCATGAGGTTGTTGGGAAAGATGGTGGCTTCATTCGAGGTCGTTCCTTATGCTCAGTTTCATTCAAGACTGCTGCAAAACAGTATCCTATCGGCTTGGAACAAAGGGTTCAAGCTCTAGATTCCCAATGTGTCTGTCTCTAAAGTCTATGGCCACATCACCCTGAAAGTACCCAATCTCATTAGATCTTGGAGGCTAAGCAGGGTCAGGTCTGGTTAGTGCCTGGATGGGAGACCGCCTGGAAAATACACCGGAGCCTCAGTTTATGATTAATAACCAAAAATCTGCAAAGGGGAAAATCCTTCCTTGTCTGCCAACCTTTTTTGGGTTGAGGAGCAGTCCTGGAAGAGGCAACTGTCCAAGAGAAGTGGCCCAGATCAGAAATGGCCTTGACCATTAACATTCTAGAGATTCAGGCAGAGCACTGAGGGCCTGAATGTTCAGTTTACGGAATTGTCCTGCCAGGATTCAATCCGATAATGCCACAGAAATGGCCTATATTAATCACCAAGGGGGCACAAGAAGTTGTGCGGCCCAGAGAGAGTTGAATCATATCCTATCTTGGGCAGAAAACAATGTATTTTGCCTATCGGCAGTCTTCATTCTAGGAATAGAAAATTGGCAGGCGGACTACTTGAGTCGCCAGCAGTTGCTCCCGGGAGAATGGTTCCTTCACCCCGATATCTTCATGTTAATATGTCAAAGATGGGGGATCCCAGACGTAGATCGGTTTGCGTCCAGGTTTAACAAAGAAATCGACAACTTTGTGTTAAGAACAAAGGATGCGCTAGCATGCGGAACAGATGCCTTGTTATTCCCAAGGAATCGGTTCTCACTGATTTATGCATTCCCTCCTATTCTGCCTGCGTCCACGACTTCTTCGCAGGATCAAGCAGGAAGGGAAGTCAGTGGTTCTTGTGGCCCCCAGCGTGGTCCAGGAAATCTTGGAATGCAGAGATCATAAAGATGGTGGTAGAGGACCCATGGACCCTACCGCCATGGCCAGACCTTCTCTCGCAAGGTCCAGTATTCCATTCTACTTTACAAATGCTAAATTTAACGGTTTGGCTATTGAGACCCACATTCTGGACAACAGTGGGCTGTCAGGTTCAGTGGAGTCTACTCTGGTTAATGCAAGGAACCCGGCCCCCAGAGTTATATATTATAGAGTCTGGAAGGCATATGTCTCCTGGTGTGAATCCAGGGGTTGGCACCCCCGGAAATATATCATATCATAGGTAGAATCCTTGAATAAAGCCGGTCTTGAGTACTATCAAGGACCAGGATTCGGCCTTATCGGTATTTTTTCAGCGACCACTTGCTTCACACTCTTTGGTTCGTAGTTTTATTCAGGGGGTAACGCAGCTAAGTCACCCCTGGACCCTTGGGACTTGAATTTAGTCCTGTCAGCATTACAGAAACAGCCTTTTGAGCCGATACGACATATTCTCTTGATCCTTTTTTGACAAGGAATCTAGTTTTCCTGGATAGCCATATCTTCTGCAAGAACGGTATCAGAGTTGGCTGCTCTTTCTTGTAAAGAGCCATATTTAATTGTTCACAAGGATAAGGTTGTATTGTGTCCTCATCCTAATTTTCTACCTAGGGTCAGGCCCAGACTGGCCATAGGGCCCACCGGGCGCCGCCGGGCCGCATGTCTGGCTGTGACATGCAGGGACGGCCATGGGTTCCGAGTCCGACATGGAGGGCCGGCCGTGGGTTCCGACATGCAGGGCCGGCTGTTCTGCATTTGTTGGTTGTGGTGGGAGGAGCGGAGGCATTCTCCGCCTACCAAGCCCTTCCATGGCAACCTAGGCTGCTGCTAAACAAAGAGTCCCTGTTCACGCATGTGCCCCGCAGCCGAGGTGAGAAGGAGGGATGGAGAAGCCTGCAAGTAAAAGCCGGCGAGGTGCTGCGGCCCCCTATAGGGAAAGAATTGAGGCTGGTTTATGCCCACCTCCTTTCCCACCAGTGAAGAGGTCGGATCTGAATGCTCCAGGGCAGGCCAGAGAATGCTCCTAATGGTAATTTAGTAATTCAGTAACTGCAGTCTGATTAGTGCTTTGCTTAACCACTTCAGCCCTGGAAGATTTTACCCCCTTCCTGACCAGAGCACTTTTTGCGATTCGGCACTGCGTAGCTTTAACTGACAATTGTGCGGTCGTGTGACGTTGCACCCAAACAAAATTTATGTCCTTTTTTTCCCCACAAATAGAGCTTTCTTTTGGTGGTATTTGATCACCTCTGTGGTTTTTATTTTTTGCGCTATTAACAAAAAAAGAGTGACAATTTTGAAAAAAACACAATATTTTGTACTGTTTGCTATAATAAATATTCCTATTTTTTTTTTAAAAACACTATTTTTTTCTCAGTTTAGGCGGATATGTATTCTTCTACATATTTTTGGTAAAAAAAAATGCAATAAGTGTATATTGATTGGTTTGCGCAAAAGTTATAGTGTCTACAAATTATGGGATAGATTTATAACATTTTTATTATATTTATTATTTTTTTTTACTAGTAATGGTGGCGATCTGTGATTTTTATCTTGACTTTGTCACAAAGTTAGACATTACGCAGCATTCACAAAGCCAGTTACTTGCAGGTATTGGGGCTGATCTGAGGTGTGATGGTGCAAAGCTCAGTTGATTTCTTACTATTATTCAAGTTGTTTTAAAGCATTTACTTAACTATAAAGATTCCTTTCCGTGTGACGTTGACAATTTTTTTGTTTTTTTTATGTATCTGGCACTCTCAATTTCTTCGAAAATTTTATTTTTTTTCACGCACTATGCCCACACGGTTGCCCCTGGATTAGAGCAACCTACATCTTGTGCTGCTAACCTACTATTTTCAGGACTCCACCATCAAAACCCGAGTTAAAGTAGTCAAATCCACACATCCTGGAACCGCCCCCGCGAACACCCCGCCCCCCCGGGCTGCTAAGTCTAAAATGCCCGGGCCTATTTTTTGTCCCAGTCCGGGTCTGCCTAGGGTAGTCTCAGGTTTTCATTTAAACCAGGATATTGTTCTACCTTAATTTTTTTCCCAGAACCCCGTTCTGTGGAAGAATAGTCACTACATTCTCTTGATGTGGTGAGAGCAGTCAAAATCTATTTAAGAACGACTGTTCAGTTTCGAAAAACGGATGTTTTGTTTGTGTTGCCTTAAGGTCCTAAAAGAGGACAGGCAGCATCGAAATCTACTATTTCTAAATGGATTCTAATTGAGTGAAGTGAAGTGATTGTTCAAACTTATGGTTTAGGGAGGAAAGTTCCACCTTTTCATATTAAAGCACACCCCACTAGGGCTTTTAGTGCTTCGTGGGGTGCATCACCAAGCTTCCATGTTTCAAATCTGCAAGGCCTCAACTTGGTCTTCAGTCCATACATTTACCAGATTTTATCAGGTGAATGTAAAAAGGCTTGAGGATATCACCTTTGGGCGTAGTGTGCTGCAGGCAGCAATATAACTCCTCTAGTCTCATGTTGCCCTAATTCTGTTGTGTCTCCCTCCCCTCAGTTGGCATTGCTATGGGACATCCCACATAGTAACTACTATGGCTCTGTGTCTCGTGATGTTTGATAAGAAAATAGGATTTTTCTAACAGCTTACCTGTAAAATCCTTTTCTTCTACATCACAGACACAGAGGTCCCTCCCCTCTATCTGGTATACATGTGTATTGCTGTGCTACAAAAACTGAGGTACTCCCAATAGTGGGAGGAGTTATATAGGTAGTGGACTTCCTGTCTTAGGGTGTGCCAGTGTCCATCACCTGAAGGTGGCCTATAACCCACATAGTAACTACTATGGCTCTATGTCCAGTGATGTACTTCAAAGAAAAGGATTTTACAGGTGCTATAAAAATCCTATTTTTTTTCATTTTCCCAGGACATGGATAAACATAGGCAGTACCAGGGAATATCTATCCACCAATGATATCTAAGATATTATTTGTCCTCAACTGGTATCTGCAAGCTACATGCTCTTGGAACAATATCTGGCCAAGGTACAAATGTATTTAACCCTTTCATGTCCAGAGGTCATTGATGCCTAGATTTCCAGGCCAAATTTAACAGTGTTAGCATGTGACGGTTAACTTGTCAATAACCTTGTGATTAATTTGAACAGCTGAATTGTTTAACTACCTGACGGCCTGCTCACAGTAATTAAACTGTAAGCAGGCGGCAGCTGCAGTTTTAGCAACGGAGCGCCCCCTGGGGCACGCAGTGGCACAGATCATGGTAATTGGCATGATTGGTCATACCGATCACGTGATTAAAATGTCAACAAAACAGTTATGAATGGCTTCCATTCATGACAGATTTGCTTAGTATTGTGATGCGGTGATTGGCCCTATCACAGCACCTTATAACACGTGATTAGCTGTAGCCAATCACAGATCATAATATTAATCAAGCCAGTGTCATAAACAAAACCCACAGGACAGCTAAAACTATTAATATAACAGTGATCATCATAATTATCATCAATAATGAACAAAATGCCTGATCGCCCTCCTGATGACAGGATGTAAAAAAAAAAAGAAAAAGAAAAACATTTTAAAATAAATTTGAAAAAAAATTATTAGTTCATTTTTTAACACACTGTCACCAGTCAGTATGCCTGATCACCACCACACAAGTCATATGATGATGCTGTACTGCACTGGAGACAGTATGTAAAAAAATAAAAAGAAAACATTTGTGAAAAAAAAATATTCAATTTCTTAATTTTCCAAAAAATTGTGACAATTGTGTAATTTTAAAAAACTCGCCATGGCTCTTACTAAATACCAAAAAAGGGGTATTTTTGGGGGTATCTGTACTGTTCTGGCATTTTAGGGCCTCAAGAAATTAGATAGGCCATCAGTACATCAGGATTAATCAATTTTCAAATATATATACCACAGTTTGTACACTCTATAACCTTCACACAGACTAAGAAGTATACACTGATTTGGGTTAACTTTACAAAAAGAAATGTAGCAGACTACATGTTGGCCTAAATTTATCAAGAAAGATGATTTTCGATATTTTTTCATTTATATATGTAGCACCCTCTAGTTATGTAGGTGCTAGATTGAGGATTTTTCTAGCAGAGCAGGAAATTTTAGGCAGGCCTAGCTGGTGGCTAGGCCTGTTTATTTTCATTCTGGGCTGGGAGTGGCTCAGGGCAGGGCTGGGTGACTCAAAGGTAGCATCACTGTCACCTCCCTCTTCTTTCTAGAAAGTGCTAGAAAGAGAAGAGGGGAGGAGAGGTGGAGCTGCATGGGGTATTCTAGGGAGCCTTGACCAATCCCCAACTTGGATTGGCAGGGGGCGCGTGCCCTCTTTAAATACCCAGGGTCAGCCCAGCTGGGGAGCCCAGCTGGGGAGGATTTGTCGGGTGGAAGAGCTGTAGTGACAGATTGTGGAAGCTGTCGGGGCCAACAGGGAGCTCCCTAGTCTGAGGGGGTGCCCTTGGACCGGGACTCGGGTGCATCCAGGATTAGAGAAGAGATCCTGGGAGAGAGGCACATGAGAGAGTAAGGAGAGTACAGCAGGAAAGAACCCTGTTAAGAGACTCCAGGGAGAACAACTGATCGCAGCCTGGAGGGCTAGTGAGTGAAGCACATTCGGGAGGACTGGAGAGGCATGCCTGAGAGAATTTGGAGTTTGCAGTTTGGGATGGGTGCAGAACCAGAGGTGTGGACTGTGGGAAGGGCATTGGAGAGAGGTCATTGCATCCAGGCTGGCTGGCAGGGCCTGAAGAAAGCTATCTGGGATCGGTAGCTGGGAAGAGGACATCTAGCACCAAGAACATTCTATTTGCTAAACTTTAGGGGCCTGTGGTCCCTGCCTGCAAAAGGCAATTCACTGAAGCCTGGCTGAGTTAGTGTCAGATCTAACCATGTGGTGCTAGCTAGTTTGTAGGAGTAACAGTCTGCAGCAAGTGAAGTGCTGGAGGAGTAAAAGGAAAGAGGTCTTAAGTAAGAGTTGTGCTGGAGAGGAGACTGGAGTGTATATACAGGAGTGTATATAGTAGTCCCAAGCAAGTTGCACTGAATCTTTCTGGGCATCCCACAATTTCCTATTCCCATCCAAGTTTAATCCCCTCAATAAAATACAAAAAAAAAGAAAGCTTATGGACTGGTCTGTGTCTCTGAGTGCCTAAGAGATGGACGCCGGGCTGGGCAGTGTGACAGGTGAACCACAACATATAGCAAAAGGTAAAAACCTTCATAAACTATGTCAGCCATCTTCTTCTATAGTTCGTCTGTAATAGCCTGCTAATTTTACAGAAAAACTGTTACTGCCATGTGGTTTGCTGTTTGTAAGACCAGTGACTGCTATTCCTCCTGTACTCTCAGCTACCAGTCTTGGCACTTCCCACTTGTAGTTCTATCTACAGCAAGCAGGGGTGTACTTCCGTCCCCACTTGCTGTAGTGGGCGGAGGGGGTCACATAACCCCCGGTCTGTACCGCCCATAGAGGTGGTGTCTTCCTCCTCCTACGCTCCCTGCAAGCACCTCCCCCAACACCCCCCGCCGCCGGCCACTCGTTAACCATCCACCCACCTGTCACTGCTGCACGGGATTGATAGGCGAGCCAGTCTGATGACAGATCTTGTATTTGAAATTCCATCTGTTGTAAAGTCCTGCCTCCTGGACCAGCATTGGACCAGTGTGCTGTCTATCACAGTGCTGGTCCAGGAGGCGGGACTTTACAAATTCTGGAGTTTCACATACAAGATCTGTTACACCAGGAGATCGCCACTCTGTGTCATCGGGCCGACTCTCCTAACAATCCCTGCTGCACAGATGGGCACTGATAGGCTGTGCTGATGGGCACAGAGAGGCTGTGCTGATGGGCACAGATTTACTGCGCTGATGGGCACAGATTCGCTGAACTGATGGCTGCAGATAGGTTGCACTGATGGGCACAAATACGCTGCACTGATGGGCACAAATAGGCTGCACTGATGGGCACAGATACGCTGCACTAATGAGCACAGATACGCTGCACTGTTATGCACAAATGGGCTGCACTGATGGGCACAGATAAGCTGAACTGATGGGGACATGCAATTAGACTTTTCTCTTCAAAGATAAGGGGTTTCACAAATGTAATAACTGTTTAGTATTTTGTGTGTGTGTAATCCCCCTAATGGGGGATTTTTTGCTGATCCCAGGGTTCTGCTTTAATTTAAACCTAACTCTAAACCTTACCCTAGCCTTAAAGTGATGCTAAACAATATGCACATCTTCTACGTAATGGCTCTGTAATATATTTTTGATTAATTCGTTTCTTACTGTGTTTTTCTGCCTCCTTGTAACGTCCTCCATGAGCTCCCCAATATCTCCTTTTCTCCTCCACTTAGTTTTCTTTTTTGGAACAAGCAGTGCATGTCAGTTACAGTCATGCTCTATGAACACTACAAATCCTGCAGTCCCTAGTCAATCTCCGGAGCAAGTAAGAGAGGGAGGCTATGTCCTTACATACAGTGGGACTATGGAGAGCGAACATTGCCACTGTCTAACAGAAAGTTGGAGCAGCAGAGAAAAAGGAATTTAGAGATTTTCAGGAGGCGGAAATCAAAAGTCACCTTTTTGAGATAAGAATTTATACTTACCGTGATTGTAAACGATCACCTTGTAAAACAACCCATTCAGTTTAAATTGAAATGAAAGGCAAAACATTTGTGTATAGATAAAAAAACATGATAAATACCTTTTTTCCCCCTTTTTTATGAGTAATCGCATTCCCTCTGTTCTCAGCTGCATAAGAGCTGGGGGATGCAGAAGCAACAGCACACTGAGCTTCCCAGTGAATGGCTGTACAGCGTGTCAGGACAGGTCTGATCATTGGAGGAGAGCAGTCTGAGTTCACAGCATGGCCAGAAAATTGACCATGGTGTGTTCTCCTGCTTAGTGTGGTCAGTTTTTAATAGCAAAGCAGAGGGACTGACAGGAATGCCAGGGATTTCACACAAAGGAAGCAATACAAAGAGAACAGGATACTTTTTCATACAAGTACTGTACATGGTACAGCAGGCACATATCAGGAATATGAAGTGTTGGGGTAATAAACACTTTAACTTGAATATACTTATACTTGAATATACTATTATACTTGAATATGATTTTTTAAAGTTTACTGTCACTTTAGCTCTAATCCTTGACCTAACCCTAAAAGTTAACCCTTAAAGTGACTCTTTAACCACTAACCTACATCATTTTTAATTTTGTCCCTACAATAAAATCTGCATTCTTTGCTAGAAATGATTGTAATTAACTACTTAAAAAGGAGCGCCGAATCCCATAAACCGTGAGAAAAAAAAAAAATTATGCTTTTAAACTTATATAAACTTTCAATCTACATAAAATGCGATGAACAAATAAGGTTATCAATAAAATAATATTCTCATTAATGTACCACTATAACACAAATCAATCTGCAATAATAAAATTAACCAAACCAAATATAAGTGAAAATCAATGAGTCCGTGAATAATCCTTAATGCTTCAAATTCAGTGCCAAAAGATTCTATTCCACCTCGCTGTGAGCGAATCCTTCACCATTATCTCTACTCACTCACCAGATATCCTTCAATACGGAGCGTTCCATCCACTCAATCGGTAATGTTTGGGTTAGTTTGGTTTGCTCAAAGACCCATCCAGGGATCCTGTACACCCTCTCTAGGTCACTCATGCAATACAAAAGGTATCATCGTAGCGCAACACGTTTAATTGTAAAATGTATAAAATACACGTATAGAATGCCCACTCACATTTAAAAGTGCCCTCTGACTGGCACTAAGTACATCCAGCCAACTGTTGTAAACTCTGCACGTGTCTCCGTGTATGACCGCCGGCGTGCGTTGCAATCTCAGCTGTTCAGATAACCAGGGGGCTGTAACTTACAGATCAATCACGTCACAATGCCTCCTGGGTGTATGTATTGCTTGTATCTATAGGTAAGCCTATAATAGGGCTTACATACTGTATAGTTACTATAAATATCTCCTAAACTTGCGCTGTTTTGGAGAGATTTACTGTATATGCAGCCGATTACGCCATTGGCGCATGCGCTCTGAAGGAGTGCGCGGGAGTGCAGTCATGCGGCTCAGGCTAGTCACACAGCCAGAGCCTGTGAATTTGGAAGGAAAATGGGCAAAGATGGATGCAGCCTCTAGCGGGTATAACGAAGGCTTTGTTTGCAGGTAAGTTTAACATAACCTGCTAGTATACGATGCATACTAGCACATTATGCCTTTACCTTTGCAGGTCAGATAAAAAAGAAACGTGCTTTACTTTCTCTTTGGGGATTACCATGATGACTCAGGAGCAGCAAGGTACAACTAGCCCTGACAGTTGCTAGGTTTCTAAATTCATTGTATTAGCGTAATGTAGCACCTTTGCGTTCTAACAGTGAACTAACTAGAAAAAGTCCCTGACTACAAGGCTGAAATGTTACTGCTGTCCTGTTTGAACCATTTATGAAATGTCAAATCGATTTTTTCACTAAAAGTACAGAATACCTAAACCCAAGAACAAAAATGTAATACTGTATATTGCACCTTAAAGCGGTTGTATTGCCTGCTTGGTCAAATGAATATCTCCTAAACCTGCACGGTTTAGGAGATATTCACCTGTTATGCAGCCGCTGACGTCAGCGTAGCATGCACGCTGAAGGTCCGGCGGCTCGTGCCAGGACTTGCCGGAACAGAGGACTCCCGTGCACATGCGCAGGAGTGACGCCATCGCGGCTCAAGCCACTTACAGCGCCGGAGCCCGCGAACCCGGAAGAAACACCGAGGGAACATGTCAGCCCCATCAGCAATGACCGGGTGAGCTGCGGGAGCTTTGTTCTAAGGTAAGTATTTCATAATGTGCTAGAATGTGATGCATACTAGCACATTATGCTATTGTCTTGCGGGGTTTTGTTTTTTTTGTCGGTGGTTTACTACCACTTTAACACACCTTATTAGGTGTGGTGGCTGCAATTGTTTTGTTTTTTTCAGACTAAGTACACTTTCTGAAAGTAGAGAATAACTGCCCAGATAGCAAGGATAACTTGGCACAAATTTGTGGCAGTGTTGAATTGTAAGTCTCTTAACTTGCTGCACACTTTCACTGGCAAATTGTACACTTGAAGCACAAGTTCTAGTTGACACTTTTTCAAAATTCAGTCACAGTGCCCCCTGTGGCGGGATGACTATTGCACAACATAACTGAACCAGAACTTGAAGCAGACTTGCAGAATGTTTGCAAAAATTGTTTATCTGGAGTCATGCATGCAGACTTACTGCAATTGTACAACAATCTTGTGAAGCCTGGCAAGTCTAGCAATAGCTTAGCAAGGCATTTTCAAACTTGCAGCTCAATTGCTTGCTATCTGGGTGTTGTTCATGTCAGAAATCCACTGTACTCCTAGGTTCCTGTGCACTGAACTGAAATCTCAGACAATCTTAATCAATATTATTAGCCATTCATGTTCTCTTCGTGGTTCACCCCCTCCTCTACTTGTGTAGTATAGATAAGGCCCGTTCACATCTGGGCTTAGCAAAAACATGGGCATCAATGCCGTTTCTGTCTGCGTTTCTGAAAATGCACAAAGAATGTGTGATGCACTTGCAGTGCCATAATTTCTTATTATGGGAGGCCCATGCTATTGAATGGTGCAGATACTAAAATGTGCAAAAAACACGACACGGGGGCATCGCTTAGATGTGAATGGGGCCTAAGAGGAGGGCAAGGTATCTGTGGTCCAACTTAGGACTAGTGTGATAACTTTACTCCTTCATAGATACAGTACAGCAACTGATCATTGTAACCCTAGGACAGAAAGTGTGTTACTGGTAGGATTGCCAGGTGCAAATAAAAGATAAAAACAACCACATCTAAAGGTCTGGTAAGCTGCAATATATTCGATTTTTGTTATTGGTTTTAGATATGCAATGTTACCCTCACAATAGCTAGTAATAGGTAATAGCTAGTTCTTCCTTTATAGTACAGAGGCTGCCCACCACCACAAGCCATGCATTCCAGCTCCAATAACTCAGTCTAGACTCTAGAGATGTCTTTTATAAATCTATTGCTTGCAGAACTTTAAACAGGAGAGAGCTTAGGGCATGGGCCCCCACAACACTGCTCAGTAAACAAGAGGACACTCTTCTTTTGGCTCACACTCTGCCTGGTTGTTTTCTTCTTTTTTTTTCTGTAAACAAGTTCAGCAAACTGGGAAAGGGCAGAGGATCCCCTCTGAAGATTTGAAGTATTCCACTTCCCATGGCCTGTCACTTGTTAGAAACACAGGTTGCCACCTAACATAGGCAACAGTTTAGGTCTAATCCTTGTCAATTGAGACATGCAGCCAACTGTAACATTAACTCTGTCAAAGCAGCGATAGTACACCATATTAGTCAGTCTCTTGGGTAAGCTACGCCCCCTCTGCTCCAGTCGCTCTTATGCCAAAACTTCTCCCACCAAGCCAGACTCCTCTTGTGGCACCAATTAATTCCTTATGTACAAGCAGAAAATGCACACATGCTGGCAACCACGCCACTTGCAAACATAGTTTCTATCCACAGAAAGGGAACAAATTACACGTAGCAACTCTCTCCAGCTTGCGCTGTTAACCTTAAGTTGCCCAGCTGGAAATGCACACTCACTGACAGCCACTTCTCCTGCAGAACAAAAGTCCCCCACAGCTGACAAGCACTGTATCAACCCTCTCTTGTACGTACAGACAGTTCATATAAACACCCCGACTTCTCAATCTTCTCTCAGTTGCTATTGGTGATGGCAGAATACACTTCAGGGATATGCAAGGCTTAGTATCTACATGTAGCGCTACCCCTGCAGGGGCCGACTGAAAATAGCTAGTTCTTCCCTAATAGAACACAGGCTGCCCACCACCACAAGTACCAGTCCACGAACTTTAGCTCCAATAGCTTAGCCTAGGGGATGTCTTTTTTAAATGCAGAACTTTAAACAGGAGAGGGGTTAGGGCAAGGGATACCCCCAAAAAAATTGCACAGTAAACAGGAGGCCACTCTTCTCTAGGCTCACACTCCAGGATTTTGCTAAGGACAGGGGAGTGGCCAGTGCTCTGAGACTTTGGGAGCCTCAGTCCAAGCTACCTCTGGCACTTACATCCTAAAAGCACACACAGTGACCAGGAATCAGTTCAGAATCATTACTCACAAGTCCCCAGGACAACTGCATACTTTCCAGCTTCCTCTGGACACAGTCCAGTGAGAGAGACATTTCCAGACCCAATCCCTAAAGTCTCACAACCAGCTCCTCAAAAATATTGCTTCGGGTTCTCAGCTCTGCCTAAGTTGAGGCCTCAAAAACAGTATACGATCTGCAGGCTACCTCAGAGGGTCAGCACCCCCCCCCCCCCTAGAGCTTGGATCCCTCGTGGGAAGAGAAAACACTCTCCAGGGCTTCAGACTATATATCACCTCCCTAGCCACCTTTTGGACACTCCTCTTCATGGATTGGTCAGGCCAGGATAACTATTCAGGCTGATCATTTGAATATCCCTCTTTGTGTTCTGGAAGCTTCTTCCAGAGGCAGGGGAAAGCAATCAAACCCCCAGCATGTGGGACCCTGAACAGACCAGAACAAACAATTACTGCTCCCTACTACATGACTACCCACTACAGAAGGAGTAAAAAATGAAATTACTATGCTACACATACATTTTTACTTGGAGTGTCTTGTTATTGTCTTGTTATATGTCTGTGTACTCTATAGGATCATAGATTTGGCAGATATCCTTGACAATTTATGCATAATAATGCAGATGCAATGCTGATGGTTGATAAAGACATCAAAACTGAACATGGTCAGACAATGTTTGTTTTCAATGCATTTTCCTTTGTATCGTCTGGTTTACAAACAGTCCGTGTGCCCTTCACTTTTCCAGGCTAGCCTTTTTTCTATTGGAAGTGTCCTATACAAATGGGAACATTAATGACAGCTTCCTGGAACACATCTGCAGGGAGGGATACACACCTTCATCTCTAATGCACATCTCATTTGTATTTGAAAGAATAATCCTGGACAGACAGCTCTCTCTCCCAGTATCTCTTCAAAGGAGCATTTGTGGATTCCCAAACATGACACTTTTACAGAAGAAGAGATTAGGGATTTGTATTCATAATGAAACAGTCACTTGTGTGATGTGCAGTCCAATATCATTTTCCACAATGCACAGAAAGGACAGCTCAGAATACATCATACTGCAATCTGCCTGCGAACAAACAAAATTAAATTCAGCAAAGCCTTTCTATTGTACAAGAGGACTTCACTAGCATCAGATATTACATATTATTAAAGGCGACTTCTTATGAGGGAAACACATACACTGCCGTAATTGATAATTGACTGAAATTGATATTTGATAGCTGACTAACTTTTCTTGACCAAAGATTTTTGCTGGTATGAAGGCTTTTTTTTTTTTTTTTTTGCAGAGGAGACACATTCGGGGGACTTTAATAAAGCACAACAAGCAGTGCTATAACTCTTTAAAATGGCCTGCACCAGATTCCAGTTTTGATAACTTTACCAGCACATGTGGCTAATTCAGTTAGTTGTTTTACAAAGTGGCACTACTAATGCACCAAATTCAAACATAATCCTTTCCAGTTTGTACATAATGAAACTGGAGGTAATTAAGACCAACTCTTACATGGTGTACAGAGACAGCCAGAGTGCGTGTCACTGTATGCAATGTAGCTACCCTTTCCATGTCTCTAGTTTTAATGATGCTGTCAGCTTAACAGCCCACAGCCTCGTAGCAACCAGTGAAGCTGCAGTGAGCAGAGCCTGATGGGGAAGTTGAGACACTAGTACTCCATTGGGTATGCTCTTGACTTATAGTTGACAGCAGGCAATGGGCCAATTCTTTAGCCACTAGCAGGTTGCCTATTGGTTAAGGACCTGCCCACTGCATGCTCTCAATCACAAGGGGAGTGGACCTGGTGGGAAATTAATGTCTGTAAATCCCCATAGGGCTCTGCTCCCTCAGGTACAAAACTCCCATCTGCTGCACTGTCTGATAGGTGTCTAAATATGCAAGTTCTATTAGCAGTGCTGCATAATAATGTCCCTTGCTGATCCTCTTATCACTACATATGCTGTCAGTTCTAATGAAATGAAGAGAACCACCTGCCGTTATCCTGCTGGCCAGAGAAAATGTGATCTGGGCTGCCTAGACTTTAGGTCACAAGGGAGCTCAAGAATAGCAGCATTTTATTTATGCCGGTAAAGAAGGTAAAATAAAAATGTCATTTGGCAATGCCTCTATGTGTCCTTCTACCTAAGGAAGAATTCCACAATGTAACCAGAAGCTAGCTGAGATTACTGTAGTAGGCACTGCATCCGGGGGAATTGGCCAGGTATGGTTTATGTATAGTTACAGTATATTGGACCAAGCTGGACCATGCAATTATGTATAGATATCCATACCTGAAATTTATCTTTACTTGTGACAGTGCTGGGTGCTGGAGCAGTCAATTACTAATTAGGATCACTTTTATGGCAGGTAGCAGAGCAGTTCCCAAGCTTTATGATACTTATACTTAGACAAAGGGGGAGTTAAAACACATTTCTTCTTTTGCAGTTAAATTTGAGAAAATCCCACTATATGTTTGTTATGTGTTCAAAATCACACAGCATGCCTAAAAAGATTTTTAAAATATATTTCTTACCCGAAATTTTCTCAGGAGGGGGTGCCATGGCTGACTGCAAGTTTTTTTGAACACAGTGTTTGAGTGAACTTGTCTGAAATAAATCCTCATTAACATACAATGCAAGAAGCCCATCCTCTACACCTTCAAGCTTTTGTTAGGAGAGTTAGTGTTCACATGTAAGCCTATTACACACAGGCCGAATGTTGGGCAACATCAGCTGGTTCAATAGAAACCGGCCGACATTGAATTCCCACCCAAAAAGGTCTGCTGACCAGCGCCAATGGCCAATGGCTTAAAGTGCTGACCAGAGTGTTTTGGTGGGGGGGCATCCACCTGTCAGAACACAATAACACAGGAGGGGAGATGGCTGTACTAACATCGTGTTATTAGAACGGGGGCTCTGATCTGAGCTGTCAGTTTTTTTTCGCTTAGCCCGCTAGGTTGAATGAAAAAAACTTTCAGTGTGAACTAGCCTGAAAATTGGGCAAAAACAGTTCGGCAGGAACCGGCTGACATTCGGCCCATGTGTATAGCTCCTTTTCCGACAGAAGCCAGAAAACAAGCATCTGATCAGCGCTTGCAGCCAATGGAGCGCTGATGCAACCGCTGATCACTGTGTTCTGGCGGCGGGTGCTATTCCCAAATTGGCTGCAAAAGTGGAAATACACCTTAAAGATAGGTGATAAAGTGTTGCTGGCGAGGCCACCAATAGAGTGAACTTGTTGCTTTGGCTTGATTGGGCAAAGCACAGTTTCACTATAAATTGTCAGTACTAAGTTCATTTAGAATTCATTAATGACTAAATCATTACTGAATTTTGGTATTTGTCAAATTGACTCTCTAAAGTTCCAGCTCAGTTTTAAAAATGGCCTGTGTTCATTTAATATAATATTGAAGATTAACCTTATAGATTTGTAAATAAACTTATATGGTATTTGAGAGCCTATAAACGGGTGTTTTATGACTAATTCATAAACAGGCCACATCTCAAGCCACACTGTTTTTGTGCTGCTTATATCATATTTTTTTTAATCACCATCAAACAATGTGCATTGAAAAGTGATAATTTGTTACAATCAGTCAATAGGTTACAAGGACTGGAGCCAAAGGCAGATTTATCTACTTCAACCGTATCAACTGTACTCAGACTGTATCAGAGCAATAATATTTTAGCTATGTGACTATTGATTAGGTAATATCTTTGTTGGTGCTTAAAATAGCAATGGGACAAACAATGTTTTTTGGCAATACCACTTTAGGGAAAATCCTTGTATTTTCTATTCGGTCTACAGAAAAAAAGTACCGTACTTTGTTTTTTAGAAACTTTGCTTCTAATTTGTTTTAAAGCAACTACTGTGTATATAAATTGCAACATTTGTTCTATAGTTTGTCTGGTTTATTTTTTTTATTTTATTTTTTGTTTTCCCTGTTGATACTATTTTTAATGAACCTTAAAATTCTGTTTATAGTATAGAATTAATTATTTACTTTAAAAAAAAGTCTATTTTCTTAACCACTTTAAGACCGGGCCTCTTTTTTAGATGTGGTGTTTATAAGTTAAAAAAGTTTTTTTTGCTAGAAAATTACTTAGAACCCCCAAACATTATACATTTTTTCTTCTAACATCCTAGAGAATAAAATGGCAGTTGTTGCAATACTTTCTGTCACACCGTATTTGCGCAGCAGTCTTACAAGCGTACTTTTTTTTTTAAAATCAACTTTTTTGAATTAAAACATAAGACAAGAGTAAAGTTAGCCCATTTTTTTTTTATATTGTGAAAGATAATGTTACGCCAAGTAAATTGATACTCAAGATGTCACGTTTCAAAATTGTGCCCACTCGTGGAATGGTGACAAACCGGTTGCATGTAGAGGAGGTCTAGGGCTAGAATTATTGCTCTCACTCTACCAATCGCGGCGATACTTCACATATGTGGTTTGCACGCAAGCTTGGCGTGACGGAGTGCGTTTAAAATTTTTTTTCCTTATTTATTTTACCTTTTACTTTTTATTTTTACACTGTTTAAAAAAAAAAATGTAAACATCCCTTGTAATAGAAAAAAAGCATGACAGGACCTCTTAAATATGAGATCTGGGGTCAAAAAGACCTCAGATCTCATATTTAGATTAAAATGCAATAAAAAAATAAATAAATGTTGTCATTTAAAAAAATTAATTGGCCCTTTAAGAGCTATGGGCGGAAATTACGTTTTGACTTCGCTTCCGGCCTGTAGTGTCATGGAGATGGGTGGGGGCCATCTTCCCCACACTCGTCTCCAAGTCAGCCCAGGGGACAGACGCAACCGCCTACGCCGCTGCCGACGGCTCCAGTAAGCAGCGGAGGGAGGGGCCCTCTCCCGCCACTGATAAAAGTGATCTTGCAGCGAATCCACCGCAGGGACCACATTTATCTTGTAGCTGACCGCCGGCTGAACACGGGGATACCGGGGTTATGGAAGCTAGCTGCTGCCATAACAACGATATCCGTCCCCAAAGTAGGGACGTACATCGGCGTGCGGCGGTAGGCAAGTGGTTAATGCGTCTCTACAAAAATGAATGAACAAAGAAAGCAAAAATTAAAAAAAAAGTACATATGAATGTTAAAAGAGAAAACATTAAACTGGAATCAGAGCAGAAATGAATAACTAAGGGGAAAGGGGGAAGAAAAAGTTATTTAGGTCTAGTTAGGTTCAATTCAAGAGATTAAATAGGTAAAATTTTAATTAAAAAAAAAATCATTTTTTTCACTTGCCAAATTGCCTTAAAGTGATTGTAATGTCTTGTGTTTTTCCTATAAAAATAATAAACATGTTAAACTTACCTGCTCTGTTGCAGTGGTTTTGCACTCTTCTTGGGTCCCTCTTCTGTGCTCCTGGCCCCTCCCTCCTGTTCAGTGCCCCCACAGCAAACAGCTTGCTATGGGGGCACCTGAGCTGAGTCACAGCTCTCTGTGTGCATTCAGACATGGAGCCCCGGCCTGGTCCTGCCCCTCTCTCCCCTGATTGGCTAGCTGACTTTGATTGACATCAGTGGGAGCAAATGGCACCGCTGTTGTGTCTCAGCCAATCAGGAAAGAGAATCTGGATGGCTGAGACACTCGTGAGCATCGTTGGACAAAGAGGGACCTCAGGTAAGTATTAGGTTGGCTGAGGGGGGCTGCTGCACACAGAAGGCTTTTTAATCTTAATGCATAGAATGCATTAAGATAAAAAAAACCTTCTGCCTTTACAACCCCTTTAAATGAGATTGTGTACAGATCAAAGGAAAACCATCCGAGTTGCACATAAAGTAACTATTTATAATTACAAAGTAACAATAATTGTAACTTATCGGTTTCTATGTCTACAATTTATTGCATTTCCACTTAGGGGTGTACTCACTTTTGTTGCCAGCGGTTTAGACATTAATGGCTGTGTGTTGAGTTATTTTGAGGGGACAGCAAATGTACACTGTTATACATGCTGTACACTCACTACTTTACATTGTAGCAAAGTGTCATTTCTTCAGTGTTGTCACATGAAAAGATATAATAAAATATTTACAAAAATGTGAGGGGCGTACTCACTTTTGTGAGATACTGTATGTTTATACTGTATATATAAATCTAAAGAAGACAATGCTTCCACCAAGACCTTATCAATGTCATTGTGTGCCCCAATAAAAGGGAAAAGGATGAAAAAAAATAATTCAGACTGAAGTGCCCAAGGATAATTAAACATCAATAAAGGAAAAGGAAATCATGTACACAAAAAAATGCCTTCAAAATAAATAAAGAGAAATGAACATGATGATGTATATAGTGGTTTCATAACGATACCCACACACATACCATAAAGAAACATGCATAAAAGGATCTAAAAGATTGTGCCCTGAAACTGCCCAAATCCACATATGCCAAAGAAAGGCGAAATGGCAAGCATTAACAATTAATACTGCAGTGCAAACCAAAGAAAAGTATCTATGAAAAGAGATTGAACATTTTTTAATTATGAATTGTTCATAACAAATCAGCTTGTCTCTTTTAATTGTGAAGATTTTTTGTTGTGTTATTATTCATAATTAAGGATTTTTTTAATGAATTTTGTTTGTTTTTTGATGTACCTCTAAAAATGCCCATGGGCACTTACAGTGTTTTTGTTGGAATATAATATTGGGGATGGAGATACATCTTTTCAGATCACTGAATATATTTCCTGATGTGATCAGCACGTCCTGTGACTTCAGAATCCATGAATCTATGTTTAGATAAAGCAAGAGCTATTTAGAATAACTACAATAGTGATCTATTGCTTGCTGATAACTGCAAGCGATATATTACTATTAGAAGTGATCTATTGCTGCAGAGGTGTATTGGGGAGAAGCTTGATAGCTTTCAGACCTTCCGTGAAAAAGTGTAAAGAAAAGGCAGAAAATGCATCAAATGAAAAAAAAAACTAAATAAAATCCCCTCTCCCTGTTAATACCTATATGGTCTAAATTACATTTGTGTTTTTACAGTTGAAGTGCTAAACACTCACCCTCTTTAGATATGTAACGATCACAAACCTGTGAAAATGTTGCCATCTTGTTTTACAATAATCTCACACTAAACATTTTAACGTAAACAGATAATGTTTTTCTCTCTGTATTGCAATTTAATGTCCAAAGGGTAAAAAGCTTGCTTAAGTTAAAACTTAAAGCGGAGTTCCACTGTTTTTTGAGTTTATTAAAAGTCAGCAGCTAAAAAAAGTATAGCTGCTGACTTTTAATAAACAGACACTCACCTGTCCCACGGTCCAGCGATGGGGCCGCCCGAAGCCTCCGTTCTCTCCCCCTCCTCTTCACCGACATTGTGAGTGTGGGCGCCCGGCTGTGACAGTTTGAGGCTTCACAGCCGGGCGCGCACTGCGCATGTTCAAGCCGCACTGCGCATGCGCAAGCAGCGCTGCGCTCCACCAATGGCCAGGCAATGTTCTGGGGCCTGTGACTAGGAGTCGCCTAGGCTGCCAGAAGCCAGAAGGAGGAAAAAAAATGACATGCCAATTGTGGCATGTCAGGTGGCGAGGAGTACTTAAAGCGGTTCCACTTTTGGGTAGAACTCCCTTTAAAATTTAAATGGATTTGTAATACAGGGGTCTATTTATCAATGGTTTCACATACGATTCATACAGCTTCTACCCAAGATTCACATATTTTCACCTAAGATTTAGTTAGAAAAATGTGTGAAGCTTGGGTGAAAAACACTGGTATGTAGAGACATAAAAAAACAGTCAGGTAATGAATGAGCTGGGACAGAGAATCCCTTAGAAAGCATAATTCTGGAAAAGCACTATTTGCCCACAGTAAAGATAGAACTTATTTTAATACAATGTAATATAATCTAAATAATTAATTCTTGCAAGTTAATAAAAAAAATAGCTATTGTGATGCCATTTTTACATGTCAGTGACTGCACTTGGGTTTATCTATATTTACAGACCACTGTTGCTTTATGTACGACTATAATTGGGTGTTTATGGAAGCAATGCATGTTGAATAAATATTAATTGCCTCGGGTTGGTCTGTAAAACAATACCTTGCTGTTTTTGACATAGCCATGAGACAAGTCCTATTATTACTATATTACTGATTATACAAAATAATTAGAAATATCACCATGTTCAGTGGGTCAGGTGACCTTGCAGAAGAAAACATGGCTAGCAGTATAATCACAACAGGATTCAACATATAAACACTGAAGCAACCTCTGAAAAATAGTATAATATAATGGTAATTACATTGATTTATATGCCTGCTTCCCCACTGTAGAGTTAAAAGTGGTCAAGCATGCTTGAAGTGACCAGACCTCCACTTTAATGTAGGACGTTTATAAAATATGTATTTCACAGAGCTTAGCTCTATGCATTTTTCATGTGTCATAGACTAAGAGGAGGTCTGCTCTGCTGGAATTACATATTTTCAGTAAAGGTGCTAGGATTAAAAAAGTAGAAATTGCTTTAATTTGCTAGCTCTGTATAAACCTTTCTACAGCATTATTTCATTAAGTTCAGATTAAACATTTCTGGAAAAATATAGAAAATAAAGTTTTACATGTACTTTAATTATAGCTCAGAATTGTACCTTTTTGTAAACACGGGAAATTTATTAGCAAAAGAAATATTATTGTCACATTAAACCTATGTCCTTTTCAAGCACCGGATCAGCTTAAAGTAAACCTTCACCTAGAAAAAATTCTAGGTAAAAAACCTAATATCGAAGCTGATGCTTTCTGATTTCCACATATCACACTCAGGGTAGGGACAAGGGGTGGGCAGGAAGGACAGGTGCCCTGGGTGCAGTGAAGCAAAGGGGCAAAAAATGGACACAGAGTGGTACTCCCATTCTACGGCATGTATTAATAGTGGGTTAGTGGGGCGCAATTCTGGATCCTTGCCCTGGGTGCTGGACAACTCTGTCCTGGTACTGCTCATACTATTAATTGTGGAGTGAAGCTATACATACATAAGAATCTATAAAGATAGCAAAGTATTTTGAGTGTACTGAGATTATAGTTCTATTTGTTAAAAAAAATGTACACTTTCCCAATAGGGGGACACTTTTCTAGCAAAGTAAAATGTATGTTACCCTAATTTTTTTTTCTATATGTGTGTTCACATGTTTTTTTTTTATAAATCATAGTCTCTATCATTTTCATGTACTTCGTCTATCTAAAGTACGTGGTTGGTCCTGCCAGTCATCGTTCTTCCTTGTTCTAAACTGATCACACAAAATCTGATCTGTGTAAGTGTTGTTAGCTTAGCCTGCCTCTAACACACACTCTACCTCCAATCATAGCATGCTTCTTGAACAAGCTCAAGCACAGTCTGCATCTTGCTTCAGGCTTTGCACAGGGTCCTGTAACCCTGCTCCGCCCATTATCAGAAGATGAGATAGTTACTTGATTGAACTTGTTAACCTTGTAAAAAATGGTAAGAATGATCATTTTTGAAAGCAGTTATGTTGCTTGTATATTTATACATGTATTAGAAAGTGTCTATAGCATCATATGTTCACAGCTAGTTTAAATCATGGGAACTGTGTCTTCTACAAGCACCAAAATTGATTTGAAGGCATGATGCAAGTTTACACCTGGACCTCCCTCAACCCCTATGGGGAATGTTCCAGCAATTTTTCTTTACTGTGTTCCTGTAGTGAGAATCAGATTTTATACGATATCATCACTAGCTCCATTGATGTAGGCACATCCCTAAAACTACATCTCCCAAGAACCCTTTTCTACACATGAGGATGTATTTATGAATAAAAACATTGCTTAGCAGTAAAAGTGCATTTGCATTCAGAATATATGGTATTTTCATTTTAAATCAATGAAATTAATTCATCCAGCAAAGGAAATAGCCTGATAATATTCATATTTTTGTCCCATTCCCACACAATAAATGTACATACACTTTCACTGGCCGAATTGCTATGCAATTTTTGCAGAAACGCACCGTATAGTGTGTGGGCAGTCTCTTGGGAGTCAAGGCAGCAGCATTGTTTTGCTGGGAATAAAATAATTGTAAGCATGTGGAGGGGGACAGAAAAGGGGGGAATAGGCGGGGTTCTGTAGTCCAGCAGTGGAGAACTTAAGGAGAGCTAACAACACTGCTTGGGATTTTTAGCATTGAAAAGCATTTAGTCCCAAGAATTAAGAAGCTTACTGAATATTTGGCAAGATCATCTCTATGCTTGCAGGATTTTTAAGTGGATAAAACCTGGAGAATTGTGCATGTATTCCAAAGATATACTGAATGTTTTTTTTCCCCCTTGATTTCCAATACTGCCTTAACGTCCCCATTTGTCATCAGTATACATTTATTCCTTTCTTCCATTTATAGTAATATTTTAATTTATGGTAATAATTACTGACAACCACCTGATATTTAGAAACCAAAGGAGATCTGCACAGGAATTTGCTAAATTATCATCTATAATTATTTCAACTAAAAATGCAGAGTTTACAGCTTCTAGGGGGTGGAGGACAAACACTGCAACTTACAGTGGGTATCGAAAAGAATTACCCCCTTTAACATAATCAAATTTTGTTGCTTTGCAGCCTGAAATGAAGACAGATGCAGTTTTTGTTTTATCCAGATTTTAAAAAATAAAATAAAAAAAACAGAATCACTGAGTTGGAAAAAGGATCACCCTCTTGTGTCAGTATTTTGCTGAACCACCCTTTGCTTTAATTACAACCTTTAGTCTGTAGGGATATGTCTCTACTAACTTTGCACAGCTAGACTTTGCAATATTTGCCCACTCTTCTTTGCAGAACTTCAGTTAAAGTTCAGTTAAATTTCTGTTAAATTTGTTCAGTTCAGTTAAATTTGATAGTGACCGTTCATGGACTGCAGTTTTCAAATCATTGCACAGATTTTCAATGGGGTTTAAGTCTGGGCTCTGGCTAGGCCATGCAAGGACATTCACCTTTTTTCTCCATCAACCACTGTGTGGTCATTTTTGCTGTGTGCTTTGGGTCATTGTCATGTTGGAAGGTAAACCTTCTTCCCATTGAACTTTCTGGCAGAGGGCAGCAGATTTTTCTCAAGAATTTCATAATATTTTGCCCCATCCATTTTTCCTTTTTTCCTGACAAGTGCACCAATCCCTGCTGCAGAGTAACACCCCCAGATCAGGATATTACTACCTCCCTGCTTTACTGTAGAAATGGTGTTATTTGGATGGTGAGCTGTGTTGGATTTCCGCCAGACATATCGTTTGGTGTTGAGGCCAAATTATTCAATTTTAGTATAATCTGACCATAACACCTTTTTCCAGGTGGCCTCAGAATCTTCAAGGTGCATTTTGGCAAAGCTCAGTCGTGACTGCATGTGGCCTTTCTTGAGGAATGGCTTTTTTTCTTGCAACCCTCCCATACAAGCCACATTTGTGGAGAAATATTGTTGTCACATGCGCACAATGACCACTCTTTTTCGTAAAGTCCTGCAACTACTTCAGAGTTGCTGTAGGCGTCTTGGTAGCCTCTCTGACCGTTTTCTTTCATCCAGTTTGGAGCATCCAGATCCAGGGAGGGTCTGTGTTGTACCAAATACCTTTAACTTTTTAATAATAGACTTCACTGTGCTTCTAGACATTGATAAAGTCTTTAAAATTGTTTTGTATCCAACTCCTGACATGTGCCTGTCCACAACTTTATCCCAGAGATCTTTTTGTGCCTCCAAGAAAGCTCTTTTCATGCTAATCAAAATGACCACAGCTGATCACAGTTGAAAGTATGGTCTTAGAAGACAGCTGTGCAGGTCTCCTTTAAATTCTATGGTTGTATCATCATCAAAAATACCAAGACATTTCTTACTGCATAATTCCAATGTGTTATGTACAACATATGATAAACATATTGTATGTTGGTATTTTTGATAATGATTCTGCATGCAGGAGTGTTGTGTCTTAAATTATTTAATTGTTATATTCATAGGAATTCCTTGGTGAAATAGCTGGCATTTAGGAATGGGGTACAGTTCTTATAATCCTCCGTGGTGGTATTTTCTTGATTTGTTCAGTAGTGAAATCCAGTGACTCCAGAGATTAACGCTTTTCACACTGAGCAACACTTTCTTGGGTTGGTTTGGTAGATATTCAATACAGTATACACACCCCATAAGTTCCTCTCGAAGTCTGAGGTTCTATGCCATGATATTCTCTTTCTTCCAGCCTTGTGTGTTTTTTTTTCAGCACACAAATAGTTGGCAATTATGATCCTATGTAACATACCACATATGGTGGTATGATCTAGATGTGTTTAGTAGTGAAATCCAGTGATTCCAAAGCTTTATGCTTTTTGGCATTGAATGGCACTTTTTTGAGGGTTGGTTTGATATATACGGAAAACAATATACACACTCCAGAAATTCCTCTTGAAGTTTGAGGTTTTGTGCTATGACCTTTCTCTTTTCCAGCCTTACAACGTCTTTTTCAGTTCATGCAAAAATTAAATTAACAGTTTTTTTTCCACCTGAGGTCTGTATTGGTCAGAGAGTTCCTGCAGCCCCCACCAACTCTAGATTCTATGAAGGCCTTTGAGAAGGAGAAGAAAACCGACAGATACATTTCAACTCTAATAACGAAATAACTATCTTGATGCTGGATAGCTGATACTGTCAGGAAACTCTTACCCAATAGAGACTGGGGAGGCTGAAAAAAATGGTTGCTGAGAACTACATATCAGCCTTAAGGTCACAGGTTGGGAGGATCTTCTCAGCAGCCATTCTTCCTCCCACCACACCACTTAGATTTGTGCTGCTCCATTTGAACTTTAAGGGGCTGAGCAGGTGACCAAGCAGCAGTATGAGGAGTGAATATGTTTTAACTCTCCCTCGTCTGAGAAATATACCATATTTAACCACTTCAATACCAGGCACTTAGACACCTTCCTGCCCAGGCCAATTTTCAGCTTTCAGCGCTGTCGCAATTTGAATGACAATTGCACGGTCATGCTACGCTGTACCCAAACAAATTTTTTATGATTTTGTTCCCACAAATAGAGCTTTATTTTGGTGGTATTTGATCACCTCTGTGGTTTTTATTTTTTGCGCAACAAATAAAAAAAGACCGAACATTTTGAAAAAAAAATAGTTTTTCTTTGTTTCTGTTAAAATTTTTTGTAAATGAGTACGTTTTCTTCTTCAATGACGGGCACTGATATGGTGGCACTGACGGGCACCGATGAGGTGGCACCAATGAGGTGGCACCAATGAGGTGGCACTGATGAGGTGGCACTGACGGGCACTGATGATGGGCACTGATAGGTGGCACTGATGGGCACTGATAGGTGGCACTGGTATGTGGCACTGATGGGCCCTCATAGGTGGCACTGACGGGCACTCATATGCGGCACTGATGGGCACTCGTAGGTGGCATTGATGGGTACTTATGGGTGGCACTGATGGGTACTAATGGGTGGCACTGATAGGTGGCAGGGATGGGCACTGATGGGCACTGATAGGTTGGCACTGATGGGCATGGATGGGCACTGACAGGTGGCACCGATGGACACTGATGGGTGGCACTGATGACACTGATTGGTGGCACTGATGACACTAATGGGTGGCATTGCTGAGCATCACTGAAATATAATGGTGCCAATCAGTGTCCATTTATGGGCACTGATTGGCACAGATTGGGCACAGACTGGGCACATTGGGCACATGTAGATGGCCATGGGGTACATAACTGGCCATCCACATGTTGCCCCCTTCCCTGGTGGTCCTTGCGACTTCCCTGGTGGTCTAGTGCGGGCATCCGAGGGGGGGCTGCGCTGATAAACAATCAGCGCAGACCCCCCCTGTCAGGAGAGCCGCTGATCAGCTCTCCTCTACTCGCGTCTGTCAGACGCGAGTGAGGAAAAGCTGATCAATGGCTTTTCCTATTGACATCGTGATCAGCCGTGATTGGACACGGCTGATCACGTGGTAAAGAGCCTCCCCTGACACAGACTGACACACTGCTCCACCGATCGCCGTGATGCGCGCCCCCATGGGCGCGCGGCGGCATGTTGTCCTGCTGGACGTCATATGATGCCCAGTCAGGATAACTGAACCACCGCCCGGCCATCAGTCTGCTATAGGCCAGGCGGGAAGTGGTTAATAAGTTGTTGTTTTTTTTGTAATACCTGTAATATTCCTTTTTTGCTAAATTTTATTTTGCAAAACAGATCTTTAATATCTGTTTTAGTCTATTTTAATCTATGTTTACACTTATTTGGAACAATTTATATGTAAGTATTCTAGGGAGATATACATCTTGTTTCCCCTTGCCCGTACCTTCTTTTTTACTATCTGGGCAAAATATTAGATCCTATTTGGTACCTTTTTTCTTTTTTTTTCTTTTTTTTTTCAGATATGCTGTGTGTTTTCTCCTGATAAGTGGCACCTGGCCACGAAACGCATCGAGCCTATGTCATCATGTTCCCAACACATAGCTTGACCTCAACTGTGATTCATTTGTATCTTATAACCCAGGGCTCAAAATTTCAAGTCCTGAGCTACTAGCCAGGCCTCAAGGATTACTCACCACCAGTTGCCTCACCCAAAGCCTACCTTGCCCCACCCTTAATTTCGCCCCTATACACACCCTCATAAATTATCTCATGAAATTACACTTACATGTTCAATGCAGAATTAAGTTACAAAAATAAATATTAACAACAACTTTATCAGTGCCCACCATTGCAGCCTCAGCTCACCTGTGCCCACCATTGCAGTCTCACCTGTGCCCACCATTGCAGCTTCAGCTCACTGTGCCCACAATTGCAGCCTCAGCTCACTGTGCCCACCATTGCAGCCTCAGCTCACTGTGCCCACCATTGCAGCGCCAGCTCACTGTGCCCACCATTGTAGCCTCAGCTCACTGTGCCTACCATTGCAGCCTCAGCTCACTGTGCCCACTATTGCAGCCTCAGCTCACTGTGCCCACCATTGCAGCCTCAGCTCACTGTGCCCACCATTGCAGTCTCAGCTCACTGTGGCCACTATTGCAGCCTCAGCTCACTGTGCCCACCATTGCAGCCTCAGTTCACTGTGCCCACCATAGCAGTCTCAGCTCGCTGTGCCCACCATTGCAGTCTCAGCTTACTGTACCCACCATTGCAGCCTCAGCTCACTGTGCCCACCATTGCAGTCTAAGCTCACTGTGCCCACCGTTGCAGTCTCAGCTCACTGTGCCCACCATTGCAGCCTCAGCTCACTGTGCCCACCATTGCAGCCTCAGCTCACTGTGCCCACCATTGCAGCCCCAGCTCACTGTGCCCACCATTGCAGTCTCAGCTCACTGTGCCCACCATTGCAGCCTCAGCTCACTGTGCCCACCATTGCAGCCTCAGCTCACTGTGCCCACCATAGCAGTCTCAGCTCACTGTGCCCACCACTGCAGTCTCAGCTCACTGTGCTCACCATTGCAGCCTCAGCTCACTGTGCCCACTATTTCAGTTTAAGCTCACTGTGCCCACTGTTGCAGTCTCAGCTCACTGTGCCCACCATTGCAGCCTCAGCTCACTGTGCCCACCATCGCAGCCTCAGCTCACTGTGCCCACCATTGCAGTCTAAGCTCAGTGCCCACCATTGCAGTCTCAGCTCACTGTGCCCACCTTTGCAGCCTCAGCTCATTGTGCCCACCACTGGAGCCTCAGCTCACTGTGCCCACCATTGCAGCCTCGCCTCACCTCACCTGTGCCCACCATTGCAGCCTCAACTCATCTATGCCACCATTGGAGCCTCAGCTCACCTGTGCAGAGGATCATCACGGGGAAGAGGAAAGCCGCCGGATTACAGAGCGGTAGCCTGCTATTACAGTGTACATTGCAATTGCCTCAGGTCGTGATTACACACAGCCCCGCCCTCCTGACCCCGCGCCTGTTATAGACACTGTGATAGACAGAACACATCCCAGAATTGTACTGGTGTTCTGTCTATCACAGGTGCGGGGTCAGGAGGGCGGGACTGTGTGTAATCATGAGCGGAGGCAATTGCAATGTAAACTGTAACAGCAGGCTATCGCTCTGTGATCTGTGCTCTCTTCCCCTGGGCCGATCGATGGTAGAACAACTCCCGCATGTCGGCGGTACTCGCCCCCCACTCCCTGGCAGCCCAGATCCTCGCCAGAAACAATTTTCCACTCGCAAAATGCGAGTAGGTGAGTGGAAAATTTGAGGGCTGTTATAACCCATTTGTATCCATTACTCAATAAGCATTTGGCTTTTTACATGAATTACTTCCATGGGATACTATGCGATTTCAAATGCGTGCATGTGTATATACATATATGATTTCTTCTTTTCTGTATGAGGTATGCTTTGTTCATATGTCAATTAAACAATTTTATCATTTCTACTCCATGTGTCTTGTGCCTCACTCAAAGTCCCAAAAACCCCTTTCTTATTACAGAAAAACATTTTCCATGAGAATGAATAGTAATGCATAAAAAATGTGAAAGCGCTTTCATAAACACTGTACTGCAACTAAAAAAAGAGCATTTGTTTAACCTTATAGACAAATAATATTAAAAGGAGGGTTATGAATAAAACAAAATTCTACACAGAATGCAACGTTCAGTAGTAATTAAACCATAATTATTTTCGTTTATCTGAATGGTCCTTTCCAATGGATAGAAAATGTATCTGCTTTATTTTTGTCAACTGCAAATAATGTTTTATTTCAATGTAGATGCCATATGTTACTGAAGATGGTGTCATTGGATCTCATAAAGGAAACACAGAATGTATTCAGTTGCAAATTAGCAAACTGAAAACTGATTTTTTTTTTCTTTACCTTTAAAACAGGTACTTATTGAAATGATATAAAACAGAAAATTGTATCAAATACTTACCAGAATTTTCCTTTCCTGACGCCATTCCATGGCAGCATACTAGTGATAGGCCCCGCCTCTCTTTCACTCCGTCAAGACCAGTGAATAGCATAAATTAAAGGCCTAGTTAGGCCCCACCCCATTCTTTGTAATTAGCTACATACTGAAACGTACAAGGGTCCGTATGCTGCCATGGATTGGCGTCAGTAAAGGAAAATTATGGTAAGTTTTTGATACAATTTTCCGTTTTCCTGATGCCAACATGGCAGCATACTAGTGATAAATAACTAGCTGACAGGGTGGGTTTTCGCTTGTCTAATCAATTTTTAATTAGAATGGGATAGAAGATGGAATAGTCCTTCCTACGCGGTCCACTAATGGCAAGACACCCAGATCTACTCCATAATGCTTGAAAAAGTATCCTGGGGCGACCATGATACTTCCCAGCAGATGGATTCTATGGATGCCTTCAAATGGGCAGCCCATGAGACTGCAACCGCTCTGGGAGAATATGCATTCACTGCTGAAGGAGGTCCACGACCCTTCGCCCTATATGCACGACCAAGCCTACTAGAGTCAAGGAGGTAGCCTCTTTTCCCTGATGAATTCCACCTGGAAAGATAAAAGGCTTATTACATGATCTGAAAAGAGCAATTGTGGATAGGAACTTCCTATAAGTTCTGGACACGTCCAATTTGTGTGACCCTCCTGAGTAACCCTCTGGGAAGTTAGGCAATGCCCAGATGACTGTTATATGGAGGGCTGTCACTAACCTTGATACAAGATGATCTACCGGACACAAGTCTACTCCTTCTGGAAAGAATACAATATCTTTTTCTGAATTTCTCCTAGCTGGAATTTCAGACATCCTTCTGCTTGAAGATCTTGCGACTAGTAAGTAATGTCACAAACTGAACACTGTTCTGTTGGAGCAAATGGTCGAACTGATATGAAATCCTGCAACACTGATAGATTCCACTGGCTGTCTTCAAAACTTGTGCAAACGAAAGGATTTCCGGCACATTTAAGCCTTATTGCCAACCAAGTCGACACTTGCAATCTCAGGAATATAGGCTAAGGCTCATGTGTAATCTGGTCTACAAGAAGTCCAGAACAGCTGTCACCGGAGGTGCAGTAGTATCAATATCTCACCCTGCTGAGAAATAATGCAAACTTGCTCAGTTTTTGGCATTGATGTTGTTAGTAAAGTGCCTTTTCACACTCCACAAGGTAGAGATCATCCTGGAGCAGGCTAGGTTCTCAAGCTTCCCCTATCAGTCGTCCTGTTTGCAGCCACGGCCTGCGTATGTGCAAAGGGGAATTGGCTTTTGTCTCATTAGATGAATGGCCACAAAAACTCAAAGCCCTCATTGTGATTATGGAGGAATGGATATGACTACCATGTTCACTCTTGACAGCCTCAAGAGGAATCTAATTACGAGAAATGTTATTGGAAAATATATAGGCTAGATTGCAGATCCATGGAGAGAATCAAGGCATTTGTCCCCTCTGCCTTGGGGTGCGGAACTGATTCAGACATCCTCCTAAGTTTGTAATTGCTGTGAGAAGCAATGTAGTCTATCTGTGGTGGGCCCCAACTATGGACCAGCTCATAGAAGACCTACAGTGTAGGGCCCACTCATGCGCTGCAAAGTTTGCATAATGGTCAGTCTGTCTGTGTGTTCAAGTCCCGTAGGAGGTAAACTGCTTTTGGAATTTGCAGGTGATAAATATAGGCAACTGCTGCCATGCTGTTCAACTGTAGATAGACTGATCTTTCATTGATTCTGTAGTAAAGTGAAAGGGGCTAAAGAACCTGTTTGGATTTTTATGGTATTTAAGACTACCCCGCTTGGCTGGGAATCGCCCATTGGACTAAACTAATGGTTTCTCGCAGTGTGCCTTCCAGGCTATCTTTGCCGAGATGAATAGTAATTGTGATCTAGTCTAATGGTTCTAACGGGGGGACTTCATCAGATTCTCCCTCTTCGGCCACCACCGTATACTCCCACTCATACTGAGTGACAGTTGATAACTGCCAGAGTCTGTTTCCTCAGAGGAATATAGGCTTAAAGAATATAGGCTAAGGCTCTTGTGTAATCTGGGCTACAAGAAGTCCAGAATTGTTCTTAATTGCTAAGAATCCCAGCTTAAACTGTCGAAGTCAGAGTGCCCAAGGGATTATTGGTATGACGATATTGTGCTCCAAAGATTGAGGCACTGAGAAATGGTCAAACAAGTGGAGATTACTGTCTTCAGCATTCCTTCTTTGACTGCCACCGTTTTCTCTGGTGGAAGCCGAACAGAGGAGTTAGCAGAGTACCTCCTGGCATACTAACTGTTAAGTTAGAGAGAGTTAATAAACCAGCCATATCCCGCAAGGTGTTTATGAGAATCTCTTGGTGCGTCAGCAATTGTTTCAGACCTCTGGATAGAAGAATAATGTTGGCCAGGTAGCGGCGAACCCGGAGAACTTGTTATCTGAGTGGAGCTAACACTGCACTGAGAACCCTTGTGAACAGCCTCGGAGGCCAAAAGGCAGACTGATAAACTGTGAATGCGTCTAGCCGATCCCAAGCTTACCAATTATGAAATAAAAGAAATATTTTGGGATGTTTAGATCGTAAACATCCAAAAATAGCATTTTGCCATCTGGCTGAGCTGGTTTAATGGACTCCATTTTGAAGATCTCTAATTAGATAAAAAAAATCACCATCTTCAGATCTACAACCGGACACTAGCCACCATCCCTTGCAAACTACATACAGGGTTGAATTGAAGCCTGTATATTCTTTTTGTGAATGGAATCAGGATGAAAACCCCCCAAGGTCCGATATTTATGTATTATAGCAGCCCATCTGCCTAGAAGAATGGGACTTGCTGAGAGGAGAAACATTCCCTATCCCTTTGCTTCCCATCTTGGACGGACTTCCTGTCACTCCTGGTATGGCTGTGTTAAGTTTCCTACCGACAGAGATTTCCTGTTATAAGGTATCTTACACCGAACTTGCCTGAGAAAACAAACCCAGCCCAAAGTTTCAAACATCGTATCTACTGTAGGCAGGGATTAAAGCGATGCTATCCAATCTCTAACGAGAATAAAACCTTTGAAGACAAATAAAGATTTTCTCTCCGGACTTTGCTGTTCTGAAGAAAGGGTGAATATGACTTTACCAATACAATTGGCCTGCTTGACTGTCTAGCAGTTCCAGGCCTTTCTCTGATGCAGAGGAGCTACTACTGTCCGCAGGCTGTCCACTCGCCAGAGTAGCGGAACTAAGTGGGTAAATGCCACCTGCCGAGGTGCCAGGTTGCTCTTCTAGTGACGGGCAACTAGGAGGGATCTGCCTGGCCGAGATAATTGAAATTAGGTACAGCATAAAATCTCAGGCCACCCTGTTCAATAACAATGATAATTGAGTGTTACCTGTCAACTGCGAACTCCTCCAACCAGTCTTTACTCACCAGCCTATTATGCAAAGGTATTGCACCACAGGTGCTGCAGGACTTTTGCTGAGATGGTAGCGTTGCTCTAGGAAGAAGCGATAAGACGTCATCCTTGGAATTTTCCCCTCGAATGGGAGCGGCATCTAGGGCTACGTTCTTCCAAAGAGCGTCCACCTTCCTTGGCTCTTGAACTTAGAGAGCATGAGCATGCAGGGCTGAAAAAATTCAAAGCAATCCGCAAAGGGAGGCACTCTTTTCCTGAAACTTACCACATGATAGTCTCCCATCTTTGAATTTGAGTCCTTTGTATAAATGGTGACTGACTCATGGTTTGAGGACAAATAGGATGGCCAGCTGAAAAAAACAAGGATAGCTGAAAAGGAAAATAGCATCAGAGGGCGAAAAGTGTAGAGATGAAAGAGAAAAATGTACAATGGTAACAAAAAAATGAAAAAGTGTTAAAAAAGGCTAAGGGAAATAAATAAATTATTGCCCATACATACACATATGAATATGTGCATAAACACATACAGTATATACAAACACAGGTTTTTTTTTATTTTTTTATGCCATTCCTGAAACAAACGGCAGGGGGCATTAAAGGAAAGCTCGTCTGTCCCAGGAAGCAGAGAGAAGAATGATCCAGAGCCAGGCAAAGGAGGCTCTGCCTGACCAAACCTCCAGGGAAGTTTTAGCCCCTCTAATTATCCCTGGAGATCTATAGATCTACCCTGTGACTCTGATCCTCTTTATTAACAAGAGGCAGCTTTTCCCAAAAGAAAAATGGTGGTCGGTACTCCCACCAGCCAGTGTGCATGTGCAGACCTGATGATGTCAACAAGAGCGCCTCCAGCACAGAGAAAACAGTCCAGCACAGGATAAAACAAGCAAAAGGGCAAACTTTCAGGAAAGGCTTTCCAGCAAATCTGGGTGTTAGAAAAATGCCTGTGAAAAGGCGTTTGGAGCACATGCAATAGCGTCGCCCGGGAACGCGCGCGCGCTCCTTGTGACAGCACTTGGCGCCAAGATGTGCTATTTAAAGGGGACTGATGCCCTGCTGCCTTGCTGTCTGGTCTACAGCGTTTCCTGGGACCCCTGCTACCCGTTACTCTGTCTGATCTTTATCTGACTTGGCTTGTTCCTGACATCTATGCTTGCTGCTCACCCCGCTCCCGGCTTGGACTTTGACTACTCTTTGGATTATGCTTCTGTACCTGATCTGCCCGCCTGTGTTTGACTCGGCCTGTCCTCACTATCCAATCTTCTGCCTGCATCCTGCTGCTGGACTACAGTGCACCTCCCTGCTGTCTGCTGCATCCAGTCTTCTGCCTGAGTGGAGGCAGAAGACTGGTGCATCCAGTCTTCTGACTGCATCCTGCTGCCGGACTACAGTGCACCTCCCTGCTGTCTGCTACATCCAGTCTTCTGCCTGCATCCTGCTGCTGGACTACAGTGCATCTCCCTGCTGTCTGCTGCATCCAGTCTTCTGTCTGCATCCTGCTGCTGGACTACAGTGCACCTTCCTGCTGTCTACAGTATCCAGCTCTCTACACCAGCTTTCCAGTCAGGCACTTGTGCCCCTTTGTACTCCCGAGCCCCTGTCAACTCTACCAGGGGTTCCTGAGTCATATACAAGTGGCCGCTCCCTGCATTCCGGGCTCTACTACCAGGTACGTGACAGCAAACATAATAAAAAAATGGAGCCAAAGAAGGCACAGAAAAGAAAAAGATCAAGGTAAAAAAGGTGAAACATATAAGGATACAGAAAATAAAAACAAAAAGGGATAGGCAGCCCTGTGAGATACAAGGGACCAATGGAGTGAAATGAATAAACTAGCTGCGCCCCCCCCCCCCCGAGCCTCAGCCCGCAGACACTTACTTACTGGCAGATTTCGTTCCTAAAAAGGAAACACTGCAGGACACCTTCATGACCCACAGAAAGGGTTCCCAGGCTGTTTAGCACATTTTAGAGGCCCGAGCGCTGGCACTTCGAACTGGGAGAGGCTCAACCCAGCCGGATGCTGCACGGAGGCAGAGGTGGGGACATAGTACTGCTTACTCTTCACTGGTGCATGGAGGTATTAGGAAAAAAAGAAGAATGGGGTGGGGCCTAACTAGGCCTTTAATTTATGTTATTCACTGGTCCTGAGGTAGTGGAAGAGTGGCGGAGCCTATCACTAGTATGCTGCCATGTTGGCGTCAGGAAAAATATTTTGGCTCAGAACTCTTTTTCTGGTTTTGGATGGTGTCAATGAGCTGGGTCAGCTGTTTACGTTGTATAACTCTTAATGTGTTCAGTGGTGAGATTTTCCTACAGTAGTTTGAGTCTCTGCTCCTTTAGAACAGGCCAAAACAAAGATATAACTCTCTTGCAGCAAGATTTTCAAATTATTAGCTAATCTTTATATTATGAAGAGAGAATTGCATCATTCATTGGCCAGATTGGCCAGAATAGTTAGTTGGAACTGGGAGTTTTGGTGTTTATATCTTTAATTTGGGACAGTATGTAAATTGGCACCTGGATTTTAAACCTGAGTATATTCCAAACAGATGTAGACCATTGCTGTGTATTTAGAGTGGGGAATGCAAAAAACTAAACAAAAAAAAAAAACATTTTTGGTTGCCGCAGAAACTTCATATGTTGCTGGCTAATGCCCTGTACACACGACCGGTTTTGCCGTTGGAATAAACTCTGAAGGTTTTTCTGACGGAATTTCGACGGAATTTCACTCAAGCTGTCTTGCATACACACGGTCACACCAAATTCCGACCGTCCAGAACACGGTGACGTACAACACATATGACGGGACAACACGTACGACGTCTCGTACTTGCTTTAGAGCATGTGTCATTTTTGGTACGTCGGAACAGCATACAGACGAGCGGTTTCCCCGATAGGAATTTGTTCCGTTGGAAAAATATAGAATATGTTCTCTGTAAGGGTTGAATTACTAGAGACCGGGGTCTGACATCACTCCGTCCTATCCCAACAGGCCTGGAGAAATACTCTTCAGACACAATGACACAGATACAGTGCTGTAGTTTGCTCCAAGTAATTCTGATAAGCTTTTATTTGTCTCTCGTTTATATAAGAAAAAGATGATCATACAACATTATACAACATTATAGCTACACCTCATGAGCGTCATGGGACCTTTCACAGTTATGCAAAACAATTATGTTCCAGATATATAATACATAACAATACATATCACACATAACAAACTTAGAGACATAACTGTCTTATGTAATCATTATCTATTTCTAAGAAATCACAGAACAAGCTAATCTATGAGAAGTAGCTTCATGGGAATCTGCGTAGCCGAATTCCTAAGGCAAAGAACAAGTTATTGACAACTTAGCAAGAAGGACTAAAATGGATACTAATCCTAAGATGGAGTCATAGTTGCTGAAGACAAACTATACATATTATTAATTCTCTAGCTAAGTCCATCTGAATTTTCGACGTAAAAAGTCAGATGGGGCACACACATGGTCAGAATATACGATGAAAAGCTCCCATCGGACTTTTTCTGACGGAAATTCTGACCGTGTGTATGGGGCATCAGAGTTACACTTTAAGGGACAGGTTAACCTTATTATAAAATATTGGCTAAGCTGGATGAATCGGATGGACATTGGTCCATTTTCAACCTGATTAGTTATAATTATATAACTATATATGTAAAACCTTTCAAGCCCCCTTCCCCACCCTGGTCCTCTAACAATGTATAAACCACCCCAACCCAATCCAGGTATCTGCTTACCTCTTATTTATAGTAGTGACTGTTGGCTGTGTTTAACGCCTGGGGTCAGAATTCTTGTCCAATATTGCTCCCACCTGGACAGAAACTTCCTATAAGCTTTAAAGATGTTATACTCAAATAACGCAGGTATGGCCTATTCCAGTCTATGGAAAGTTACTAGCCAGATGAGGTTTCTGCACCTAGGTTTTAAACACCATGGGAGGCCACAGTCATTGCATACAGTAGAATAAAGTAGGAATCTTGGTGTGTCTTGGAGAAAAAGGGGGGCTTATAATAGGTTAGAATGCTAGGGGGAGGGGTCTGGAGAGTTTTTACCCTAAAGGGAACTAATCCTTAAAGCAGGCATGTCCAAAGTCCGGCCCGTGGGCCAATTGCGGCCCACGTTCTGGTTTTGAACGGCCCTCCTGATTATTTGGACATATATACTGTATCTTTTGTGGCCCCCAACGATCACCCAGCGCAGGGGTCACAAAAGATATATATGCTGGCTGCCTTGGAGGGGACAGGGAGGAGGCAGGATGAGTGCCTTGCACACAGGAGAATTTCCTGTTTACACGGCAGCCTCTGTAATAGGATGTCTCGTTTCCTGCACTGCCATTGGATGACTGTTCTGTCCCTCATAGGAGGCGGGATTTTGTATTAAACAGGCCGCTGAGAAAACAGGAGTTTTTCCTTTATGTAATCTTTTGGCGCTCGTCCCGCCCCCCTCCCTGTCTTTTCCGAGGCTGCAGATGGATGGGCATCAATCAGGTTGCACCGATGGCAATGGTGAGTCTGCATTCATGGCAATGGGGGTGGGGCATTCCTGGCAATGGTGGGTGCTGCATTCATGAAAATGGTGGGTGCTGCATTCATGACAATGGTGGGTGCTGTATTGCTGGCAATGGTGGGTGCTGCATTTCTGGCAATGGTTGGTGCTGCATTCCTGGCAATGGTGGGTGCTGCTATCCTGGCAATGGTGGGTGCTGCATTTATAGCAATGGGGGTGCTGCATTCCTGGCAATGGGGGGTGCTGCATTCCTAACAATGGGGATGCTGCATTCATGGCAATGGTGGGGCTGCATTCATGGCACTTGTGAGGCTGCAGATGGGCACTGACACTTATTTTGCTTCACAGTTCTTTATTTTAAAATTTACGTTTTTTCCTGAAACTTCCCTCTTAAAGTGAAAGTGCGTGTTATACATCAATAAATATAGTATATCCAAATAACACGCCCAAGCTCATCTCTTTACTCACACACAGCCTCAAAGGCAAGATAATTCTTGTTGGGCAGTGTATTAGTGCTCGAACAAACACACTTATACCGAATGTTAATGGTTCAAAGAATGTCAGGCAAAATGGTCGGCCCTCACGCTTGTTCACTTCATCAAATCTGGCCCTCTTTAAAAAAAGTTTGGACACCCCTGCCTTAAAGAAAAGCACCACGCGCACAAATGATTCCTATAAACCAATGGACAATTGAGCATCTAGAAGTGCCGTTTTATAGCAAGAATACAGCTAAATTTATAGAGCCATATTTTCAACCATCATAATAATTGAAATGTCACTTAAAATGACTGCCTGTCTACCATCTGAGATGCTCTCATTTCCAAACACTCAGCTTGATCTTGCCTTGTACATAAAAGAGAACACTATGGCTGTATCCACAGAGCCAGGGTTTGTTTACTGTGGGATGTTTGTACACTGCAGCATCAGAAGATACATTTACTCTGCCATGGCACTATGCACACATAAGAGTGGAGGAGCTGCAGAAATGGCTGTGAACAGGTAAAGCAGATTCAGCACCCTGGAGAGAGACACATCCTGTGGGATGTAATTAGTTATCAGGAAGAGAACCGCCACACACTTACCAGCCTTATTACTAAATCCCGTACATTATATCTGTGCACAGAGGTGTCTCATCTCTCAGCCACTGTATCACTAATCTAACACCACACCATGTCACAGCATAAAAGGAAACTGCAATTGCTGCTGATAGAGACTATATACTGTATAAATTGTCACTCTATTTGCAGAACCCATTTCTCATTATATCACTAGCAGATAGCAGCAATTTCTGGGGAGAAATAATCTTTTAGCCTTCACCACAGACTCCTCAATAGATGTCTGATGATGATGTAGCTTTTTAACAGTTAATGTGCACACACACACACATGAAACGTGTGCCACATGTGTCAATTACAATAATAGTAGTTACAGTATATTAACAAACAAATTTGTAAATATGTAAAAAGATATGTAGCATTTTTGTAAGACTTGTATGTGGACACCCCTGAATAAAGAACAGAGAAAAGACATATAATAAATTTGTAAATATGTAAAAAGATATGTAGCATTTTTGTAAGACTTGTATGTGGACACCCCTGAATAAAGAACAGAGAAAAGACATATAATATCACTGCATAACATCAAATGAATTATTTTTAATACCACTGTTATTATTATATTTGCTAATATTTTTTAAAATGCAGGATATTTCTATAATGCAATCCATTCTCACAGCACTTTACAAAATATGGGATACTGCGCTCTCTCTCAAACAAAACTTGCTGCCTTTTCCAGACTGCTCAAACTGCCTCTCTATGATGCCACTTGCAATGGCCCTCAGCAGGTAGTTTCCAAGGGTCTGCAGGACTTGATTCTCTGGCTCTGCTTTTGGCAACCTCATTGCCAATCAGCCTCCTGCGCTCCTCTGACACTTGGAGTGGGTTTTCCAAGGGCAGACATGGGTTTCTGCTGGGTCATGCTATTTTATGTGGTTTCCAGGGACAAAGGGAAATTGATGAGAGTATGCCACTACTTAACGCATTACAGGCAAAGCGCAGGGCTCCTCGTGTCTTCTAGGCTTCTTATGCTGGTTCCTTTCCCACGCTGTGGCACACTTGGACCTGTGCTACCAGGGACAACAGCCCGCACTTCCCCTTTAACCGGGGTTAATGCAGCCATATGCTGTTTGCACCAGTCCATAGTTGACTTATACACTGGGGGATTTTCTGGCCCATGTGGGGCTTGCCCAAGTGGTGAAATCCTCTGCCGCCATAAAGCTCTGTCTCTCATCTCTGCAATGATTGCATCATTCTTGCTTTTTGACTGCCTCATCTTTGAAGACACCTGCAGCAGGCTTTTTACACAGGTCAAGCCAAAGCCTTGTCTCTGTAAGGCCTTTTCTCTTCTCTTCACAGAGGCAATACCTGCTGCAGGCAATGCCGGCTTTCTGGCTCCTCAACACCGAGCACCACTAGTTCCTGACATGCACGGGAAGATCCCAGTAATTCCACAGCTTGCTTTGTCCACCTTCTCCACCTCTTGTGATATTTGGGGTAATTAGCTCATGGATAAAGCATTTTTATTAAGCAAGCACAGGATAATTAGCATCAAAGCAGGTAACAAAAAAATGCCAAGCCACCTGTCTCACTCTTCAGCAGAGTTGCTGCCTAGGCCTCTAACAATAACCTTTGGCTTCTGGTCCCCTCAGTACCGCTGTGTTCATTCAGCTTTCTCAGCAATCCTGGCTCTTTGCCATTTTAAAATGAAATGCTGATAGCAGGACTTTGCTTTTGCTGTTTTTTTTTTTTTTTTAGTTTTTTTCCTCTGTCCTTGCTACTTATACCCCCTGGCTGCACTGCCTGATGCAATGGTTGTAGTTGCCCCCTGCTCACTTCATGCGTGCTCCTGCTTTGAATGATAAGCTTACATGCAGCTGTTCCCAATCCCACACATATGGGCAGTAAGAGAGCCACGGAATCAAAGCAACTGCACTCCTTCTCCACAGCGGTGATTGACATCAGCTCCTGATCCTCAGCTTTGGTTCTGTGTCTCTCGTGCTGCCTGTGTGTACATTGTGGAACACTTTTTGTCTTTTGCCATGATACAAGAATGTAGATCCATGTCATACCCACTACCAGGAAAAAGAAACACCAATCGCCGACACACATCTGTTCCCTTACTCCTCTTCCTCCCTTTTCTCTCCTCCCCCCCCCCCCCCATTTTTTCCCTTTTGTTGCTTTCCGCCTTCCCCTCCTCTTTTTCTCTTTCCCCCCTCCCCCCCCCTACTGACCACCTCTCCTATCCCCCTCCCTATTGGTTCCTTTGGGATCCTAAGTTCCCCTATGTTTTGTCCACGCCCCACACCTTAATTTTGATATAAATTACCACCAAGCAATTGGCATATTATATCTTTTCTATTTTCAGCAATTATTGTTACATTGACACACTCACAAGTTTTGCCCCCCGTGTCCGCCATGAGGGAGCCCCTGTGGTGTCCCTATTTTGACTGCTATCTGGCCTCTGGTTTCTCTTGGGTAAGCAATTAGCGACTCTTTTCCCCTCAGTACAATTTATTGATACAGTACAATGGTATAATGAAATTTTTGCTTTGTTGTAGATGATACTATATATAACACCTTCTGAAGAAGCGGCTTCTGCCGCAAAACATGTAGAGGATATACAGTACATCATGAATTATACGCCCTCAGCATCTGTCTGAGGCTACTATGCGATCAGACATGTTTGTATAACTTACTGTCTGTTGATTTATCACAATTGTGCATTCATGTATTTTTAATAATTTTCGTATAAATAAAATGTAAATATTTTAATGTTTTTGTTTAATAATTGGTTACCGAGATATGTCAATACTCTTCCTACTGGGGCTTTGTAGGGGTCACCCGTGGTTATTCCACTCAAATATTACATTTTGGATGAAGGTACCCTATAACCTTCTAAACATCCAGACGCAGGGTCGCTAATTAGGGGGTCGGTGGGGGTACCACCGAGCCTCTTGTAGGGGGGCCCGGCTAGCAGGTTTAAGTTTATAAATGCAGCTGCAGGGACTTTATTTCTGTTTCCCCCGGTTCCTTGTGGCTCCCAGGTTGCCCTGGGCCCCATCAGTTCTTTCAAAGGGGCCCAGGATGCTGTAGCATGGAGGGACTTTTTGTTTTTAATTCTGCACTCAGCCAGATCAACACCACCAGGAGCCGCATTTTGCGATAAAGAAATGAATGTTCCAGCCCTGGTCAGCAGCCTCATCACTGCCTGCCTGCCTGCCTGCTTCAGCAAGGAGGTCCTGAGAAGAGGGCAGGCTCAGGGGGAATCAGTGGAGGCCAGCAGCCATGAGCCATGGTCAGGACACAGCAAGTCTGTGTGTGAACACACTGAGAGCGACAGCCCACCACAGCAGGCTGTTACAGTGTGAGGAAAGTGGAAAGTATCAAATCTGCAATTAATTATTTGTTTCCAAAAAGGTACAGTCACTCAGTAACACACACACCACCCTTCACCCAGTGGTGTATTCAGGTTTTGTGCTGCCCTAGGCCTGACTAAACTAGTGCACCCCCTTAATTTAAATATGACCCACCCTTTCCTGTCAAGGCCACACCCCTTTATGTTTAAGACCCACCCGGTCTTCTGTAAACCACACCCTTCCTCTTTAGGCTCCACCTTTTCTTCATAGAGCTCCACCTCTTCCTCTCTGTACATTAAAAGTGGGTACCAAGTGCCTACTTGTAAGCTCCTTGAGAGCAGGGACCGATGTGAATGTACAATGCAGGCCTCAAAATTTCAAGTCCTGAGCCACTAGCCAGGCCTTAAAAGTTACTCACCACCAGTTGTCCCACCCAACCCCTACCCTGCCCCCTAAACACGCTCTCGTAAATTATCTCATGAGATGACACTGTAAGGCCCCTTTCACATGGGGTTGATCTGTTTTGACTGACTCCACTAGCTCAGAGGGGATCACTCCATTGATCCCCACTGAGCAGGCAGATGACAGGTCCATCTCGGCTCATTGTGCTGAGATGGACCTGTCAGAGCCCCGCTCTCCTCTATGGGAAGATCAGATGTCACCTGGTGTGGTAAAACATGGTGCCCCCCCTCCTCAGTCCCTAGGATTAGTAATACATAATGGCCGACAGGTGCTCTTACCAGATCCAGTGAAACAGCAGCAATGATCCCTCAGGCTGGATGTTTGCTCACCCTGTGTTGTGTAGCGCTCTCTCTGGTGGTGCTGGGCAGTGTAGCGCTCTCTCTGGTGGTGCTGGGCAGTGTAGCGCTCTCTCTGGTGGCGCTGGGCAGCATCGCGCTCTCTCTGGTGGTGCTTGGCAATGTGACGCTCTCTCTGTGGTGGCGCTTGGCAGCGTGGCGCTCTCTCTCGTGATGCTGGGCAGCGTGGTACTCTCTCTGGTGGTGCACTCTCTGGTGGCGCTGGGCAGTGTGGCGCTCTCTGGCTTCCCCCAGTCCTCTCTTTTTCCTGTCTCCTGTAATTGGCCACTACAGTGTGGCACTCACTCCCTCAGTTTGTTCCCAGGATCTCTCTCTCTTCAACCAGCAGAGTGCATGCTGGGGGGTGTAGCTGGCTCCCTCTGGAGAACAATGGAGAAGACAGTCTTCTGGAACTACATGTCCCATGATGCTCCCCTAGCCTTTTGATTGGCTTCCGCTGTGGCCAATGGTGAGGGGAAAAAAATCTAGGTGATGAAGCTGAAAACATCCCTCTCTTATCCTGCGGACAGGAAAAGGGGGGGTGGCGAGCAGTGGAAACCTTCCGACAGCCCGCAGTTCGCCTCTCCCCTATAACAGTGCCGCTGTTGAGTTCTCCTGAGAAGCAGCGCGCTGTCACGGCTTCCTGAATGGTGTCACCCAGGTGCGTTCTGCCCCCCCGCGCAGCGTCGCCACTGCCTGGGGGTTCCCCACCTCCTCTTCTGGACACAGACAGACCCTGCCCCGGGGAGGAGTTACAATGTGTAAGGATGCAAGTGGAGTAGGGTAGGTGGAGCATTAGGCTCCGCATCCACCAGTTGAATGGCCAGTCGCCAACCGCTCAATTAGGCGTCCGTCCCTCCCCCCTGCAGTGCCAAGTGCGCTCCATACTGCCCAGCAAGCCGCCAGCCACCGGAAACTGTATGTGTGCAGGAGGTGGGAATCGAGAGGCTGGGTCGGGGGGCTTTTTTTTGTGCTGTGGGGTGGCTTTTTTGCCCCCCCGCGCAAAGTGCCGCCCTTGTCGGCCTAGGCCAAGAGACAGCACTGCCTTCACCTTTGCCGTGCCTTCGCTGTTGCCCCTGATGAGGAATTATACAGCAGGCAAATGTGTTCATCATCATTACAATCACACAGTACAGGTGCGTTGAGCCACAGTACCTGTATTGTGTGATTATCATGATGATAATGATGATACAAAACAACAGTAAAATGAATCTTTAGGCCTCTTTCACACAGGGCGTGCTGCAGACATGCGTCTCCCGTGCAGTGCTGTATTTTACTGGCTTGAGGATGCATAAAGTGTTGCATGCATCCCTGTGCCAGAATCCTATTTATTTTTACTGAAACAGACAGCCACTGTGTCCCAATATGTCATGTGTGGTGGTACCAGAATGCATGCAGGGTGCATTCAGGGACCCGCACCAGAATGTCATATTGGGACATAGCGGCTATGTCAGTACAACCATGTGTCCCAATAGTACTAAATGGGACACTGGCATGGGACACTTTATGCATCCCTGTGCCAGTAAAAGACAGTCCCGCATGTGAATGGGCCCCTTCACTTGTGTTTGGGAAGGAGTGTGGTAAAAATGCTTGGCTCATCTGTGTGTTTTTACCACCCCCAACCACTCCTCCTTTTACTGCAAAGAATACAGGGTGGGGGGATAATTTATGCTGTAGCCATAATGCTTTTTGTACAGCAAACATTATCCCCCCTGTTGTGTTCAGCCACTGGCCAGCCCTGCTTTCCCGGGCCCTCCCATTCCATCAAGTCAGGTTGGCAGCACACAAAGTAGAAGGAGGGACATCTGTTTCTCCCTCCACTCTCTGACAAATAAAGATAAGAGGATTTTGTCACTTTCGGTTTCAGTTCTGTATTTACCTGCCTGGTACCAGCTAGGAAATCAGCTGATCAAATTGATCTGTGTTTGATCAGCTGCCTTGGAGGGCAGAGGAGGGATCAGAGGTCCAATAGACCCCAGATCTCTCCATAAAGAGGACATGTCACTGCCCAAGGTATGCAATAAAGAGGAAGGTGGGCAGGAGTAAGGTTAAGGGAGGGGTAGAGGGGGGGCCCCGTCAGCTAGGCTGTACGGGGCCCCATGATTTCTAACACAAGCCCTGTGCACACGGATAGAGGCTTACATGCTGTTTAATACATCTGTTCCCATTGCTTCAGTCCTGCCGATTGATTGGTTTAATGGATGACAGCTGATGAAATAGAGGTGGGGCCTTGGTATGGACATGACCATATTTGGTCAACGATGTCAGGGGACATATTTTTCTTTCACATGAGTGGGCTGTATCTGGGTGCCCCTCTATTGTTAAAGGATGTTTCCAGATTCTAATAAGCCCTTATCTCACAGACAAACATGTTGCCTAGAATGGTTCATGTACCCCTCCTCCCTTTCATGGCCTGCCAGGCTGCATTCTCGGATAAGGGCCTGCTGTAAATTGTTTGGGGAATCGCTGTTACTGGCAGGATCCATAGGTAAGAAGCTGTACAACAGGTGTATAAAAATATTTTGCTTAAGCGAACCATATATGGTGAGGAATGATGGCAAACATACCCAAAAATTGTTTTAATGTTTACATACGCTTTATAGTTGAACACCAGACTCACCTTAAGCCCGGGTTCACACATGTGTGTTGCGAATTCAAGCTCCGGTTTTCAGTTGTTCAGAGGTTCCTCTGCATTTTAGCTGCGGATCAGTGAGCAGGGAGGGGGGGGGGAGAGGGGGAGGTGTAGTGAGGAGAAGGAGAGAATCCATGTTCAGAACGGAATGCATCTGCGAATCAGATGCGTTCCCATAGAAGATAATGGGCTTGTAATTCCCCCCGTAATGCCCAGAAAACGCACTCGTTTTTTGTGCAATGCGCAGTGCGAATGCAACACACATATGTGAACCAGATGCATTCATATGAATGTATTTTAAAATTTCCTGCGAATTGGATGCGGTGTAAGCCGCATCTAATTCGCATAGGTGTGAGGCTTGTGCAGGCTTGTACAGGCTTTTCTACTGTACTGTAATTGTTTACTCTGATTTCACTGCACACTGGGAGCTTATCACAGCGTGCATTAGAAGGTGCAGCTAGCCAGATAAAGCCTACCTCGTTTCCTAGCTGGAGGACATCCAGCATCATCCAGCCATAAGGGATGAAAACTGAAAGGTTTTATTTAAAATATTGATGAGCATTTTTTGATGAGTTAAAAGGGAGGCACCAGGGAAGGCAAAATATAAGCAGATTAAACGTCAGCTTTAAATTTAATGTTATATAGACTAACCTATATATCCATATCCGGTGTGAAATAGGCTTTTTTCAAGGGCAATACAAAGAGCAATAATCTTATGGTGGTAATAGTTCCAAATGAGATTTCAGGCTGCGCAGTGAGATCGATGTACGATGATTTATGATTGGGTGATAGGCTGTTTGATATTTGGTTCAACACTTTGCAGATAAACCCCAGTACCTATGGATAAAAGATGTGTGGCCAAGCTCTGTCTGTTCCCTTATGGTAATCGTGGGTTAATGACCTAATATTTCTTGATAAGGGACAATTGTGGAGAAAACATAGACATAAGAAATCATGGCCAGGCTAAATCATTATATAATTCTCTTTTGGTGGAAGACAAAGTATTCGGCACTATGTGGTAAAGGGGATATAAATTATTAGTTCATAAATGGCCCCTTTTTAATGAGCTGGGAACACGGCTGCAATAAACATCTTGAGCAGATTTATTTCCTGAGGTCTTGATATTTCAGCTCCATTTATAACAGTCACTGCATGGCTCTTTTTGTGGCTGGAAAACGGGCAGGAGAAATCACAGTGACCATAACAGATAAACAGCATGTATTTGTGATTTATAGATCTGATACAATCGGAAAGCGAGATGTTCCATAAAGTAAGAGATGTGAAGCCAGGATTTATATGAATTACACAATAACCTAAAATGAGATCTCGGCAGCCTACCTGGATTTCTTATCAAATTTTTTATAGTGGCTGGAGTAGCAATACAAGCTCTGGGACCACATAGGGATACGTGTTATGCAGATGAGCACATGAAGTGGTCACTTAACATTCTAAAGCTCCTTGTGGGGTATCTAATTAAAAGCTAGGCTATTATCATGCCACCCTGAGAATGAATAATCTTCATGTCATGAAACTGTACTAGCAAAGGACCTGGAAATAAATAAGATTCCACAAAAAGTCAAACTGTGTGAACAGCAGCTATTAAATGCAGAGGAGGTTGGTATGTAGTGTTAATATTTCAGAAGCTAGCCAAAAGTAATGTAAGATTAGTAATTATATAATAGAAGCATTGTAATATTAGCAGGGTGCCTGTTCGATTCCTACCAATGGGAAGTGAAGTACGAGGAAGGACTTATAAAAAAATATCCAAATTAAAGCTGAACTCAAGATATAATCTTTGTTGCACACTTACATTGGTCCAGCATGGATCAATTTAAAGATGCACATTTCGTACATAAGGGCAGCTGACAATCACTGTCGTAGTTGATACTACTATAGGGATAGTAGCTGCTGTCTTCTGGGTGCCGTGCCAAGAAGGTGTCCCTGCTCATAACTGCCACCATTCACAGAATGCCTTGAATTTTTTTTTTTAAACCACTTCAGCCCCGGAAGAATGTACCCCCTTCCTGACCAGAGCACTTTTCACGATTCGGCACTGCGTCACTGACAATTGCGCGGTTGTGCGACGTTGCACCCAAACAAAATTGACGTCCTTTTTCCCCACAAATAGAGCTTTCTTTTGGTGGTATTTGATCACCTCTGCAGTTTTCATTTTTTTGTTCTATAAACAAAAAAAGAGAGTAAATTTTCAAAAAAAGCAACATTTTTTACTTTTTGCTATAATAAATATACCCAAAAAATATATAAAAAACTAATTTCTTTCTCAGTTTAGGCCGATTTGTATACTTCTACATATTTTTGGTAAAAAAAAAAATTGCAATAAGCATATATTGATTGGTTTGCTCAAAAGTTACAGCGTCTACAAAATAGGGAATAGATTTATGGCATTTTTATTTTATTTTTTTTTTTAATTAGTAATGGTGGCGATCTGTGATTTTTATCGTGACTGCGACATTAGGGCGGACACATTTTGGGACCATTGACATTTATACGGCGATCAGTGCTATAAAAATGCACTGATTACTGTGTAAATGACACTGGCAGGGAAGGGGTTAAACACTAGGGGGCAATCAAGGGGTTAAGTGTGTCCTAGGGGGGATGGGCTTCCACTGACATGACAGCGATCACAGCTCCCGATCCCAGGGAGCAGTAGATCCCTGTCATGTCACTAGGCAGAACGGGGAAATACCTTGTTTACAAAGGCATCTCCCTATTCTTCCGCTCCGTGGCATGTGGCACCCATTTGCCCAGCCGTGCCATTGTGCCGACGTAAATCGCTGTGCGCTGCTCGGCAAGTGGTTAATACTTTTTATTGGTTTTCTGAAAAGTTGTACAATACAGAGCCTTTGGGCATTCCCCAGCTCAAACAGCACAAAACAATTTAAAAAGAAAAAGGAAAAAACACAGCTACTACAATAAAACCTGTGTAAAAAAGGGGTTCATCCAGTTGTTACTGCTCGCTCTGACAAATATTGTGTTATAGCAATGCAATGAATCTTTTCCATAACAAGAACAATGTGCATTAGGTGTACTGGAAATACATGCATAAAGTCATAGGCTAGCAGAACTTATAATAAAAGGTAATTATCTAAATGTCTGATTTATAGAGGTATGTAAGTCACCTCCCACCCAACTACGCATCATTATTCAGCATTTGTGGTTGGAGATTCTAGCCATATGTTCCACATTTTGTCAAATTTACTCTGGCAACTGCCTTGAATTTTTTGAACGACTACAAGGCATTCTAACATTGGATGAGGTGGAGATTGTAGAGGCGTTCTCTGATTGGATGAGGTGGAGAGGAAAGACGGTGACATCACAATCTCCACCTCATCCAGTCATAGAATGTGTCCATTAAAAAATGCAAAGTGTTCTTTGAATGGCGGCGGTAACTAGAAAGCAACCTCTTATGACCAGGGTGTAGACAGAAAGCCAGACAGACACAGAGAGGAGGAAGATAGTCTAGAGGTGTTGATTACCACAGTGATTGTCAGCTTGTTGGGTAGGTGCAAGTGTGGTAGAGAGTGGCAGTAAACACTCACAATCCCGTTTTGCAAAGAACGTTGTACTCGGGAATGCCGACAGTGTATGCCACGAGGAGCGAACTGTGGTCTGGCCGGTCCAACCCAAACAGAAAGCTTCCTGAAGAGGTAGAAGAATTCCCTGCTCTCCCTACTCCACCAGAACCTTTCCCTGTCACTGTCCTGACTGTGTCAGGAGTCCGCACAATAGGTGACCAGCTATATGTAGCTACACAAAGAAACTGGGACCAGACCATATGTATATATCTTTAAAGAGAGATTTATTTACAGGGAAACAAAAGACAATCACACACCAGCAAACAGTAAATGTGAACAAACCACAGTTACAAAATACCTAATTAACCACTTCAGCCTTGGAAGTATTTACCCCCTTAATGACCAGGCCATTTTTTGCGATATGGCACTGTGTCGCTTTAATTGACAATTAGGCAGTCGTGCAATGTTGTACTCGAACAAAATTGGTTTCCTTTTTTTTCCCACAAATAGAGCTTTCTTTTGGTGGTATTTGATCACCTCTGCGGTTTTTATTCTTTGCGCTAAAAAAAAAAAAAAAGACCGAAAATTTTGAAAAACATATTTTTGGTAAAAAAAAATCACAATAAGCTTATATTGATTGGTGTGCGCAAAAGTTATAGCATCTACAAAATAGGTAATAGATTTATGGACTTTTATTTATTTTTTAATGTTTTTACTGGTAATTTCTGTGATTTTTTAGCAGGACTGCAACATTGAGGCGGACAAATCTGACCCCAAGGGACACTTTTTGGGGACCAGTGAACTTATTACAGTGATCAGTGCTAAAAAAATGCACTGATCAATGTATAAATGACACTGGCAGAGAAGGGGTTAACACTAGGGCGCGATCAAGGGGTTAACTGTGATCCCTGGGTGTGTTCTAACTGTGTGAGGGCTGGGCTCACTGAGTTCCATTGTCTAAGTTCCATCTAAGAAAAAGGAGACCATCTTCATCCATCAGGCTGGTTATGAGAAACCCCTCATTGCCTTAAGTTTTTTTCAATTTCTAGCTCTGGTGAGTTTGAATTTCTCACACACGGTTTGAGGTGGAGCATCATTTTTTCATGGTGATTGGACTTTCTTTTGGCCTCTTCTCCTGGTGAAGTTATACCCATTTATTATAATTTTTTTGTATACATTCACTTCTGATGTGGTATAGGAGGTGATTTGATTGATGTTATTTATGTGTTATAGGAGGTGATCACATTTACAGATATATTTTACACAGTTGATATATGAGGTAGCGCCACACTTTCTCACTTTTTTACTAATTTGAGTTATGCACTTTTAAAGAGTCAGCTTCACTCAACATTATTCACCAATTGTTTGGCACCACTTCTTGTCACCTTTAATTACACAACATACCTTATACTCTATAAATGTACAGCTTATAATAAAAATTAAAAAAAAAAGAGACTTTAGTCCATGTAAAGTCCACGTGAATGAAGAAGTTCTCCTTTTAAGTGCTCACTGAATTAGTGAATACCCATCACCAAAGGATGAATGACATCCTTGTGTAAACCACCACCTTTAGCAGAAAGATTGCACGCTTACCCAATGTATATGACCTTCTATCTCTAGACAGGTCTTAAGGGCTCAGGATACAAACATCCTATCACAGACCATCAGAAAACAGCTCCAACCACTCTCTTCCAGGGGACCAGGGATTTTATAATAGTCCTGTGTTAAACATCCTCTTATTAGATTGTATATAGGAGCATGGAAAGAGCATAAAATCCTTTTATATTGTTTATTAAAATGTTAAAATCACAAATACATCATGTTGAGAGTAATACGCTAAACAGCCAACAGTAAAACAAACACCCGCACTTGTGAAAACGCAATGATGTCAGCACGTAGCTCCGCCCTAAACATTTTGTCATGTGACATCATCAAGGATACCCCGTTCAGTCCATTTTATAGACTAAAGTCTCCTTTTTTTAGTTTTATTATATGCATGACATTTATAGAGTATAAAATATGTTGGTTGATTATTTCTAGTGCAGCTCCAGATTTGATGATTGTCATACTTACTTGCCATGTGCAATAGTTTTGCACAGAGCAGCCCTGATTCTCCTCTTCTTGTGTCCCCCACTGGCGCTTCTGGACCTTCCCGAATCCTGAGTGTTCCCATAGCAAGCTGCTTTCTCTGGGCGCACTCGTGCCTGCTTGCTCCCGAGCCGCCTCTGTGTGTCTATGGGAAACACAGAGTGTGGCTCAGTCCTGCCCTCCACTTCTTCCTCACTTGCTGTGATTGACAGAAGTGGGAGCCATTGGCTCCTGCTGTTGTATCTCAGCCAATGAGAAGGTAGAGACTCGGGAGAGCTTCTTGTGCACATCATTGGATCGGGATCGGGTTTAGGTGAAAAATCCTTAAGCCTTTAGAAACACTTTAACACTTAAAACGCAAATGTAATGCTTAATCAGAACCTAATACCTACACTGTCCCTAACCCCCCAGTCAAAGTTACACGATCATACTGATAAATACCATACTCTTATAGTGATAACCACTTCTTGGTAATACTATCTTTAAAGCCCAATTGAACTTTTAGTTTACATTTACAATACAATTAATTATTTTAGAAAGTGTATACTTCCTGATTGGAAAGACCTTTCCTGTATGTCCAGCATGCTGCAGAGAAAGGCCCCTGCTTTCTGTATACCACGTCTACTGCTGAATCAGAGCTGGAGCTTTCCAATTACCAAATCTAAGGCTAGTACACACCATGAGTGTTTTTTTGTTCAACCCAGCGGACCGGCTGCCATACACATAGACTGACATGTGTGTGTACTAGGCCTTATAGTCACTGCAGATTGGAGAGCTCTAGCTCTGACACAGCAGGGAGTGTGTTAGACCTCTGCAGTGAGACTAATGCTTCCATGCAGAGAGCAGGAGTCCTATACTAAAGAATGCTGGCAGAGAACAGAATTTTCTATGCATGGTGTGGCTACTTTCTTTTTTTTTTTTTAATCAAATTTTTATTTATTTTATTCTTCATCACAAAACCAAGATCCTTCCATTCACAAAACAATTAAAGAACCTAAAAACATTACAGTTACTTTCTAAAGAAAATAAACAGACCTTTCAGACCGTTTCTATACACCTGGAATGTGTTTAGCAAAGTTCAATTGAGATTAAAAAAATATCATCACGTTGAAAATGTCATATAATAAAATCTTTACCTTTACTAATTTACAAGGTACCAAATTATCAGTACAGATAAAACTGTGTCCAAAGCCTTGTACACATGATCAGAATATCGTACAAAAAATTCCACTTTCGAAATGATCGTACGATAATCTGATTGTTAGTACACAGCTGTTGTCCGAAATTTTCTGAAGGGACAAACACGAAAATTTTTCTTGTACGATACCAGATCGTACAATTTTCATTTAATCAGTACAGTTTTCATCTGAAAATACAATACAAATACACTACAACACATGACATCACTTCCGAATTTTTATTCTGTTATACGAGAAATTTCATACTTTAGTAATCTATTTTCGATATGGAGATTAGCATCAAAAAAAAAACGGACGATCATTCCTCCGATAATCTCATCATGTGTACTAAGCTTAAATTTGGGCTCCAACATAAAACAAATTGTTTCTTAATCATTAATGGGTGAAATATTATTGTCTTAATATACTGTACAGTTGTGTGAAAAAGTATTTGCCCCCTTCCTGATTTTTTAATTTTTTTGCATATTTCTCACACTTAAATTATTCAGATCATCCGACAAATTTTAATATTACACAAAGATAACCAGAGTAAATCCAAGATGCAGTTTTTAAATTATTATTTAATTTATTAAGGGAAAAAAACTGTTCAAAAACCTGCCTGGCCCTATGTGAAAAAGTAATGGCCCCCTCCCATGCTGAATCATGAATGATTTGTGATTAACCACAATTTTTTGGAAAGCTGAGTTAAATTTCACTTGCCACACCCAGGCCTGATTACTGCCAGACCTGTTGAATCAAAAAATCACATAAATAGAAGTTGTCTGACAAAGGGAAGCATGCTAAGATGCCACAATCTAAAAAAATTCAAGAACAGATTAGAAACAAAGTAATGTACATTATCCACAAATGGAGATAACTTTGAACAGTGGTGAACCTTCCCAGGAGTGGCCAGCCTACAAAAAAATTACTACAAAAGCATGAGGACGACTCATCCAGGAGGTCATAAAGGATGAGAATAGTGACGATGACCTTGTAGAGGAAGACAACTTGCCCACATCCCTATGAGACTATATATTAGAAACTGGTTTTCCTCTGATGGGACTTTATAAGGCAAGAGTCTTCAAATATTTCAAAAACATGTATAGTTTATTTGGTATCAAAAAGATTAAAAATATAGCAAAACAACATATATAAATACTGAAGAAAACATGAAGGATGCTACAAAACAGGTGTGGACAATAACAGTATGCTTGTAAAGGTACACTGTGAACATAAAGCCACATCAACTATACCAGCTGGAGTCTAACCCACACAGGTCCTCATTTTGAGGTTTAAAATTTGATTGAGACCTCTTCTTTAGGGGCTGGTGGTGAGATGAGTGACTATCTATATATTTACAAAAAGAACAAAACATCTTAAAGCAAATTCATGGTATGATAGCATCATATATATTTATAGCATGAAAGTCAAAATTGATTCAACATTATTAAGTGATACGCTCACCATTTGAATCCTGAACCCACAATTTGAGAGCATCCAACTTTAAAAACAGAGATAAGCGCAGTAGACCACTGATGAAGAAATGACCCCCAGTCCAGCGCTAGCACCAGAGACACGACACGGACATGCAGATCACAGCAGGACACAAAGGGCATCCTACCATTCGCAAATTGACACCACTAGCCACAGCTGTTGTAGGTTGTATATGATATCACCTGGGGCACAGAAAAAGACAATCTGGTAGATTCCAATGCACAAAGGTGAGGCAAGGGGGGGTGGGAAAGGGAGGTAGGGAAGGGAGGGGGGGAAATGACAGGAGGGGGGGGGAAGAGGGGGAAAGGAGGGGGAAGGGGGAAGGAGGGGGGAAGGAGTGTATGGTTGAATCGGAAGCAGAGGGGAGAGACAAGTCTCACATAGAGCATTGGGGATTGCATGTATTATATATAATATAATATTTGTATAATAAAAGCAGCAGCGTGTGAGGTGCTTACCTCACAATCCTCCTAACATGAGTAGAAGGAAGTAACATAAAGTCTAGCAGTGAGTAGGAGAAGATATAATAGCACTCCAGGAGGTTATAAAAGAACCCAGAACGACATCTAAAGAACTGCAGGCCTCACTTGCTTCAGGTAAGCCAGTTCATAATTCAACAATAAGAAAGAGACTGGGCAAAAATGGCATCCATGGGAGAGTTCCAAGGCCAAAGCCACTGCTGACCAAAAAGAACACAAAGGCTCATCTCCCATTTACCAAAAAACATCTTGATTATCCCCAGAACTTTTAGGCAAATATTCTGTGGACTGATGAGACAAAAATGTAACTTTTTGGAAGGTGTGCGTCCGTGACATCTGGCATAAAATGAATACAGCATTTCATAACAAGAACATCATACCAATAGTCAGACATGGTGATGGTAGCGTGAGGGTCTGGGGCTGCTTTGCAGCTTCAGGACCTGGACGATTTACCATAATTGATGGAACCATGAATTCTGAGCTCTACCAAGAAGGAGAATGCCCGTAATTAGTTTGTGACCTCAAGCTCAAGTGCACTTGGGTTATGCAGCAGGACAATGGTCCGAAACACAACAGCAAGTCCACCTCCAAATGGTTTAAACAAAGCAAAATTTAGGTTTTGGAGTGCCCTAGTCAAAGCCCGGACTTAAATCCAACTGAGATGCTGTATTATGACTTTACACAGGCTGTTCATGCTGGAAAACCCTCCAATGTGGCTGAATTAAAACAATTCTTCAAAGATTGGCCAAAATTGCTGGATTTTTGATGATCTGAGTCATTTAGGTGTGACAAATATGCAAAAAAATTAAAAATCAGAAAGGGGGCAAATACTTTTTCACATAACTGTATCTTGGTGTGGGTAGCTTTTGTCAGGGCTGGGTGCAACAATGAACAGTTAATGTGGGCAAAGACACATATGCAGATGCAGTCTAAAGTGTCTCTATGTCACTGTACATAAAAGTACTTCTTTAATTACATCGTAAAAATTCAGTCGTTACATTTAAAAAGCAAAAGCGATGTCCCATGTAGGATTCAATGAGCCAGTGGTTGGCCCTGTTGGTTGCCTCCTACCCAACATCCCAAGATTGAAAAATCAAAGCTGCTGGGCGGAAAATTGTCAGCTAATCAGTACCCGTACAAAAAAAGGTCACTGCCCCCACGTTTAACTGGTCTTCACAGCAAGGAGCACTGAAAGGGCAAACACATGTCAAATATACCCAAGGAATTTCCCAGCTCAACTTACCAACCAGCCTGTGACCAACCGTATTGACCTGTTTAACAGTATGCGTTAAAAACAGGGGTTTAGTTGCACACATTTGCAAATACATGCATAAGTTGCAGGCACTGGCAAGGCACCCTGTATCCTGCAGACCCTACCTCTAACTTTTAAGAGTCTCCACAGTGGGAGCACATGCATTCTGATGGATAGATGAAGGGCAGATGACTGGTCATGGTCTGGTCATGTTGGTACATTGTACTACCTTGAAGGCTTCCTTTTTATTGGCCCTGCCCATTCTCCTATTTGTTTATTTATGCTACAATTGTTTGGTACAATCACAAAAAAATTTGGAGTCCCTCTTTCATTGAATTTCTAGGCATAAGAATAGACACAGAATTATTAGAATTTCAGCTACCAATGAATAAAGTTAACAAGATTAAAGCCTTGATTTCTTGGATGATAAGGTGAAAAAAAGTTTTATTAAAAGAGCTTCAATCTTTATTAGGGCGACTAGCTTTCGCAACCAGAGTTATGCCGATGGGCAGGATATTCTTGCGAAGGCTATATATATCCATGTCAGGGCTTAAATCCCCGTTTTCACACATTAGGTTAACAACAGATCTTAAAGAGGACCTCATGGTATGGATGAAATTTTTTGATTTATATAACGGGCATTCATTTTTTCAAACAGAGTTTGTATTCTCATCAGATATGGAATTATACATGGATGCAGCTGGATCTTTCGGTTTTGCTGCAATATGGGGCAGTCGGTGGTGCTGTAGTGGGTGGCCAGAAAGGTGGATACAAATGAAAGCCACTAGGAGCATAGTGCAGTCAATTGTCTATCAACAAAATCCCTTCTGGTAGTAAAATTACTTAGGCATCTGGTATTTTTATGTTTATGCTTTAATATCTGGGTAAAGGCAAGATACGTTCCAGGTAAAGACAATCAAATTGCGGATGCATCATCTCGGTTGCAGATACACAAATTCCGTCAGCTGCTGCCAAATGCGGACAAAGGACAGGCATGTCCCGAACATCTATGAAACCTGATTTAAAAATTTTGATGAAGTCAATCAATAATTCGGTGGCTAATAGCACATGGGCTGAATACATGGCTGCATGGCAACGGTGGAATAAATTCACTAGGGAATTTGGGCTGCAGTTTGATTCTCCTTCAGAGAAGAACATTCAAATATTTTATGTACCCTAATGCAGACAGAACTATCCTATAGCCCTGATTGTTAAGATACTAGCAGGGGTGTCATTTTTCTTTAAATTGCAAGGCTTCCCAAGTGTACATCCTTCTTTTCTATAAAACAAGCCCTTATAGGTTTCAAAAAGAAGCATTTTTCCCAGTTACTAGAAGGCCCATTTCTATCTCATTGCTAAAAGAAATTTGTAGAGTTACAAAAATGGTATGCTTCTCTAGATTTGAATCGATATTATTTAAAACTGCTTTTGTATTAGCATTTTTTGGTGCTATGAGAATATCTGAACTGTTACCCAGTGTCTGGCCTGTTGATCCATCACGTGATGGTTCACAGGGCAGGACTTAATATATTTATTGCAAATTCCAAAACAGACAAAACAGGTAAAGGTGTATAGATTATGGTTTATAGTTGCGGAGAAGTTGAAATTTGTCCACTAAGAACAGTGAACCAACTCCTGGACCCTCTGCAATCAGGCTTCCACCAGGCCTTCAGAAAAAAACTAAAGACCTTCCTTTTCTGAGAAGCTGACATCAGAGAATGCATCCAGCGCCTTGAGGCGATTCAGTTCGCATTTGCAGCGCTTTATAAATCATTCATTCATTCATTCATTCATTCATTCATTCATTCAGTGAACAAGTATTTGGCAATTAGACCATCTGGTGAAGGGAATTTTTTGGTTCATTTGGATGGGTCATCCCTTACAGGATATCATATCAACATGGTTCTCCAAAAATGCATGTTGAAGTTAGGGTTACAAGCACTTAATTTCACCCCCCACTCATTTAGAATTGGTGCAGCAATGGAAGCTGCGAAAATGGGCCTCGAGGACGCAATAATTAAAAAAATAGGCAGATGGGAATCACAGCGATTTAGCATTTACATCAGACCTGATCTCACTCTTTGATTTTTTTATAGATGATAGAAGAATGATTTGGATCCTGGGCCACTCCTTTATTTTTTGGGCTAACAAAAGATCCAGGATGCGTTGCTATACACCTAATCTGTCAATGGATCCTAAGAAATTTCAAGTGTTATGGAGAGGAATTTATAGTCTAAAATGGTTAAATTTGTCTTTTTATCCCTCAAGGTAATTGGAATTGTGGCCAGTCCCAGATATCCTAATCGTCCACCTGGGGGGAAACGGTGTGGGTAGAGCTAAAACCCTAGATCAGATGTTTGCTATTAAGCTTGATCTACATACATTTAAATTGTCTTCCCCAAATACCAATATAATCTTTTCTGAAATAGTTCCAAGGCTCATATGGCTACAAGACGTTCAATTTAAAAATTTGGAAAAGATCATGCATCGTGTAAATAGATCCATGGTAAAATTTATGCCGCTTATCAGCGTTTTTTCCTATAGGCATAGGGATTTAGAGGAAGGTTTTGTAGGTTTATATAGGACAGATGGAGTCCATCTGTCCGATATAGGTTTAGACATATTCAATGTTGGATTGCAGAATATCATTGAATTGGCCGTGGTTGTGGGGTAGGCCGGCCTTGATATTTCCAGCCCGGCATGTGGGGGACTTGTTTTATTGATATGCAGTATTGCTCGAGTCCTGCAGACTGAGCTGTTCATATTTATTATTTACAAGTGAGAATTTTATGTATTAATAAAATGATTGAATTGATTTGTTATTTACAGTTTACACCAGTAAACGTGCCGCGGCCAATTATACACCAAGTTACATAGTTGAGTGTCTTTATTCATTAGAAGGTAAAATTTGGTATTAAAGGAGGGATAGGTGTGGCCTACATTTCCATGACAAATTTAATTACGTAGGGGTGAGATTATTTCCTTGCAGAGGTCTACCTACAGAAACTATAGTGGCTTTAAAGTACCAGCTAGTCTGACACTATTGTATTCCTTCCACACTCTCCTATAATTAACTATATCAATCTTTCAAGAACAGTGTACACATACAGTCAGGTCCATAAATATTGGGACATCGATGAAATGAACAAGATGTGCTTTAACTGCAGACTTTCAGCTTTAATTAGAGGGTATTTACATCCAAATCAGGTGAACGGTGCAGGAATTACAACAGTTTGTATATGTGCCTCCCACTTTTTAAGGGTACAAAAGTAATGGGACAGATTAACAATCATCCATCAAATTTTCACTTTTTAATACTTGGTTGCAAATCCTTTGCAGTCAATTACAGCCTGAAGTCTGGAATGCATAGACATTACCAGACGCTGGGTTTCATCCCTGGTGATGCTCTGCCATGCCTCTACTGCAACTGTCTTCAGTTCCTGCTTGTTCTTGGGGCATTTTCCCTTCAGTTTTGTCTTCAGTAGGTGAAATGCATGCTCAATCGGATCCAGGTCAGTTGATTGACTTGGCCATTGCATAACATTCCACTTCTTTCCCTTAAAACACTTTGGTTGCTTTTGCAGTATGCTTTGGGTCATTGTCCATTTGCACTGTGAAGCGCCGTCCAATGAGTTCTGAAGCATTTTGCTGAATATGAGCAGATAATATCGCCCGAAACACTTCAGAATTCATCCTGCTGCTTTTGTCAGCAGTCACATCATCAATAAATACAAGAGAATCAGTTCCATTGGCAGCCATACATGCCCACGCCATGACACTACCACCACCATGCTTCACTGATGAGGTGGTATGCTTTGGATCATGAGCTTCTCTTCTCATCACTCTGGTATGAGTTGATCTTGGCCTCATCTGTCCATAGGATGTTGTTCCAGAAAAGTGAAGGCTTTTTTAGATGTTGTTTGGCAAACTCTAATCTGGCCTTCCTGTTTTTGAGGCTTACCAATGGTTTACATCTTGTGGTGAACCCTCTGTATTCACTCTGGTGAAGTCTTCTCTTGATTGTTGACTTTGACACACATATACCTACCTCCTGGAGAGTGTTCTTGATCTGGCCAACTGTTGTGAAGGGTGTTTTCTTCACCAGGGAAAGAATTCTTTGGTCATCCACCACAGTTGTTTTCCGTGGTCTTCCGGGTCTTTTGGTGTTGCTGAGCTCACTGGTGCGTTCTTTCTTTTTAAGGATGTTCCAAACAGTTGATTTGGCCACAGCTAATGTTTTTGCTATCTCTCTGATCGGTTTGTTTTGTTTTTTCAGCCTAATGATGGCTTGCTTCACTGATAGTGACAGCTCTTTGGATCTCATATTGAGAGTTGACAGCAACAGATTCCAAATGCAAAAAGCACACTTGAAAGGAACTCTGGACCTTTTATCTGCTCCTTGTAAATGGGATAATGAGGGAATAACACACACCTGGCCATGGAACAGCTGAGCAGCCAATTGTCCCATTACTTTTGGTACCTTAAAAAGTGGGAGGCAAATATACAAACTGTTGTAATTCCTACGCCGTTCACCTGATTTGGATGTAAATACCTTCAAATTAAAGCTGAAAGTCTGCAGTTAAAGCACATCTAGTTTGTTTCATTTCAAATCCATTGTGGTGATATATAGAGCCAAAAAGATTCGAATTCTGTCGATGTCCCAATATTTATGGACCTGACTGTACATCATTTACAAATTTGATAACATTCATCGATGACTAGTTCTTTTATAGGGATACATGCCCTGCGTGTCGACATTGCTATTTTATTACACATTTTATGCAGTATGGAGAAATGTCCTATGACAAGCTTCCAACTCTTCTATATACACATCTCATTACTATCCAGGAGAGGCTGATTTACATGATTAGGGGGAAATCTACATTGCATACAACAAGTAGTTCACCTTGTCATCTGGAGGTTAACAGCTATGAATAGATCAAATGCTTTTCAAATCAATCTTAGTTAAACAAATCAACTACAACTGTGGATATTTTTTATGCAGAATTTAGGAGCTGAATATAAAGTTATAGAATTTCAGCCATGCACTCAGCCATGCACAGTAATCATACATACAGTCAGAAAAATAGTTTGCATCAAAAACACTATAAGCACATATGTGTATGCATTTCCAATAGTATGATCAGATACTGAACATGACTAATTAAATAGGCTTTGAAAATAATGTAAATGTTCTCCTACAGTACAGCTCATATGTGCCTGGAATAACTAGGACTATACCTAATGGATTATTCATGTCTGGTTGCAAAATTACATCAAAGAGGGTGTAAAATTATGACTTCATCAAGCTAAACCACATGAAGTTTGTGTAAAAGCAGAGATGTTCAAATGTCTCTGTCCCTGGCTGTAGTGTAATGATAGAGGTCATTTAAATCCTTCACAATGTCAGAAAAAAAATTTAGAGACCTCATATTCCCATCCATTGGTTTAGGAGTGGACATAATGGACATGAGTACCTGCTCATCGTGGGGGACAAAGGAACATAGGGCCCCAATAGGGACATCTATATGAGAGGCAGACAGTGAAAATGGAGCTGGCCCCTTCCTTCTACAAATCATCAGGGCCCCACACCTGCTTAAAGAGAACAGGCCTCAGGAAAAAAAATGTGACAATTAACCGTGAGCATATCATGAAAAAAAAAAAAAAAAAAAGTAGAGATTACCTTCTGTGGCAGGGATACAGCAAGCTGAATTTGTATGTAAATCTATGCTTTTCCTGTAAAAATCAAACTTGTCACCCCACCCATTTTCACCTGTCCTGTCGCATATTGGACTGAAATGTTATGCATGGGAGACACAAAGACCAAGCTAGTCTTTCACAGGAAACATAAAAATGTACATATAACACAGCTGCTTGTATATCTGGATCTGCCAATCATTTTGACACTCAGTCCCGGTTCACACTGGTGCAATGCGGGAAACCCTGGGATTCAGTGCCAGTTCCCGTATCACGCCTGAATCACACACTGGTTCACACTGACATCTGCAAACCACTGGGGGTGTCAATGTAAAGTTAATGACACCCCCAGATTGGTTCGCAGATCTCAGTGTGAACTGTCAAATGGTACAGGAATCAGATCGCATGAGTTTGAACACCCATGCGATCCGATTCCAGTTCGGACCAAAAAAAAGGTCCTGCACCATTTTGATGCGAATGCGATGTGATTTTAGCCATACAGTTTGTATGGCTGAAGTTGCATTGCATGTGATCTGCACAGCAATGCGGTGCGAATCACATGCAATGTCTGTGATTGCACAAGTGTGAACCCAGCCTTATGGTACACACGATCGGATTTTCCGACGGGAAATGTTGGATGTCAGCTTGTTGGCTGAAAGTCCGACCGTATGTATGCTCCATCCAACATTTGTTGGCGGACTTTCCGCCAACAAATGTTGGCTAGTAGGTTCTCAAATTTTCCGCCAACAAAACTTTGTTGTCAGACTTTCCGATCGTGTGCACACAAGTCCGTCGCACAAAAGTTCATGCATGCTCGGAATCAAGTACGAGCCGGAAGCGCTCGGTCTTGTAAAACTAGCGTTCGTAATGGAGATATCACATGACTATTGAACTTCTTTTTTCTCGGCTGGCCATATGTCTTGTACGTCACTATGTTCGTAATTGTTGGCCAACGTTTGTGTGACCGTGTGTATGCAAGACAAGTTGGAGCCAACAACCTTCGAACAAAAATCCATGGTTTTGTTGTCAGAAAGTCAGATCGTGTGTACGGGGCATTAGTCTTTATGTAGACTTTGCTTTTGCATTTTTTCATCATGTGCACCCTACCAGTCTTTAACCCAACTCTCAAATTAGTTGGGCAGTGATATATATATATTTTTAATTGATGTATTTTCTTCCTTGCATTATCAGAATGTTAATTCATTTTTAAAATGTTTAATTACTGACATGTAACATATTGCCATGTGTTAGAAATTAATTTTAGATATATAATTATTCACTAATGAATTAGCACACATCTTTTTCAATGTTCTCAATGTTTCAACTCACATTTTTTCTGATTTACTTTGCTGTTGAATTATATCCAGTTTGCCCTGATTGTAGAGGTCACATTTATTATGAAAAAAGCGTTTACATGCAATTTGTGTAAGATAATATAAGTAAATAGAACTTGCCACCAAGAAAAGAGCACATGGGCTTGCAGCAGTTCTCTAACAGTTCATTTAAACAAGACTTACGCATATGGATGTTTCATACATAGTTACATACTGTTAGCTAGTCAGCTATGTTACATAGTTACCTAGTTACATAGTTGGTCAGGTTGAAAAAAGACACAAGTCCATCTAGTTCAACCAATAGAAAAAAAAATTAGAAAACCTCCATATACATAATCTTATATCCACAGTTAGTCCAGAGGAAAACAACAAAAAAAAACAATAAAGCATGATCCAATACTCTCCAGTGGGGGAAAAAGATTCCTTCCTGATCCTCCAGGAGACAAGCGGATATTCCCTGGATCAACTACCCATCTTGTTATAACTTACAGTGGGGACGGAAAGTATTCAGACCCCCTTACATTTTTCACTCTTTGTTATATTGCAGCCATTTGGTAAAATCATTTAAGTTCATTTTTTTTCCTCATTAATGTACATACAGTACCCCATATTGACAGAAAAACACAAAATTGTTGACATTTTTGAGGATTTGTAAAAAAAGAAAAACTGAACTATCACATGGTCCTAAGTATTTGGACCCTTTGCTGTGACACTCATATATTTAACTCAGGTGCTGTCCATTTCTTCTGATCATCCTTGAGATGGTTTTACACCTTCGTTTGAGTCCAGATGTGTTTGATTATACTGATTGGACTTGATTAGGAAAGCCACACACCTGTCTATATAAGACCTTACAGCTCACAGTGCATGTCGGAGCAAATGAAAATCATGAGGTCAAAGGAACTGCCTGAAGAGCTCAGAGACAGAATTGTGGCAAGGCACAGATCTGGCCAAGGTTAAAAAAAATGTATGCTGCACTTAAGGTTCCTAAGAGCACAGTGGCCTCCATAATCCTTAAATGGAAGATGTTTGGGACGACCAGAACCCTTCCTAGAGCTGGCTGTCCGGCCAAACTAAGCTATCGGAGGAGAAGAGCCTTGGTGAGAGAGGTAAAGAAGAACCCAAAGATCACTGTGGCTGAGCTCCAGAGATGCAGTTGGGAGATGGGAGAAAGTTGTAGAAAGTCAACCATCACTGCAGCCCTCCACCAGTCGGGGCTTTATGGCACAGTGGCCCGACTGAAGCCTCTCCTCAGTGCAAGACACATTAAAGCCCTCATGGAGTTTGCTAAAAAACACCTGAAGGACTCCAAGATGGTGAGAAATAAGATTCTCTGGTCTGATGAGACCAAGATAGAACTTTTTGGCCTTAATTCTAAGCGGTATGTGTGGAGAAAACCAGGCACTACTCATCACCTGTCCAATACAGTCCCAACAGTGAAGCATGGTGGTGGCAGCATCATGCTGTGGGGGTGTTCTTCAGCTGCAGGGACAGGATGACTAGTTGCAATCGAGGGAAAGATGAATGCAGTCAAGTACAGGGATATCCTGGACGAAAACCTTCTCCAGAGTGCTCAGGACCTCAGACTGGGCCGAAGGTTTACCTTCCAACAAGACAATGACCCTAAGCACACAGCTAAAATAACAAAGGAGTGGCTTCACAACAACTCCGTGACTGTTCTTTAATGGCCCAGCTAGAGCCCTGACTTAAACCCAATCGAGCATCTCTGGAGAGACCTAAAAATGGCTGTCCACCAACGTTTACCATGCAACCTGACAGAACTGGAGAGGATCTGCAAGGAGGAATGGCAGAGGATCGCCAAATCCAGGTGTAAAAAACTTGTTGCATCTTTCCCAAAAATACTCATGGCTGTATTAGATTAAAAGGGTGCTTCTACTAAATATTGAGCAAAGGGTCTTAATACTAAGGACCATGTGATATTTCAGTTTTTCTTTTTTTAATAAATCTGCAAAAATGTCAACAATTCTGTGTTTTTCTGCCCATATGGGGTGCTGTGTGTACATTCCTCCAGACGTAAAGGGCGCTCCATTCAGTAACCTGAAAGTGAATAACTGAATGCCAAGTTCACTATATGGACCACATATATATATATATATATATATATATATATATATATATATATATATATATATATATATATATATATATATATATATATATACCATATGTGGCAGATGTCCCTGGAAGCTGGAAATCACAGAAGGGGTTTCATGCTGAGCTGCTGGCCTGGAGATCACTGGAGTCGCAGTGTTTATTTCAGTAATTTCCAGCTTCCAGGAACATCAGCCAGGTATAGTTGGTGCCTGTGTAGGTTTCCTCCTACACTCCAAAGACATGCTGGTAGGGAAATTGGCCCTAGTATGTGAGTTAGGGGTCTTAGATTGAAAGCTCCTTGAGGGCAGGGACTGATCTGAATGCACAATATATATGTAAATTGATGGTGCTATATAAGTACTTGAAATAAATTTTTTAATGTATGTGTTCCTAACTTAAACTTTTCTAGAAACTGAAAAAACTTAATTGGCTTTACTTGAACCTATGGTCTATAAACTGGAAAAATTGAGTTGGCTTTACTTAAAACTATAGTTCCAGACAATTTAATTAAGGTATGTATTCCTAACTTAAAACACTATGGTCTATAAACTGAAAAAAAATGAGTTGGCTTTACTTAAAACAACAAAGTTGAAAACATGAAAAGTCTAATCAGACAAAAATAAGTTTAGTTGACAGTACTTAAAAAGCTGATGCAAATAGTTGCCTCAATTCTTTTGAGTAGACCCAGCACAATATTTTTTACAGTGTATGTGCATATGTAAACAAAAGCTTCAGTGCTTTTCTTTACATGAAAGTCAATAGGTATGCAAAAACAAATCAAAATCACTAGGAAGCCGGTCAGAAGCACCTTAAAAGAATCTCAGAAGCATATCAAATGCATCTCTTACTTGTCTTGCAGTGTGCCATCCAGTTCCCTGAAAACCTCATCTGTTATTAGGTGGGTGAAAATGCCAAGTTTTGGGGCTGTGAGGTTAAGTTTTGATGGCAGTGAGGAGGATGGTCTATGTGGACAGCTTTACCCCAGATGCCTGGGATACTTAGATGTGCCTGTTTTATTCATCAACCATGTGACTTGCTAAATGTTGTACCTTCATTAAATATAAATATATTGCTACACTTAGAGGCGCCTCTCTTCTCTTTTACACTCATTTGTGACATGACGCTACTTGTATATAAAGACATCGCTTGTATATTAAGTCAAAATGTATTTAAAAATGTTGCTTGTCTTGCAAAACGCCCTCAAACCAAGTTACTCTAAAACCAAGGTTTTACTGTACTTTTATTCTCAGTTACTTCTTCAATTTAATAGGAGCAGGGCTATATAGCCAGGACGAAAAAAGGGAAATATCTGAAATATTTCTTTATGAAGAATTAATAGTCTACTGTGTAGCTGAAGTAAAATTGTTGCACATCAGCCTTTTTGTTTGAAAACCTTTATTATTTGAACTATACATAAAAACACGAAGACGTACCAACCCCAAAATGATCCTGTAAGGATGGCAACTGAATGCTTAACTCATTGTTGGAGCCACATTTACCAACTCCCATTGAGCTAAAGGACATCCACACCGCCTCTTCATTCTTTTTCATGTCTGAAAGAAAGTCTCTGATTGTGGCATTATTTAATAACTATCCCATGAAAAATTCACATTACTGTGCACCATACATGGATATACATTCAATTCCCCAATATAATTAGTTGATATAAAATGAAAGGAGCTTCTGTCTTTGTGAGAAATAATTCATAATGTTGGGGCTCCAGTTGCTTTTGAAGAAACCTCAGAAATATTTAGCAGGATAGGTTTCCTGTGTGACATATTGTCTATAGTTGCCTGACACTGGAACATCTTCCAAACATAAACTGCTGCTTTAATTGCCAGCTACAGCCATTAATCTTTTACACAGAAAGGGCAGAAGACCGGATTTACTGAAGTTGAGATCACGCTTGTGGGAGGGATGAAGAGTAATCACCGGGCCTGCTTGTTCTCTCCTCCCTGAGCACCGATATGTGATTTCATAGGGTTGAACCCAGCAGTGCTCAGTACATGATCTCTAGGATGTAGCATAGTATGGGAAATCAATTAACCACCAATGGTAAATTCTTAATAATATCCAGTACAAAGATGTGTAGTTAGTACAGACCGTATGTTCAAGTAAAAAAAAAAAATACAAATACTGTATACAGAACACCATTCCATATCCAATATTTTACAGTTATATTGTTAATATAACTGGATTTATTAATTGTATGAAAATGTACATACAATGAAAAAAATTAAAATATTTCTGTTAGTTGAAGCTGAACTTCATGCAGGCAACTAAATACACAGAATAAATACATTTATAAGAGCACTTTTACTTGCCAAAAGAGTTGTATTTATGTCCATCCTGCCCTGAGATCTACACACTCTGCCACACAGCACATACAGTATCTCACAAAAGTGAGTACACCCTTCACACTTTTGCTAATATTTTATTATATCTTTTCATGTGACAACACTGAACAAATGACACTTTGCTACAGTGTAAAGTAGTGAGTGTACAGCTTGTATAACAGTGTAAATTTGCTGTCCCCTCAAAATAACTCAACACACAGCCATTATTGTCTAAACCGCTGGCAACAAAAGTGAGTACACCCCTAAGTGAAAATGTCCAAATTGGGCCCAGTGGTTTGGGCCTCATGCAGCCCCAGACCATGACACTTCCACCACCATACTTGACTGTAGGCCAGACACACTTGTCTTTGTACTCCTCACCTGGTTGCCGCCGCACACGCTTGACACCATCTGAACCAAATAAGTTTATCTTGGTCTCATCAGACTACAGGACATGGTTCCAGTAATCCATGTCCTTAGTCTGCTTGTCTTCAGCAAACTGTTTGTGGGCTTTCTTGTGCATCATCTTTAGTAGAGGCTTCCTTCTAGGACAACAGCCATGCAGACCAATTTGATGCAGTGTGCGGCATATTGTCTGAGCACTGACAGGCTGCCCCCCAACCCTTCAACCTCTGCAGCAATGTTGGCAGCACTCATACATCTATTTCCCAATGGCAACCTCTGGATATGAGGCTGAGCATGTGAACTCAACTTCTTTGGTCGACCATGGTGAGGCCTGTTTTGAGTGGAACCTGTCCTGTTAAACCACTGTTTGGTATGGCCACCGTGCTGCAGCTCAGTGTCAGGGTCTTGGCAATCTTCTTATAGCTTAGGCCATCTTTATGTAGAGCAACAATTCTTTTTTTCAGATCCTCAGTGAGTTCTTTGCCATGAGGTGCCATGTTGACTATCCAGTGACCAGTATGAGAGAGTGAGAGCGATAACACCAAATTTAACACACCTCCTCCCCATTCACACCTGAGACCTTGTAACACTAATGAGTCACATGACACCGGGGAGGGAAAATGGCTAATTGGGCCCAATTTGGACATTTTCACTTAGGGGTGTACTCACTTTTGTTGCCAGCGGTTTAGACATTATTGGCTGTGTGTTGAGTTATTTTGAGGGGACAGCAAATTTACACTGTTATACAAGCTGTACACTCACTACTTTACATTGTAGCAAAGTGTAATTTCTTCAGTGTTGTCACATGAAAAGATAATAAAATATTTACAAAAATGTGAGGGGTCAGGGGTGTACTCAGTTTTGTGAGATACTGTACCTGTCCCGCAGGGCACTAGACCTGATTTTTCTCTTCTGCAGTACAGTAGCATTTACAGGTCGTGTCCTTCAAACAGTTTGGGATTAGACAGTGAAAGGAGAAGCAACTGATGGATGATCTTTTCTTTCTGCCAGTCTGCTCTCTCTTCCTCTTCTACATCACAACTATTGGGCTTCCTTGTGCTGCTTCTCCTTCTCTCAGTCTGAGCTCTACTTGTACAGGGGATTGCAAGAGGCTGATACCAAGTGAAATTCAAGTACCTGCACTAAAAAATACTTTTAATGGCGTATTATGGTTACAGAGCTGCTTTCGTTTGTGTCTGTTCAATGTTAAAGCAGGACTCCATGCAATTATTGAAAGAACAATGTTTAATCTAGTTGTATATTCTTTAAAATAATATGCTGCTAAAATAATTGCCTGAATCTGTCTTTAGGTTAGTTTCCTTTAATATGTGTACAGCATCACTCAGACTGGAAGTAGGACGGACAATACTGTAAGCCAGTCCGAACTGGCATTGCATAGTGCTGTCAACTAAGCGAGAAAATGCTTACATGAGGGGGGAATAAAGAGCATCAATGTGCTACTGTCTTTTTATCGTCCAATTAGCAAGCTTGAGGAGTAGGAAAGGTGACTGAAAAAGCAAAAGTTCAGGAGCCATTTGTTCACATTTGTTATTTATCTTATGGATAGGTACCACTGCCATTGTTTCAAGAGGGCAATATATATTTATCATTTTATGGTTTTATTACTAGAATGTTGACACAGAGTAATTACAGCTAATTAGTATTTTTACATCATTAACAATTTCTAGGCAAAAAACCCTATCTACAGTAATTAGACCTTATGTAGCCTAAAACAATTACCATAGACATTGACACTTCCTGTGCAATGCGATTTTGCAGCCCATTAATTTGAGATTGCAAAGGAACGCAGAGAAAGTACTGCATGCACTACTTATAGAAAAACATGGTGCACAAAATACCATGATACTGTGGTACGATGCAATTTGGTGCCCGATCTGTGTTTGGGATGCCATTAATATTACATTGGCACCCATAGCAGATCACAAAGGCAGTGCGTTTTTAACACATGCATGAAACGTGCCTTTCCTACATGGCGTTCTGGTGTGAACCAGCTCTGAATGTTTAAAATTGTTTTATTCAGTCAAAAAGTTCAGAGGGGGAAATAGCTTTCTTGTTTTTTTTTTTCTTTAAAAAAATGTTTTAACATTTTTTTATTTAGGCATTTCTGTAGCATGCCAAGCTTCTCTACTGCTGAAAAATCTTCTCAATCCAGAAGACTGAGAAGAGGGTCCACAGGGTGTGTGCTCAAATTAACAATGTTACTTTCCTCCAACCTCCAGTGAGCCCTGTTTCTTACATGGCCAGCAGTACTTTGTATCCAGCTTTACTCGTTTAAAGTATAACTAAAGGCAACATTTTCAAAAATGTTTTGAATACAGTGGAGAGGGATTAGAACACCTGTCAGGTTTTTACCACTGTCGGTGTCCCCATTAGGGAGATTCATCCTCTCTATTTAATAATATTTTTCTAGTGATCTCCAGAATATTTTTTTTGTGTGTCAAGTTACCACTACACCATTATTATCTTGTATTTTTTAACCTCAAAGATACAACTATATTGGTGTCCCTTGTTAATTTGACATTGTATTTTTGAAATGTACCTGCCTACTCACAAACAAACTGTCCTTCTTTAAGTAAAACACATAGCCAAGTATTTAGCAAAATCAAGATTTTTTATTCAATAGGGAGCACAATGTCATATCAAAATCAAGAGGAAGGCAAAGATGGAGAAACAGTTGGAATTGGTGAAGCGTTTGTACCCCAGGGCAGACATCAAATATTTGACTGTCAAAATCGGTAACCTGAGGAGTCCATTTAATAGGGAGCACAATACGATCCTGGACTCCAAGAGATCGGGAGCAGCAGCAGATGACATATATGTCCTGAGGCTGTGGTCTTCCAACAGCCTGCGTTTTTTGCCAGACCACACTGAACCCAGGCCATAGCTCTCAACACTTCCTTTCACACAAATGAAAGAAATTAAATCAAAAATGCATTCTCTGCACCCAAAAAAATATATAAACTCAAATTAAACAAAAAGAAAATTATAAATGATATTGGTATAATCCCCAGGCAAGTGGCCTTGTTGGGGTTGTTGATATTGCATTGGCCACGGTCCACCATGCTGCTGTGGTGGTTGGGGTGGCTGTGTTGTTGGTGGAGGTGGTGGAGGAGGATAATCAAATTCGCAGAGGTGTGTTTTAGAGGGGGAAATAGCTTTCTTGTTTTTAAAAAAAAATGTTTTAACATTTTTTATTTAGGCATTTCTGTAGCATGCCAAGCTTCTCTACTGCTGAAAAATCTTCTCAATCCAGAAGACTGAGAAGAGGGTCCACAGGGTGTGTGCTCAAATTAACAAAGTTACTTTCCTCCAACCTCCAGTGAGCCCTGTTTCTTACATGGCCCGCAGTACTTTGTATCCAGCTTTACTCATTTAAAGTATAACTAAAGGCAACATTTTAAAAAATGTTTTAAATACAGTGGAGAAGGATTAGAACACCTGTCAGGTTTTTACCACTGTCTGTGTCCCCATTAGGGAGATTCATTCTCTCTATTTGTCCTGTTTTTCATTAACATTGAAAGTCAAAGTAAAATAAAATCACACATTTTGAGTTGTCCCCAGAAAAGTCATAGAGGGGAAATCTTCCAATGGGGACACTAGTTCTGGTGACCCAAAATATTCCTTTACTTTGAAGAACCTTTCTCTAGCCTGTTTTGGCTATGGGACAGGAAATAAAGGTAAATCTCCCTGATGGGACAAAGAGGGTAAAATTAAGGCTTCATGTACACAGGACATTGTTCAACCTCTCCTGAATTTACCTTGACAGCTAGAAACTGGCATCTAAAAACATCAGTTTAGCCGCGTTTACATGCCGCGTTTAGTCGCGTTTAGCTGCATTTGCGTCTAGAAGCGTTTGTAAAAAAAAATTTTTTTTGTTAAAATGAAAAACGTCTGTAAATGAAATGCGTTTAGCAGCGTTTACAAGCTGTTACAGGCATTTGGTGTTTCAAATGCCTCTGAACATCCGTCTGAACCCATTTTTTTGCGTTCCAAAAATTATTCTAAACTCAATTGCCTAGAAACAACTATAAATGACCCTGTGTACATGTACTGATAAAAGAACATAGAGGAGAGTTTAGGGCAGCTGAAATAATGCCCAACTGCTCCTAAACCTCAGTTTACCAGCAGCAGTGTGCATGAAGCCAAACCTTACAGGGGTTATAATCCTCCCTTACTCTATCCAAAATAAAAAAAAACGTTTGCCTATAGTTCTACTTTCAGGATGCCATACCATAGCTCCCAACTGTCCCTGATTTTGAACAAGGTCCCTCTGTCCCTCTTTCCTCCTCATTTGTCCCTTATTTTGGTTTGATCTATATAGGTGTATATAAAGTGTTTCTCAGTGCTAAGCTTTTATCCAAATTCTAAACTACTGCATTTGTAAATTCCAAAAGCCAACACAAGAAAAGTTGGGAGATGGTTGCCATACAGAACTTGAATTTCAGATAATTCCTGCTGAATCAGCCAAAATTAAAATTGTGGGGGTCCCTGTGATATACCAACCAGCTTGACTAAAGTAAATTGTTCAGTCGACTTTTGTCGAAAGGACTGGGTGGAAATTTGTCAGCTGAATAGCACCTGTATTTAATTAAATACAGTCATTGTTCTGGTATTCTGACAGCTGCAGGTTCTGGTTGTCACAATACAATAGCTGGTAGGGAGGATTCCTCCATCCATACTGTTTAGCGTGGATGGGGGAATCAGTTAGAATTCTTTAGTTCATTCACTTTTACTCACACTACTGCAAGAACCCCTGCCCCCAATGCTTCTGGACTCAATGCATCACTGCTTGCACTCTGTTAAAGTGGTTCTAAAGCCTAAACATGTTTAGCTTAATGCATTCCTTGCATTAAAGTGATACTAAAGTCTCTTTTTTTTTAAGTTAAAAATAACAAACATGTCATACTTACCTGCCCTGTGCAGTGGCTTTGCACAGAGCAGCCCGGATCCTCCTCTTCTCGGGTCCCTCTTCGGTGCTCCTGGCCCCTCCCTCTTGTTGCTATGTTGCAGCTTGCTATGGGGGCACACGAGCCACGCCGCACTCCCTGTGTCCATTCAGACATTGGCTGACTGACTTTGATTGGCAGCAGTGGGATCCAATGGTGCCGCACTGCTGTCTCAGCCAATGAGGAGGGCAGCCGAGAAACTCCTGCAACATCGCTGGATCTAGATGGACCTCAGGAAAGTATTAGGGGGGCTGCTGCACACAGAAGGTTTTTTATCTTAATGCATAGAATGCATTAAGATAAAAAACCTTTTGCCTTTACAACCACTTTAAGGTAAAAAATGTTTAGGCATCATCATCCCCCCTCACCCCTTCCCCCCTTACCTTACCCTTACACTTACCTGAGCCCTTATTCCATTCAGGGCTGTGCACGTGTTCAGCTCTTCTCTCCCCTCACTTCTGGGTTTCACTGGCTTTGCTGGGGCACCGGGAGCCAATGGCTCCCGCTGCTGTCAGTCAAAGTCAGTGACAAGGGAGCGGAGGGGTGGGGCCGAGTCTCCCTGTCTGTGTCAATGGATGCAGCAGCAGGGCTCGGGAGCAAGCACTGGGAAGAGGCTTCCCATGGGGGCACTGGAGACAGAGAGGAGGGGCCAGCAGCGCTGGTGGAGAACCCGAGAAGAGGAGGTTTGGGGCCGCTCTGTGCAACTCCATCGCACAGAGCAGGTACATATAAACATGTTTTTGTTTTTTTTTTAAATTACCTTTATAATTGCTTATAAGGCCCGTACACATGATCGGACTTTCTGACGGGAAATCTTGGATGTCAGGCTGTTGGAGGAAAATCCGACCGTGTGTATGCTCCATCGGACAATTTTTGTTGGACTTTCAAATGTCTAGCATGTCTTCAAATTTTCAGCCAACAAATGCGTGTTGTCGGATTTTCCGATTGTGTGCACACAAGTCCGTTGGACAAAAGTCCAAAGTACAAACACACAGACTCGGAAGGGATCTGTCTTGTAAAACTAGCGTTCGTAATGGAGATATCACATTCGTTACGCATCAGATTATGAAATCTCTCAATACAGCCCATTCTCTTCTTCTTTATAATGGTATAATAATGAAATTGCTTTGCTGGTGATATTCACAGAGTTCTGACAAACATAAATTTTTTTTTTATCTAGTGATCTCCAGAATAATATATATATATATATTTTTTTTTTTTTCCAGTGATCTCCAGAATAATATATATATATATATATATATATATATATATATATATATATATATATATATATATATATATATATATATATATATATTTATTTTCTAGTGATCTCTAGAATATTTTTTTTTCTAGTGATCTCCATAATAATATATATATATTTTTTTTTCTAGTGATCTCCAGAATTATATTTTTTTTCTAGTGATCTACAGAATTATATATATTTTTTCTACTGATCTCCAGGATTTATATATATATAAATTTTTTTTTTCTAGTGATCTCCAGAATAATATTTTTTTGTGTGTCAAGTTACCACAACAGCATTATTATCTTGTATTTTTTAACCTCAAAGATACAACTATGTTGGTGTCCCTTGTTAATTTGACATCGTATTTTTGAAATGTACCTGCCTACTCACAAACAAACTGCCCTTTTTATAAGTAAAACACATAGCCAAGTATTTTGCAAAATCAAATTTTTTTTATTCAATAGGGAGCACAAGGTCACATCAAAATCAAGAGGAAGGCAACGATGGAGAAACAGTTGGAATTGGTGAAGCGTTTGTACCCCAGGGCAGACATCAATTATTTGACTGTCAAAATTGGTAACCTGAGGAGTCCAATTTAGTAGGGAGCACAATACGGTCCTGGACTCCGAGAGATCGGGAGCAGCAGCAGATGACATATATGTCCTGAGGCTGTGGTCTTCCAACAGCCTGCGTTTTTTGCCAGACCGCACCTTAACTAGGCCATCGCTCTCAACACTTCCTTCCACACAAATTAAAGAAATTAAATCAAAAATGCATTCTCTGCACCCAAAAAACAAAAATAAACTCAAATTAAACAAAAAGAAAATTACAAATGATATTGATATAATCCCCAGCCCAGTGGCCCTGTTGGGGGTGTTGATGTTGCACGGTCCGCCATGCTGCTGTGGTGGGTGGTTGGCTGTGTTGTTGGTGGAGGTGGTGGAGGAGGATGATCAAATTCGCAGAGGTGCATTTTAGGGGTGATTTGGCCCTTCTTCCCCTTAAGGATAATTTCCTCGCACATAATGCGCTGGTCCTCCTCCATCTCTTTTAGTTTGTTTCCTGTCATGCAGCCAAAAGCCTCCTGGGAATCAGGGGCCATGCTAATTGCAGTTGTTGCATGGCATAGAAATGCAGCTGTGACCTCATCCAGGTTCCTGGACTTCCTGGCCATTTTTGTTGGAGGGCAGAGGGGAGGAACCTGGCATTCAGTCAGGCTGCTTGGCACGGCCTCCTCTTGGCTTTGGCTGAGACTTTCCTGTGTATGAAAATGGTACATAGTTTTAGGTTTTTGGTCATCAATCACACACAATTTTTAACTCATGACTGTTGCAAATTGAATGTTAACAAATAGAAAAGACTATCATTCTGACCCCAGCATTTTCATTCTTGTCCCGATAATTTTTGCCCACTATTGTCTATTGATATGTGAACCACTTTGTTAAAGCAGAAATTTGGGATCAATAATATCTAGTTAACATCATTCAATTTTTGCCCACAAATATGTTCAACAATGCTATACCTGGGTCAAGCTGGGCTTCTCCACATCTTCTTCCTGTGTTGAAGGCCCAGGGTGGACCTCAGGAGCCTTAGCTGATGTGGAAGGAAGTGTTGAGAGCGATGGCCTAGGTTCGTTCTGGTCTGACAAAAAACGTAGGCTGTTGTAGTACCACAGCCTGGGAACATATATGTCATCTGCTGATGCTCCCGATCTCTGGGAATTCTGGACCTTCTTGTGCTCCCTATTATATGTGCTCCGGCGGCTACCAATTTTGGCCTTAAAATAATTGATGTCTGCCGTGGGATACAGAGGCTTCACCAATTCCAACAGTTTCTTCATCGCTGCCTTACCCTTGATTTTATTGCTGTAATCCTTGCATGTAACTTGCCATAGACATGGCAGCTCCCGGTATTGTTGGCTAAGGTCAGGGAGGAAGTCAGGGGCATTAAATTTATCCACCATTTTATCTGCTAGACACAACACAAGACAAACCCTAATGTCAGGCTACAATGATGATGACACATGCCTGACGAAGGGGTCCTGCGTTACTCCGAAACGTTGCACTTTCCTTGTGTTGTGATCATGCAATAAATTACACGTTTGGACGCTATCTACATCGTTCCATGGTGTGCTGGCAAATATCTTCATTGTAACTTGAACCAGTATCCAGATGGTTGTTGCTGCAGCACCCATACTCGTGAGTTCATCCAGGAATGTGTGCAATGGGAATATGAAGTATTACTAATGTCAGGCTAAACTCTCATAATCTTGTCCCAATAAAGGCCTCAATCTATAAGCAGTATAGGCCACTAACCACTGACGCCCCAATTTACAATTGTACCTTCAATTCAACGTTCCTTTGTGCGATAACGATCTTCCGTCGTCCACTCCACTCATCTCTTCTCTTTCGGGGGAAGTGGGAGAGCAAATGGCGGAGAGACAGCAGATGCATGCTGATAGCAGCAACGAGGAAAGCCCGGAGCAAGGCAGTTCCTGATCCAGGAGGAGATATAAGGCCTCAAATATGTCCTTTAAATAGATGGTGGAGATGGTGGACATCTTAAAGAGGACAGACTATGATGGGAATCATGGGCCGTACAGAAACCCAAATGTCAGAAAGGCCAAGATCATGGCTAAAGTTGTCAGAAGTCTGCACATGACTTTTGGGGTACGACGATCCAAGGATCAATTGAGGAAACACTGGTCTGACCTGAAATTGAGGGAGCAAGATCAGTATAGGAAGATCAGGAAAGTGCTGCAAAAAAGTAAGTATTTGTCATGTGTTCGTATTATTATTATTACTTTCATGCTGGTCCATGTTCTTTTCTTTACTGTTGTACAGTTTAAAATGCCAAGTTTTATGTTATTGGACAAAGGAATCGTTCGTGGGACATTAAACATCGTTCGTTCGACCACTAATAATTCGTTTTTGGGAGATGCAGGTTAACTACATTTGTTCAGGCCTATTTTGCTTAAAATAAGTTCTTTAGATTGTTGTCTAGATGTCTTTGAAACTATAATGAAATGTCAACTTTATTCAGTGTCAGGAGAGGACACTCAGCAGCTGTTTACGCATCTGTACTCAGGAGCACTAGTGTGGGACACCATAACACCCTTGTTATGGTGTCCCACGCAGGTGCTCCAGTGGATACTAGGGGTTTCTCCATGTGTGAAACTTGCACAAAACAGGTAAGTATTCCAGCTTTTGAAAGGGAAAAAATCATGTATTCAGCTTGGAACTCTGCCAAAACAGACAATTGGATGACACTTCCAAGCAATGTTTCATATTACTATTTCTAGCCTAACATATCTGTCTGCTAAGTATACCTTTTTTGTAGTCACATAGGGGAGAAAAGAAGAGGGACATCTGAGGACACCAGTAACCCCACACCTAATCAAGAAAGGCAACTCACCACACACCCTGAAGATGTTGATGCTGATGTTCAGGAAGTGCTGGGTGAAGTGGTAGAAATGGTGCCAACCACAGGTCAGTGTCTGAGACCACAGCGTCAGGTAATAGATGGATGCCTGCATATTTTTAATACATGGTGTGTTTTTTTTTATTTTCAGGTGATGTGGATGTTGTGGAAGAAGAAACTCACTTCAGCAGTGCAAGTGCACAAATCCTGATCAGGGAGATCATGGTTTGTAATCGTGATTTGGAACAAATGAAACAAAACACCCATGATGTTCAAAAAAGACTGAGCAACATCATCGATATTTTAGGGAAAATCTAACCAAAAATAACATTTTATAGTTCTTATGTTATACGTGTTTTTACAGTTTTAAATGAATCGCAAAGCCAAGAAAGATGCACACAGTGTGTCAACATGTGCTATCTCCCATCATGGGATATCAATGTGCACGTTTTGTGGGTGCAACCCCTTCCTCCAAACTAAAGTAAGTGAGAGGAAGGGGTTGCACCCCCGAAACACGTACATTGATCCCCCATGATGGGAGCTAGCACATGTTAACACACTGGGGCTTATTTCAAAAAGGCAAAACCACTTTGCACTACAAGTGCAATGCAAGTGCACTTGAAAGTGCACTTGTAGGGCAAAGTGGATTGGCCTTTCTGAAATAAGCCCCAGTGTGTCAACATGTGCTAGCTCCCATCATGGGGGATCAATAGACGTGTTTCGGGGGTGCAACCCCTTCCTCTCACCTACTTTAGTTTGGAGGAAGGGGTTGCACCCACAAAACGCGTACATTGATATCCCATGGTGGGAGATAGCACATGTTGACACGCTGTGGGTTTTGGGGCTTTAGCAAAATAGATGTAGGGAAAGACACACATTTTAGGCATGGGATCATGAGGGAAATCCAAATTTGGAGTCCCAATTTGTGTGCATCTTCAAAATTTGGCTTTTAGAGGGGTGAGATCACCCCATCTGATGAAGGCAAGATCAACACAGTTTTGACATACTAATGTCTCATATGGCCTTCACTTTAGCAAAGTCGAACATGCCTGTTTAGACCCAAAAATGGTCTAAGATGTTGGTTTGTTCAAAAACCGTTTATAACGCACATGTGAATGTGCTTGGAGTAAAATGTTTTATACTCAACAATGTGTGGCTTCTTATTTCAATGCTCAATACTAGGGATGAGCCGAACACCCCCCGGTTCGGTTAGCACCAGAACCTGCGAATGGACCGAAAGTTCGCGCAAACTTTAGAACCGCATTAAAGTCTATGGGACTCGAATATTCAAAATCAAAAGTGCTAATTTTAAAGGCTAATATGCAAGTTATTGTCCTAAAAAGGGTTTGGGGACTCGGGTCCTGCCCCAGGGGACATGTATCAATGCAAATTTTTTTTTAAAAACGTCTGTTTTTTTGGGAGCAGTAATTTTAATGATGCTTAAAGTGAAAAAATAAAAGTGAAATATTCCTTTAAATATCGTACCTGGGGGGGGTGTCTATAGTATGCCTGTAAAGTGGCGCGTGTTTCCCGTGCTTAGAACAGTCCCTGCACAAAATTACATTTTTAAAGGAATAAAAGTAATTTAAAACTGCTTGCGGCTTTAATGTAATGTCGGGTCCTGGCAATATGGATGAAAATCAGTGAGACAAACGGCATGGCTACCCCCCCAGTCCATTACCAAGCCCTTTGGGTCTTGTATGGATATTAAGGGGAACCTTATGGGTACCCCCCCAGACCATTACCAGGCCCTTTGGGTCTTGTATAGATATTAAGGGGAACCCCGCACCCAAATTAAAAAAAGGAAAGGCGTGAGGCCCCCAGGCCCTATATACTCTGAACAGCAGTATACAGGTGGTGCAAACAAGACAGGGACTGTAGGTTTGTTGTTAAGTAGAATCTGTTTGTAATTTTGAACTGGTACATTTTAAAAGTGTAGCTCCAGCCAAAAAATCTATTTTTAAGCTTTTTGGAAAGCATAGGGAAGGGTTATCACCCCTGTAACATTTGTTTTGCTGTTTGTGCACCTCTTCAGTAGATTTCACCTCACTTTCTGTCCCAATGACAAATGTTTTTTGGAAATTTGGGGTTTTTAGTGAAACAAGGATTGGTGATAAAGCATCAGTGAAGAGGAAACACGTTTTTCCCATATTAACTCTTACAGGAGAGAATTTCCCTTCCTAGGGGTAGATTTCATCTCACTTTCTGTTGTCTCCTTCCGTTTGCAAGTAGGAGTCATTTGTAAGTTGTATGTTTGAAAGTGGGGGCCTGCCCTATATACTCTGCAGAAATTGGGGCCTTAGGTGTTGGTGTTGCCACAACACTGTAAGCCCTCACAGTTACTTTTGGTGGGCGCAGGAATGGGCCCTGCTGTGAAATATTAGATCAAGAATTGTAATTACATGCCATTGTTGAACAGTAGTAGAAAAATTGGGCCTTTGGTGGTGGTGGTGCCACAACCCTGTAATGCCCCGTACACACGGTCGGACATTGATCGGACATTCCGACAAGAAAATCCTAGGTTTTTTTCCGACGGATGTTGGCTCAAACTTGTCTTGCATACACACGGTCACACAAAGTTGTCGGAAAATCCGATCATTCTGAACGCGGTGATGTAAAACACGTACGTCGGGACTATAAACGGGGCAGTAGCCAATAGCTTTCATCTCTTTATTTATTCTGAGCATGCGTGGCACTTTGTGCATCGGATTTGTGTACACATGATCGGAAATTCCGACAAATTTTATAGCCTGCTCTCAAACTTTGTATGTCAGAAAATCTGATGGAAAATGTGTGATGGAGCCCACACACGGTCGGAATTTCCAACAACAAGGTCCTATCACACATTTTCCGTCGGAAAATCCGACCGTGTGTACGGGGCATAAGTCCTCACAGTTACTCTTGGTAGGCGCTGGAACGGGCCCCGCTGTGAAATATTATATCAATTGTAATTACATACACCTGTTGAACGGGGCAGAAAAAAAATTGGGCCTTTGGTGGTGGTGTTGGTGGTGGTGTTGCCACAACACTGTAAGCCCTCACAGTTACTCTTGGTAGGCGCAGGAATGAGCCCTGCTGTGAAATATTAGATCAAAAATTGTAAATTGTAATTGCATGTCCCTGTTGAACAGGGGCAGAAAAATTGGGCCTTAGGCACTGGTGCCACAACACTGCAACCCCTCACAGATGCTATAGTTGGAGTGCAGGAATGAGCCCTGCTGCAAAGTATTGCATCAAAATTGTAATTAAATGCCCCTGTTAAACAGGGGCTGAAAATTTGGGCCTTGGGCACTGGTGCTGGTGCCACAACACTGCAACCCATCACAGATACTCTAGATGGAGCGCAGGAATGAGCCCTGCTGCAAAATATTGCATCAAAAATTGTAATTATACGCCCCTGTTAAAAAGGGGCTGAAAAATTGGGCCTTGGGCACTGGTGCTGGTGCCACAACACTGCAACCCCTCACAGATACTATAGTTAGAGCGCAGGAATAGGCCCTGCTGCAAAGTATTGCATCAAAAATTGTAATTACACGCCCCAGTTTAACAGGGCCAGAAAAATTGGGCCTTGGCCACTGGTGGCGGTGCCTAGAACCAAAAATGTTCTTACAAGCTATCAGCATGAAAATTGAGGAGGAAGAGGATTGTCACTCAGCATAACAGGATAGCCACTCAGCATCAGCATAGGCAGTCTTGAAGGGATCTCACATTAAAAAAAAATCAATCGGTTACAACAGCATAAGGTGCTTGGTAGGTGGTGATCCAAAACTGATTCATTTTTATGCAGGTCAGCCGATCGACCGATTCGGTGGACAGGCGCACCCAGTGATCGGTTACAAAGCCTCCAGCATTACTGAATGTGCGTTCCAAAAGAACGCTGAATGCAGGACAGGCCAGTAGCTCAACTGCATACTGTGCAAGCTCTGGCCAGTGATCCATCCTCGAGACCCAGTAACCCAGAGGATTTTCGGTGGGAAAGGTGTCCAAGTCTGATCTTGCCCCTAGGTATTCCTGCACCATGTAAAACAGACGCTGGCGATGGTTGCTGGAACCGATCATACCTTGGGGCTGCGGACCAAAAAACTGTGGACTAAAAAATTCTCCACCACTCCTTCTGTGACTGACCGAAGCCTCAGCAACATGTTGTCCAGGAGGACCAGGAAATTGTAGCCTCCCAGGCTCTGGAAAAACATTGCACAAACCTTTCTGCAAGGCCTCCCGAAGATGTTTCATCCTCTGCTCCCTCTGCAACGGCAAGATAAGGTCCGCAACTTTACCCTTGTAACATGGAACTAGGAGGGTTGCCAGCCAGTAATGATCCCTCCCCTTGTTACCACAAATACGAGGATCCTTCCGCAGGATTTGCAGGATCAGGGAGGCCATCGCCCCTCCCCTGGATTACTGTTTGCCTTCCAAGCCTCATTCTGGTACTCCTCCATCATTGCTGGACGATGGACACAGCACATCTGAAGACCAGTCTGATTACACATCCATGGCAGGGTTGATCGACCTCACGGACCCCTTCGGTTACATCTGGGACTCTCATATGCCTTTTTAACTCAACTCAAAAGTGAGTGCAATCTCTGTTGCTGCTCTTTTTATTAAAATTGTTTTTAAGTCTGCACCCAGAGGCGCCTCCTTTTTTTGTTTCTTACAAAGCTAGCATTTAACCACTGGGCATGTGGATGGCTGGGAGCGAACTTCTTTCGGCGGGGCAGGGAAATTTGCCTGGTACAATCTGACGTCGGTGTACTGATAGCAGATTGCCTGCAAGTACTTGGCTGTGACACACCTAATTCTACACCTTCATTCCTCTCAGTGCAGGTTTCAGAGAGGACTGAAGATATAGTGGGGTTGGAGATCCCAGCTGATGAGGAGCAAGGAGAGGTCCGCTTTGTTCTTTGGTGTGGGTCTTTTAGGTATGCTTGCCAATGAACTGCATGGCAGGTCGACATATGCCTGGTCAAACATGTGGTGCCCAAGCGGGTGATGTTTTGGCCACGCGAGATACGCTCGAGACATATGTTGCAAATAGCAGTGGTGGGATCTGATGCACTCGTCTCAAAAAAGGCCCACACCAAAGAACTTTTGGAATAACGTTCAGAGACAGCAGCGCCCTGCACATGCAGAGCTCTGCAGTGTGATGCAGTCGGTGTGCTGCCCTTAAGCTGGCCCCTGGAGGGCATCTTGCTTCGTTGGAGATGTGCCTCCTCCTTCACCTTCTCCTCTCTCCTATTAGGCACCCACATGGTGTCAGTGACCTCATCATCCCCTCCCTCCTCATCACTGGAGCAAACCTGGCAGTATGCTGCAGCTGGGGGAACATGACTGCCAGATTGCTGTCCTTCTTGGGCACCCCCTCTTTCTGGGCTCACGTTACTGCCTTCCTCTAGCTGGGTACCATCACCAGAGCCTTCAAAACGCTGGGCATCCTCCTGGAGCATGTACCCAACACTGTGGTCAAACAGTTCGGGGGACTCCTCAGGAGGACATGGTGGGGCTAGGGAAGGAGTGACTGATGCCATTGAGCAAGCGTATCCCATGGCCACGTGCTGATGAGGATGCACAGTCTCCACGACCAGCACTGTTACCTCTAGACACAGAGCCTGCTTGCCCTCTTTTATTGGCTTGTGACTGTCTGCCTCTCCTTGTTGGCCTTCCAGACATACTAATGGCCTGCAGTGAGATGTAGCTGCACAAACCTGGAATGTATATATATACTGATACTGCAGCTAGCAGAATCAACTGCCTGCCTATAGTATTATTAGTATGAGAACACCAGCAATTGTCTTCAGGTAGCTTTAGGTGCACACTGTGCAGAGAACAGAATACACTAACTGTAAATACTGCAGCTGCCTGCCTGTGGTATTAATAGAATCAGAACACCAGGAATTGTCTTCAGGTAGCTTTAGGTGCACACTGTGCAGAGGACACAGTACACTAACTGTAAATATGGCAGCTGCCTGCCTGTGGTACTAATAGGATCAGAAGAACACCAGCAATTTTCTTCAGGTAGCTTTAGGTGAACGCTGTGCAGAGGACACAGTACACTAACTGTAAATACTGCAGCTGCCTGCCTGTAGTACTAATAGGATCAGAAGAACACCAGCAATTGTCTTCAGGTAGCTTTAGGTGCACACTGTGCAGAGGACACAGTACACTAACTGTAAATACTGCAGCTGCCTGCCTGTGGTATTAATAGGATCAGAACACCAGCAATTGTCTTCAGGTAGCTTTAGGTGCATATTGTGCAGAGGACACAGTACACTAACTGTAAATACTGCAACTGCCTGCCTGTGGTATTAATAGGATCAGAACGACAGCAATTATCTTCAGGTAGCTTTAGGTGCACACGGTGCAGAGGACACAGTACACTAACTGTAAATACTGCAGCTGCCTGCCTGTGGTACTAATAGGATCAGAAGAACACCAACAATTTTCTTCAGGTAGCTTTAGGTGCATACTGTGCAAAGGACACAGTATACTAACTGTAAATACTGTACTGTAAATACTGTAAAAACACCTGCCTGTCTCTCAGTAGAAAGAGAATAACAGGAATGAATCTAGCTAAAGTGAATACAGTGTATATATATATATATATATATATATATATATATATATATATATATATATATATATATATATATATATATATATATATATATATATATATATATATATATATATATATATATATATATATATATATATATATATATATATACAACACCTGGGATGCACATGTATACACAATACACTGTAAGTGCAGCTAACTGACTCGCCTGCTTACTCTATCTAACTTAAACCCAAATGACACTGTCTCTCTGTCTATCTCTCTCTGCCACCACAACACACTACACAAGGCCGCCACTCATGCCGCCTTATATAGTGTGGGGCATGTACTAAACCCCCTGAGCCATAACTGGCCAAAGCCACCCTAATTACGGCTCTCTGTACAGACTGTGCTGTGATTGGCCAAGCATAGTGCATGCTTGGCCAATCATCAGCCAGCAATGCACTGCGATGCTGCAGTGAATTATGGGCCGTGACACGCCACTCGAATTTGGCGGAACGGCCCATAACGTTTGCAATTCGACAACTGGTCGAACATGCGATGTTCAAGTCGAACATGGGTTTGACTCGAACTCGAAGCTCATCCCTACTCAATACCAGTGTATTTGGTAAGTTGGTGTAGTTACAGTGACAATGTGCTGTAAAATGTGCCAAAATCAGGCCATTTTAGGGACTCCAAGCAATTAATTCAAGAAGTTGAAAAGGATGAATATTTTTATAATTAATGCATTACATATATTAACAACAATAACATTGTGTGTGTAGCAGACCCACAGCACAACTTAATAGTTATCTGAAGAAAAGATTGTCACATATCCAATAAGTTACGTTTGCACTATTGAAGAAAATGGCCAAAATTAAAAGGCCATTTGAGAACCTAGGAGACAGATAAGAAACACAAATAGCAATGCAAATGAAATATGAGTTTAGTTTTTGAAAAAACTTTTATTGCACATCCGCCACATTTTGTTGTAAAGCAATTGCCCCTCTACCCACAAAGTAATAAACATATTTTTGTTTTACTTTGCGGGCGATTTGGGCGGGTAAGCCAGCACGGCCACTTTTGAGAGCCATCATCACTGCAGTTTCAGATGAAAAGTCGGCCTCAGTCAAAACTGAGGCCAGATAGCTGGCTGCATTCTTCCTTAAAAAATTGTGTAGAATGCAGCAGCACAACCTGACGTGGTTCAGTTTATATTCAGCCAGGTTCATGGCCGTTAGGAAGAGACGGAACCAGCTTGCCATTATGCCAAAGGCATTCTCCACCACTCTTCTGGCATGAGACAGCCGGTAATTGAAAACTCTCTGCTCTGGGGTCATGTTCCTCATGGGGAAAAGCCTCATGAGATGTCCCCCTAGAGCAAAGGCCTCATCCACTACAAAAATGAAGTTGAGGCCCTACACATTCTCCTCGGGAGGTGGCAACTGCAATGTGCCATTTTGTACCCGCTGGTAGAAGTCGGTCTGGGCGATCACTCCTCCGTCAGAGTTTCTGCCTTTCTTCCCAACGTCCAAGTATAGAAACTCATATTTGGCCGACACCACCACCAACATGACAACACTACAAAAGCCCTTGTAGTTGTAGTAATAAGAGCCAGAGTTGGGTGGTGGGACAATCCTCACATGCTTCCCATCAATAGCACCACCACAATTGGGAAAATCCCACTGGTGGTGAAACTGGGAAGCCGCAGTCTGCCATTCCTGTGGGTTTGAAGGAAACTGTGGAGTCAAACAAGAAAAAAAATTTGTACTTTTGCACATAACATTGCAAGCAGATTAGACACAAACATTCTTGGCCAACATAAGTATAACATTTATTAAAATGAGTATTTAAAGACAAAAGTATAAGGTCAACTTATCAGATTCTTCACCCCCTCTGGTGGCCCATTGAAAAAATGTTATGGTGGGGGGTGGGTAGATGTTATGGACAGGTAACCCTCTCCACTTCATTGAGAGCTGAATGCATAAATAATGTGTTGCTTTGGCCAGCCCCTCCTTACTTACACTATTGGCAGACCACTGGACAGGTAAGAAGTGTCATAATACAAAAATATGGATACACACTGTCCAAATTGAAGCACATTTATACTTTGTCAAGATCATAGGAGACCAAAACTTTCAACAGTACCATTTGAAAGTATTCAGGCAGGCCCTTGCACTACATGCTTTGGTGAATTCATCCATAAATATGACCACAAAAGAGGTATAGTGTGTTTGGGTTTGGGAAAGTCAGCAGATAGAGTATTGGTATTGGTTGACTAGCGGTTGGGGGGGAGGGAGGGTTCCAAATGAGTTTGGGCCCCAAAAAAATAGCCTCTTGCACTCTGCCTGAATTTAAGGACAGCAATAACATTTGTACACATTTTAGGGGTGTTAAGAGTAAGCACTAAAATGGAGCTGACAAAATACATTGTTAAGTTACTAGGCTAGGTGTGTATGGGCCCAGGATAGCATTCTGGGGAGGTTAGTGAAGGCATATATACATGAAGGACAAAAAAGGTGCATTATAAGCTTACAGCATGCATGTGGACAAAAAGGACATTCACAGCATATTACAATAATGGTAATTATGGAATGAAGAAATGAATACAAAACATTAGCAAACAATAAATACATAGAATGTGATGTTAAAGGATAAAACTTACCCGAATATAGTCCTTCTGAAGGACTTGAATGATGGCAGAAGAGGTCTCCGGAATAATGATTCCCAGGGCCTGGGGGGAGATCCCAGTCGTGAACTTGAGGTCCTGGAGACTTTTCCCCGTCGCCAAGTACCGCAAGGTGGCGACGAGCCTTTGCTCAGGAGCGATAGCTTGCTGCATGCATGTGTCCTGCTTAGTAATATAGGGGGACAGAAAAGCCAATAGACGGTGAAAACATTGGTCCGTCATCCGGAGATAATTCCTGAAATCATCAGGATTATTCTCCTGGAGCTCCCGCAGCAAAGGCATATGAGAGAATTGGTCACGATGAAGCAACCAATTCTTCGTCCAAGAACTCCTCCTCCCCCTATTCCTGGACTATACCTGGGTCAAAGCAATAACTCCAAGCCCAAAAATAGCACGATCTCTCCGACGAGAACGCCACATGGCTAGTATACAAACGCCTTTTCAGAACGAACCAACAGAACGCACTGAAAATCAGAAAGGACCTGACAAGCACGACCTGAAAATCAGAAGCGTACTAAAAAGAACACACTGAAACCCAGAAACAAACTGACAAGCAAGCACTGAAAAACAGATACGAGCCGACAAGCACAACCTGAAAAGCAGAAACGAACTGAAAAAACGAGGCTGAAAAGCGCGAATCGACACTGACCAAACTTCTACTAACACAAGATTATCAGAAGGAGCCCAAAGGGTGGTGCATGACTATTGCACTTCCTTTTTATCGGCTCGTAGTATGTCTAGTACATCACTATGCTCATAATTGTTGCCCAACATTTGTGTGAGTAGAAGAGAACAAGAAGACCTGGACAGCCGCACACCGGAATGGATAAATCCGTCTTTTTATTGAAAATACAGGATCATGGGGTACACAAAACACGACTGTGGGGTGGTACAAAAATAGCTGACACGTTTCGTTCTTACACCACGTGCTTACTCATAGCTATGAGTAAACACTTGATGTAAGTGCGAAACGCATCAGATATTTTTGTACCACCCCACAGTCGTGTTTTGTGTATCCCATGATCCTCTATTTTGAATAAAAAGATGGATTTATCCATTCCGGTGTGCGGCTGTCCAGGTCTTCTTGTTCTCTTCTACTTGCATCAGCATTTAGCCAGCACCTGGAGCTCTTCTCTTCCTGGAGGTAATGAGACACAAGCACTCTGGTTTAAGCCCCTCTTTGAGCGGAGGATCACACATCACCCAACATTTGTGTGACCGTGTGTATGCAAGACAAGTTTGAGCCAATGCCCTTCGGACAAAATTCCATGGTTTTGTTGGTGAAAAGTCCGATCGTGTGTACGAGGCAATAGTCCTTTAAGCCCAGTACACAGTACTATTTTTTTTCCGAATGGTCGGTTTCTGTCTGACCGGTTGCAGTACACACGGTTTCTATGGAACTGGCCGATGCTGCCTAACATTCGAACCATGTGTACTAGGCTTACGTTGAAAGGGAGAAATTTTAATGTACACTCACACAACACCCTCTCTATGCAGGTTAGCTCAAGAGGCCTCATTACCCAGCTAAAGATATGTTAACTTTATTTTATGACTTTAACATATTTGAAGTGTTTCTTGTATAGGATTTACTGATTGATTTTACTTCCTGCTTTGGGCCTTAAAATTCCCACCCATCTGCTAATAGATGTTTACCAGGAAAAAAATGTTTTGAACATAGAGCTATGTGCTAGAAATGTGCTAGAAATCATGAATGCATAGACCCCTTCGAGGTATATGTTTGTCCTTAATTATGTTCACATCATTGTGCATTTCATTCACTTCTAATGAATGAAGATAGGCATTCTTGTTCGATTGCTGGGGATCAACCACCAGCAAGCAAAGCTACTTCCCTTGTTGATTGCCTTGGCATTTTTTGCAACAGGACTAGGGTTAATAACTATCACTGCCTCTAGCTTTAGTTTATGAAGAACATTTCCATTTGGGAGGGTATACATTTATAGAATTTTCACTCTTCAGAAATTAGCATTGATTGTAGTATTACTTCTGTTCTGAACTTTAATCAAACTGTTTAGAAAAGAATGGGCATAGTGAATATTGGATGCATGCTACACTACACATTTCTATGGCAAAATAAGTTGCATCCAAGATTAGTCGCTAACTGAATATAAGTGCTTGTCATTGTTGAACAATATGTGTCCTTAGGAGTCTCAAAGCAGCATACATTTTACATTCCATTATGTAAAAATATAGAATTAAGGACAGCTAGATTTATGCATCTCTGGAGGCAGCTATCAATTGTATAAATTATAGGACTTCAAGTGCATAACTAAAATGCGCCATGGCATACATGTGGATATAATGACAGATAAACAGATAGGCATATGTTAGCATAAATTAAAGATGTTACGTTGGTATGCCATAAAAGGTATAGGTTTAATGCTGTATATGATGATGCTTTTAAGATCTGGTTGGCAATGGGGTACTGTCAATGTTAAGCCTGCAGGGTCATATAAGAATTGAAAACATCACGCACACACCTTTAGAGTTTAGACCACTCTGATTAATTTGGGGAGCTTCAGGGCTACACGTGAGTGGGGTGTTTGAGTCCATGCCTGGGTCTAGAACCCTGTCCATTTGCAGTGTTCCTTTCCCCCCCACAGCCGCTCTTACTGTCAGTGAAAATACTGGAGACCCGCTTATCTGTTGGCATTTTAAATTTTCATTGAAGATTTTTCATATGTAAAACCACATGACATCTTGTACCTCTGATCAGGTACTTTTTCAACGACAATGCTTGTATTATGCATGCCTGTTTTTTAATAGTCCCATTCACCAGAGTCTCAGAGAGGCCTACACAATATCTGGAGGTCCCATGGAGAGCACCGTCCAGACTCTGTGTTCCTGCAGGACAGAGGAGGTTAGTTCACAGCTCATATTGAAGGAGAAAGTCATTTTTCACCATGAGGAAAGTGATCTTCATTGGCTGTCTATGTAGAATAACTTTCACAGTTCAGCAGCAGGTGATTAGGCACTTAACATCAATCAAAGAACAGAGCCTTTGTCACTATGCAACTATGGGGACATGCAATCAATCCTCTCAGAGACCCTGTTACACCCTCTTACATATTGTGGGATTAGATTGTATGTACTTTCAGTTATATGCTATGCACTGTGGGTTTGAATTTGGATAGTCTAACACCATTACCATGATCAAATTTCAATGAGATGTCCTGGAAAAAACATTTTCCATGTTGCACCCCTAATGACACCGATCAATGTGGCAGAACGGTTCTGTGCTCCAGGCATAACAGAGAAAAATGTAATAATCTACATGAAATATGAGTAATGAAATATTAATGACTTATTGATTTATCCATGAAGGACTTAAGTAATAGAAACATGGAATATATCTGTGACATCAAAAATGATAAAGGGGCTCGGTAAACAGCTGCAGAGGTTATAAAACCCCATGTGCCATGTAGGATGATTTGAAGGATGATTTGAAGGGAGCTGAATGCTTAATGGTATTGCGAGGGACAGGAGCAGAAAGTAGCAAAGAGTTAGGAAATAAAAACATTTAGGTGTTTTTTTTAATGCCAAAATTTGTTTTTTTAGTTTTGATTGGAGTGAGGAATGTCTAATAAGTGGTCATCGTTTTTTTGCCATCTGTGTTCCATTTGGGAGAATTACCATCACCTAATTTCCGATGGACACAGCAAGAAACAAAAGGATAACTCTTTAAAATAAGGAAAATGCCATCTTATATAGTTGTGACCTAAACATATCCCTATTCGAAAATGTTCCTTCTATTCCTGTTCTGGTGACAAGTTTGAAATCTCCCCTACTTTCAGTCCTGGCAATAATGGTTGTCATGACCCAAAGAGAATAAATTCCCTATTGGGGACAAAAGCTTTGTCTTTAGATATACATTAACCGCTTCAGCCCTGGGAGATTTTACCCCCTTCCTGACCAGAGCACTTTTTGCGATTCAGCACTGCGTCGCTTTAACTGACAATTGCATGGTCGTGCGATGTTGCACCCAAACAAAATTGATGTCTTTTTTTCCCCACAAATAAAGCTTTCTTTTGGTGGTATTTGATCACCTCTGTGGTTTTTATTTTTTGCGCTATAAACAACTAAAGAGAGACCATTTTGAAAAAAAAACACATTATTTTTTACTTTTTGCTATAATAAATATCCCCCAAAAATATATTTAAAAAAAACTATTTTTTTACTCAGTTTAGGCCGATATGTATTCTTCTACATATTTTTGGTAAAAAAAATCACAATAAGCGTATATTGATTGGTTTGCGCAAAAGTTATAGTGTCTACAAAATAGGGGATAGTTTTTTGGCATTTTTATTTTAATTTTTTTTTATTAGTAATGGCGGCGATCTGCGATTTTTATCGGGACTGCGACATTATGGCCCACACGTTTGACACTTTTGACACTATTTTGGGACCATTGTCATTTATACAGCGATCAGTGCTATAAAAATGCACTGATTACTGTGTAAATGACACTGGCAGTGAAGTGGTTAACCACTAGGGGGCAATGAAGGGATTAAGTGTGTCCTAGGGAGTGATTCTAACTGGTGGGGGGGATGGGCTACTAGTCGCATGACATCGATCACTGCTCCCGATGACAGGGAGTGGTGATCTCTGTCACGACACAAGCCTGAACGGGGAAATGCCTTGTTTACAGAGGCACTTCCCCATTCTGAGGCTCCGTGACACGACCGCCAAGATACCGGCAGACATCGAGTCCGCCGGTCCCACAGGCACGGTCATGCTGTACGTGGTGGGCGCGTGCCTGTTATCCCCGGCTATTAAAGGGGATGTACAGGCATGCCCATTTGCCCACCGCTGCCATTGTGCCGACGTATATCGGCGTGCAGCAGTCGGCAAGTAGTTGAAGAGCAAACCCAAGCAACAAATCAGCTGAACTAAAATGAGAAATGTAGGTTAATATAGCACAAATTCTCTGTAATCAACTGCAGCCACAGCATGCACAGACCACTTCAGTAGCATGGCATTAGTAGAGTAGCGTAGTCAGCTGAACTGACAGTGCCTGTATAGAGGGGTAGAATGTGATCTGGCTGCCTTGTGCCCAAGCAAGCAGATGTTTTCCTTAAAAATTGCAAGCCCTACATCTTCCCTCCTTGTCAGGAACCTTTCCCTGCCGCTAGCTCTCTCTGTGCTAGACGGGGTACCTTTCCCTACTCTACCAACTCGCAAAATGTGCACCAAACCTGGGAGCCAGGGCCTTAAAAAGGCTAAGCCTAACCCAAAATGGCTGCTAGAGTCACATGGGGTGGCGGTATCCAATGGGATAGCTCCCCCAAAGACCAAGGGCCACTGTGGAAGAGTGCCATCTTCAGTGGAGAAAGTAGACTGCACCTGCCTACACCCAGCTGCAGGATCACATGACTAGACTGGAGTGGATTAAAAATAGGTAAGTAGACACGTCTTTTGTATACAGTTTAGGCAGGATAGGTAAGAGGAGGAAGGGGAATGACATTTGTTTAGGAGTATTTAGATTTAGGCTTTTCTTCCACTTTAACAAGAACCTTTGGACTTTTTAAAAGAATGTTCTGTCCATTGCCTTTTCCTCACAAACACAGACAATCCCCAGTAAGCACACAAGAGTAACAATACAACAAGACAAGGGGACACTGCTAACCACTCATTCTATAATTGCCTTTTATCATTATTTTCTGCAAATCCCACTACTTGCTAGTTAGAAGTATTATTAACACAAATTACTCTAAGGGAGCGATTAAAAGAAAACTGTTAATTTTGCTGGATAGTGTTCTTACAAAGATTAAAACAGCATTTTACAAGTTCTCAATAATATAATATATTCTCAACTACAAAAACTGTCTTAAGAGTGATTTCAATTTTTTTTTTTTATTTTAGACTACAAAAATAGGAGTAGAGAGACTCTTACACAGCAGAAAAAAATATGCTATGATTGGTCATAAATTAATCCTAGGTGGAAGCCTGTTTGGCTAGCTGTCACATTGATCCAAGGCTTTAATACTTTCTGAGCTATTACAGGAAATCTATGGTCACAGCATACATACACATTCATTTTATAACATCAGCATTGTAATAACAATACAAACACTAGAATTTTTTGACAAATTAATGTCAAAATTCCCTTTCATGTTGGGAATACTGCCTATCTTTCCACAACTTCCTATTCCCTTCCTATTCCCTGCATGCTTTGCAACTTCTCCTCTGCTGTTTACTTTCAATTACCAGAGACTACATATCCCATGGTACCTTTCTGCCTGCGATAAGTGTTTCCTCCACTAACTCCACTTTCTGAAACTCCTCCTCTCAGCACCTCTCTAGTTCCAAAGGTAGGCTCTGGGAAATGTGGGACATAGCAGTGCCTACCCACAGGGTGTAGTGAATATCTGTCACAGAATTCAAAGTAGTAAATGTGTGGGGATCTTCAAAGAGTAAGTTTAAAAATGTCAAGATTATTCAGAATAATAGGAGTAGCCTGGAACTAATTTAAATATAATGTAAACATTAATATATGACTACATTTTTACCATTGATACACTTGTACATATTCTCACAAAATTGAGTACACCCCTCCCATTTTTGTAAATATTTTATTATATCTTTTCCTGTGACAACACTAAAGAAATTACACTTTGCTATAATGTAAAGTAGTGAGTGTACAGCTTGTATAACAGTGTAAATTTGCTGTCCCCTCAAAATAACTCAACACACAGCCATTAATGTCTAAACCGCTGGCAACAAAAGTGAGTACACCCCTAAGTGAAAATGTCCAAATTGCGCCCAAAGTGTCAATATTTATTTTATGGCCACCATTATTTTCCAGCACTGCCTTAACCCTCTTGGGCAAGGAGTTCACCAGAGCTTCACAGGTTGCCACTTGAGTCCTCCTCCACTCCTCCATGACGGCATCACTGAGCTGGTGGATGTTAGAGACCTTGCACTCCTCCATCTTCCATTTGAGGATGCCCCACAGATGCTCAATAGGGTTTAGGTCTGGAGACATGCTTGGTCAGTCCATCACCTTTACCCTCAGTGGCTTTAGCAAGGCAGTGGTCATCTTGGAGGTGTGTGTTGGGGTCGTTATCATGTTGGATTACTGCCCTGCGGCCCAGTCTCTGGAGGGAGAGGATCATGCTCTGCTTCAGTATGTCACAGTATATGTTGGCATTCATGGTTCCCTCAATTAACTGTAGTTCCCCTGTGTATGCAGCCCCAGACCATGACACTCCCACCACCATGCTTGACTGTAGGCAAGACACACTTGTCTTTGTACTCCCCACCTGGTTGCTGCCACACACGCTTGACACCATCTAAACCAAATAAGTTTATCTTGGTCTCATCAGACCACAGGACATGGTTCCAGTAATCCATGTCCTTAGCCAGCTTATCTTCAGCAAACTGTTTGCGGGCTTTCTTGTGCATCATCTTTAGAAGAGGCTTCCTTCTGGGACGATGGCCATACAGACCAATTTGATGCAGTGTGCAGCATATGGTCTGAGCACTAACAGGCTCACCCCCCACCCCTTCAACTACTGCAGCAATGCTGGCAGCACTCATACGTCTATTTCCCAAAGACAACCTCTGGATATGACGCTGAGCACATGCACTCAACTTTGGTTGACCATGGCAAGGCCTGTTCTGAGTGGAACCTGTCCTGTTAAACCGCTGTATGGTTTTGGCCACCGTGCTGCAGCTCAGGTTCAGGATCTTGGCAATCTTCTTATAGCCTAGTCCATCTTTATGTAGAGCAACAATTCCTCTTTGCAGATCCTCAGAGAGTTCTTTGCCATGAGGTGCCATGTTGAACTTCCAGTGACCGGTATGAGAGAGTGAGAGCGATAACACTAAATTGAGACCTTGTAACACTAACAATTCACATGACACCGGGGAGGGAAAATGTCTAATTGGGCCCAATTCTGACATTTTTACTTAGGGATGTACTCACTTTTGTTGCCAGTGGTTTAGACATTAATGACTGCGTTGAGTTATTTTGAGGGGACAGCAAATTTACACTGTAACAACAAGCTGAACACTCACTACTTTAAATTGTAGCAAAGTGTCATTTCATCAGTGTTGTCACATGAAAAGATATAATAAAATATTTACTAAAATGGATGGGGTGTACTCACTTTTGTAAGATACTGTAGCTTGTGCTTGGTTAAGAAGGGGAGTGGGAGAAACACTGGCTGCAGCTGTTCTCTGCAGCTGCTGCCCTCTCTGCAGTAGTGAACTAATTAACAGCTATATCAGCAAGAGGAGGGAGCTGCTGAGCAGGAAGAGTTCATTACACTGAGTCAGGCAGCACTGCACAGTGAGAACTGTAGTCCAGAGACGAGAGACTGTAATCAATAGCTTTTGAACTGCATTTCTCAGAGAGAGATTGGCAGAAAGAAGGGAAAGAGCTACATTTTTTCAGGCTGTACAGAACACAGCTTCCTCTTACCGTGAGGGGGACCAGAGAGTGCACAACGCTGTCCAGTATGCACCATTACTACTACATATTGGTATTGGTGGCCTGAGTAGGATTCAGAGGGCTGAATTCCTTTGAGAAAGCCCAGAGGGGTGTATCGCGTCAGGTGGTCAGTGCAGAGTGAGGTCAGCACGCTGGGTGGGGACTGGGTGCCTTCTTGCCAATGTCTAATCTGCCATTGTAAGAGTATACTGTGCTTGTTACCACTTATGCGATGTGTTCATTCCCGTGAGTGTTACTTTAGCTTTAAATAAATCAAGCAGTTTACACAATGAACCTCCTTTTTTGTGGTTTACAGTGGGTGGAGTCTATGCTTAATATACCACACTAGTTTGTGATCTGCAGATTCCTTTAGCACAGGACTTTTTAATCCATGTTTTGTTGGACTTGTGCATAATTTCAATAAACCACCACAGTTTTACACTATGTGGCAATCTTTCTCTTGCTTTATATTACTTCTATAAGAGAGAAGGAAAGAGAGAAACCAACAAGGATTTCTTCATATTTGGACACTTTATGGACTAATCACCATTATTTAGTTATTATATTGTTTACAAGTTATTAGCGCGGCAATCTTTTGTTTTTTATGTTTCCACACATTGTTCTATTGTGTGATCGCCAGCTGCTTTTTTGATTATTTATCACCACTCTTCACCTGCGCAATTACTACACTTCTTTTCCACGCATTTGTATAAACTGAAGAATTGTTGAAGTTCACAGGCTATTTGCCAGATCAAGATTGTTCAAAGATATACAATTGGACTGTGTATGAGTCTTTTACTTAGCACATTATAGTTCACATGTGTGGCACTTGGGACTTTTTTTAGGACTTATTTTTATTTGCATTATTCTATTAGTTGCTGTCTCGTATTTATTTTTGAGTGCGTAGCGTGGAGCACTTCACTTTTATCTGATTGACTGAATTCGGGTGCCAACAGCCAGAATCACCTGGCTACAGAGCAGAGTCCTTTATGAACTGACCATACAGCCATCTAGTAGCCTTATTGCTGCCTGCAGACTTGACTGGGACTAATCTCAGGCGCACCAATGGTACAACTGGCCCCACTGCTAGCCAGCTGAAGAGTTAGGATTAAACATTTTTTTTATAACCTCACCCTGCTTTAAACTTCTCCACAACTTTATCCCTGACCCGTCTGGTGTGTTCTTTGGCATTCATGATGCTGTTTGTTCACTAAGGTTCTCTAACAAACCTCTGAGGGCTTCACAGAACAGCCGTATTTATACTGAGATTAAATTACACATGGGTGGACTCTATTTACTAATTAGGTGACTTCCGAAGGCAATTGGTTCCACTAGATTTTAGTTAAGTGTATTAGAGTAAAGCGGGCTGAATACAAATGCACGCCATGCTTTTTACATATTTATTTGTAAAAAATGTTAAAAAAAATGTATCATTTTTCTTTCACTTCACAATGATGTGCCACTTTGTGTTGATCTATCACATAAAATCCCAATAAAATAAATTTACAATTTTGGTTGTAACATGACAAAATGTGGAAAAATTCAAGTGGTATGAATACATTTTCAAGGCACTATATTTTAACACGTACCAATACATTTAGGGAATTTACCACTAAACGGTCTTCTATTTCCTGGTGCTGGTTCACAGCCAAGCTAAAAGTACTTTACTCTTATAGGTGCTTGCTGTATCTTTCATTTAAGGAGGAGCAGAACAAAGAACCCAAATTACCAAGTAGCTCCTGCAAGGGTTGTGGTACACACTTTAAGCAAACAAACATGTGGATGTTATGTTCTGGATTAATGGGTTAGAATGTACATATACTTTACTTGTACTTTTTCCAAGATTTAGAAAAATCTAAAAATATTTTTCATGGGGTCACTTTTGTAGGATAACTGCTATAGTTTTAAGGTGTCTCACCAGAGTTCCTCTGACATTATTGACCCATACAATGTATTAGTTCAAATATGGGCAGTGATGTCATTGCCTAAAGCAGTCAGTAAGGATGAGCTCCGTCGTGTTCGCACACTCCACGTGCAGAGCCCGCCAGGAAGTCGGCACAGCACTGCGCAATTCACAGGGAGTGAGACATTTGCCGATCTCTGCAGCAGCACATCGGGAAAATATCTCACTGCCTGTGATTAGCCCAGCACCGTGCTGACTTCCTGGCGGGCTCTGCACGTGGGGTGTGCGAACACGCCGGAGCTCATCCTCAGCAGTCAGTCAGCCTGGTTTGATTTTACTGCAGTCAGGCCAGTTTAGAGATGATTTGCAAAGATTGCATATAGTAAGTTTAAAATTATATAAAGTATCAGATTAAAAATGTATACAAAATTGATTTATTACCAATGCGTTTTCTTTAGGCAATCAGCAGGTATTGGTTTTCTTATTTAGAATCTCCATTTTAAAGCACTGGCTTAGGAGTGATAGTCTGGCAACAATATCACTTTTTCTGAAGATTAAATGGAAATTCTTTTATGAGGTTTGGAATTGTGACATTCCAAACAAACATAGCTGCTTCCAGGAATGAAGGCAATGCTGATAGAGAGTGTATCAGTAAACACTCGGAGACGCTCTACCTCTCTCACCTTTCCCGTTTCAGAATTGATTCAGATTTCCCTTGCAAATAGATTTGTTCCCATTTAACATTCAGAACACTAATCACCGTGTGCTGCCCTCAGCCATTTGTCTCCTATCATCCCTCATATCAACAAATACTGAGCAGATATATTAGCTTAAAAGAATAAGGGATGAGAAAACCAAAGGATACGTGCCAGGGCAGGCACGCAACGTCATATTCAGTGGCACTGGAAAGATTGTCATGTGGAATGCATGCTGCTAAAAGCTGTAATTGAGAGCCCACTAGGCTTTAATTATAAAGCCTGGTCTACCCATCTGGGCCCACCCATCTTCATAGCATTTCAGAGAGGTTTGCTTGACATCACTGATTACCAGGACACTATCCTGCACACTATCGCATATAACATAGATTGACTTGATACAATGTGTTCAGCAGACTGTCTGCTGAATACATTGTATCAAGCAGCAGCAGCAGCAGCTTGCGTAGCAAGCCTTGTCCTTACAAGCCAGCTGAGATCTGCCTTTCTGCTTATCTGCATGCCTAAAACAAGTCAGGCACACGTGAGTGTATCCCTGTGCTGTTTTGCCTGTGAACTTTTATTGTAACAATATTGCGCAATGTTTTCTCTCTTTGTTTATTTTACATAAAACCACTTGATACTGAGAAAATTACCATTCACTGTGGCTGTGGAAGAAATAGCTCAGAGGGTGAACAAATAAGTACTGCAGAAATCCAGATATCCCAGATTACTGAGGATTGAACTGTTGCCTGCTACTTATCCTATCTCATGAATTTAATCATCTATATTTAATCAGATTCTATTGGCACTATTTATCTATTTATACTCATCAATTGTATATATATTACACCTTTATAAGTTTATCATTTTATTTATTTTTTATTACGGAGGATTCAACACTTATCACAGGGAATATATCTAATTTATTTATTTTTTGGCACTAATTTGGATTGATTACTATTTGTAAACGCATTTTTAGTATATTTATACACAATTGTTGCTTAGTTTACTTTGGAGATATCGCACCACTTCCAGTGGATTTGTATAACTGGAGGAACACAGTTTTTAAATATTTGTGATTTTTTTCCATATATTTGCGATTTTATATATATGCGATTTTTTACCGATTTGGTAACAACATTTTTCACATTGGTTTTTTAGCACAAAAAATTATTTTCTCACATTGATTGAACTTTGTATCAGAGCGCATCAATCTATGTTATATGCTTTAATTTTTAGGGGATTCTGACCACTATATAATTGATAGCAGCTTGATATCATTGTCAATCTAACAAAAAAAAACAAAAAAACATTTTTTTTTCTATTTAATTAATTGCACGTGCATTCACATACATTTGATTTACACTTTTTTGATTGTATATGTCACGCTAGAACATTATTGCGCTTGGTGTTCTTGTTTATTGACTTTATCCTGCACACTATCGCCAATACACAGGCCTGGCACTTCCACCAGTATCTAGCATGGGTGCGCTTGTTTGCATGGAAACGTGTGCTAGCACACTGCATGCAAGTTGACACATGCCAGCACACGTGCATGCATGTCCAATTCGTGCACTGGCACCAAACATCCTATTTAAGGAAGGAAGCAGTGACAGAAGTGAAGATTGTTGGATGATCCTCGGTTTATCCTTGTTCCTTGCTTTTGTATATCCTGCGTTTATCCATATTTCTCCTTACTGACTCGGCTTGCCTCTGGATTTCCCCTCTGCTTGACATCTGGTTGTGACCCTAGCTCATTTAAAGGTCTCTGCTTTTCCTGATCACACATGTATGACTCTGGCTTGCCTCCTGTCTTATCCTCCTGATCAAGATGTATAACCTTGGCTCTAGCTCCCGACCACACTTCCCCATTTTCTCCCTACCAGACTGAATCTGCACCTCCCTCATCTGCTATGTGTGTCATTACACAGCATTGCTACTGACTCGGCTTCCCTATGGATTTCCCCTCTGCTTGAACTCTGGTTGTGACCTCAGCTCATTTAAAAGACTCTGCTTAATCTGATCACCTGTGTATGACCGTAGCTTGCCTCCTGACTATTCTGCTATCTTAAGCCTAGTACACACTAGTAGTTTTTTTTTGGTCCAACCCAGCAGGGCTGAACGAAAAAAAACTGACAGCTCAGGGGGAGCTGCTGTACTAAATATGCAATGTTAGTACAGCGATCTCCCCTGCTGTTCTATTGTGTTCTGATAGGGGGCTAGCCCCCCTGCCAGGACACTCCAGTCACCGCTATTAGCCATTGGCTGAGAGTGCTGATCGGGAGTCGATCGGCAGATCTTTCTTGGTCATGCCCCTTTGACAGAACAGCCGGCTTTTGTCGGACCGACTGCAGTTCACACGGGCCGACTGTTGGCAGGTTTCTATTGAACCAGCCAATGCCATCTGACATTTATGACCTTAGTTCTTGCTCTGAAACACAGCTTCTCCAGTTTTTTCCTACCAGTCTGATCCTGCACCTCCCTCATCTGCTACGCGTGTCATTACACAGCCTACTGCCGAGATTGTCCTACTCCACCACCAGTGTACCTTGTGTTCCTGTAAACGGTCTCATCCGCCTAGCCGTTGGACACTTCCTGGAGCAACCACCAGCATCCAATCTATTGTCACCTGTGCTTCTTTGAGCCTTGCACTTCTTGTCATCACCTCCAAGGGTGCTTAGATCATGGACATAAGGGAAACCCTCTATCACGTACCGGGTGCTGGAGGCGAATGGAGAGAGGGCTTCCCTTTCGGCTAAGTTTCGGACTCCCCTGGAGGTGAGACAGGAGGAGTCGGGCACAAAGTAGCACAGGTCGCCTGCGGAGTTGCTTGCAGAAGGATTCAGGCATACTGCAGATGTAATGAGCAGAGGCTGCAGGCAGATGGCGCCTGTGAGGTGCGGCAGGTCTGCAGAATCACAGTGTCAGAAGAATAGTCAGTACAAGCCAGGATCAGGATCCAGGTGAATAACAGAACAGACAAAGTCAGGTGGATAGCCGAGATCAAACACAGAAGCAGGCAGAGGGTATCCGTAAGACAAGCCATGGTCGAAGACTGGAGCAAGCAGGAGACAAGTCAGGAACAAGCCGGGTCGGTAACTAAGGATCACAAGAGCAAGGGAACACAGGAACACAGGTAAAAAGCTCATAATCAAACAGCACTTCAGCCAAGGGTTGGCTTCCTTATAAATGCCCATGTGATGTGCTGGCGGAAACATTGGATCCTAGAGCACGTCTCCTGCCCTGACAGACGCTGGGTCCTAGAGTCCTTCTCCTGCACTGACACCCTCTCATCACTTTGGCCTCCAACCATATATAAGACACTGACATTCAGGTTTCGGTCCCCCTCCCGGGACCACCAGTCTACCCCCTCCCTCTTAGTAGTGGAACCACCATCTGCAGCAGCTATGAATGTAAAACCCTTGCATTTCAGAAGGTGCAGCAATCGGGACTGATCTGAAATCTGGTGCGCTATTGTTTATTGGCACAGCAGTTGTCCGGTGCTTGATAAATTGACGCTTAAGCACCGACAAGTAGGCTTTTATTACAGAAGAGACCCTATTGATCTCTTCTGTCATAACTGCTTCTTCCTGCCTGTCAGTGTTTATGTACACTGAACCGCACATATGTAGCTCAGCCTACATTTATGATAATGTTCTATGCCATAATTATGTGACTCCTGTGCGCATGGGTAAGATTGATGTCATCAAGCAGCCGAACCTGTTAGGAGGACCAGAAGAAGAGGTAAGCGCCAGTTACAGCTGAGTATGCTGACACTGCAGAGCTGGGGGGATCACTTGGCAGGTAAGTGAGCCATAACGTGCTTATATGTGCTGCATACTAGTACATTATGGCATAAAGCTCCTTGGGAAATGTTTTACTTTTTTTTATGCAGAGGTTTATTTCTGCTTTAAAGACTTTTTCACTTTTTCGGGCAGAATTTCACATTTTATAATAAATAGAATCCTTTTGTAGTATACTTTTTGGCCAAGCAATCCCATTGTTCTTATCTCTCACTTACGTTATCCAAAAACGGATACTTCCTGTAGGTCAGCTCCCATCATACTCTGTGTTTTTGCATCACAGAAAAGAGTATGATAAGGCGTGTATTACCAGTCTGGACCACACCTCCCTAATTACATTAGCACCACCTGCGTCTTTCCTTAAGCTGACCTTACACATTACAATATAATTGTAGAATCTCCTTTAGATCTCCCATCAGCTGATTTGATACAAATTGATAGTAAATTTAAAGGAAAATTGTACAGAGATTGTATAATCAGATTGCATTGTGTATGGCCATCTTTATACAAGTACATAGGAGGGAGTGAACGGAGACACTCAGCTGTCAGATCTCATTCACATCTTCACATAACAGGAACTCAAGTTCCTGCACACGTTTTTTTCTGGGGGGTGCCCTTTTGTGCATTTCCACTCGTCATGCATAGGGCAGTCTATTCATTTGAATGGGCTGCCCTATGCTCAACAATCGCCCCAAAAAGTTCCAGAACTTTTTTTAGGGTGGAGCATGATGCTTTTTTTACTGTGCTTTTTGGGGTGTTTGCAGCGTGTTTCTGAAATGCATATTTTTGTGCGGTTTGCCATGCGTTTGGAAACACACAGATGTGGGAGAGCACATTTCTTGGTTAGTTTTTCCCATCACACACATAGGGCAGCACATTGATTTCCATAGGCTATCCTACATCTGTCAAAGTAGCTCTTTGGACATTTTGGTGTTTTTTACTCTGCGTTTTGCTGCATTCATCACCTATTTTTTCATGTGGCAAAATGTGTGTTTGCTGTGCCATTAACAAATAATGCCAGTGAAAGCGCAACTAGTTCATTTTAGGTGTATAAAGGTGGCCGTACACTATGCAATCTGATTCTACAATCCCTGTACAATCTCCTTTAAATTTACCAAAACTATGGAAAAGGAGGAGGCAACATCTATCCAATCACCCTGTATCCAATCAGGCAGGCCCTTGCGCTACATCAGGGTTGTCCAATCGAGGCAGACATAGCAGACATAGCAGCTGTGGCAGCCTACATTGACAAGCCAGGCAAATACACGTGTGCAGGGATGCCGGGGATGCTGTGCAAACATAGTTGATGGGTAAAGGGTATGTTTTAATGAGGTCAGCTGGTAAACTGCTTCCTGTCTTGCTGGTTTCTCTGTCCCAAATCTTTATACCAGGAAGTCTCAGAAGCTTTCTAAAAAATACAGCAAGGGTTAAGGTAAGTCCTTGTTCTAAAAATTAGAGAAAGCTTTTATTTTTCTGCAACCGAGGTAGATTAAAGTGGAGCTCCACCCATTTAAAAGTCAGCAGCTACAAAAAGTGTAACTGCTGACTTTTAATAATCAGACACTTACCTGTCCCAGGGTCCAGCGATGCAGGCACACAAAGCCGCGCTCCTTTCCCCCTCCTCTCCGCGGCGCTGGCATTCTAACTGTGGGCTCCCGGCTGTGGCTTCACAGCCAGGCGCACACTGTGCATGCGTGAGCCGCGCTGTGCGATGTCAATGGCCAGGCAATCTTCTGGGACCTGTGATGTGTCCCAGAAGATTGCAGAGAGGGAGGGGTGAAAGGTGAACTTCCCCGGTGCCAGGGGAGGAAGTGGGAGCTGGGTGCCTCTAAAAACTAGGTACCCGCTCCCCCCCCCAAAAAAAGGACAAACCAAATGTGGCATGTCAGGAGGTCACCAGCACTTAAAGCGGAAGTTCCATTTTTGGGTGGAACTCCGCTTTAATTAAATATTGGTATATAGGGGAGCTGAAATTTAGAAAAAACAAAAAGGTGAACCTTTAATGTGCAAAAGGTTGCCGACCTCTGAGTTAACCTAATGTAAAGGCTTATATAATGCAAGAGAAGAAATTACAAATAAAATATGTGTGCGTGCATATGTGTGTCCGTGCGTGCATGCATGCAAAAATACCCATATATGTACAGGAATCTGACATTGTATTTAACTTTTCTGTGTAGGATATTGTTTTGTGATATGAGAGATTTCAAGCTAAGGAAGGCTTACCAGTGACATTTGTCAGCTGATTATAGAATTACTGGGTAAAGGACATTGTCATCTCTCAGAATACCATGTTTATCTTAGTAAATCTGCAGTCATGATAAGCTCTGCAAAATTGACATACTTGTTTGGTAGTAATAAAAATAAATGATATTTATGCAAATCAAGGTGGCTATTTATTGTATTTTTTGGCTCCTTAAGTTTTCATGCTATTTTACCATTACTTGTCCAGAACTGAAACATTTAAAGGCGTATATAAAAGTAATTACTTTATAATACTGTTGTTAAAATAAAATGCCAGTATTCGCCTTGGTCAGTTTTATATACAGTATTTGCACTCAAATGAGCTGTAGAATAGAGCATCAATTTTTTGGATGGTGCTTTCTAAAGCACACACATAATGCAGTGTAATACAAATTTGTAAAGTGGAGCTTGCACTCAAATGCAAGTTTCACTTAACATTTTAACCCTCATTATAAGTAGCAGTTTTACAGTAAATAAAATAGAGTTTATGCATACAGTATATGTACCTTACCTTGCCTTTTAAACCATGGGGGTAGCCAAGCTGCTGCTGCTTCCAATAAGATCCCAGGGAATGCTTTGTATTCCAGATGTTGCAAGAAGATGCTGAAGAACAGTGCAGGACCCTGCAGAGCTTCAACATGCCCTTCGCTAAATCAGAGCTAAAGCTCTCCAAGCAGCAGAGAACACGAGCTTTGCTAAATGCAAAACTACAGGTCAGATCCAACATGTTAGACCTCTGCAGAGAGACAGATTGTGAGCATATTTCTCTGCAGCATGCTGGCAGGGGACAGGTTTTTCTACTCAGGCTGTGGTTGCTTTTTATAGTGGAAGATTTGATGCATCTGGAATGTATTTGACTGATTTAAAGTGAACCTCAATGGAAATAAAGTTTTATTCTTGCAGTCAGTTCCCCTCTACACACACACTGCAAGTCTTAAATGGTTGCCCAAGGTCACTTTTCTTCACAGCTCAACAAGTGGTAGCCCCCCTGATATCATCATCATATACAATGCTTGGACCACATCCTGCTAGAGCAGAGAGGGGCACCGGCTGCAGGGGGAGCAAGATATACCATAAGTATTTCTGGGTATTCCTCTACTGCGAAACAAGTTGAAACTCATAACATTTTAAATGTACTAAAAGTTCAAACATTTTATTTGTGCTTACACTTCCTATTATTACATCTTATGACATTGTGTATGTGCTTTATTTGTACTAATTACTATTTAAAGTGTTTGCAAAGGTAGAAGTTTTTTTTTATCTGAATGCATTAGACATTCTCTGCATAAAGGTAATAAAAAACCTTCTGTGTTCAGCACCCCCACCTAAATATTTACCTGGGCCCTATCTTGAGCCAGTGATGTTTGTGAGAGCAGTGTCTCTCTCTCTCTCTCTCTCTCTTTTCTCACTGGACATGGGTGGCAGCTGTGGGAATCATTGGCTCCTGCTGCTGTCAATCACAGAGGGAGCAGGGGGTGGGGCTGAGCTATGCTTTGTATGTCAACAGACAGAAAGAGAATGGCTTGGGATCAAACCTGCACAAGTGCCCCCATAGCAAGCAGCTTGCTATGGGGGCACTTGAAAGGGGGAGGAGCCAGGAGTGCCAGCAGGGGAGGGGGGGAGAAAAGGAGGATTGGGGCTGCTCTGTGCAAATCACCTACACAGAGCAGGTAAGTATGACATGTTTGTTATCTGAAAAACAAACAAACACATTTTTACCTTTACAGTCACTTTATAGCAGTAGTAAAGCCTGCTTGGTGATTTTTACCTACAGATAAGCCTATAATAAGGCCTTCAGGCAAAATTAATATCTCCTAAATGTGCACCGTTTAGGAGATATTCACCTTGAATGCAGCCAGTTACATCACCGGACCTTCATAGCTTTGTGCCGGAACCGAGGTGACGTAATCGCGACTCCAGCCAATCACATAGCTGGAGTACAAACCCGGAAGAAAGACCGGGGGAACATGTCAGTCCTCTCAGCGGTGACTTTATAGCGCTGGAGGGCTTCGTTCCAAGGTGAGTATTACATAATGGGCTAGTTTTCGATGCATACTAGCCCTTATGCAATTGCCTTACAGTTGTTTTTTTTTTTTTTTTTAAACAGCAGTGGTATACAACTGTTTTTTTAACAATGATTGACACACAGTAGAAAAGATAGCAGCACCTACAGCATAGTGCAGATAAATGTAATTTTCTCAAACACCAACTACATCAGTATAATGCCAACTAACCACCATTCATGCAGCGTGTCTTCTACCAGCAGGTAGTAAAGAATGGTCAATGCTTGCATTATGAATATAGTGGGTTTTCTTTATTAATGTTTTCTTTTATCACTGGTATCATTTTTTTTTAGTTATAAACACATAATTGATGCTATGATTACTGCAGTCCTAAATAAACCAATTTCCAAATAGCTGACAAAAACTAATTTGTCATGGGGTGTGCAAAAATAATATAAAGTACAATGCTCTGACAGGTTGAGCCTCCAGTGTAAACATTGCAGTCACTCATGACTGATTATTTTCCACAGCTTCCCCATCACACACATCATCATGTAGATGTTCATTTTGAAATTAGGTTAATAGTGAGCCTCTGGTTTACCTCTGGTAAAACAGCAGATGAGAGCAAGTCAGTTGTTCATTTTATTGTTTGATGCTGAGTAATTTTTTGCAAAATGTTTATTATCAATCCAATATAAAAATGCAATTCTCATGAAAATATCATTAAAAGCGTTTGCAACAGTGTATTTAAATTGTATCTATCATCAAAATGTAAACTCATTATATTATTTTCCACATTATATTTCAATTATTTCTAGCCTTCTCCTAATAATCTGTACAATCTCAAAGGTGAAAAATGACTTTGTGAAGATCCTCACACAATTACTTCCTTGAACTCTATGACATGTATTCTCTATGAAAAACTACCAAAACTACCTGCGCTGTTTACAGTGCTTATGTATAATCCTATTATCAGCTTCTGCCGCAAGGTGCCTAGAAACCTTGATAAGTTTTTTAGCAGAAACCCAGAATGTAGGGTACAGCGCTCTGAAAACAATATATATAATAATATAACCAGCAGTTATAAACACATAAATGTAAAACGATTGAACGCTATAATTAAGTCCAACTTATCAATGTGATCCAATATCCAAGTCCAATATGTGTGCCACTCCAAAACTTATCAACACTAGTGCAACATGTGTGGTTCATGTAGTGTCTTCCACAAGAGTGCCTTATTACATCTTCCAAAGCATGATCTCCAACTTCACACCACACTCACCAGACCGAGTTGACGCCTTGTGTTAATAAGTGCGTCAAATTTAACCAATGAGTCCCAGGTGCGGATATAACCAAGAAAGAAATAGCTGCACACCAGTAGTGGCTGGTGGCATATTTTTTTGGGGGGCTGGCTGTGGGTGCATTGTTTGCACTGACCCCCAGTTGGTCAGGTCACCGGCCCCGCACTTACCCCATCTAGGTTGCTGCAGCTATGGCTTCTCCTGCATCTCCTCCTCCCCTGCTGCATCACACCGTGTGTCTCCTCCCTCCTCTCCTTTGTGCGCAATGCATCCCCTACTAGACGGCCAATCAAATCTCCTTTCGCCCAATCTGGTGCATGCTGGGACTGTGACATCATAAGGGGGCGTGGTCATCAGATGACATCACCCGGTGACCCCGCCCCATGCCTATATAGGTCATTACACATCGTTCACACAGCATTATAGCGGGAGAGAGCATTGTGTCAACATCGGAAGAAGAGAAGAGGGTAGAAGACGATGCAGAAGACCGGGCCACCGCTAGCAAAAGAGCAGCAGAAGATAGCGGAGGAGCCCGGCAGAAGAACCGGACACCGGGAGAAGAGGCCGGACACTGGGAGAAGAGGCCGGGGAGAGCGGAGAAGTCGGAAGAAGACTCCCGAAGTCAGAAAAAGAAGACCCCCGAAGTCAGAAGAAGACCCCCGAAGTCAGAAGAAGACCCCCGGAGCTGCCTAATAAATTACTTTAAAAACCAGTGTACTGTGTTTTTTTATTGATGCTTTTTTCCCTAGGTGAATGGGTAGGGATACGATGTACCCCATACTCATTCACATAGGGTGGGGGGGCTGGGATCTGGGGGCCCCCTTATTAAAGGGGGCTCCCAGATTCCGAAATGCCCCCCGCCCACAGACCCTGACAACTAACGGCCAGGGTTGTCGGGAAGAGGCCCTTGTCCTCATCAACATGGGGACAAGGTGCTTTGGGGTGGGGGAGGGCCACAGGGCGTATTTACTTTTAACGAATAAAGCAGTTTTTAATTGTCAGAGACTTTTCTTCCTTTTTTTTTCTATCTGCCATGTACATTTGGGCTACAATATGAATTACTGAAGCTGCGTAAAGAACTTTGGTAGAATATTTATTGGAGAATTGGTTACATCCATACCTGGGGCTCATTGGCACAATTTGATTCACTTGTTAACACAAGTGGTCAATTCCTTCTGGTGAGTGTGGTGTAAAGTGGGTATATTATTATAGATATTGTTTTCAAAGCGCTGTACTCTACTTTCTGGGTTTTTAGCTAAATATGCATTCACTATGCCCTGTGGGTAGGCACCGCTGTGTAGCACATTTCACAGAGCCTGCCGTCCAAACTACAAAGGTGTCAAGAAGAGGAGTTGCAGAAGGTGAAATCAGTACAGGAATCGCTGCTGGCAGCAAGGTATTGTGGAATATGTAGTCCTTATAGTGTATAGGGAGGATCGCCTCGGTTAAAATGACAGTCCTACCCAGGTTGTTATATTACTTTCGAACCTTGCAACTTCAGGTTCCGTTAATTGCTACGAGACAGTTTCAGTCACAAATGTTTTAGTCTATCTGGGGAGCCAAGGGTAGTAGAGTGGCTCGGACAACAATGTAGGTGCCTAGGGACCTGGGTGGTTTGGGAGTCCCGGATTTCAGGAAGCGGCACAGATAGCTCAGTTGAGTCAACTCTACAGTAGACATTACAGGCCAGACTGGGTATCCTTTGAAGCTCTAGTTTGTTCTCCAACTGCAGTAGATTCAATGCTTTGGATATGTCAGGGCTGGGCTCAGCCCTTCCTTCTCTGAGCTGGCCGCTCAGCTGTCGGCTAATTGCCAGCTCCTATCTCTCACACAGTTACTCAGCTGTTGTCGATATCCTGCTCGTCAGTCCTGCCTACTTAAGCCATCCAGTCCAGAGGAGCTCTGCCTTCGCCTTAGTTAACATCACAGATACGCTCTCCTGCATTCCTGTTAAAAGACTTGCTTGGCTGACATCCCTTCTGGCTCCAGATCCTGCTGTTTTACTTCGCTCATCTCCGGCTCCCTGACATTTGGCTTGTCTGACTATGCGTTCCGGTTCCTGAACTTGTGCCCTACGCTTTCCCATTCTTTAAACTTATGGGACACAACCTGTAGGAGGTGGCCCTTGTGCTCCCTCCACATACCAGCCCCCCCTGTTTCACAATCCCCTTTTCCTACCGGGTATGGAGTCTGATAGACTTCACTGGTGGATGACCAAGGGCCTTTATCGCATAGGGAACTTCTTAGAGCACAGAGGAATATGTCCCTCATTGTACTGTATACAAATCTTAGAGTTGTCCCCATCGGAAAACTGCTGTTTACAGCAAATTTATAATTTTTTGAACACACTGCAGAATTACAGTCCAGACCTAACAGTACGCACTGTTTTTTCTATAACAAATGTATGCATGTGTATCTAACCTATATTGGCTCTCTATTACTCCATCTGATAAATTTTTTTACGAGGTGGTGCAGAGAGATTTGGGTATAACTTTCGAGTTGGGGACTTGTGTTCCTGGAGTACCCAAATTCACAAAGGTGTACGGAACACTGCTCTGATCGAAGCAGGATACAAAGTACATGCCAGCTGGTATTTGGTCCCAGAGCACCTTTCATGATTGTACCCAGGTTTGTCCACAACCTGCTTCAGGGGTTGTGGCCAGATGGGCACTACTTTACACATATGGTGGACTTGTCCTCTGCAGCAAATAATTAAAAAAATACAAAACATAACATACACACAATACATTGTAATTTGTTAGGATTACATTACTGTATCAAACCATTTCACCTCAATTTTGTCCCTAGTGCTTTGTCCAGTGCCTTGCCTGCACTTTTACCATTATTTCTGCCTGTAAACTTGAGAACGTCCATGGCATCCAAAAAGCATCTCTTGAGGTCAAAAGCAGTTTTAGACCAGCTAGAAAACAGCGATAGTGAATTAGAATCACTTGCAGAATTGAGTGGGGAAATTTGTCATCAGACACTGAAAGTGATGACAGCGACGATTCTGTGAGTGAGCTCAGTGATGTGCGAACTTGGTGCTCTATTGACTGTTGTACAGATCAGGCAGCGCGCCCAAGATTCCAATTTACTGGAGCATCTGGTATGAAAGTAGACATTTAACACGACAACCCCTTGGCATACTTACAATTATTTCTGACCAATGAGGTTATTGAAAAAATAGTTACTGGCACAAAGAGCAACAATTAGCTACCAGGCATCGGAATTTTCCAAGAAGCAGAAAGTGGGAACCAGTGACCAAAGATGACATTTGGAAATTTCTGGGCCTAATAATACTTCAGGGAGTGGTGGGGAAACACCTGCAGAAGTGGTATTGGACAACTAATAAATTACTTGCCACTCCATTCTTTGACACGGTCATGTCAGAGTACAGATTTTCCCTTATCATGAAATATTTACACTTCGAAAACAACAAAGAATTTGAGAGTGAAACTACTCATCCTGCACCAAAACCTAAGAAAATTTGAGAAATATCTCAAATGATTCTAAAGAATTTCCAACGGAGCTATGTGTCAGAAAGAGATATCAGCATAGGTGAAAGTCTAATGGCCTTCAAGGGAAGGCTCAGCTGGGTACAATACATTGCATCAAAGAGAGCACAATTTGGTGTAAAATCCTACGTGTTATGCAAATCATAAACTGGCTACATTTGGAATTCAGTCATACACTAGAAAAGGAACACAATTCAATCCAAAATACAGCACCTATGGAATGGCAACACCTTCCGTTGTTTCACTTCATTGAGCCATTGCTAAATCAGGGCTATTGCGTAACAACTGACAACTTTTATACGTCTCCTGAACTTTATGAATTTCTTCTGCAAAACAAAACAGATGCCTGTGGAACCGTTAGGGCTAACCAGCATGACATGCCACCAATGTTTGGCAAGAAGCTAAAGACTGGAGAAACGGTTGCCTGACAGAAAGGTAAAATGATGGTACTGCAATAGCACGACAAGAAAGATGTGTGCCTAATAAATACAGTTCATAATACCTCCACTGCTATGGTACGCAGAAAAGGTCGGAAAGAAATCATGAAGCCAAAAGTAGTGATAGACTACAATAACACCGTGGGAGGTGTCGACAGAGAAGACCAAGCAATGACTTTCTACCTAGCAATGAGGAAACAGCAAAAGAAGTACTACAAGAACATCTTCAGGCATCTTCTTGAGCAATGTTTGTGGAATGCCTACATTCTGCTTAAAAAAAAAAAAAAGTGACAAGCCTGTGATTGATTCTGACTTCATTTGGAAAGTTGCTGAATGTATTTTTGTGAACCACCAAACACCATCAATGGCTGTGAATGGAGCTGGATGTCATGCTGTTGGCGTTGTCAACCCGGAAACGCCTGACTGGTCGTCACTTCATGGACTACATCCCACCAACCAAGAAAAAGTCAGCACCTTCAAGGATGTGCGTGGTTTATTGCTCAAAGCGAGATGGCAGTGGAAAGAAAATCAGCAAGGAAACCAGGTTCCATTGTCCTGATTGTGACGTCGGGCTTTGTGCAGTCCCGTGTTTCAAACTTTTTCATACCCGGGATGATTACTAAACCAATATGCAGTGTCTAGTATTACAGTTACTAGTAATATTGCACCCTTGTTTGGACAAATTTCAGTGTTTTTGGTTTTATTACATTGTTGAATAAAATTAATTATTATTTTATTATTTTTTATAATTATTTATAGTTATTTATTATATTTTAATTTTTGCTTTGTGTTTCAAACTTTATCATAAAAGATCTAATGATTAACCTTTTCTGAATTCAGGTAATATCACCTTCAACCACTAGGCATGTCTGAGGGCAGAGAAACGTGTTCTGAACTATCTGTTAAATAATATGTTCTATTTTCATAATGGGTATCTGTTTGTATATTGGTGCTGATGAATATATATCCATATTATTCAGGAGCTCTGGTAACCGATACAATATACAATACACTCAATACACTAGTATAATTTTGATTAATCAATATCACATAAAATGATTATCTATATGGATAAACATATAATTTTTGTATATCCTATGAATACTTATTTGTCTTGGAACAACACATGCTATATGTATATTTTTATGCAGATGTAGTCACGATTTATATGCCCTCTTTCATAACAATGATTGGTATCTTAGAACAATTCTTACTTCTAATTTGTTCTATATATTTTTACCTTATGACAGAATAATCATTGGATCAGTAGACACTAAAGTCATAATTGTTTCTATAACCTGGAATATAATATATAATTTGAATGACTTATAATCATATATATTTTAAAATATGAGTAGACAGATAGATTTTTTTTTCTTGGTTGAACTAGATGGACTTTTTTTTTTTTTCAACCTGACTATGTTTTACAATTCAACAACTTATGCATTATTAAATAGAATAATGTCATTATTTGATAGATATAGAACATGATATTGATCTCCTGTTTTTTCACATTGGATGATTTGATACGCCTTTTTCACCTGCTTGATTGCGTAGCATAGGCATGTTTGTTATTCAACTGATTGTCACCTTCTCATACATTAGCGTCTTCACTTTTTATGAATTTAGCTTGCATTGGACCATCATCTTTAAATGTCACTTTCCCTATTTCGTATCCCCCCTGCCTCCTACAAAGATGGAGAAAAAAATTGACATTAAATACCTTTATTTCTTTTAGCATGGGCACATTTCCTGAATCGTGCCTAGTGGAGCATGGTGTGTTCATATACCTTCTGCCTCCTGAGATGTTTACATCACATTGCAGGAGGCAGTATTTCCCTGTTTCAGGTGTAATATTTCACATATGTGCAGACACGCCATAAGAATGGGCGGCGACGGAGGAAGGTACCGCCCTGTTGTTATGGCAACATAGATAACATTATCTAAGCAGAGCAAAACCAGGAAGCCTTATGCTTCCAAGGAGCTCAATAATTTTCAGCGCTTTTATAAGGTGAAGTATTCCTGAGATCTTGGCACAAATACTCTTTATAATTATGGATTATGATAGCTATATACGTGTATATATATATAAAACCAAGCACAATATATATATTGCTGCAGTACAAAGATAGCTGCCTTTCACAGAGCTCTTTCTGCTTGGCTGCTTTCTATGGGACATCCAATTGTTCTGAAAACAAAGGGCTTTGTTCCCTTTTTAAAAATGGCGCTGTGATTTGCCTTAAATCGCGTCATTTCCTGTAGGGAAATAACGCAATTTTTTCACACAGTCCTGCCCACTGACTCCTGGGAAATGATGACTCACATTTCCCAGGAGCACAGGCGAGGGAGGAAGTAATGCAGAGCGCTGCGAAGACAGAAGTGGCAGATTAGGAGCCACCACCTAGCAACAGGGCACTTCTGGTGCCCTTACGATCTGTTAAGTTTAAGTGATTCCCGACCGGTAACCGCAGTTGTACTGCGGCAGGTTGGCTCCCCTGGGCAAACCACCGTAACTGTACTTCGCTACTTTAGGACGCCGTCAGAGGCATATCTGGAGCTGTTGCTCGTGACAGAGCGAGAACCGGGATCTGTGTGTGTAAACACATAGATCCCAGTTCTCTCAGGGGAGAGGAGACAGATTGTGTGTTCATACTGAACACCAATCTCTCTCTTCCCCTAGTCAGTCCCACCGCCCCCACAGTTAGAACACACCTAGGGAACACAGTTAACCCCTTGATCGCCCCCTAGTGTTAACCCCTTCCCTGCCAGTGACATTTATACAGTAATCAGTACATTTTTATAGCACTGATCGCTGTATAATTGTCAATGGTCTCAAAAATATGTCAAAAGTGTCCAATTTCGCAGTCCCGAAAAAAATTGCAGATAACCGCCATTACTAGTAAAAAAAAATAAAAAAAATAAAAATGCCATAAATGTATCTCCTATTTTGTAGACGCTATAACTTTTGCGCAAACCAATCAATATACGCTTATTGCGATTTTTATACCAAAAATATGTAGAAGAATACATATCGGCCTAAACTGAGGAAAAAATTATTTTTTTTTATTTTAAATTTGGGATTGCCTGGTCATTGAGCCCCCAAATCTTCCGGAGCTGAAGTGGTTAAAAAAAAATTTCACTGCAAATGTTTTTTTATTATTAATAAAGGGCTGGGAAAATGTTAAAATTATTTTCAGGGTGGAACTCCGTTTTAAGTTGTTTTTAGCATCTAGCAGGTGCTTGTACTGTACTCAGAATAATAGAGCGCGTGAATAGTGGTACAAGGAGTCAGTTGTACTGTAGTATTCATGTGCAAACAAGAAGCCAAGCCTATAGGCTAGAATGGCAAAGTAATAAAGTTATTATGCTTCTTCAATCTTTGCTGTTTAGTCCCAGAGTGAGGGAAGAGACAAGACCAATACGTGTCAAGCAAGTAACTGAAGCTACATAAAATGTTGTATCCTGCACTAAAAGACAGGGCTGTATGGCGCAGTAATTCACATAACAGCCAACAATATACATTCGACAATGTCATTTGAGAAGGTACGTAAACCGCATGTATCTTGTTCACTTTTTAAACATTACAACAGGCGAACGTGCCTACAGATAAAGGTGATATACATGAAAATCTGTCATGGTGTATTAATTCCCATAATTCCATAATCTACACTGAGTGAAATGCAGATTTTTCACAAATATAGCACACATCAACATTTTGCACCACTTCAAATTCATGAAATTAGAATAAGATATTCCATTTTAGATGTCAATGATTCGAAGTATGCAGATGTAACAGATTTCTGTTAAAAGGGGTAATGCTAGCTTTTGAGGACAAGGTCATCCTTTTTCCACAATACAACATTACTTATTCTATTGATATCATTGTTGAAAACATGATTGAAAGGAAAAATTGCCATTGTGTTTTGAATGAACTACACAAAGAAAACAAGAACTACATTTAAACTCCTCCCGTCCGCGCTATAGTTGAAAGATGGCTACAGCGTGGCCCTAATTTGCCAGTGTTCTGTCAAGAAGTGCCCCCCATCGAATAGTGCCCGCGCATGCTCAGGACGGAGACGCACTTCAGCTGATTTGCCGATCAGCTAGAGTGACGTGACCAGGGCGCAAGCGCACATCATAGGAGGCAAATCTCGATGGGAGATACCATTTCATAGCCACAATTGAAACCTATACAAACAGTGGGGGGAGACCGTAGTTCTCACATTGTGCCTCGCTGTTGTGGGGCGGCTTTACAGTGTGCTGATGCTCCGGTTTTGTCTGTGTTGCAGGGCGGGTTTGCTGTGTTGAGCGCCCGGTTTTGCCTGTGTGAAAGGGCAGGTTGCAACACAGACAAAACCAGCTCATCAACATAGCCACTAGCCGCCCTCCAGCAGCAGCGATGCACAATCTGAGAACTACGGTCTCTTCTGTTGTTTGTATAGGTTTAAATTGTGCCTGTGAAATGGTATCTCCCATTGAGAGACACCTCCTACGATGTGCGCATGAGCCCTGGTTACGTCAGCCCAGCTGATAGGCAAATCAGCTATTGTGCTGTTCCGTATGGTGCATGCGCAGTACATACCGGGCACTATTCGATGGGGGGCACTTCTCGACAGAACACTGGGAGGGACCTCTGGGACTTCTGGGGCCTCCCGGCGGCACTGGTGGCTCCTCCCCGCATCGTATAACCCTCTAGGAGAAGCACTTTCCGGGGAGGGGGTTACCTTGTGGCACGCTCCCGAGTCTAGCATTTGGCGTCCATAGACGCCGAATGTAGGACTAGGCCCTGCTCCTCAAGGCCCGCGTCATTGGATTTGATTAACAGCAACAGGAGCCAATGGCTGCGCTGCTATCAATCTATCCAATCAAGAGCCGAGACAACGGGGAGAGGGGAAGGTGGGGGAACACAGGACTCAGGTGAGTAAACCGGGGGGGGGGGGGGTCTGGAGGGCCGGTCAGTGACAGAAGTTTTTTCACCTTAAAGTATCCTAAAAAACATGAGGGTTTACAACCCCTTTAACTGTGGGCAGCTGAAGCTGCTGCCTGTTCACTTCCTGGACTTACACAGACACACAGGCACACTTCCAGCTCTGCAGATCTAATTGGCCCTCTTATGACTCACCCCTCCTCCCTTTCTGGCAAACTCTCACGAGCGTGAGAGAGAGAGCTGTGCATGATGTCAAAAGCCTAGACGTTTTACCAGACAAGAAACAGGAGGTGGGCTGTATAAGGTATTTACTGGAAGAAAAAAAAAGTTTTACTATCCAAAGTTAAAACAACAAGGGCAGAGGATTTAATAGATGGAAAGATAAAAAAATGACTGAAGGTCCGTTTTAAGCACTTTGTGTTTGCCTCCTTGTTGCGACTTAGATGAGGATAAGATCACATTTTATGGCAAATTAGTGCAGAAAAACAGTTAATTCCAAAGGGATTCACATACATTTCCTTTGCACTGTATATTTATTGGACATAGGAAGAGATTTTTGAAGCCTAAAATCATAACAATAATAGGTTGTCTTTTTACACGTATATATAATGTGTAAGTGACAGTATTATTAGTATAGGTTTATTAAAATAATGAAGAGGCCCTTGTAATTGCCTGAATACAGACACTCGAGAAGTTGTTATGTACATTTGTGAAGCCTCAAGTATATTTTATCATTCTGTCAGTATTGTTACAGTGATGTCTATGCCACAGGGTTAGTGCCCATTAGTATAATTATTAGTGAAGTTTAGCATCTCATGCCTGCTTGTACTGTACAGGGTACTTGCCTCAAATATGTCATTCGCATCTCACTGAGTGTGTCCTGTTAAATAAGAGTTTTACAAAGTAATTTTATTTTGTCAGTTTGATTTTCCCAATAGTTTGAGAATATGTGATGATCTTGTGATCTGGAATGACTTTTCTATGTCCTATGTCAAATACTTAAGCATTAGTCTCTGTAGACTAGATAATATAATATTAATTTGACTGCTCATCAACGCACAGTAACACCTTATTTAAATACTATCGAAGGAATGTTATGGTAATTTATTTGATGAACACTGCACAACTTCGTGTTTTACAAGAAAATTTTACTTCCTAACAAACTCTCCGTAACTTGGGAAAAATTGTGTGGGCAGTATAGTTTTTTACAGACAAGTATCTATAGCTGTATTTTATTTTTGTTCATATTAAATTTGACACAATAAAAAATTAGTACCAAATAAAACTAAATTAAATGCAAATAGCTCACCTCTTTCTCTAACACCCAAAATCATAATTAACCTAATACCAACATACTATAAAAACTACATAAAAATCCACGACAGAAAAACCAGATTAAATCCTAACATCCAGCACTCACAGAGAAGAATGATATAATTCCCCAGTGTTGCTCTGTGGTGCATCGTAGTTTTAACGATCTGTCACTGATGTTACTCCACAGACTGACCAGCGTATTGTGGAGTGGGTGGGAGGAGTTGTCCAGGATTGAGCATACCTTGAACAATATTCTCTTCTCTAACACTGTTGTTAAACACTCCAACTCCAATCCAACAACATCACTGGTGTTGCAAATCAGTTTGTTGAGTTGGTTGGTGTCGATCATCCTAAGCCTGCTTCTCCAGCATGCCACCACATACAGGAGAGCACTGGCCACCACAAACTTATAAAACATCTTCAGCATGGTCTGGCAGATAGTAAAACACCTCATCTTCAAAAAATAGAGCACCATAGTGTTCTTGCTCCAGTCCAGCTTATTATTTATGTGCACCCCCAGATACTTGTATCTCTTCTCTACTGCATCCACATCCACGCCTTGGCTGAAAACAGGCGTCACCGGTGCCTTCCTCCTTCTCAAATCCACTACCAGCTCTTTTGCCTTTGTCACATTTAAATATAGATGATTATACTCACACCATGTGACAAAGTTCTCCATCACAGTCCTATATTCAGTCTCTTTCCCATCCCTGATACATCCTACTACTGCAGAGTAATCAAAAAACGCCTGAAGATGGCAAGACTTTGTTCGGTAGCTGAAATTAGTGGTATAGAGAGTAAAAAGAAATGGAGAGAGAACTGTCTCCTGTGGAACCCCAACATTGCTGATCACCCTATCTGACACACAGTCTTGCAAACGCACATATTGTCTTCCTGTCAGGTAGTCTACAATCCAAGACACAACGGAAACATCAACCTGTATCGCTGCTAGCTTCAACAGCTAGTTGAATGTAACTGTATCCTAATAATTTCCCTTTGGGATTAATAGAGTATTCTGAATTTGTTATACATTTGCCTATGTATATAGCACTTTTATGATTGCAACAACATAAGTATCTGTGGGCTTTTTGGTTTGTGAATGGATAAATGCTGCTTTCTTTTGAACTCAGTTTGAGATGCTTCTGAGATCATTCAGAATTTGAATTTGCATTTGCCTTTGACCTCCCTCTGACTTGCATTTGATCTGCTTCAATGTTTTACTTCTATTGACTTTTATGGTCACATAATCAAGTAAAATGCAAACCAAAGCTAGCCAACACAGGCCCTATGTCTGATATAAGGGCTAATTTTCACTTGGGAACTCTGAAAAACAGTAATGGGGCATACACACGGTCAGACTTTTCGTC